>CM065928.1:7500000-8750000 GCA_033459515.1 Theretra japonica
ATAACCACCTAGAGATTCGTGAAACACTGTTTTAAATGGTTGGTGATGCGAAATTCTCGAGAGTCGATGAAAGTGTTTGTAGTATTTTGGTTGGAGCATATAGCTTGGTATCTAGCAGCTATCTTTTTTAAAAGTTATACATATAGGGCATCAGCTCAGTTGCAAGTTATTTTAAATGAGTAATGTTATGAATGACGTCGTACGGTTGGAAATGATACTGTAAGTACTTGGAGGAAATAGAAGAAAAATCCAATACTTTTATTTTGGAAACTGTTTTATAATATATAGCCTGACATACCTGAGATGCATTGAAGGAGGATTATAAATTTTAATGTTTACTCTCTGTTGTGAAAATCTTGTTAATTAGGTATACTTGTTATGTTTTATTTTGTTGTTTTTGTTTATTCTATGTGTAGTTTATGTAGCTTTATGTAGGAGTAGTATAGTATAATGCCGCCTTTGTTTTAAAAGATTAGTTATGTTATGATATATATTAAGGATGACCTATAAATAAATAAAACAAATACCTGTGTATTAAAAAAAATGAAAATATCTAGGAAAATTTGAACAGATATATTAATTTCACAAAAAGTGCGACCTCAAATTCAAGACAACATTATTATAATTCGTGAATATAATATGATTTTCTTAGTGATACTGATTTCAGCTTTACTGTCAACTTTTGTTCCGCCTATGATTTATGACTATACTCTGCATAAGTCTATCAAGTTGATCGATGGCTTTAAGTAGCATTTTGTGTTCTCTGCACTTGTGATGCAAATCTGAATTGAATTATACCAAAATGATGTATGGAAAATAAGCTTTCCTTGTCAAAATTATGCAAGTATAGAAGCGTACGTGGTGTACGTTCGGGTTATAAAATTTCGTTTTGGAAACCATATATATTATAAGTGTTATTTAAACGTATTTTTTTTACTTTGCTACACTTAACTCCTATGTATTTACACGTATTGAGTCATACAAAATAGGAAAAGCACAAGAGACTCAACTCATCACGAGTAAAATGTTACCTCCTACCTTTGTTACCTCCTAGATTTAGAATAACATTTATTATTTTATACTTCACTACACCCCACCAAACAGAAAAAAATACAATAGTCTCAACCAATCACTGCTTTACTTGGCAGTACGTTTTCCGAACGAATTATCGACAAAGCGCGTCACTATTTCCGAAGGTCAATGTCTGGCGGGGTCCATTTCTCTCAATCAGCGGCTCCCGACCGAGGGCCGTAATCCAGGAGCCTCTCGCACACTTATTGGCCTACTTTATATGCTATTTTTGTAACCGAGGGATTTCTTTGCTAACAGATTTATATCTGCGATAAGTTTGCTATCTTTGTGATGATTGAAAATTGAACCTGTACCGATGGTTTTTGGGGGAAGTCTATGTTCAGTGAAAGACTTCGTGTGGGTAAGGTGTGGATGATGATAATGAATTTTTGCGTAATAAGAGGCGGTAAAAAAATTGTTGGTCACACTATAGTACTATAGTATTGTACTATAGTAAATAATATTATGTTGTTGTGGCCAACAATCTTTTTTCGGATCCGAGTATTGTGATACTAAAGTCTTTCTTAGTTTCTGTTGTGAGTATTCACAGTACAAGATTTTTATCTTGTTGTGCAGTCAGAAGTATGTATGTGACTTATTGTATTTATTGTTTATATACTTTGATGATGGCCTAAGACCTCACAGTTAAACTTTCATTTGTAGAGAAGACGTTGGTGCGCTTAACTTTGATAATAAAACTTTGACGCTTAAAACTGTGTTAGTTAATATCATTTTATGTTTAGAGAGCTTGTACGCAAATCCTAATTTACTCGCTATAACAAAAAAGTCATATTCACTCGTAGCGTGTAAAATAAAAGGTTAGAATAATAATTAATAGTTAACCTGTGTACTGTACTTAAGGTCCCGCAGGTAAAAGAAGAAAACTTCGTACTATCTACCTCTTGCCAGGTTGAAACATGTGTAAAAATTCTCTTACTTCCACGGTATATGAAAAAAATCGAGTTAAATAGTATAAAATAAATATATCTTGGGTACGAAATTAATGTCACAAAGTATCAGTGCCTTTAGTACGAGTAGTATGATTCTCCTAAATTACTCGTAACTCAATTATTCGGACTAGAATTTTTAAGTTTTCACGTCTATCTCCTATGAGTCAGTGGTACCACCCCGGACGAGCCTGCCCATTCATACTGAGTGATAGCTGACGACAGCGTGGCTCTACCAAAATATATATTTATCAAAAATATTCTCATGTATTTATGTAAGGAGAGCTGACGATATAACAATATGACAATAACTACAAGTATTCTTTAAAGGACTTCGTTCAGTAATGGAGGCTCTGTGGCTGAAGAAGATTAACTGAATAATGTCATATAAACGGAACCATAAGCTATTTACTCTGAACTAACTTTGCTAGTTTTTAATTAAGAAGCGTTGATAGTTTTGGAGAGTTATGCACCATTTCAAGGCATGTTAATTTGCGGGACATTAGGGTAAAAATTAAAATTGTAATTACGGCGGGAATTAAATTAAAATCTTAACATTGTCTCATTAAGTTTTAGAATTACGGGCTCGAGTAAATATTTCTGAATAGATTGTTTTGTAGCGTATTACGCGTGGTCAAGGAATAAGACATAAGTGGTGATCTTTTTATAATAGGGGGCAAACGAGCTTACGTTTCATCTGATGGTAAGTGATCACCACCGCCCATGAATATCTGCAATACCATAGGACATAGATTTGTGTTGCCGACTTTTAAAAGGAATACGCTCTGTTTTTGAAGGTCGCCAGGTCGCGTCTATCCGAAAATGCTACTGAATATAAGTTCGAATAACAAAATAATCCTATTTTGGCTTTTTTTTTCAGTATTTCGTTTTATTGGTCCAGTGTCCAGTCCAGTGGTATGTACTCTATTCGGTACAATGTCGAGGGGGCAAAATATGAAATTTGAAACTTCGAACCTTTGTATTGAACTGAAAAATATGGCCGGCATAATTTTGTTGACTGGGAAGAGACAGCCGTAAATCGATTGTCACCAGTCGATACTCAACTTGTTTCTACCGACAATGCTCGTACCACCAGATGCGGTGACTTGGCCGTGCCAATATAATGAGAGAAATGCAACCGATCAATAATTTTATTCCCTAAAAAAAACATGGTGGAACTGGTGGAAGAAAGCCTTGGATAGAGAAGAGTGGAAGAAGGAAAGGGAGGCCTTTGCCCTGCAGTGGGACACTATAGGCTAGGAAAAAAAAAACATATTACAAAAAATACCGTCATGGTACTTCATAAATTAATATGCTAATAAGGTATGCGACACTCGTCAACAAGTTGCATGCATAGTTTAATTCCTCTGTCGCTGTAAAATGTAAATAAAGCATCGCCGGCGTAACCGCGTTGGTTATTTGCATTTCCGCAACATGCGAACAATATGAACTCCAGTGCATCGGCGTGGAAAAACTTTTTTATTAACTGCCCTGGTCACGAACATATTAAATGTACATATACAAAAGATACATAGTCCTGACCCATAATAGGAATATACGTCTATTTTTAAATGAGTGAAGCGCTTTAAGCCTTCCTTCCGATACCCCGGGGGTGGTCGGAAGGGGCATTCAGGTATTCTGTATCAGCTTAAATACGTCCCACTGCAGGGCTCGGGCCTCTTCTACAATCAATAGTACGATTTAGAGTGGTTAGGCCATATAGTCCACCGCGCTGGTCTAGTGCTAGTTGGCACAATCAGGCATATATATTTGCGGGGAATAAAATATTTTGTCTCAGTGCAGTGATCGTACTAGCGGCTTCTTGTTTTATTAAATTAATTTCATATCAATCTCAAGCAACTACTCCACGGTGGTTGCCACAACCAGTAATAAAAGCGTGTTGAAGTATTGTTTCAGAAATTAATATCTTTGCTATTTACAGTGAGACAAAAAAAATTCGTAATTTTTGATATCCACAGCATCAGGGTATCTTAACGTAGCATCAGAACCATGCGTGTGACTGGCAGGATTAAATTTTGTTTATTTTTTTATATTTGGATTTTACGTTTTGATAGATTTAATTAAATAAAATCCCATTTAATATCACAAATAATTCGCAACAAAATAAACCATACACTTTTATATATATTTCTTATTTATCTATTACTTTTATTGTGAAACATAAAGTCTAGTTTTGACGTTACGACCGTCTCAGCGCTCTGGACGTATCGAGAGTTTGTAACAGTACATAAAACTATGATTTGATGAGTTGAGACAGTATATTTTTATTGGTATTAGATCTGAGAACACTGCTTTATGTGTTCGCGATAGCAGAGGAGTTTACCTTTGAGATTAAACTTGAGATTATGTGGTGTGGTGGGTGAAGTCAGGGCGATGGGTGTTGTTTGTAATGCCTAGAGCTTTTTACTTTCGGTTTTGTCGGCGATTTGGGGTAAACTTGCTTTTTTAGTATGCTTATGTGTATCAACTATCAATACTCACATGGTCCGATAATAAAATCTGCAAATAATAAAAATATATAAATATTCCTAAAAAGCTATTAAGATTATAAAATTAATTGGATTTATGAAAATAAATAAAAATCGCCGTAAGTATTTAAACCTGATATATAACTGTATAACATATTAAGTAATTAAAATTTTGTGTTTATTGTTTTACTGAGTTTATTTGTATACGTCGACTACATCTAGACAACGTTATTATAGTCATATTTTTTTCTACGCCAGCAACATAATACATAAAAACTCTTGGAATAAAGTAAAAATACTTTAACCTGAAGCAAAAGGATTACAACCGTCTGGATTTTTAGAGGGCAGACGAACTTGAGATTTGAAATATTGGATTTATTACTTGTTAATAATTTCCAAAAAGGCCTAAGTGAAAAATGATCAGAAACAAAATAAGCTTTAAAGATGTTCCGGGTTATTGGTAGTACCTATCATATTGCTATAATACTATTATAGTACATTCTTAGCGCGTGGTGGCCTGTTGGCAAACGGACAATCCGTGGCTGCCAACATGTTCACACCTCTGACTTTTCGGGAGTCATGTGTGTTAATAAAGTCAATTACCACGCAGTAAAACGGCGAAGGAAAACATCGTGAGGAAACCTAGATACTGTAGCGATTTTCAAAAAAATCTGTGGTACGTAAAGTCCGCCAACCCGCACTAGGTCAGCGTGGTGGACTATATGGCCTAACCACTCTCTATCGTGCTGTCAATTTTAGAGGAGGCTCGTGCCCTGCAGTGGGACGTAAATGGGCTGATACAGTACAGTACTATTATAGTACACCATATTGATACGACTGCGGACTACACTAGAACTCGCTAGTGGTATAAATGTCTTTGCTCGAATAGTGTCCATCACATACAATGATGAAAACCACCCAGTGACCCACGCTAGCGTGTCGTCGGACTAACAAACGAATGTCTAAGGAAGGACCAACACAGCTTTGACTTCAAAACCTATTTAACAGTAAAGGTAAAGAAAAATATCTAAATGAAACTTGCACATGTGAAACTTCTGTAATCATTTCAATAGTATTTTTATGTATCAAGCCGCACAAAGTGGTACGAGGGGTAATGTCTAAACGTGGTGGACTTGAGACTAAAAGGTTTATTCCCGAAGGCTTGGTGTCAGGTAGGCGAGAACCCGTCAACTTTTATGCCAGGTTGCGAATTGCGCCAGCAAAATTATGTCGTGCTGACGATCTTAATAAAGGAATAAAAGAATTTAGAAGTAGTAGAGCCTCGCTGTTGTCAGCGGTGACTCAGCACGAATGGGCAGGCTTGTCCGGGTTGGTACCACGGTCTCATATGAGATCGACGTGAAACGACAGCTTTGCTGTCGCGTTTCGCTCGGTGAGTGAGACTACCGGATGCCCAATGTCTCTTTCCTCTTCCCATAATTTTGCCTTCTCGCTCCCCTCCCGATTTTATGGGCCGGCAGTACATCCATGATCCAAGCGTTGTGGATGTTCATGGGCGGTAGTGATCACTTACCATTAAGTGACCTCTTGCTCGTTTCTCGGACCAAAGCTATAAAAAAAAGTATGAAATAGGACTACATAGATATAACAAGCAGATCTCTAAGTCCGTTTAAATGGAAACAAAAACGCAATTCTTTCGATACAGACTACCGAATAATAAAATTTCCTGCTCTCAGCCTCCCTTAAGATGTCCATAACAATATACGGGCAGTAAATTCGCGTCCAATCTAGAGAGGCGAGTACGGCCGGTGATTCCCGAGCGCTCATAATGCTTATAACGCTCATACCGCTTATATCGCTTATAACGCTTGCAGATAAACGCTTTTGTCGCTTTTACGCCGGGGTGGTTTTTTACAATCCGCAGGAGATTGATATTTGAAGTGAGGTTTCAATATGTGGTCGCCAGTGTGGAAGAAGAGATAATGAGTATTTCTTAAATATCGGTTTAAGGGTCTTGCCGGGTTGATATATGCATCAGTTGATTAAGTACAGCTACGTTATTTTGACTACACTAAGAGCCCGAATGTGTATTTTAGATTCAGCATTTGTTTCATCCGTGTTGTCGGATGATTTGGCTTATTATAATTTAACAACCAATCGCATACCCGACATTGTCCCATTCGGGAGATTATATATAATTGCAAACATAATACATATATTTTTTTGTCTACAACTTTTACATAGCAGATTTTCCCATCTTTGAATTGTATTCAGGTCATTTTGGACCCACAGCCTATACATGCTGTCGCCAGAACGGTTTCCTGTTGGGGAGCGGTTGGTTGAAAATTCCGACTGACGAAAGATATCACGTACCAGCTGATACTTGGCACTGCATTAACCAAGCACAGTGTACTCATTTTGTCCGTATAAAAACACGTGTCAAGGACACGAGCTCGTTTTAATTAAACAATTCGCAAAATTGATCCCACAGAGAATGCAATTAAAACTACTGTTCAGGCATCAGCCAATAACGCGACTACGAGTAAAGTAAAAAGGAGCATTTAATAAGAACGCTTTGCTACAGCTAAATGCAAGGAATTGAAGAAAATTCCCGCCTTTTGTGACGTTTCTTTTATAAACTTCACTCTTGTTTCGGATTTTGAATTAGATGCTCAAAACCAAAAAAATATATATCTATATATTAAAAGTCGAGTTTAGGAGTAGTGGTTGTAAGTATGGGGTGTGGATGTCTTGGTCTTGGGCCCGATTTTCTGGTGGTACACTCCAGTTTGTTAAACTTTTTTGGCTTGAAAGTAGACTCGCCCCATACCACATCTTGGGGCATAAATAAATACCAGGGACCACTAATGGCATAACTGCTTGTCTCCTCGAAGTAATTGATTAATATTACATATGACATATCTGACACATCATTAAATCTAAAGAATTTCCAAATTGTAAAAATAATAATTAATGGTTCACCCCAATAAAATTTATTTGCGTCCTGGTCTCCATTTACATTCATTTTGTTTAAGTATTCAACCCCTGGTTTCTCGTTTTCCATCGCGTAAAACAAAGATATGAAGGCCGACCCTAATAATAATATTAATTTAAGACTAGATTGAATACCAAATTGTTTGTGGGCGGATTCTTGAACAGTATTATTTATCAGTTTTAATTCAAATTTATGCTAATGTGGAACAATTGAGTAATACAATCTAATTTATTATCGTGGATATTTTGTATTAACCGAGTTCTTTAGCAACGTCCAGTAAATTGATTTGAGTTTCATGAGATGAATGTGTTCTATAAAAAAATCGAGAAAATTATTAAAAGAAAATGTACAATGCTGAATGCAGGCTGTTTCCAACAGGTCTATGTGGCGATCCATGGCGGAGGCCTACGTTCAGCAGTGGACTTCCTGTGGCTGAAGAGAGAGAGAAATGTACAAAAAACTGTGGGTCTATGTAACACATCGTTTACAAAACTATTAAAACACCATCAACCATATCGTTTAAAAAAAAACATATGTGTGTATGTATATTCTAGTTTTCGCAAAACATTCGATGCTTTTGCAAATGTATCATCAATTTGCTATGACATTTGAAAGAGTTATGAATATAAAAATGGATATCTTCTTCGATTGAAATTTTATAAAACTGTTTATAAGTTTTCTAAGAATTGAGCTTTATTTTAATCGTAGTTGTATGGTAGCATATATTGCTAGTTTGTTCAATCTGAGCTCAAACTTTTTTCACGTAGTATCAGAGGAAAAGCCTCTAAATATTCAGATTCCGTATGAAACACCTTGGGGCTGCACAATTTCACCTACCAATAATTTTGTATAATTACATACATACATGTTTATGTAAAGGCGTGATGTTTATCACGCCTTTTTCCCAGAAGGGGTACAGGATACCCACGTTTCGCCTTGTGTTCCATCCCATGATATGATAGCGGGCGAGCCTGTCGCTATATGGGGCACAAATTTCTGACTCCAAGCGGACAATGAATAGAAAATTTCAATATCACTTTGCCTGACTCGGGATTCAAATCCAAAATCTCAGCTTTGTATGTAGTACAACTATGCCACGGAGGCAGGTTTTTTATATTAATAATTTACACCAAAAAACCTGAGATTGTATAAATACAAAAAGAAAATCTTACTACATTTTACTTTTATCCTGATAATAACCAAACTCTTAATACTAAAATAAAGGAAACGAGGCCTGTGTCCGTATCTTCCACTCTAGCTTTAGTAATACTCTGCGATCGTAATTTTTTTACAGTCCCGGTTGATGACTTGTATTTATCGCATCGCTAACACCTGCCGAGTGCGCGGTTTAAAATAAAATGTGTAACACGACATTAATACGGCCGCTGTGATTCATTGACGTCAGTTATTTTGGTTGAAAACAAGTGCATGCACTTCGCGATATTTAGGTCTTTGTTCGTGGTGCTGATGTGGTGTTTACATCATTGCAGGCTGCCAAAATACGGTTGGAAGATTCCCACCATAGACAATTATGTCTCCATAATTGTCTATGCAGAAAAGCCTTCATAGGAATTCTGGTCTCAAAGTTGTTTTGCTTGAACCTTTTGAGTATGAAGATCTCCTCAGCATGATAAGACATTTGACTGAATGAAAAAGTAGAAATTCAGTTTTACTTTCAAAACAAAGATTTGTACTTTGATTGGCGTAAGTAACAAAGCGTCAATGAGTATCATGATCTTAATACGATAAATAAAAAAAGGGAGCTTTACAGTTAAATAACAAACTCTATAACTCATGCCTATAGGTAAATGATTCTCAAAATTCCAAATCATTTACGAATCCGTATATGAATTTATTATTTTTCACTAGGGTCGAATACGCCGTCATTCCCGAGAGTGCGTCATCAGTTAGTTAACCCCAATTTGTACGTGCCCGAGATGTTGATCGTATTGTGTTAATTGCATCGTGACGGCGAGCCGGACGTGACGCGTTTAATAACTGATTATAATAATTAATTGCCATTATCATATCATATCACATTAATTAAATGTTACGTGTAATACAACACAATACATTGCTGATCATAATTCTGAGCGGGAGATGTTATTGTATTGTATCAGCCCATATACGACCCACTGCAGGGCACGGGCCTCCTCTACAATCGAGAGTACGATTGAGAGTGGTTAGGCCATATAGTCCGCCACGCTGGCCTAGTGCGGGTTGGCGGACTTTTACAGATGTTAGATATAATTTAATTAATTATTGCGAAATTGATCATGTCTGAACACACAATAGTGACACACGTCGTGATCCTAATAACATAATATTATGTTACAAGTAAGTATCTGTTCGTATACTACGGATAGTATACCCAATAGTCACATATGTATGTACATAGTACTGACCCCACATTAAGATCAACTGAGTCTTATGTCGTGGGTATCAGAAACTACGAAAGACTTTTCGGTCTCCCGAGACAATTACTTGTGGGCCTCACAAATATTTGTCTCGGTGCCAGGACCGACCCCGCGACCTCTCGTTTCACAGCCGGCGTCTCACAAATTCGAAAGTCAAATGCGCCACGGAAGCTGTCAATGTAATGGCTGTTAAAAGTATGGTGTCAGAGGTTTCATAAGCTATAATTAACTTTTCAATTTCATAACACCCAGATCCAAAACAATATTCGGAGGTCACACATTTTTCTCGGTGCAGGATTTAAAATCAAGGCTTCTCTAAATCTCGTTCATCACCGTAATAAAGAGCCGCATACAAAACTCGAACCGCGGTTTCAACCCATGACCTATACCATCCAATAAATATTAATAAGAAAAAAGGTAAATACGAGTATACCTTTAATACATGAGCATTTAAAAACCTCGAAATAAAAAAAAGGTTTACACTTAGACAGCATCGAAAAGTGAAAAATGAAAGAAGGGAAGATACACTTTTGTCCACTAATAGGTTCGACAAAGGTTAAAAATTAAATGAAAACATAACATTACAGAATTCCAAATTAGTAGTTCTAAATTTCGCCACACGCCGATAGAATTCTGATGAAACATACGAGTAGTAACGAAGTGACTATCACCTTTTTATCGACAATGAAATCTATCAAAAAAAATACAGTTTAAGATATTGTGCTTAACATGCGAAATGTGACACACGAATCGTAAACTTTATTGAATTGATACGTGAGAGTCATTCGATGTGTAAAAATGTAACGCATTCGTCAATTTACATAATGAATTTAAAATGCCCCGTGTTCATAATATTAAACACTTTGTGCGTTGTTTTACTTTTGTCTATTCATCGTAGGTACTCTAAAGAATTTTATGAAAGGAACATGTGAAATAGGCGCATCGGCCGCAACGTGGTTGAAAGCCAATGGTATGATTGATGAGATGATTGGAATCAATATCATGTCTCATGCGGAAAGCCCGGTATCTTACTTAATTATAAACTTAGGTAAGTTACTGACTAGATGTGACACGTTAAATGTGTCACATTTTTTAATTATTAATTCACAACAAACCATGCATCCATCCATCAGCCAAAGGAAGTCCACTGCTGAACATAAGCCTCCCCAATGATTTCCACAGTGAACTGTTGGAGGCAGCCTGCGTGCAGCGACGTCCCGCGAACTTTACAACTCTCATTAAATTAAAATAATTTGTAAACAAAACTTCTATGTAATGTGTAGAGAATTTAAGCTCATACAAACATTTTAAGGGCTTACACGCTATTGTCACCAAATTTTTATACAAAAAGATTGTTTACATGAATAGAGTAGAAGTACAAGCAAAATGACAGAAGTATGGGAGCGAAACAAACAAGTAAATAGAGAATGTCCCCAGCTTCGAGTGAGTTTGGTGTGCCGCCACGAAAACAGCGGAAAGTAGATGTACATATGTCTATTATTTCATTATATTTCATAAAATAAAGGTCTAATAAGCTATTAGACAAAGGCAGATAAGTACCTAACCAGGTAAAAAAATCATGGAAATGGGTATTATGTACTGCATACTGATACGTAAAATAATATGTAGTAAAGAAATGGCAATATATAATCTAACATCAAGCTACCAATTCGTGAAGCTGCGTCATATTAGAAGAAAAGGTTTGTGTCACACATTGTATCTCAATGGTGTTACATTTTAATTTCACTGATGCGTACAACTTTTGTTGGTGGATGGGTAAATGGTGGACGCTGCAAATTATGGTAATATTATCTAAATTATATTTATACTATCTAAATCCATGGACGGCATGGTTAAAGTTGCAGGAAGTCGCTGGATGCGAGCCGCTTCCAACAGGTCGATGTGGAGATCCTTGGGGGAGGCCTATGTTTAGCAGTAGACTTCCTGAGGCTGAAGAGAGAGAGAGACAGAAATCTATGAAAGAATAAAACGGATTACAAATAACAAGTAGTACTGTCCGCTAACTTTATGGCTTCAAGGAACGTCCATGAAACTAAATCGAAGCAAGTTTAAAGCTGGCAAGTTTTAATAGAAACCGCGCTCCCGCCACTACACTCGACACATCATACCTCTTGCTGTGGGCTATTGGCAACTCCTTGCAACTACCAACCGAGATCCGTGGTGTTTACAAACAGGTAAAGGTGCTTACAAAGTGTCGGTCTTATAAAGTCTCTCTAACCACAGAAAAGTATATTCATTAGCGTTGTAGCTCTAAAATTGCTTAATTAAAGCCACGTGGATTAAAGCATAATACTCGTAGCTTGCAATTAAACAAGACACTTGTAACTCAATTAAGTGGAAAGAAGTAGTATAATACACAATTACTGTATTTTTTGCCTTTTGTTTTTTCCGTCTGATGATAAGCGATTACCGCCGCTCATGGACTTTTGCAATAACAGGAGCACCGCTAAAGCCATTGCCTTCCCGAATTTAGTACTGACCTTGGAATCTACTATAGGTTATAATGTCCAACGTACCACAATTACGTCGTGACTGTTTTCCCATCGCGACTTGTTTCAAAAGCGAAAATAATACACACATACAATGTTACACAATCCTTATTACTAGAAAAAAAAAGTGTTCATGTTTTAGCCTTAAGTAATTTCGTACACTAATGTAACGCGCCTAATTCCTTCTACACCATGTGATATATATCTTTATTACCTTCATGGCTTTCACAAGCTATTTAAACCAAAATATCCTCACAAAAAAGTAACATTACGTACATTTTATGTACTGTAAATGATATAAGTAAACACATTCAGCCTAGCTCGATAAATTACAATGGAACTATGATTAACGACCCCGAATAGATAAGCATAGCCCTTTGATGTCACTGTAATGTATGGCTCAGCCATTCAGCGCTGAATTAATTCCAGCCTAGAATTTGTTACAAGGAATTCTGAAAGGAAGTAGATAGCGTCAAAGCCGCTTTATGGTCGAGCCACGCATGTGTGTATATATAATACTGATCGTGTTAATCAGTGTGAAGATGGGTATTAAATATATATGACACGTCATTTTCGATGTATTTGACAGCCTCCGTGGCGCAGTTGGTTCAGGTGGCGCAGCATCGAAACAAATGTTTGGGTGAACCATAAGCATTTGTTTCGAGTTTGGGTGTTTGTGACCGAAAAGTCTCCCGTAGCTCCTGATACCCACGACATAAGTGTCGATCTTAGAGACATGAGATCTTACATGAGACTCGATCTTAGTGTGGGGTTAGGACTATAATTGTGACTGTTAAATGATGGTTGTATTCATTTAAGTAAGGTTTCAGAAGTACGATCCGCTCTGAACAACTACTGGTGCTAGGTCTCTCATATGTGAGCAAGCATTGCTTTGTAATTCATGGTGTTGTTTGGTTTTGCTATTGTTCATGAGCGGTCGTTTCACTTACAATCAGGTGAATGGCAATTGGCATGTTGTCTCACCATCATCATCATTCATCGCAATAAAAATAAATAAAGCTATATTTTTTCAGTCTAACTCGATGAACTTATTTCTAATGGTATCAGTCCGTAAATGTACGTCTGACTTCAGGGCACGAGCCTCCTCCATAATCGAGAGTACAATTATTACCAACTTGTTTCTAGATGGAATTCAAATAGAGTAGGTATCAGCTTTTGAAAGTCAGTTTTTCCACCATCGTGTCCGATAATTACCACTATCCGAGCGAACATAAATAAAACTCTACCACCATATTTGGACCTCCGGAAATTTTATTACTCGTCTTTCATACTAAAAATGGTCATTTTATTGCCTAAATCTCCTAAATAAGTGAATAGATTGCCATTGGCGCCGGCACGTCGACGCTCGCCACACGTCAAACGCTTTTTGTAAAGGTTTAAATATTCAGGGATTAATTTCGTTCGTGTGTAAAAATGGTGAATTTCCCAGTCTTATCTCTATTAACAAGGTCGCCGGACGTATTTCCGGAGTATCACGTAGGTTAGGGACGTCAAATTTTTTTGAATTTTCAAGCGTGAATTTTTGCATGAGATGATTTATTAAAATAAATGTAATTTTTTGGGTACAGCGTACATTTTGTTTAAAACTCGATTATTGGTATTTTAATGTAAGGTTGGTTATAACTATACAAGTCTACTGACTCGCTTTCAACATCTAAGTTCTTGGTTGGATATTCGTTTGATTTTACAATATCATTACTTACTTAGGATTGGGTTTTTACGGATTCCCACCTGAATTAGCAACTGAACTCGCACATTTTTTAACCAGATAAGTTTCCTGATAAGTAAGCTGATAAGTTTCCCTTAATGTGCTCCAGAGAAGACCGAAAGAAATATGCTAGTATTTGGACCTTCCAGCGTAGCAAACTTGTGGATGTGGCAATCAGTCTCTGTGAATTACATCGCCGGTATACCAGCTAAAATCCTCTATGGTCATCACACGCATGAAGGATGATACTGAAGAATGAAGCGCGGAAAACGCCCTTCGTTTCTTCCTTTAGTACCTGCTGACCGATGTAGAACCAAGATTGGTCACTCTAATTCGGGAAGGAGATGGTGTAGGTGTCTCTTACTATTTTATTTGAACGCATATAAAATGTTATGGGCGTCCCCTCTAAAACACAACGACCTGTTTCATAAAAATACGCTGTTAATTTTTGTATGCTTAAAAACTAACACAAACATTATAAATATTTAAAGACTGAATTATCATATTTACAAGTCTACGTAAAGAAAGATAGTTGATAAACTATATTTAAATTGGGGTTTTTCTCCGCCTCAGGGCCGACGTCCGACCGCCTTTTGTAATGAAAACCAAGTTATCAAATAAAAACTTTCCCCGGAGTAATTTGTTGTGACGAAATTCCAGACCAAAAATAATATCGGCCAAACTAGTACACTGGACGACACACAGTCCAAAATCCAAATATAATAGTCGTTAATTATACTATACATTTAATGGATATATGCGAAAACTATATATTCTGCGATAAACTGTAGGACATAGAAATCAGTGGACTTACTGGACATTTAAAACATATTTTAGTTATCGAATGTTTTGTCTTCCTTGCTGACACTAAGCTTAAAAATCGTTCAAAAGAGACAAAACAATGCAAATGCAAACAAACAATCAAATCTTTCCGTTTAATATTAGTTTAATTTGTTCTTCATAATATGTAATGGGGATAAGCGTTTTCGTGCGCGAGTGTACACGTATTATTTTCTCGGCTCGGGTTTATTCGGCGGGTAACGATACCAAAACAATACAATGTACGGCCAACGCTAAATGTTTTGTTAAAGCTCAGTGAAAATAAGTATTTGTTAAAGGCTAGATTGTTACGCCAAGCCCAGGGGTCGGCAACCATTTTGCAATTTCCATTTAAATTGTAGATAATTTGGTTTTGTATATAAATGGCAAAACTAAATTATCGACGATTGGCGTAGCGATTGGACACAACCAAGTATTAAATATTGACAATATGAGATACCCGATCGTGATATTGAATAAATAATTATAATGTCTGCCTCGGCGGCGTAGTTGTATTAAGGTATGATTGCAAAACTGAGGTCTCGGGTTCGAATCCCGGGTCGGGCAAAGTGATATTGGATTTTTCTATTAATTATCAGCGCGGAGTCAGGAATTTGTGCCCGGTATGGCGATAGGCTCGCTCCCTATCATATCATGGGACGGAAAATACAACGCGAAATGAGGGTGTCTAGTTGGCACCTCTGCCTACCCCTTCTGGGACAAAGACGTGTGTTTATGTATGTATCATAATGTCATAGACAGTGGTCCCACCGAAATACTGAGATAATGATGATGGTCTATTTTCGTGTACACTTTATACCTTTCAATGTTTAAGTAATCAATAATTTGACCGATAGATACTACAATTAATTCGACCTAACTAACGAAGCTTAGTGAGCAAAAATTCAATTAAACCTCTAACTTACGTTATTCTTTCGATAAACACTGCTAAGTACTTGAAACCTTGAGGAATTAGTTATCTTAATAGAGCAGAACTTTATTTTGTGTACAGGTATACTTTAAGATTCAACTTTTACTTCACTCCCTTACTAGGTTCCTATAAGGCACATATACACAGAAAGTTAAATTAAAAACACACATGTCCTTAAATCATGTTTAAAACCAGAAATGAAATAAACAATTCCACCTAACCGTCATTATCAAAATAAACCTTGTGGCATGGGTATCAAAAAATACAAATTACTTTTTTTTATTCTATAGGGGGTAGGCCAGCATACGGCTCACCTGATGGTAAGTGATCACCGCCGCCCATGAACATCTGTAACACCACTTTACAGGTCTTAACCCGAAACAAATACTTGTGCATCACACAAACATTTTTCTCGTGCTAAAAGTTATGCATAAGATGTCGTTTGACAAAACCAGTGCCTTAACATATAAATATAAATGTTGAGTTCTATTATGCTATTACAATAATTGGAATTGAGAACTATCGTTCAGAAATGTCGGCAATCTATTTTATGGCTTTAAAGCGCGGCACTACGCTGACAGTCAAGTTCTCGCTTCACCTTACAAAACCACCCATCTTAACTTAATCTCGCCACGTACAAAAAAATCTATTTTTTCTTAATAACGTGCCTAAAGTTGCAAACCACTTACCCACACGTAATCCTTGATTGGCATCAAATATCGCGAGAAGCGAAATGGCAGGCGTTTTGCCAAATTGCACTCAACCAAATTGCGAACTCGAGGTTTCGTGGTTCTCTTAATACCTCCAACGTTACTTAAAACAAATATATTTTGCTAAATTGAAGTGCGTTTTAATGAAACGGTTCGTTAGTTAAAGATTTGATACATGATATTGATCATTTATTGTCTAAAATATATTTTAAGATAATTCGAAAACGTATTAGACTAATATTTAAACCCATTAATTTGAGACGAAACCCATTCAGAGCTACGGGTTGTTCAACATGAATTGATTTCATATTTATGTATTTAACTGGGCTTAATGATAACGAACAAGGCCATGAGCTGTAAAGTTCGTTACATAGATAAGGAGATTTACTTATTAAGTGTTATTCGGTTCAAAAGACGTGATTGATTGTTGTCGTGATTGATTAAAATTCTAGAACCTATTAGTTAATTATTCAACAATTAATTTGATTAATTAATTATTTAATTTATTCATTAATTCATTCATATTTTTCGAACAAAATTTTTGTTCTAGCTAGAAGAGAAAACAATAGTCAAACCTTCGGAAGGTTTTTTTAGAATGGCTCGGTAATATTATACAGAGATATTCTAACCTGGGAATTTAAGCTAGAACCCATTTACATTCATTTTCGGTATAACGTTGTGGCTATTGGACCGCTTACCAATTTCCAATGTAATACAAGTAACTTACCTCTGATCGTAAAGATCTAATTTAGGAAATATCTTTTGTAACTAATTATAATATTATTCAGTAAATAAAATTTGCCAAACTAGGTCATCATGTAAAGTAAAGTTATATGTAAAGTTTAACAAAACATAACGTTTTTCCTATTTTTAATATACCAATTTGATACAATCGGCATTGCTGCTATTTTTTTTTATTACAATGAACGGTGAGACTAGCATAACATACCATTCGCCTGATGGTAAGCGATACGACCACTCATGGACAGTAGCAGAACCAAACAGCATAAATTTCAAAGCAATGCTTGGCATTCCACTGCGCTCGTCATCCTGAGACGTAAGATGTTAAGTCTCATTATGTCCAGTGGTTACTCTAACTACAACGTCCCTCAAACCGGAATACAACAGTGCTTTTACACTACTGTTTGGCGGGAGAAATATACATTACGGTGATACCTACCCAGGAGGCCCCTTACATATGACATGGTAGTTAGTTTATTGTTTCTGTACAGGCACATAGGTATTTTAAGGACAGAGCTGACGATAACGATGCATATTATTTATTTTTTTATTGCCGTTATAGGCAGGCGAGCTAGCGGCCCACCTGATATGGCTACCACTGCCCATAAGCCTTCGCAGTGCCGGACCCCTGGCACAACAAAGTTGCTGCCTACTTTAAGGAAAGTACTCTCTTTAAGCCTCGTTTGAAATGAATTAAATGAATTATTGTATGAATTGTGTATTTAAAATATTGTGTCATCTCGCGAATTACAGCCGCCTTTGAGAAGTATTGTAGTAATGTAACAAACTGGCTTAACAACGGCAGTCTCCAGCGGATCGCGAAAGTTTATGTTCGTAATGGAAATCCTAAAATCCTTTAGCAACCTAATTAAAACTTCCTGAAGTCACTTTTATACAGTCGAACTTGTTTTATTGTTTGGGTCCCTCCTTTTAGTTTATGGATAACGTTTGTTCCCATTTTTAGTGATTTCATTTGGGAATTCCATGACCGATTTCTATAGACTATATGAATTCTGGTCTTTCACAGAAACACGCAAACTATTCAGGCTTTCCCTTTTTGAGACCATCAATTTCAGTGTTATCATTGTTAATAGAGTTTTCTTCATCAAACAATTTTTTTCTGGTTTGATATATTGCGTAAATGGGATTACAATATTATAAATATATTCTGGATGAAACACAATAACCAATTTTCATTTATTTTTAAAATATATGCCACAAGTCTCACCATACACTAAATAAAACTGAACGAAGACTTCTTCAAAACGTGAATACGCAGAATGTATATATTTCACATTGCATCGGTGCATTTTACTTTTGTTTTAACAGTGTACTTTGTCAGTGACGTAAAGCCTAGATCTAGCGTACGGTTGACACGTGCTCCTAGAGACTTTAGAATGAATTTTGTTTCACATAATTTTTCAACTCCTGTAAAATGGTTACAGTATAACATTACATACATAAACATCACGCTTTTTTCCCAGAAGACCAATCGCCACATCGGGCACAAATCCGGACTCCAGTCTGATAATGAATAGAAAAATCCAATATCACTTTGCCCGACCCGGGATTTGTAGCTTTGTAGTCTTACCGTAGTACAACTACGCCACCGAGGCAGTCTTTAAAAAATGTCCTCTGCAAATTCTATCCTTCTATTCTATCCTATTCTATTCTTTGCCTACCTTCCACGTTTTCTCACATATATTATCTCACATATTGTATGATTGCATACAGGCAACCATACAAGCCTAACCATATTACAAAAACTTGTTTTCTACTAAAATGTCAGGGCCGCTACCGCTTTGAAAAGATTTTCAGCTCTTTGAGGTGTATTAGCAACGTCTTAGGTTTCTCATAACTGGAACAGCTTGTTTCATTTACATGGTTTTGTTGTTTGTGGACGTCTGGGTGTTTTGAACTTTTAATCAGTGGGATTTTGAGGTTAATGTAAGGTTTTTTAGGTCAAAAGAACATTAGATTTACTCATGTGTCAATTTGCTTCAAAATACAGGGTGTATCAAGACTGCTAACGAAGACGAAGCCACGTGGTAGTTTTGGTGACTACAGACACGATGCAACTAAAAATTTTGAAAACAAACGCGACGATATTTTTTGGAATGTTTTAAATATTATAAAACAAATTGTGTTTGGGTGGTAAATCCATAGGTTTTGCTATAATTATAATTTAAGACCTTGCGTACTTTAGGGTCTTTAAAAATAAAAGCGTGTACATTATTTTTTACGAAAATGTATGTATTTACCACCCAAATACGATGATGGGAAAAAAATTACAAAAAAAAAGTCGCTTTTTCTTGCAAAGATTTTAGTTGCATTGTGTCTAAAGTCAGTAAGACTATCAGTTGGCTTCGTTTTCGGTAGCAGTCTTGGTATACCCCGTATAACGAACCTTATATACAGGGAACAATCAAATTGTTTGGCTAAGAACAAATTATTAGCCACAGAATTATTAGCGCGGTCTTTAAAAGTCCACAAGTGTTTCCCAAACTTTTCGTCATGTTCAAATGTGAGCGTTGCGGTTCTGAGGCGAGAGACGGTGTGCAATGTACTCTATGTCTTAAGCACTTTGACTTCCCATGTGCTGGAATAACTGAAACCGGATACCGCAGACTTGGAGAGAGGAAGCAAGCCATGTGGAAGTGCAGCTTATGCCGTGTTGCCGGCGTTACATCTATGAGCCCTGCTAATCCAGTCACCGGAGAACCATCGGCGGGACAATCTTCAACTCATGGTAATTTGGAGGACATCCATATGGAACTCAGAAAACTATCCGAACAGATGTCTTCGCTACCAATGCTTATTGAAAATGTAAAGTCTATACAAGCTGACCTTTCAGAGCTTATGGCTATGAAGAATGAAATGATTGAAGTTAAGCAGTCCTTGAACTATGTTCACACTTCCGTTGATCACCTCACAGCAAGATTATCTGAAATTGATCGTGAAATACAAGCCCTACAAAAAGTCTCAATGGAAATCTCGAAGCTGGAACAACGGTTAGATAAGTTCGAGATTACTATGTGTGAGAATGAGCAGAGATCACGCCTTAATAATATAGAAATAAAAGGTGTGCCAGTTACTTCTTCTGAAAACTTATTTAATTTATTCTTCAAAATCGGCAATAAAATTAACTGTGAAGTTATTAAAGAGCAAATCAATTACATCGCTAGAGTACCGCAACGCAATAACAAAGAAAATAAGAACATAATTGTCTCGCTGCATAGTCGATATCTACGTGACGATTTTGTATCTGCCGCTAAAAAAATTAAAACATTGAACGCCTCTGACCTAGGTCTTAATGGTGATAGTAGAATTTATATTAATGACCATCTTACTCTGGAGAACAAGCAACTGTTGAACAAGGCTAAGATTTTAGCCAAGGAGAAAGACTTCTCGTATATTTGGGTAAAAAACTGCAAAATCCTGGTGAGAAAAAATGCTACGTCACCTACACACGTCATCAAGACGGAAGCAGACCTCAAAAACATCTTCTAACATTGTTTGTTACACTGTTATATGCGGATTCAATATTTGTTAAAAAACGTCACCAAGGTTTGAGAAACATTGGTATGTATTTGTATTTACCCACCGAGTTGATGATATTCAACTCGTCTTTTGTTCACGCGACGGTCTTTTGTTTTGCTGCCTGCTCTGTATTGATTTGCTTAATTGCGCCGAATTTGCTTATCATTAAGGTTGCTTATTGCAAACTATTTGATTTAGTTTTATGTATGCAACCGTACCACATTTTTAATCGTTTATTGTATTGTGGTGAAGTGTTTTTATTTGTTTTTATTAGCTTTTTGCTCGATCGTTCAAAAGAAAACATCGATGTTTTATACGTTGCGCTTTGGCTAATTACTTTATTGATGTTCTTATATTGTCATGATACTTTTGTAATTTTCTACCGCGGATGTGACACTATATTATTTTGTTTCAAATGTCATGTTTATTTAATAGTGATTTGTTATGTTTGCTTACATATTACGTATACTCATAGATTTACAATTTTAATATTAAAAAATGATTAAATTGTATTACCAAAATGTGCGTGGCTTGCGGACAAAAGTGTCAAACTTTATAAGAAATGTTCTCTTGAATGATTATGATGTGATCTGTTTGACTGAAACATGGCTTAATGATGATTTCTGCAACAGTGAACTCTTTGATGATAACTATCTTGTTTGGAGACGTGACAGAAACTACTTGGATACTAATCAGTCATTAGGCGGTGGTGTACTTATTGCTGTACGACGTAAATTTATTGCGGAAGAACGTATAGACTGGCGTTCGTCAGCTGAAGATATTTGGGTTTCTATCGCATTAAAACGTTCAAAGCCCAGTATAGCGTATAAGTTGCACATTTGTACAACTTATATTTGCAAACAAAATCTTGGCAACTCATTAATGACACAGCTTGTATGTTTTTATAATAAACTTCACAATATAGTGATGGGCAATATTACGGATACATTTATAGTTTTAGGAGATTTTAATTTACCCAATCTAAACTGGTGTCTTGATAATGATGGTCAATCCCTTATCCCAGTAAATATTCAAGGCTCTGCCCAATCCGAATTTATTGACATTGTGAATTCTTGTAATTTATGTCAATACAATATCCATAAAAACTGTAATGATAGATTATTGGACTTGGTTTTTAGCAACACCCATCTAACTATTAATAAGTGTTCAGACCCTATGGTAACCGAAGATCCTCATCATGTGTCTCTTAGTATTTTTGCGGATTTTGTTCAGTATCATACCCTACCCATCCATCCAAGAATTAAGTTTATTTATCAGTTGGCAGACTTTGAATCAATATCGGGAGAACTTGACAAGTTTGATTGGCAAACAGATCTTATTAAAGGCACTGTTGAGGAAGCTGTATCTTTATTTTATCAAAGAATTGAGAGATTACGTGACATGTATGTTCCCAATAAAATCATAAGACATTCAAATAAATATCCTCCATGGTACGGAAGTCCGTTAATTAAAATATTAAAAGAAAAATTTAAATATCACAAAAAATACAAAAAATATGGCAAATTGTCCGATCAAGAATCATTTTTAATTTTACGAAATCGTGCGAGGTTGCTGGAAAAGGAAATGTTCCAAGGGTACATCAAGACCATTGAAAATAACATTAATACATGTCCTAAAGCCTTCTGGTCCTTTATAAAAAGCAAGCGGTCGTCCAATTCATTCCCATCCATAATGAACTACGGGCAGCGTTCCTCAGGGCGGGGGGAGGATATCTGTGACATGTTCAGTGATTTCTTTTATTGCAATTTTCTCCAAAACTGCAATGCTATTAATTCTCCCAGCGCAAGTCTTAATCAGTTGGAATATCCTAAGGAAACGGCTGCAGATGTTAGTTCGATAGAGGTTTTAAGTGTTGAAGTTTTCAAATTTCTTAAATCTACCAACTTGAACAAGTCTGCTGGCCCGGATGGTATTCCACCATTGTTGCTAGTTCGTTGTGCTAGTAGTTTGACTTTGCCGTTAACACTATTATATAAGCGATCACTCAACGAAGGAATAGTTCCCCATATTTGGAAAAGGGCATTTATATCCCCCATACATAAAAAAGGCCCCAAGGATCAAATTGAAAACTACAGGCCAATATCCAAACTTTGTCTCTTTGCGAAGATCTTAGAAAAGGTGGTCTATGATCAGGTTTACCGTGGGCTTGTCCACTCATTTAGCGACTATCAACACGGCTTTCTAAGAAATAGATCAACTGTATCAAATCTTATAATATGCTCTGATTTTTTGACACGTTTTATGTCTGAACCCTCTCAAGTAGATGTGATCTATACCGATTACAGCAAAGCATTTGACAGAATTGATCATTGTATCTTGCTAAATAAACTACTCCAGGCCGGTATCAGGGACAATTTATTCAGGTGGTTCAAGTCATATATAGAAAATCGTACTCAGGTAGTGGTGTTAAACGGTTACAAGTCTGCAGCAATCCGCATACCCTCTGGTGTACCTCAGGGATCACTCTTGGGCCCACTGCTATTTGTTATCTTTATCAACGATATAGGCTCCTGTTTTTCTCACTCTAAGATAATTCTATATGCTGACGATATGAAAATACTATGCCCCATTACTGATCTTCAAAGTTGTTGCAACCTCCAACGTGATCTTGATAGCCTACAAAATTATTGTGATCGTAACAAACTTGATCTCAATGTAACCAAGTGTTTTGTATGTACCTTTACTCGCAAACAACACCGCTTAGTACACAAGTACAACATTAATGGTATTGAACTGAACCGATCTGATAATATCAGGGACTTGGGTGTCACATTTGATTCTAAACTACTTTTTGACACTCACATCGAAAACGTCATTAATAAGGCAAACAGGTCGCTTGGCTTCATTCTAAGATTTGCATCTGACTTTAAGAATATTAAGACATTTAAAATCTTATATTGCTCTTTTGTCCGCAGCCACCTAGAATACGCATCTCAAGTGTGGAATCCTAACTATAGTGTATATATTAATAGAATTGAAAGTATTCAAAAGCGTTTTTTAAGATTCTTGCAATTTAAAACACGTAAACCCACATCCAACTACACTGTTAGTTGTAAAAGGTTTCACTTTTTGCCATTGTATGAGCGTCGACGCATTGCTGATCTAACATATCTCTTCAAGATAGCTACTGGAACTGTCAACTGCCCTGAGCTCCTGAGTAGCATAGGACTGGTTACGCGTTCCATAACCTTGCGCAAACCTACGTTATTGTATGTTCCTTGCGTTAACACGACATATAGGCAAAATAGCTTTCTTATACGAGTGTGTAGACAATTTAATGATCTCTCGCGTGAATTTGACTTGGACATATTTAATACTAATGCTTCTCACCTTAAAAATATTCTGCAAAAAAAATTCTTTTGTAATGAGCTGACTTAAAGAAATATCACTCATTTGTTTTATAAATGAATTTAATTGTTGTTGTGCTCAAAATTCCAGATTTTTAGTTTGTAAGCACTGTCTTTTAGTTGAAAAATCTGCTCTAATGTGTTCGATCAGGATATTAATGTACTGTGCCAATAACTCGTTTTTTGACCTACTGACCCCTTTCTTTTGTACTGTTCTTTTTGTACTATTTGCGAAAACTTTTAAATGGCCCTTTTGTATTATGTGTATATGTTACAATGTAATCTAGCTGTAAGTTTTCCGAAAATAATAAAATAAAATAAAATAAAATAAGAATATTAGACAATACAGGCATAAATTTTACATAACATTTCTTTTGTTTTAGCCACTCTAGTATCTTCAACTTTATTATCACTCATCGAAATCTCAAAAACTCATGTCACCCTTTACCCCAGTTTCAAAATCCCACGATTTCGCAACTGGACACAAGAGCTCCGGCTATCTCGTTAGAATATCACCATTCAAGGAGTTAGTATTACGTAAAAATCATCGTAAACTATGTGTAAGGGGACTTTATCATAGTATTTTATGGCGGTCATACTTAGCCTGTGTACACATGGGCTGCGTATGGGGCACTTAGATACAGGTTTTGGGGTAAAAATACACGTCATATTAATTGTTTATTGTATTAAGTAATTATTGGACATAATGAGACTTAACATGTTATGTCTCAGGATAGCGAGCCCAGTGGAATGCCAAGCATTGTTTTGATATTCATGGTGTTGTTGGGTTCTGCTACTGTCCATGAACGGTCGTGTTGTTAACCATCAGGTGAATGGAATGCTTGTCTCGACATTCATCGCAAAAAAATCGACAACGCTCATTATTTAAAATCTAGCTATAAGAAAATATTCAGATCGAAATGTTATACCAACGATATTATAAAAAGTTGCGTGTTTTATGTTTATGATAGGAATTTTGCGATTTCAATTAAAGATTTGGTTTGGATTAAAGACTATTAGATTTCGGAGCCCACACTCCACATTTAGAGAAGTTAAAACCATCACAAAAAAAACTCTTTACGTAGAATATGACATAAATGCACAGATTGCAAAAATACATACAATACATTCAAAAAACTACGAGTACAAGCAGCAGCAAAACACTACCATTTCAAAGCAAGTCAGTATTTTTCATTTATCTATAAAGAGAAAGTAATTATAATTGGAACAGTAGTTTTTGAGATACACATACAAACCTACTAATACAGAACCTCCTTTTTATGTTGGTTAAAAATTCCACAGTATTCCCGAATATTACAAGTACAAAAAACCGATTTTAATAGCAACATATTTTCAGCACTTACGCGGCAACTCATCGTCTTTTATGCAAAGGCCTTTACTTTACACATTAACGGTTGTCTCAAGGAATTTCGGCTCTTATTCTCGAGGTATAAAAGATCAGTATGCGGCGGGTTTAAAGCTATTAAGGAATAACTACGTGAAAAGGGTGAAGGATAGATTACAGTTTACGGTCACTCGGAGGGGCTAGATTACACGTACTTGTAAAACTCTTGGCGTTTTTATGTCACGACCAGATTGTTGAGGTGAATGTGTCACTTTAAACTAGGGAAGAAAGATGACGGTCTTGCGGATAGAAAAGATTTGAAAGGAGTTACTAAAGGTGTAAGTATCAAGGATTAGGATCTTCTTTAAGATGGAGACAATGGGTACTATGTACATGGTAGGTACTGAGAACTTTTACTAATCCTTGAGTCGTGAATCATGTTTTGCATACTAGACCCTATCTTTGTAATAATCGTAAATAGAATTTTATCGTATTACTGTATCAATCCATAAACGTCCCACTACAGGGCACGCGACTCCACTACAATCGAGAGTACGATTGAGAGTGGTTAGGCAATTTAGTGCACCACGCTGGCCTAGTGCGATTTGGCGGATTTTTACATACCATAGAAAAATACAAATCGCTATGTTATTCAGGTTTCCTCACGATGTTTTCCCTCACCGTGATAGTGCGAGGTGATTGACTATCAATACTCACATGACTCCGAAAAGTCAGAGGTGTGCCCTGGGATTTGAACTCGCGACCACCGTGAACATGTAGGCAGCCGCGTGTAGTCCGTTACCAATAAGCCACCACGGTGTTACCATATTATATCCCTTATATTAATGTAAAAATAATGGAACGAATCCGAAAGCAGACATAATAAATTTACATTCGTAATCAGAAATTCCTTCCGGACGATTTCACTGACCCTCGGTTAGAAATAATGAAAGCTTCGCTTGATGATCTTAGTTTCATAATATACGAGGTCGGGGTCAAGGTCAAGTGCGGGTCACTCTTAATGACGTAACGATAAGGACCTCCGCTTACAGGGTGCCAACTTTGATAAAAGATTTTTGCTCATAGTTTTACTTATAAAGTAACTGTGAGCTGTGGAAAAATGTTTACTCATTCTGTGCCTGTGGTTATCCCAAAGAGTGTAGCTTATTTATATAAAAATATAAGGAATATAATATTATCACCTACCCCTTATTATATGATAAAACTTAAAATAGGCGTAATTAGCTCGTTTCCCTCGTAGAATCTTCAGAATCTACTCTTTTTAAGGACATCAATAATGGGAACAAATAAGCTCTGATGCATATATGCTTAATTTCTGCCCTGTCCAGATAATTTTATTTCTATATAAATAATAACAATAAATACACCCAACAGTCACATACATAGTCCTGACCCCACACTAAGATCAATTCAGTCTTGTGTCGTGGGTATCAGAAGCTACGATAGACTTTTCGGTCTCACAAACACCCAGACCCGAGTCAAATATTTGCGGCCCTCACAAACATTTGTCTCGGTGCGGGGTTCGAGCCCGCGGCCTCTTGTTTCACAGCCGGCGTCTAACCAACTGCGCCACGGAAGCTGGCAAAAAAAGGTTTCGATAAAAGGCGGATGAAACAAACCATTGCCTCGGTGGCGCATTTGTACAACGGTATGATTGCAAAGCTGAGATCTCGGGTTTGGATCCTGGGTCGGGCAAAGTGGTATTGGATTTTTCTATTAATTATCAGCCTGGAGTCAGAAATTTGTGCCCGATATGGCGATAGGCTCGCTTCCTATCACATCGTAGGACGGAAAATACAAGGCGAAACGTGGGTGTCCTGGTTACACATCTGCCTACCTCTTCTGGGAAAAAGGTGTGAGTTTATGAATGTATGTATATATGTATGAAACAAACCATTCCCATCCTGTAACTATACACTACGAACTAGCCCCCCTTCCTACCTCTCCCCTCCAAGCCCTGTTTATTGTATACCCCAGCCATTTCTATATATAGATTATGTTTGCGTTTAGTGTGAGGTCACAGTGCAAATGATCCGAGAAATATCCGCTAGTGTCCTTTGTAATTAGATGTTTTTTTTTTACTAGCCTGTTAGGTTATGCTAGAGGAATATGTTCATAATTATTATGAGATTTTTTTTGTTTGGCGTTAAAGCAATGAAGTTAAATGGAAGACAAAAGGGTAAAGGTAATTAAAAGTTTAGTTTCTTCTTGCGTTAAGTTATATTATTTTAACAAAATGGGACACAAATACTCACATTACATTTCCACTTAGATTTTTTGTGAAAATTAAAGTTTATTAAAAGACACCGTGATAAATACCAGTATGTCGATTTTAACTGTATCATTTTCTGGAAACATTTTATCACGTGCATGACGGAATTCGTCAGTCCCATGTTTTAATAGAACAACTGAAACGGTTTGTTGCAGTTTGAAGGTTGGTTTTAATTGCCCAAAAGCTCAGTTTACTAAAAATATCCCAACGTTCGTTACGTGAATGAAACTTTCTAATCCCCAGTTAGTCTGTTAGGATGCTCGTATCAATCGCTGAGGATGGAGCAGAATAAAAAGTATTTATTAAACAAAAAATCCTTTGAACTATGCTCGCAAATTGGCTAAAGTACGTTTGTACACGCGCTACTGCTTCTAATAAAAAGCTGAATAAAAAATATTTATAACAAAAGTTTGAGTACACAACAGGGACGTAGTCAAGGATTAGTTGTTAGGATTATTTGTTTCGTTGCTGTACGCAAAGGATACTCGCAAATTGAACATTCTACCATAATCTTTTAGGTCATTATATAGATCTATACTATAAAAAATGGGACTTACATCTTAACTTGCTTGCAACAATTAATAAAATTTTACCTGCATTCATAAACATCACTTTGGCTTCCCACTTTGTCCTTAAAAAAAATGTATTGCATAACCCCCATGTCTTTTTAATTTAAAAATATATTATGCCCCCCGCACTATCCACCTCAATCCGGCCCCAAGGTTCATTGGCGTAGGTGCGTTGCAGACGCGTCGCGCCCTACGTACATGACTATAGTTAACCGGATATACAGCGGAAAACAACGCCTTGTACCGTATATCAACTGTATAACTACTAGACGGAATAAATGATGTGTATGACTGCGTCAATTTGTTCGCGCATTGTTGAATTTAAAATAAATGTTTGTGTGGTCGAGACATATAGTGTCGGGTCTTGGTGCCTGTTCTTTTGTTTGCTATGGAGCGCATAACATAAAAAGTATAATGTCTTTTTAGATTTACGCAAATGTTACACACTGAAATAAATATAATCTATTTTATTTTTATATAATAGATTTTATTTTTGTCTAAAAATTATAATGAAAATTAACCAGTATATTTGAATACATTGTCTATGTACTCGTAATTACTGTCTGATGGCCCGTTTCATTGGAAGAATCTGGCATCTGTTGACACAATCATTCCAACCTCTTAATTGTCGCATGATCTACATGATTTTTTCAAGAAATAATCAATAATCTAAAGCTCAAAATACCGACAGATCTGGATGAGTCAGAACTCATAATAAAATCCATACGAAATAAGCTTGAACTTTTTGTAAAGCTATACCCAGACGGGTGAAAGTTCGCGTGGTGTAAGCCTCAGTGGGCTTATGAGATGACTTGTTTGTCCGAAACTTGGCGTTTTGTGCCGAATGCCAAAACTTAATGTCAGCGAGCACTCGTTGACAAATGTACTGAGAAGTCGCCTAGTTTAATGGACTTGCGTTAGGCTAGATTTACACGGAGCGATTTTTTTTTCGTTTTGACATAGTTTTTATCAGTTTCAAGTCACAAATATACACACAGGACAGCGGATAATAAGGGACTGGATCCTCTGAAATTTCGGTGATACGATTATAGGTTGTAGGTGGATTGTGGACCTTTTAAACAGTGTAAGGATAGAGAAGATCAGTAGGAGACCAAACGCCAAGCTATTAATACACGCTGGTTTTCAAAGAAAGAGTAGTAGTGACGCGTAAACGCAATTATTAATAACAAATTGAGCACAAGCATAAAACTCATTCATCGTTTTGTTCCAACATTATAATGTTGAATATAATCACTTCCGATCTCTGGGCATATTGTACAAAGAGAACAAAAGGCATTGAGCTATAATTACTTCTTAGAAATATAATATTTAACATAATTAGACCATACAAAAGATTTTGACGTTCACATTAAACGAGATTTGTATATAAACTGTAGTATAACCGTAGATAATTATAGATTGAAGATATTCACAAAAAAAATAATTAAATACTTTATACATTTACCAATGATTGTATGATCAGCCACTAATTTTGAATATGGCATATTTCCGTAGACTCTTGAAAATTTCCACCATTAGGTTCGGTAGTTGCGATCTGGGTAGATGAAAATAACTAAGTCTAACGGCCTTATTCACGGACAATTTTAAAACCTATTTTAACTATCGAATGTTTCGTCTTCTTCGCTGAAGCTGAATTAAAAAATCGTATGAAAGGGACAAAACATTCAGTAACTAAAATAGGTTTTAAAACATCTATTAACAAGGCAGTAACAATAAGAGATATCAGAAATAACATTGACATACATAAATACAACACCATACCCAAACAAGCCACCAAAACAAACCTACATAACACGCCTCACAGAAACGAAGAAATCGTTCCACTGAAGACAGCCTAACAGAGTAATGTTATTTTTTCCGGCGATATCAAGGAAACCCTCGCAGTAAGTGGTGCGGTGGCCTACAACCCCGTACCATTTAATGTGGACCGTTAAGCACATACAGGCCTTATGCCGTATTTAAACGATCGCATTAAAGCAAAACACCGTGTTGGATATGGGACAGGGACAACTACGCTTAGATTGTAAAAAGAATGGCAAGAAATGGGGTAATTGCTTTGTTTATTAAATGCCTGATTAATTCGTCACATGTCGGTATGGTAATGTGTTAATTTGGTTTCGGATGGACGCGGTTGTTAAATAAAATGATGTGGCTGAAGTTGGAAGAGATATTTTTTATTGCATAGACTTGGCTGGCGTAGTAATATTACAGTATGATTACAAACCTGAAGTCTCGGGTTCGAGTCCCGGGTTGGGAAAAGTGATATTTGATTTTTCTATTCATTATCAGCCGGGAGTCAGAAATTTGTACCCGATATGGCGATGGGCTCGCTCCTATCACATCATGAAACGGAACACACGAGGCGAAATGGGGGTGTCCTGGTTGCATCTCTCTGCCAACCGTTTCTGAGAAAAAGGTGTGATGTTTATGTATGTAGACTTGGTATGGTATGGTATGGTATCAGCCCATATACGACCCACTGCAGGGCACGGGCCTCCTCTACAATCGAGAGTACGATTGAGAGTGATTAGGCCATATAGTCCACCACGCTGGCCTAATGCGGGTTGGCGGACTTTTACATACCATAGAAATTTATACAAATCGCTATGGTATGCAGGTTTCCTCACGATGTTTTCCTTCACCGTTATAGTGCGTGGTGATTGACTATCAATACACACATGACTCCGAAAAGTCAGAGGTGTGCCCTGGGATTTGAACCCGCGACCACCGTGAACATGTAGGCGGCCGCGTCTGGTCCGTGTACCAACAGGCCACCACGCACTTATGTAGACTTAGGTTGACGAAATAAGGTTGTAAGACCTGATGATAATAGTGATAATCGCTGCGCATATATGTAGGTACTATAGTAGCAATATTAAATCGACTCATAAAATCGGCTTTATAAAATGGGTAAAATAAGTAGGGCAAAAAGAAAGTTTATTAGGGTACCAGCAGATTCCTCCAGATTATTTTTCACATTATTATATATAGAATATGTTACTGTGATAGATTTTTTGTAATTAAAATCAGACCCAATGGGACCCTTCACTTCACTTCTGCCTTTCGTTCTCCCAAGAACAAAGAATCTCAGGTTTCCCCGTATTGTCTCTAGACAATATTTCAGAACTGAGCTGGTAATTAATTCTTGTATTGTGTATTACATGACCCAAAATGAATTTGTCAAAGTCCATCTTAATTTTTAATTCCTAATGGAGTTTGTGCAAAAATTCCCGTTTCTTCATTTATTTCCTAAAGTGTTGTTAACCTGAAATCCTGGATGTAGGACGTTGAGATTTACATTTTATTTTCCAGATTTCATGCTAAACGAACTCGCGTCCGCTTTTCATATTCACGAGATCGTGGTTTGACTTAAGCAGAAAATTTTTACATGTCAACGCTAGACACACATGGTGGGGACGCTTTGTTTTACGCTATATGGTTTTACATTACAAATTCAAGGAGTTCAAACGATGTACATATATATTTTTTGACAGAACTTTATGTCATCAAGTAAAGAAACAAAGAGGGCAACGAAAGGAAGCTTCCAAGCGCAGACTATGGAAATGTTTCGGGTAGTCCTATTTTCAACATTAAACTGAAAAAAATGAAGGTCTGATGATCATCATTACGGCTTCATATGAAGTATTAACTTGTGTTAATACTTCAATATATGCATTGTTAGAACTTCTTGAATTTGTAATGTAAAACCCCATGACAATCAAATAATTATATATTTATAAACATCAATGGAAATTATAATTTCATTGACTTTGCCGGCAAAAGTACAATAGCCTCCACACTTTCCTCGTTTCCTTCCAAATCTTCAATCCTACAATGTTGCGGTATCGAACATTCTTACAGCCGGTAAGAATCAAGTTCCATCAGGTTCTATAAAAGAACGTATGATTTATTTCAATACAAAGCATCCCAATAACATGAAAAGGCTAGACGTGACTAATTCCAAGAGAGCTTATTTTTAGGTTTGATACATGTAACCTGATTTTATGTTTACATAACCTTATTAGGTATTTTCGGTTCGTATGTAAGGGAAACAAATAGAATAAGCCTTGGGGCAAAGTTTGTTTTTGGTGTTGCCTGCTCATAATAATTACGAGTATTATCCATTATTTTAGCACAATGGATTTTCTATTTCGACGATATTGGTTAGTTATTGTGACATTATTATCTCTCTTTATTTTATTTTTACATATACTCGTATATATATTTAATAAGTTATTGTTATTTTCGATTTTGAGTCCTCAGCAAAGCTGGCAAATTTGAAAGAGGTTAAAGTGCAGGTGAGCACCAGGCACTTTAGGCCTCTATTGGAAATCATCATGGGCATTTAGGAAGCGTCGAAAAGTACTACATGTACCTATGTAAAATTATAGATTTTTGTAGTTAGATGGAAATATTTTTATTAATGTTTAGTTTTTTTAAGGAATTGTGTAGAGATTTAGGGACTATTCCAGTTGACGATATTACTATGGGGTTAACTATTACTTCATCTTGGTGCCACATATCTTTAACTTCGTCTGCGAGCACTCTGTATTTTTGTAATTCGTCGGTATGTTTCTTCTTTAGGTTTTCGCTATTACGCACTGTTATATCTCTTAAGTATGTGGTTTTGGATTCTTGTTTAGTTCGTTATATTATTATTATTGAGCAGCAGTGAAATTCCTAGAGCTGAAGAGAGAGAGAGTTTATTCATATATGTTGGCATTTAGTTGCTCGTTGTTCTAATAATGAGACAATATCTTACAAAATTGTTACTTCATCTAAATGTGTGATAAATAATAATATCAACGTAAAATAAAGCGATGTACACTAGCGTAAAATTAAATTTTCTTTTCATCCTTTTGCTATTGGTTTGAACAGGAAATAATAAATATATTTTTAGCCGTGATGTTGAATGAGATCTTCCTTTGAAGACATTATAAAGTAAGTTCTAATGAAAAATCTATTTTCTATTTCAGTGATTTCATGGAAAAACCTGCCTGGCACGTCATGGTTGAAGTAAAAATTCCTAGAATTCTATACATTATACATATACCTTTCCAAAAAAACGTATGTCTTAAATACACATTTTATTTTTGTTTCTTTTTACTTTGTATTTATTAGTGATTGCAGAGCCATGAGGAAATACAATAGAATAAAGAATAATCATTTGATACGATAATGCTATCTAATTATTTTCTTTCAAGATGTTCTGTAGTAACTTGTCTGACATTTGGCAACACTGTTCATTTAAATTTATTTCTGTTTGACATTATAAAGAGGCAACAAGTCCGAGACCCTTGTTTTACGAAACTGATGAATATGTTGATAACTGTTATTATGTTAAAATATTAAATGTTTTTGCTTAAGGAATATTAGACTGCCTCGGCGGCGTAGTTGAGTTCTTGGGTTTCAATCCCGGGTCGGGCAAAGAGATATTGGATTTTTCTATTCATTATCAGCCCGATATGGCGACAGGCTCCCCTAATCACATCGTGTGACGGAACACACAAGGCGAAACGTGGATGTCCTGGTTGCACGTTTGCCTACCCCTTTTAGGAAAAAGGCGTGACGTTTATGTATGTATGCATTATAATGAGACTACCTGCTGTTTTAACGTTGAAGAAACACCCGTGAGACCTGCATAATAATTTTGAAAATATAACCCGCATTGGGTCAGTGTGGTAGATTAAACTTCTATGAATCAACCGTGGACGCGGTCCCTAATTTTTGGAACGTATTTAGACGAATTTATTTTGTAATCTATTATTTAATACATAATATACTCTATACCCTCATCCCGCTTTTAAAAAGTGACGCAAAAATCTTATTTCCACCAAAATCATATTTTCAAGAACTAGAAGGCGATCGACCGACCAAGCCAAATGAATGGTGTGAGCCGATAATACCCATTATCTACTTCCAATCAGTAGCCCAGCCCCCCGCGTTTTGATTTATTAGCACCATCGTAATATATCACAGATGACACGTCCAAAGCATATATTACGCCACGCTGACATTTCATTTTGTCGGATAACATTTTTTCTCCGTTTTCCTACTTGACACACTTGCCGCGATGATCTTGGTACACGCGGTTGGGTCTGCAATTATTTTGGTAGATGCTCTTTTGTCTTTCTTCAAAACTTATTTGTGGTACTCTGCAGGGGGTATGATTGAGTCTCTGTTAGTGTAGTGGACTATAATAGGTGTATTAGTAAAGAAGTAGAGTGTATGTCGCAGAAATAGTGAGCTGCCTGCCTGACCTCAATCGTTTCATGAAACGGTTGACGTTTAATTCCATGGAATTGCCCTGGATTTCTCTTATACTGGCACGGCATAGTAAAAAGCGTTTGAAGGTGTCGAGATGAAAATGTCACGGCGTGGTTGTGTTCGCAACAGGATGCAGTTGCGTTTATAACTATCATGAGATTTTTACGTCTGTATACGCTGACTGTAATTCATGTGAATATTAATATGCCCCAATCCCCCCCCCCCCCCCCCCCATCAAAATCGCATTAGGGAACTGAAGGATTTTAACACTTTAGCATATTTTCTACCATCCTAAATACTAGACAAGATAAGGTACTTGTCACTTACTAGATGTGGTAAAAACCTTTATTATAAATAGAGAATGTAATATTTTTGAAACACGCCCATCTTAAATCGATCAAACAATTGTTTCAACATTTTATCATACATAATGCAGAGCGAACGACGATGAAAACCTACAGAATAAAATTAATTTCCGAATTTTGTGCCGGAGCGTTTTAAAACGGACACGACGGGTTAGCCAACGCGGGGGAAGCAAAAACATCCCCCGAATGTAACATAACAAAAAACAGAACAATTTGTACGCGTCTTAAACAATTCCAACGACCCATTTTAACACGTTGCGTTCTGTTTTAATCCCTTTCAAAATTATCATTTTTGAAGTGCAAGCTGGAATTTTTGGAAGAATTATTCAGTTAATATGAAGTGTATAAACCATAGTATTAAGGTATAACAAGAACTATCAACATAAACTTGTACTATCTAACTGCATGAAATGCTAAGATCGAAAATTTACGCAAAACTTTTAGAGTAATCCGCTCAAATGTAAAATTTATTTGAAAATATATATTAATATTCCTGCTGGGGCTAAAAATAAACTAACAAAAATGGCAAACAGTAAACAGCTTAAAACATTGCAATAAAAAAAAATCACACAAGCATTTTACTTACTTATTAGGATCAGACATAATCCGCGCACACAAAATGTAAAAACGAAAATCAAAATTATCCGGGTTTTAACTTCAGCGGCGACCGTTTAGCCGGATAAAAAGCCGAAATAAAAGGCTCCAGGATAGTGCAAAATAAATTAAGGCGGGAGACAAATTGATTTGCTCGTCGTGCGCCGGTTTGGCCGGGCAAAAAGCCGGTGGCATCCGGCGCCACCGGGGACCGGTTGGCCGGTTGATTGATCGACCGTTTATATTGAGTGTAATTTACTTTGGTGTTTTAAAATTGTTTAACAGTATTGCACTTTTGTTTGTAAGTGTACTTAATTGGACAGAGTTCGATTGAATACGCTTTGTTTTGTTTGTAAAAGTTGTACAGGCTTTCTATATATTGTGGTGCAGTATCAATGAGCAGGCTAGAGCTGAGTGGTATTAATTGAGAATCACAGTTGAGAATACGTCAAGTAATTTGATATTGCCTTTGGTTCTGTATCTAAATCTTAACCCCCCTACATTCTATCTCTCTTTGTTCGTGGTGTTTTTTTTTGTAAAAGCGCCGATTTTTACATTGTTCTTTTTTTTTATTCACATACCTACATGAAAATGCTTTCCCAAGATCAGGTATCCCCTTTACAAATTAATTTGTTGTGTCACATTAAAAGTTCTCAATTGTAAATGTGGTTCCTTTCTCGGTTAAAATGCTTTAAACTTTTGCGTTTTCCAGTTTTGTGGTGGGAAATTGGTGAGAGAAGTGTTCTGACCCTTATCACTCAAAAAGTTTTAAGGTAAACAATTACTTTAAAGCGTATCTTAATTGTACAAATATTTTGAATAATTATGCTCATGATTCATCACGAACATACAATCACACTTAGGTATATCCTTATTACTTGTAGAAGGTAAACGAAGAATTGATTACTATTCAGATTAATCAATTAAAGAAAAATGGTGTACAATTAATAAAATAAAATAAATGAACTAATGAATTTGGCACATATTGGCTCCCAGCATAATTAAATTTATCAACGTATTTACGGTCATCTTTTCATAACTTGTAATAACATGAAAATATGTAAGTACCTATATCTATCTTAATATATATAAATCTCGTGTCACAATGTTTGTCCTCAATGGACTCCAAAACTACTTAACCGATTTTAATAAAATTTGCACACCATGTGCAGTTCGATCCAACTTGAGAGATAGGATAGTTTAAATCTCAAATTATAGTCGCAATTTTAATTTATTGCTAATTATTTGTCTGTTATTATTTGACAGTCACAATCATCTGTTAACTCCAAATGATTCTAACAGATGTCGATACCTTTCGACTGGGTTGAGTAAGTAATCAATAGATGGCGCTGCTATGGTAAATCTATGAACGTGTCATATAAGCTACATTTTAACAGTATAATTACCACGTGTTGTTGACGCTATAAAATTAATTAAATTTAAAATAAGTAGTTCATTATACTTTAAAAAATCAATTTCGTAGTCAGAATTTTGGCTGAGCGGAAAGTTTTAGCAGGAATTTTGCAAAGTATTTGTGTTTGCGTATTTTTTAAATGATATTCGTCGTATTTTCGTGTTTATATAAGGCCTATCTACAAAATAAAAGCAATTACAAAAAATTTACAACTTGCCTATTTAGGCATTAAGGGATGAAATGGGATAAAGTGGGACGAACGCGATGAAACCGGTCGGATCCGGATTGCATTCGATGGGAAATAATGGGACGGGATGTAACAGAAAGAAAAGGAGCCAGATGAGATGGGATGGGATACGATAGGAAAAGGGATAGTAGGTACTTAGGTTGAGTTCAGGAGTACAAAAGTTTGAACGGGAATAAGATATTTCTGGTGTGGAGTGGAGTCTAAACATCTTAGCACCCAGGCGAAGCTGGGCCGGGCCGCTTGTTTATTATAAATAAAACATCTTCATAAAAAAAATTATAAAGAGTAACCTTCGGTCGCAGTCGGCCTCGCTATTTGGTTCTTAAATAATGCATTTATAGCATGAGGTACGATATTGCAGCCACTTTGTTGTGCAAACATACCATACAGCTCAAACAAATAGCATTAATAATTTCACAAAAAAATATCAAAACCATTTTACTAAAACAAAAAACGAACTTTACCCCATTCAGTTTCGTGTGTGCCTAATCTGACTGCGAGCGGTCGTGTTACATTATGCAGATGGAATATGAAATCCGGCGAAGGATCCGTGTCATACCCAAATCAAAGGAGATCATATCCAGCCTAGTATTGACGTGTAGGCTCGACACTCCGCAAATCTACCGACCTCTGAATCTCTGACACGATGAAGGATTTATGCCACTAGCTTGGGCGTGTGACTTCGGTTGATAATGCTAGACATGGGAATTTCGATATTCTACTGTTGGTAGTGAAATTACAGGGCAGTAGAAAAATCTAATATCAGGTAATGAATACTAAAGTGTGAATAATAAGCTCTCAGTTATGTTGCTCCTTTTAAGGCAAGCTTGCTGCTTATTATCAGGCGTACGAATTCGACGTAATATGGGTGTATTTTATATTGTTTACAAAAGCACTTACCGACAAGCCCAGAGTAGAACTTCTGCCCCGGAGGTGGACAGATGACCGTATGAGGTTTCGGGAAGTCGCTGGATGGAAGCGGCTTCAAACAGATCGCTGATATCCTTTAAGTAGACCTATGTTTAGCAATCGACTTCATGTACCAAAAGACTTCTTTATAATTGTCTTAAATGTGACTATATAATTTATTAACAGCCAGTGCCGACGTTAGGCTAGGCCGTGGTTGAGCGACGGCCCTAGGGCGCCAGTGCTGAAACGGCGCCGAATACCGGGATTTACCCTTAGTGTATTATCTATCATTTACTGTTTTTGGTTTGGATTAAGATAGTACTTAAAGGGCTCCATAGAAATCTCGTCGTTAATTCTAAAACTGTAACTAATAACAGCATAAATAACCACTAAAAACTAAGATAGGTATTCTTTAATATTCGACACAATTATTTGATATTTATTATCTACCTACCGCTTAATTTACAGCACCACCGTCCGCTTATTATATTTTTATGTGAAAATACACTCGATCTTGCATCATTTTATGTAATTTAAATAATTAAGATTCTTTTACAAAAATAATTATTACGAAATACATATAATAAGTGTCAGACGAATCCACTTAAAAGACAATATTTCAGTTAGCAACGCCATCTCTCGACCGTGTTCTCATTTAACGCCTCCTTTACGCCTGGTATGTGGTTTCAAAGCCGTAAATCCAGTTGAGAATATGTCTCAAGATATATAAAATGAGTTGCCTGTAGGGCTGGCGCTGTATTTATTTCCAAGTTTATTTAATTTACTAAAGTGAGAGATTTTTTTTATTAATCAGAATAACAAGAGATAAGACGAGTAAGTAGTTTTCTCGATGGTATCTAAGCGTCACGCCTGCATATAAGCAGCAGCAACACCACAAACATATCATAAGTCTATATTAAATATTAATGCCCAGTACTCAGATGCATAATATTATGCAGATAATAAAAGAACCTCATTTTTGTATGCTATGATAATAAATTAGATTAATTTATTAATCTGAACATCAATACACACATGAGTCCGAAAACTTAGAGGTGTCAATTAGCACCCACTGTAAAGGTGAAGGAAAACATCGTGGGGAAATCTGCATATCATAAAGACCTTTACAAGTTCCTCTATGGTATGTAAAGTCCCCCAACCCGCATTAGGCCAGGATGGTGGACTACCTATGGCCTCAGCCCATTCAATCCAATACTCGATTGTTAAGGAGTTTAATGCACTGGGCGATGATTATGGGCAGATATAATAATACAGTACCTATAGTATAATTGGTAGGTATGCACACTGAACTTTATATGATTTTTCTATTTAATCTACAATAAAAATAGAAATACCCAATCTTAAAATTCTGATAACTTCATCTCCATTTTTTTCCAATTTCATCTCCATCTACTAAATCCCAAAACAATCGAATTACAAAAGTGTCAGCCCTGTGATAGCTATATAAAAATGACGCGCCTGCGACCGCAGTAAATCTGTCGGTTCGTTCGTCCGCGGCTGAGTGCTTGTGAGCGCAGTAAGCGCTATCACAATAGCTTAAAAAACTTTGTATGTACGTATATCTTCGAAAAAACATAAAATTCTAACTTTTTTAAAACATTTTGTCTAGAAGCCAGTATTTGATTCGTCGTACATATCAGAATTTGAAGTCAAAACGTAGCTTTAAAACCCGTAGAACTTTTATTGATTTTGTGGCGGCGTGTATGTGCTTTAAAGCGAGACCCTAAGTTTGATTTTCATGTCAGGCAATCTTGGATAAATTGACGGAAACGAAATTTGGGTACAAAAGTAGCACTTTCGCACCTTTTTTAAGATTAACGCATGAGCTTAGTTTTCATGATAGTATGGGCCTACGTAAGATACATATATGGGCGTAGTGCAATAATCGTTTTTATTTTAATGGTAACCGTTCTCAACCTTTGCTGACGAGGTGCTGGTATATGTAAGGTATATTTTTCTAAGTATGACTATTGTGTCATTATTTTAATATATTTTTCTGTTAACAGTTTCCACTATGGAGAATGCAGGAAATAAAACACAATCAGTCATGTAAACTTTACAAATCATGACCCTTTAATTTACGATTAAGCATCACGATTTTACTTACCCATTATCGTAACACCATAGATCGTTAACACGATCAATTTTTTGTTTCTCATTATAAAACACGACAGCTCCATAATTCGATAAACTCATCGAAGATCATAAAAGAAAATGGTTTGTTGATCAAATTACACCAATAAAGTTTAGGTTAAGTTAAGAACCTAACAATGTTTCGTTAACAGTTAATTACTCCGTTATTTAATGAATGACGTTTACATAAAATACTGCTATTTTTACACCTCCACACTAATTAGAATCTGATATTTATTTGGCGAACATTTGCCGAGCTGAAATTTAAGTGGGTGGAAATTTAGAACGCAATTTTTATATAAAATCGTTTATACACTGGCTAATAAGTCGCACGAGTATATCGTCCGATCCATAAATACTATTCATTTATTTAGTACGTAAAAATATAACATAAAGATATTGCATTGTAAATTTCCAGGTAAATACTTTAATATATAAAATATTTAATACAATGTTTTTTTTATTCACTTTAAAAATAGGTACAGTTAGAGATCTGTAATGACCTGCGACTGAAGATTTGATTGATGATCATGAAATAACAATCCTAGAGTTCTTAAGCCAAGTTTACCGCGTACTTTGGGATACCCAGATAATTGTGTCAGTTATTTTGTAAAGACAATATTTCAAATGCACAAAATATTTTTGTTGGTATTTTTTCCAACAGTAATGCTAAAACTGTCCAAATAAATAGCAATAAGCGAAAGAATACATAGGTTTTTATAATTTCAGTTGTTTCATAATTATTTTATATTTTATAAGTCAAAACGCGCGTAGCTATACCCCCAGTGTAAAGCTCACTTAAGACTGAATCGGTTAAAATAGTGGGCCTCTAATGAAGTAGCCGCGCTTTGTTCGTCTCAGGTGTTTAACTTGGGGCTAATGTTCTTAGTCTCACTATTTGGATGCCCAGATGAATATGAGATGGCTCTACCGTACATCTTAACTACCTTGGCTACTTTTGAATTGCGAATGTAAGGTATTTTGTAAATTGTCGTAAGAGCAATTTGACAATATAAGGTTTTACAACAAGTCAAGTAACCAATACTTACAAAAAAAATATAGAGTACAAATTATTTTTTATATTTTTGTATTGCGTAGGTCCGGCAAACGAGCGAACATGTCATCTGATGATACCTAAGTGATCACTGCCACCCATGAACAGCCACAACGCTGGATCATGGATGTGTTGCCGGCTCCTCAAATTGATAGGAGAGCTAGAAGGAAAAATAATGGAAAGAGGTTTTGGTATTGGCATCCGACAATCTCCGAAGGAAACGTGAGAAAAACTGTTGCTTCACATCGATTTCCTGGGAGATAGTGTTACCGCCCCGAAGTGACTGTGAGTAGAAAGTAATGATTAGATATGTTCAAGGCAGGGAGGAGGGCAGGTGAGAATAAGACATGATAAAATAAATAAATAATATAATAAGCGTCACGCATCTACATAAACAAGAGCGACACCACGCATCAGTCATAGGTACTAAACACTACATGGCACTGCACTGTACTAGTCCTCCTTAGACAAGAGGTATTAAGAATCATCAAAATTAAACATCTTTATATTTTGATTTCGTCCATAATACGCAGAAGGTTCAATAACAAACCCAAGCAAACTTTACCACAAATAGAAGAGATTGTTTTAACAGCTGACACATTAAATATCAAACTGAAGTGTAAAATGGTGGATCGAATGATATCGAACAAACAGATGGCGCTAGTGTGTGTTCAGCGAGCACGAGAACTGAACAAACTATCCCACCGTGGCAAATAATTGTCCGCAAACTATCACAATGGCGTATTAATTGAATCTATGGTTTGTTCAACACGTTTACTCTTCCAACTGGCGGAATGTTTTCCGAACGTTTAAGGCTTAAATTTATTGGTTTCGATCTATCTGCGTTGGATGGAAAACGTTGTTTGCAATGGGCTGGATCCGTGGGTGCGAAGTTGGTTTTGACGACGGAGATTGCTTGTTCGATATCTGCTTTGATGAATATTTTTACTACCATATAGTTAAGTTCTGAGTTTGTATAGTAGGATCAATGTCCAATACGGTTAAACCTCTACAAATGTGTTTTTCAGTTTCACTAATCTAATATGCGTTCCTCGGCATTTATGCTATGGCGATAGGAAGTAAGTTCAACGAACTGTATAATAGCTGTTGGTTCCACCTCCGTCTATCTCTTCGAAGACATTAACGTGAGTTTGTGAAAGTGAAAAATATTGTTACTTATATACTTTATTTTAAAAAGCTAAATAAATTATTTTTCAAATAATTCTGGTATAGACGCATATTCCCTACCTAGTTATCTGACATTGGAACCCAATCTATGTTTCGTATCAGGCACAAACGACAGGCTGCTCCCTCGTCAAGAAAGCAGTCAATTGTAAATTGGATACTAGATAGGTAGGTATATAATTTTTCTAGTACAATAAAGGATCAACGCAGAAAAAGTTGTTTGTCAAAGATCTTACATATCTAACTGTCTAAATAATAAAAATGCTGAACAATAGGTATACTTTAGAAATAAAATATTACTTAAAATATTAATAAAAAATAACACTAAGTACTTATCTCACATAGGTATTCAGTCGTATTAATTTTATTAGACTTTTTCATAGTTTTAAAATTGGTTTGTTGTCAATGTACGGCTAATGTCTATCAACTTCATTTACCGCCACTGAGACAAGGCTAAGGTATCCCAAATCCAGTGTAAAAAAGTTTACTTAAAATCTCATAACACCTAATAACCTCCTCCAACATTATTACTATAATATGTACCAAATACCGAACGCATCTCGCAGCGCAGTCTCTCGCATGCAACTCAATCAGCGCTCCACATACTGAAACTAATTTCATTTTAATTACAAGGATGGAATGCGTGCAATTACCGAGCCATCAGGAACCGATCGCAGAACTAATAGCTTTAAGCCACGTTATCAACTTATGTGGAAATCAGTGGCGTAACGTGGACTAATAAAGACGTGGGCTAAATCACATCTGCGAGGCGCCTTTCTTTTGTTCCCAAGATACATACCTACAGCATTAATTGATCCTACCAAACATTCTTTGACACGACATACCTACTTATTCATGATAGTGAAAAAATATATGCATGGTGGGAGAATATTAAAAAGCATATTATACTCGTAGATATAAAAAAAAAATTATAACTTGAGACCCATTTATTTTTTTACCAACGTAATGTTCCTCGGCTTTTCGCTTTACTGAACTCCTCTACGTTCCGCTGAACTCTTCCTTCCTTCCTTACTTCCACTGAACTACTGTTTAGATTTTTATTTAATTTTAAAAATAAACAGGGATTTTCAATCTGGTGCTATAAGTCTGTGTTTAAGTGGTGGTCTCTCATTTAGACATGCCTCGCGAGGCCCCTTTAAGTGCGAGGCCGTGGGCGAGGGCCCACGTCGCTCATGCCTAGCTACGGCACTGGTGGAAGTTCGCGAACAGTGAAGTTGCAGCTACTAGCGGCTACGACACGGACGCGACACGACATTTAATTTTTAATCTTCTAGTGGGAGTAAAAGCACTAGTCGTAATATGCACTATAGTGTGGGCGTGGGAAAGAGACGGTAAGATGTCCCAACTACGCTCTCACTCTTTTTTTAAATACCAATATCTGCCTCAGTTTACAAGCTACTCTAAACTGTTTCCACAGAAATGTTTTATTGTGATGGTATTTGTTTAAACGCAACTTAGTTACGAAAAATCGATCATTGTCAAATACCATATTGTGGAGCCCCTGTTTGTAATACCTCTGCGCTGATGTGACTGGGTTCGATTCCAGAACACGGGTGTCTTATAATATTTGGTCTGAACAACCTAAGTATTGCCGTCGTTGCTGGTTGTTATCGTTTGGTAATGATTGCCCGTGTTCTCGTAGAACAGTGATTTTATCCAAAAAGGGGATAGAAGGCGTTAAAAACCAATTTCACATTACGTTTACGTCACGGTTACGTTTTCGATAATGGCGCAATTTTGTATAGATTGAAATAAATGAATTTAAACGAAGTTTTGATTTCATTAATATAAAATTCGATCTTTTACCAAACTTCAAAAGAGGAGGATCTCTTTCATTCGCATTTCGTAAATGAACTATCTGCAATATTTAAATAACACAATTGCACGATACCAAAATAAAGAACATTGTAACACTTTTTATTAGTCATTTTAAAAAAATGCGTCAATATTTTGCGGTATATCTGAAGTTAATCCTTACAGGACTTATACTACTGAACTTCGTACTTGGTAAAACATTACATAATGTAAGTTAATAGAAAAAAAAAGATTGTTTTTCAAACAATTATATTTTCAACCCATTCATATAACAAAACATACCACTTTTGCTTATAAACATAGGATTTTATGATATGGTTTCATATTTCAGATAACATAATATAAATGTTTTAATTGCCTTAAATATTAAAAGAACATAGACTCATACACATGCCATAAACATAATTAGCCTTATTCATAGATAGTTTTAAAATCTATTTTAGTTATCAAATGTTTTATCCTTTCCAATGACTTGAATTCATTTTGACCAAAGACGACAAAACATTTGATAACTAAAATCGGTTTTAAAACCGCCTATGAATAAGGCCGAATATTTTAATACCAATTTATTTATCAAATTTTATAGACATAAGTTAATACGCAAGAATATTTTATGACAATACATGTAATAACCAAATGTTTCAAATGCAAAATATGACCGTTAGGCATACCATACTTTACACAGTACACCATTATTGCTATTAAGTAGTTTACTGAGAAAAAAACAACACTACTAGATATCTCTTAAAATTAAAGGAGAATGCCCATTTTACTATGAAACATTACCATGTTTGATGATTTACCATGAGGCCATGATTTTTGTCCCTCAATGAAACTTTTTTTTTGTGTAGGAAAAAATATGTATTTTCAATATAAATAAACTTAATTACGACCCTGTTCTTGGAGAAATGAACTTGGAATCTAATAAAAAATATTTTTTGTCTTGGACTCTGTGGATTGTGATAATAATTACTTTATTTAATAAAAATCTGTCACCCGGAATAAACTATGAAAATGTTTAAGGATAAACCAAAAAAATGCTATAATGAATTTTAAGCAGTATTGGTATTGGGGTCAATATTATTTTTTACCAATACCATGAATGGGCATTCTTCTGTATTGTTTTGCTTGGTAATGAAATGGCCATTTTCTTCACAGATAGATATTGTAAACATGATATAGGAAATTAATGAATAAAGTATTCAAAATTTTAAATGTAAATAAACTTAAAATTATTGTTATGGATATTACACTATTTGTACACCAAAGAACTCCACCAAACCCTATCTTAGAATTAATGGTGCACGATTTAAAGTGACTCATAATAAATAAGGAATGCCTCACCACATAACAATCACTACCCATACATTTAAATTACATTGAACTAATATTCATGCTTTTGATGGAAAATAGTATGGTGTTTTATTTATATCAAAACCTCCGGTACAGTAAAAACTCCATTAGGATACATCATTCATCTTAGGTTTGTATAAAATCAACTACTAATTAAATATACAATGTTAATATACATGCACCATTCCATATATAAAAGTCCAGAACAGAACATAAGTGAATAAGGCTCCGAAGAATCCATTCGTCAAGAGGCCTTGGCGTGAGATGTAGAACTTGTGCCAGTGTGGTCCTGCTTTTGCCAAAAACATTATCCATAGGATGATTACTGCAAATACGTAGAATGCAAATCCATATATACCCGTGAGGCCGAGAACTCCTGAAAATTAAATTTTATTTAATTATTAACTATACTATACTGTTTCAGCTGATATACGTCCCACTGAAAGGCCTCCTCTGCAATTGAGAGTATGAGGAAGAGTTTAGGCCACGTAGTCCACCATGCTCGCATAATTTGGGTTGGCCAACCTTACACACCATATAAATTCTTACAAATTGCTATGGTATGTCGGTTTGCTCACAATGATTTCTTTAACCATAATAGTCTTTGGTGATTGAGTAGCTCTGGGATTTGACGGCAGACCTCTGACTTTTCGAAATCATGTGTGTATTTATTATTAACTAATGTAAATTAATTGTAGAGAAATTACAATAATAAAAAATGCACACATACAGTACCCAAAAGCGAGTAAAAGAAAAAAGTCACAAATATATTATCTAAAACGTATATTATACAGGTTATAACCCTCGCTCTTGTTACGTTGTATGGACAGTAGTAAGTACGTGAAGATGTGGAACTGTTTTTCGTTGTCGTCTCACAAATTTATTCAAAACTTAACCTAGTACGTAAATTAACTTAAAATAAGTAGTTTTTATGATAAAATTCTTTACCTGCAGTTGATCCTGACAACGCAGCCATGGACGTCCTGCAATATTCCACAACCACTGCATTATTTCTTAGAGCCGCTTCACTATATGCCACGGGCTCTGATTTATCTTTTGGCTTTATCGTCGACATAGCGTGTATTATTTAGAATCAATTCGCTAAATTAATATAATTTTAATTTTTACTCATAAATTTTATTGACAGCGCCTTCTTCTTTTGACAAGTCTCAAAATATGTCATTGGTCAACCGACAAATGTCAATTTCATTGACTGAATTAAAATCGCATTCACGAAAACTGTTGTGTATAATGGGGCGAATAGAAATATTTATAGAAATTGTTTCAAAAGTGCGTGGTGGTCTGTTGGTAACAAACCAGACGCGACTACCAACATATTCACGGTGATCGCGGGTTCAAAATCAAGATATTGATGGTTATCAATACACACATAACTCGAAATTGACTAATCACCACGCAATATAACGGCGAAAGAAAACGTCGCGAGGAAACTCGCATACCGTAGCAATTTAAAAGAATTTCTACGGTATATATAGCCCGCCAACCTGCACTAGATGGACTACATGGAACAACCACTGTCAATCGATTTTTTCGATTGTAGATTAGGCCCGTGCCCTGCAGTGGGACGTATTTGAGCTAATACAATACAAATTATCTTAAATGGCTATCGATTACCATTCGAATGATATGTAACCGTTCATTACTGATATTGTTAAGTCGAAAACAAATTATAAGATGCGGCTGACGGACGCGGCTAAAGAGCGTTATAACATAAACAAATTATCGGACGGACGCGGTTGACGAGTGCGTTTTATCTGCATAAGACGCCTGTGTAGATCTTAAAATATTTATAATATAGAGGGAGCGCTGGTACTTCAAAAACGTAGATAAAAAAGATGGTGCTGGGCGATCTTTTTCTGCCCTTGTATTGGCTGACATTTGACAGATTGTCCAATATGAGAGATTTATTTGTAAAATAAAAAAAAATAGTTTAGGGCTATTGAATTCGACACAAACTCGTTTTAGATGTATAATAACTAAATATACTTTCGGTTAACAACAGAATTTATTGCAATTTGCTGTTAAATAATCAGTTAAATTTTCACCAATATAGCAGTGCTACCAATATTACGAACAAAAAAATATCGACGTTTTTAAAGACGTTAATGTATGACAGCGCTCCCGCTATGTTATAAATACTGGGATTAAATTTAATGGCTGTCATTTGGAAGAAAGAGTCTTAAATCACTATTCATAAATAAAATATATTTAAATTGGTTAATAAAATACCTACGTTAAAAGAAGACGATTAGTTTTTTTCTACTTTCCCCTGATTTTCGATTCACACCATTTTTCAGAATGCTTCGAAATTCCAAATAGAAAAATATTCGGAAATTAATATTTTTCTGGAAAATTTAAAAATTTCGTGACAACACTGCGCGAACATGACCTTGAATGTTTTAACGCTCTTCAGCCGTGTCCGTCAGCCGCATCTTATAAATTTGTTTTCAGCTTTAGGACATTCAAGATCATGTCCGCGACTTAAGACTGATAGTGGGCACAATAACAAAAAAACCCATTGTCTAGATCTGCTTAAGACGCGTTCGTCAGCTGCGTCCGTCCCATAATTTGTTTTCGGCATTACAATAATTATTCAACCCTCGTTTAACCCAAATTATACACGTTATATTTGATTTCATTGTATTTTACAATTTAAATACGTGGGTATATACATACCTAATGCTCTTAGCATTTTTATATAGTATTTTATGATGTAATAAAACATTACACCATATCCTAATAATTTCAATGACAGAAGAGAAGCACCAGTAAACATTTATTTGTGAATGAACCTAAAAACCATTTATTTTGAATGTGTCGACTAAACAGTCTTGATAAAAACGAAGCCATTGAACTGTGTGAGATTGTTTACATGTGTGCGTCAATGCATAAAAATTTGCTTCCTATTTTCACTCACACACACAAAGCTCTATTCGTGTGTTTTCGCGGTACGGTGCGCGTCGTTTCTATGTGGTTGAATTTATTTTCTTTTCAAATTCTGAAAATATTTTTGAATAAATGTTGTGTGTTGTTTTAACGGTGACATAAATAGTTACATCGTATTTAAAAATGCACTGTAATACGATTCGTTGTGGCATAATGTGTGTAACGAGACAAGAAATTATGATGGCGCGTGCCTGATTGTACAGTGAGTCTCTTTTTCGTAAGAAATTAAGACTTTGCTCCTTTGATATTAGACCGTTGCGGAATTTGTGTAAAATTTTTGCAACTATGACACTTATTCTTTGTGTAATATGAGTTTTAACAAGCATAAACGATGTAGATGTTATGAATTAAAGGAATTTAAGTTTTCGACTAAGTATGCCCCTGCAATTGACTAGTGAGACGCCTATCGCACGGTATGCTAACTTTAAATCGCGATATTTGACGACATAAATTAGCACAATACACGCGTGAGACTATAATTTATAGTTTAATTCATAAAAATACGTTTATTATGTGATACATTTGTCTATTTTTATTTACTTTTGAGATTAACCTATATGCATTTGGAGACGAAACTTCATTTTGATTCTTTTGTTTCAGAATACCAACATAGACGGGATTTGGTGGTCGCAATACATAAATAAGATATCGAGGCCACCAAATTCATTTTGTTTGCTGTGAAAAACCATTGGAATTTAAAATTTATATGGAAATTCAAAATCGGCGTATGATGCTTTGCTGAGTTACGTCAGAGGTGTACAAAAGGTCGCGGATAAATCGAATAAACATTAAAATGGACGATTCTGAAGATAATATGAGTGCTGAGGATTTGACAAAACTTGATAGTCCGACAACAAACCGTGTAAAACCCAAAAAGAGATCACTTGTTGAACGTGAACTGGAAACCAACTTGACTGCTAGAGTGACATCTCCAGTGTCTAATGGAGAGGGTACTAGCACTAGTAGATATGGCAGAGCTAGACGATTGAAAACTGAGTCAGAGTTTAGCGATTCAAGAAAAATCATGTTGGAAGTATTGAAAAGTTCTGAAACAGAGAAATCACCAGTTAAAGTTCAATCACCAGTGTACAAAATGCATGCATCAAATTCACCAATCCGTTTAGAATCACCAAAAAAGCCCCCTATTGAGCTGTATTTAGACAATCAAATTGAGAGTATTTATCAAGAGAACATATCATTAAGCCGATTTGGATCTGAGGAGACTTTCAAACCTTCTCCTGGAAAGAAAAGCGGTAAAATATACATAAGAAAAGATTTAATACAGAATAGAGATCCAGAGGAAACTGTGATGTTGATAAAGAACATATTTTCCCCTGTTAAAAGTTCACCAAAATCTAGTAGCAGCCATCTGAGTAATGTTTTACAAAGATCTTCAGAGATATATGACATAAACAATAGTGGGAAACATCCTGATACACATATTGATAATTCGTCAGTAGTAAAGACTTTAGATTTTGACAGTAAAAAGAAGAAGAAAGATCAAAAAGAGAAGGTGTTGTCTAAAAATGACTTGTTTGAGTTGGAAGCTAAATGCATGTACCAAGTTGGTGATCTTGCTTGGGCCCGAATGGGAACTTATCCTTTCTGGCCTTGTATTGTCACTAGAGATCCCTCGAATGGAATCTTTGTTAAAAAGAAATGTAAGTTACAGGATTTATTTTATAAATATTGTCAAACACATCTGTCTGACCCATTGTTTGCTGAATCATTTAAAAAATATTTATTTGTTTGTAAAAAATAATTGTCAAAGTTTTAGTTTCAATATATCAGTACCAACAGTAGTAATTTTAATACATGTCACTAGAAAAAACAAAGCTGGTCAATGAAAATGGTGAAAGAAAAGAGGCAAAAATATTTTATCATTGTAAAAATATTTCATTGCTGAACCAGATTCTAGTATACCTTTTGAGAGAACTGCATAGAATAGCAATTGAGTATTTGACTATTGTGGAAATAAAATACAAAATATTATGGTTATGATAGCTTATTTGCAATAATTATAGATATTTTTTTTACATGAAGATACATTGTAAAATGTTAAAAATTATTTTTTAAAATTGAGTTTGCGATTTTTTATCTGTTGATTACAAGTAACAAAACGCGATCAGCTGTCGTTACGCACCATGTGACGTCACTTTATAATTTTTCATTAATTTACGTCACTGAGACTGGTTACAAATTTAATATATTATGTTATATTATGTCATATCTAGATTCTAAAATACTTTTCAGAAAATAGGCAAGTAGCCAAATATTAAAAATGATTTATGCTTTAATTTGACTTTGTTTATATACATTTATTCTGTTATTATTATTTATGGATTACACTATACATATAAACAAACAATCACTTTTTTAAATTATGTGACTCAATCTAGATAGCATGCACATAGCTTATTGCAAAAATAAATTCTCATGAAATGTATTGTAAAAATATTTGATTACTTATTACTTTGGTTTAGGAACTCATACTTGTTATATAATTTGAAATGGAAACATGATTCTCATACTACATATAACTTTATTATAAACTTTTTGTTCTAGAAATAAAAGTTATGTTGACATATTCTTAGAGTATTTTTAATATAGAGGGAGCACTGTTATACATTTGTGCCTTCAGAAATGTAGATATTTTTTGTCTGTAATAGTGAACCATTAATTTGATAACAAATTGTTTTAAATTCCGTTGGTAACTAAAAGTATAAGTTATCAACTGTCTCAACTGAGTTTGAGTGAAATTCGATAGCTCTAAATGTTTTTTGAGTTCCTAATTTTCAAATAGTTCTGGCATGTTGACAACCTGTCAAATGTTAGCCAATAGGAAAGCAGAAAAAGATGGCCCACCACCGCTATTATTATCTATGTTTTTGAAGGACTAGCACTCCTCCCTCTTTATTATCAATACTCTAATCAGATACTCTAATTATTCAGGCACTATTTTAAATCTTTACAAGTCTGTTCAAATGGTAAAGTTGAGAAAAAAATTAAAATTAACATCTTAAAATTTACATCTTTAGGCAAATCTTTTTGTAATAATGTGCATATCATACACATATCATGTTAACTTACAATACTGAATACATTTATATATCTAGTATGATACTGAAATGACAAGCAATGTATAAAGTCATTTGTGAAAGTAGATGTAGCAAAAGCATTATGTATATTTGGCACATTATTTTTGCTATATCTACAAAGTTGCTATCAATATTCTCCAATCAAAGGATAGGCATATCCTTATGAGATACATATTATGTGGAATTATTTGTGTATAAAAAGTACAGAATAAGTTTATATTCCAGTGTTTGGACGAATAGAACGGGATATTATACATGTAACATTTTTTGGCGATAACGGACGTCGCGGCTGGATCGTGGACAATATGCTGAAGAAGTTTATGGGACTCTCTGAGTTTGAGTCAGCTAGAGACAAGTTTACACCAGAGGTATGTGATTGGTTTTATTTATTTGGGTCGAAAAGGTAATATATTTCACATTTTATTCAAATATTATTCAAATATACGTATTTTATTCATATAGAATGTACATAAAGTCTGAAACTAGTAGACAACTTATGATATTTACTTTAGTAAAACAAAATTATACATTTTAGGATAAGAAAAGAGACCCAAGACTATATGCCGCGTTTTTCATATCAGAAAAGAAACAGTCTCTATGGAACATGTCTGTTGAAGAAGCAGAAACATTATACAAGGAGCCAAAAAGATTGAGAATTGATATCCTTAATGATATGTTAGAAAAGGCTAGATCTCGGAAAATCATACCTAAAACTCAGAAAAGTGGTAAAGTCACCAGAACCAATAGTGACGTGTCACTAAGTGAGAGCCTTTATGATACTTTGTTTTCTGAAGATGATGTTAAAACTGATGACAGTGATAGATCCAGAAATAAGATCAGAAACAAATCTCTGGACGTTTCGGAAGTTGTAACTGCATGTCTAGACAATATGGCTGCGAAAACGGGTATTACTAAAATACAAAGACAATCTCACATGGATAGATGGTTGCAGAAAGCAAAATCCAAAACTCCTGAGAAAACTCATGTTAAACCTATTTCACTAAAAGATAATAAACCAATAAATAAACAGGAAAATAATAAGAAAAAGAAAAGAATGGCTCCCAGAGAAGTTTCAAAGCCTTATAGCCTAAGAAAATCTACAAATGAATCTCGAAATTTGTTAGCACATGAAAATGAACATGATTATAGTAGGTTTGTGTCAAATGACGTGGAAACAAATCTTAATAGACCTACTACTAATGATAGTGATGAAGCAAATAGTATTAATGCTACAGCAACAGTGGAGAGTAAATATGAAAATGAAAAAAATGAATTAAACATGACACAAGAAGCCGATGTTTTTATGGAAGCAAGCTCTACAGATGCTAACGAAATAGTAATTGGAAATGAAAGAAGTAGTATGACAGAGTCAGATGTAGATAATGTATCTTTAGATGAATCGAATAATATATCCAGCAGCGATGTTAACGATATGGATGTAGATTCAAAACCGGATACTCAAGACAGCTGTTTATCGACAGAAAAGAGCACAGAAATCGAAGCCTCCGACACAGATTCTCAAACTCAAACAATTTCTTTAGTTACTAATAATAATATAGAAAAAAAAACCTCTGAAAATTTTAGTGCTAGTTCTGAAGACAGTGTCCTAAGTTTAGAAACTTATAAAACGATTCCAAAAACTAATGGCGAAAATCATATTGATAGTAAAATTTCTTATGATACTGACGATAGTATTGATAGCACATACACTGACATTTCAAATAAAATGGACATTGATATGATTAATTCAAACAATGATCAAGGAAGTGGTAAAAAAGAATCAATACATAGTTTAAGTTTACAATTAGGTACTGAATTTAATTTAGGTTGCATAATGCATTTAAAGGAAGTGGAAAGTTTTAGTTCCGAATCAAGTGCCGACGAGGGTGACGGTAAAGATATTATGATGGCAAATAACAGCAATCATGTTGCTAACAATGTTGGTAATTTTGTAAAAGATATTATTGAAAAAGATACAAGCACTAATGACACTTTTATAACTGTGAGTGAAACGGAAGCAACACTTCAGGATATCATAGTCAATGCAAGTGATCCAAAGGAAGATAATAAAATGGCTTACGAAGACAATAACCAAATTAATTTTCAGAATGACATTACACATAAATTTTCTCAAGAAGTAGATGGAAGCGAAACAGAAGACGACACAATAAGTACAGACGGAAGCCAGCCAGATGACGAGAACACTGTAAATACTGCCTCTGATATTGATTCGGCTCCAGAAATTCCTAATAAAAATGAAGATTCTGTTTCAGATGTAATCAATCAAAATAATCATGAAGTTTATGAAAATGGCGATGACATTAGTGGCGATGAAAGTGTAATAAGTAATAAATCAGAGGTATGTAATGAAATAAGCAATAGTTTAAGAGAAACGCAACCAAAGGAGAACGAAGAATTAAAATTAAATTCTTCAAATAATCAATCCAATACTCATAATGGCATCATATACAGTACAGACGATAAAAAAAATAATTTAAATACAAACTTTGGAAATTCGCCTATATTAAATGATACCATAAAAGAAAACGGCTTTCACGAACCTTATAGTGATAAAGATGGGGATTTTGATATGGATACTGCGTCTGTAAGTTCAGAAGATAGTTATGTATCATTTACTAGAAGCAGATTAAGACTGCAATTAAAACGTACTAATGAACAAAAGCAAAATACAACAGAAGATCCGGAATTTATTAAGTATTTGGAAGCAAGACGTGACGCTTTGATGGACGATCACCCAGAGCTTAGTTCTAATGAAATTGTTTCCTATTTACATAAAATCTGGCTATATGAGGAAACGAACAAATCAGATTTGAAAAAATCCGATGATATAGAACATTCAAATTTTGTCAAGGGCCTGGATGAACCCGTAAGAAAGAAATCTACTAAAAAAAAACTTAAAATTACTAGGGAACGCTATAAAAATGCAAATATAGTCGAAAGAAAAAAGCACTCAGAATGTTTGCCATCTGAAAATGTTGGAGATAAATCCCAAGTAAATATAATTGACTTATGTCCTGTCAATATTGATGATATAGTTGTAAATAACAAAGAGGTAGAAATACCACAATTAAGTAGTATTTCCGGATGTGTTGACACTACCTTGAAAGACGTAGATGTAGTCATAGATAAAGCAGATGGTCCTACTTGTAAAAAAAATACTGACAATATTCCAAACAATCGAGTAACAGAGCATGATTTACCAAGTTCTTTTTTAGAAACTATAGTTGACAAGGCCACAGACATTGAAGAAAAACATTCTTTAGATTATTCGAAGAAAGAAGAATGTGATGTCGATACTGTATCGATTGATTCCGAAGAGAGTGATATACCATTAATTTACAAAAAGCTTCGGATAAAAACAAAAGCAGAGTTGAATGAAAATGTAAAGGATAATGAAGACATTGTCGCTGATAATGCGTCTATAACTTCTGAAGATAATGATATGGTTATCTCGAAGCGCAATAATAAAATAAATTATGAAAGAAAATTAGAAAAAGGTTTGGTTGACCCAGAATTCATCAAATATGTAGAACTGAGACAGGATGCGTTAATCGATGAAAACCCACAGTTAACTCAAGAAGAAATTACTGATTACTTATTCAAGACATGGCTTTACGAAGAGAATGCCAAGTCTGAAATGAAGAAAACAGATGAAATAGAACAGTCCGGATTAGTAAAAGGATTAAATAATGAGGCTATAGAAGCCGCGCCCCCTAAAAGAGTGAAGAAAAAAGTGAAAGTTCCCAAGGAAATAACAGATTTTTTTGATGTTGTACCTAGAGAAAAACCCAAGAGAAAAACGGTTAAGCCTTCATATAATGAAGATTATACTGATATTGAGGATGAGATAGAAAGTTTTGAGATAAAAACATATTCAGAAATGAACAGTGAAGGAAATGACGAAACCAAAAATGACATTCAAATATCTGTTGCTGAATCTAGCAATACTTTAATGGAATGTGTAGAGGGCGCCCAAGATCTAGAAGATAATATGGATGAAGTTGAATTGTACTTTTCGGAATTAACATTACCGAAACCAAATATTTTTAAAGGTTTTGTAAGAGAGAAAGTGTGTGAAATTTGCGAGAACACTGGACAATTGGTTAAATGCAGAGGTTGCAATAGCTGGTTTCATATTGACTGTGTTAAGAAACAGACACAAGTCATTGACGCACCTACACCTTCACGAGGTAGGAAGAAAAAGAAGAAAGCTGGCAGAAGGCCTAAAGGTTCCGAAGACGCAGATTGTCATAATGATGATAAACAACTAGATCTTTCGGAAGAAAATGTTGATGAAATCGAACCAGAACCTCACACGGTTGATGCTGACGCCTTAGAAGCCCAGCTATCAGCGAAAATGAAGGAAATTTTAGACAACCTGGATCCCCCAGAGAATTATTCTTATTCAAGTGAGGAAGAGGTTGATTGGAACTACTCAGTGCCTGGCAAATGTGAAATAGTAGATGTAAAACTGAAATTAAGGACAACCGAAGTAATAGACTTTTCAGATTTCAAATGTAATAATTGTCAGAAGTATGACACTTCTGTATGCTTTGTTTGCAAGTCTACCGTCAGTAAAAAGGAAACGAAGAGAAGACAGCGGTGTCAAGTGCCACATTGTCATAAGTACTATCATTTAGATTGCTTGGATCATTGGCCGCAGACACAGTTCAATGCGGGGGAACCGTCTAAAAGTAATAAGAAGATTAATGAGCACTATGAATCTTTGACATGTCCTAGACATGTATGCCATACTTGCGTGTCCGATGACCCGAGAGGCTGTAAGACCAGATTTAGTGGAGATAAATTGGCCAAATGCGTGAGGTGCCCAGCCACATACCATACTTTCACGAAATGCATACCGGCTGGAAGTCAAATCTTGACTGGATCCCATATTATATGTCCCAGGCATTATGAGCACAGGTAATTTGCTTTTTTTTTATTTGTTAATAGCTATGTTTTGTACATAGAGAAAATATTTTTTCTTACTTTTATTTTTATTAATCTAAATTATTCAATTTTATGTATAAGCAATAGATAGGTTAGTTAGAAACAAAATTAAACCCATTTGTTGCATTGCGAATGTAAATATTAAGGAAAAATGTTTGTAAATAAATTCCATACAATATACATAACAAATAGTTATCTAAATAGCATATGTATTTCTGATTTGTTTAAAAAATAAATAATTTTGATATCTTTTAAACCCATGATGCAAGATTTATCATAACATTTTTATTAACAATACATGGTCAACTGAAAAAAACCTTATAATGAAAAGTAAATAGTTCTTGTTCTATCGCATTGATCTTGCAATTAGTAGTGGTCCTCACTCCTCATACAGCTTATATAGTATGATCATATTACGTAGCTTAACAGGACATTTTGTATTACTTTTCAGTCCAGGCAAAGTCCCGTGTCACGTGAACACAGGATGGTGTTTTATTTGTGCTCTGGGCGGCTCTCTCATATGCTGCGAGTATTGTCCGACCTCCTTCCACGCAGAGTGCCTCAACATTGACCCGCCGGAAGGTATGAATCTTTTTTAATTGTTTTTTTTTTTATTAGGGAAATCTAGCGGTAATAAAGTTGTTTAATGTTCTTACAATGGTTATAACACAGAAGATATTTTAACGTGAGACAATATTTTGGACACAACATCGTTTTAATTTAGGTAATCAAAAAAATTATAAGAATAAAAATATTTAAATAATAACATCTTGTTTGGACGGCACAATGGTTATCCTTAGGTGACGTGCAGTCCTTTTGCCAACCCGGAATAATAAAATAAAAAAAAATATATGTTGTAGGTGTAGTAATTTTTTTTTTGTTTGTTTTATGTATATCAATAAATATGTTTTTGTCCTCAGGTGGTTACATGTGCGAAGACTGCGAGACTGGCCGTCTGCCGTTGTACGGAGAGATGGTGTGGGTCAAACTCGGACATTATAGGTGACGTAATTATTTTGTTACAGTCAGTACTTTCAGAAATTGATACATTCGATAGAGTTCCTGCTATAATAAGTAATTCCCATATATTGCACATTTTTTCAGTATTTATAGAAACTCTATATTAAATTTATCTTTTCATCCAAGATTCCAAATATAAATTAGATTTTGCAATAAATTCTTATGCTTGAATCCCGATGACTTTTTGTTGATGTAATTTAAAAAGTATATATATTTATATTGTTCTTTTTTTGTGTAGGTGGTGGCCGGGTATAATTCTTCATCCCTGCGAGATACCCTTAAATATTTTAGCGGCGAAACATAGGCTGGGAGAATTTGTCGTTCGATTTTTCGGCCAGTATGACTATTACTGGGTGAATAGGGGCAGGGTGTTTCCTTTCCAAGAAGGTAAGATTTATATGAAATATCAATTAATGAAAAAAAAAAATAGTTTTACTAAGTGCAATACAACGATTTTTTGGAACTATTCAAGAAATCTTCCCATATGGCCATATTACATTTTTCAGATCATGAGACTAGAGTCATCCATCACAAGATTATACGACAATAAGTGACTAATACTTCAACTGTATAACACGAGTCACGAACAGCTTAATAATTGAGAGGACTTTAGGAACCAATCCATCATGATGGACCATTGAGGGTTGGCGGACTTGACACAGAAAAACTTAAAAATACAGTGTTTTATTGTTCATATTGATTTCAGGTGATTCCGGTCGCATATCGAGTCAGAAGTCTAAAATAGACGCGGCTTTCACTACGGCAATGGAGCATGCGCAGAGAGCGTGTGAAATACTCAAAAGTAATTATTACATTTTATTTATGGTACTTTAGATGATTTACTTATGAAACGACGTCGTACGAAACTGCTGAATTGTTTAATGCATTATACAGTTTTTTTCCTAACTAAATGTAAATATGATCAATAACATCAACTATCAAAACTGCTTTACAAGTTGTATATTTAAATTGTAATGTCCTAAATGCTTTTTTTATTGCTAGATCTTTCTCATTTTCTTGTGCTGAAACGTACTCTCAATAACACCTTAATTCACAGGTGCAGAACCAAACGAAGAGGAATCCCTAGACATCGCATCGTCCCTATTACCCCCGCACTACGTGAAACTGAAAGTGAATAAGCCGTGCGGCTCGCTGTGCGGACGCCGCGTCGACGACCCCGAGCTGTCGCTCACGCAGTGCGACTGCAACCCCTTGGAGGACGACCCTTGTGGACCCTATTCACAGTGCCTTAATAGGTAAACCATTTTATAGATAGTAATTAACATCTAAATTAAAATGGACTAGCCATCGTGGCGTAGTCGTTTAGACATCGGGTGTAAAACGTGCGGTCTCAGAATTAAATTTACCCAAAGTTTTACATACAAGTCTTGTGTTGTAGGTATCATAAATTTACAGAGACTTTTCGGTGCCACACACACCCACATCCGAAACAAATATTTGTGGACCACCTAAATAAATACTTATTTGTGGATCCGCAGTCTCTCGTTTCGCAGCCGACGCCTAACCTAGTGTGCCCCAGAAGCTATCAGTAGGGTCTCCACTGACTTTAGATCTCTCGATGTCGAGAAAATGGGTATACCAATTTTTTTAAAGAATCTTAAGTTGTTCCTAAGGTAAAAACAAACAAGTAAAAAATATTAATATTTCAAAAATCCATCGGTAAGTCCCATAAAAATCCATTTTAAATTGGCATTTTAACTACCGCGCGTAAATGTAAGACAACGCTAGACGCCACTTTTCATGTGATTACTTCATTTCGCCATCAAATAACCTCTTTATACGACGCTGTGCTTTCTGAAGTGTGATTTCTTTTAATAAAGATGAGGCACTCTCTTGCAAAATTTAATTTAAAAGATAATCTACGTGAAGAATAGTGTCAGAATTTCTTTGTTAACACACGCGTTTAGTATTTACATACGGATTTACGTCATATCGCTATTCATCATGGCGGCTATCGGTTCCTATATTTCTAGGACAGATAAAAATAAAAACGAAATAAAAAAATATTCTATGAAATTGAAAATTGAAATTAGCATATTTTGATCGGTTAATGCTGTATTATAATATAGATTTACTGATTTTATATATTTTTTAATTTATAGTAAAATGGTCTGTTACGCTGGTATAGTACATACATAAACTCACGCCTTTTTCCCGGAAGGGGTAGGCAGAGATTCCCTTGGTAGCAACCAGGGCACCCACGTTTCGCCTTGCGCGTTCCGTCCCACAATGTGATAGGGGGCGAGCTTATCGCCATATCGTGCACAAATTCCTGACTCCGAGCTGCTATACTATATCCTGATATACACTGACACAGGATGAATCCGACATGTGATAAACGTGGTTCACTGTGGTTCATGTTTGTGAACCAAACGCCAAGTACAGTTGTCGTATCCCAATGGATACAAATATCCTACCACCAGTAATTCTTCATATTGTTCATACGTTTGTTTACAGAATGCTGTTAACCGAATGCGGGCCGACGTGCCGCGCCGGCGACCGGTGCAATAACAGAGCCTTCGAGAAACGTTTGTATCCTAAACTAGTGCCTTACAGAACCCCACAACGTGGCTGGGGACTCAAGACCTTGGAGAATATTAAAGCAGGTATGTGCTTCGCTGAGTAATGTATCTTAAATTAATTTAGTTGAACACGGGTACGAAATACGTATGAGGATTTGTATATTCCTATGAAACTACCTTATATATCCTTCATTTAACCTGGTTGGAAACCATCGGATATTCCGGAGTGCTGGTGACAAACTTACCTATACGAGAAACGACAGCTTACTTCCAAGGTAACCGTTTGGGAAATTTTCGACCCTAAGGTCACATTCTTATAGTTGTATTTCCTTTGCCGCAGGTCAATTTGTAATAGAATACGTAGGCGAGTTGATAGACGAGGAGGAATTCAAGCGGCGCATGCGCAGAAAACACGAGATTCGCGACGAAAACTTCTACTTCTTAACGCTGGATAAGGAGAGGATGATCGACGCTGGACCGAAAGGGAACTTGGCCAGGTAATATTGGGGAATTTGTTAGCACACTACACCATTTTGCTACCAAAAGATATTCTTTTATTATTATATCAGGAGTCTTATGACGCCAGACCTGTCAAACTTCGGACTCGATGTTAGGATTGGTTGACCGTTTATGTTATTTAGAGAAATATTAGATCAGATTATATTCCTTAATGTTTGATACTAGCCAGATACGAGGTCTTGGTAACTTAAAATATGTTACGCCGATGTAAATAAATGATTTTTTTTTGTCTTCTGTGTGTATGTGTATGTCAAATGAAACGTTCTGACGTAAATAAGCATTAAATTGATGGAATAAATATTATATTTTAACGATTCTTTTAGGTTTATGAACCACTGTTGCGAGCCAAATTGCGAAACACAGAAGTGGACTGTACTCGGCGATGTTCGTGTGGGACTGTTTGCAATCAACGATATACCGGCTGTAAGTAAAATGATAACGTATATCGGGAATCGTCAAATTGCATTATAAAGTAAACTTTTTTTGGACAAGGAACCTATTCGCAGCAATGTATTTAAAAGAAACGATGACAAATATAACCGCTTAATTAAAGTCAATATTAAATTAGTTTTTCTAGCTGTATGCACATAAATAACTAACATATTATCTATTTTGCAGAATACGGAAGTAACATTCAATTACAATCTGGAGTGTGCGGGAATTGAAAAGAAGATGTGTTTATGTGGGGCCAAGAGGTGTTCTGGCTACATAGGAGCTAAGCCCAAACAGGTAATTACTTACTTATTTATGGAAAATTAATTTAACAATGTGGTTTTATTTGAAGAAATGTTCAGGAAAATAATAAATATTAAACACATGGCCATATTTCTATTTCAGGATGAATCTCAATCTAAAAAGGGCAAAGTTCCAGGTAAACGAACCTACAAAAAACAAAAGCCGGAAACACCTCCTTCGGCAACCAAACCTAAACCTAAAAAGCCCTTAGGACGTCCGCCAAAACCTAAAGAACTAAGCGAGATCGAAAAAGACTTGTTAATAATAAGAAACGCTACTAACGGCCTATCTAGTGACGAATCGTGTAGAAGCCTAAGTTCCGAAGGCGATAGGCATCCTAAGGCATTGAAGAGAAAAAGGGTGAGTTTTTCATCAGAAGACATCATACTCTACAATGGGTCTGAATCGCCTAGTTCGAAAAGGCAAAAATACTACGAGAAAGAAGTCGGGGACTGAAAATAGATATGTAAATGTCGATTTGATAGATATTTGTTAAATTATCGAAGTTGTTGACGTTTGAGTAGTTTATGTACGTGTCGATGTGTTAGTAGATAGAGAGATAGTAATATAGTTACGTGTCGATAAATATATGGATAGTTACACTAATAACAAGATTTTATCGAGTTATTGTAGTTAAGAGTACAATGTCACTGCCTTGGCCTTTTTTTGGCAAGAATAATCGTAAGGTATTTGGTTTATTGCCTGAACAATCGTACTACGCCTTATTGAGTACCCTTCATTTCATCGATTCCTCTACTCTTAATATCGATAGGAATACGAGACGGACCAATTGTATATAAAAATCGAATCGGTGTATAAAGTTACTGTAATGCTCATTGGAATAAGTCTATCGGTGATGTCGACAAATATCTATCGATATCGACAAATATGACATTGTAAATGTTAGGATAACTCGGCAAGTGATAAACAATTAAATGATTTTATATAGCTGTACAAAAACGCATTTGCCTTCTTCATTTATCGATAGTGAAAATGTGTTCAATTAAATATGCACAAGTGTTTGTCGAATTGTGTTCTATTTCAAATAGACGGAATTAATTCTGAGATGTTCTGTTTTAAGATTTTATAACTATCGACAATTTTGAATATTTGACACTGCCTTAAGTGCTGGATACATCTGAATTCTTCACCTCAGAATTGGTTTATGTCTAAGGTTTTTCTCCAGTATTAGGTCTTCGTCGTGTCAGTTTTGTTTAAGCTTTTTATGAGTTAACAGTGTAGCAGAAATTGTTTTTTGAGAATATTCGAATTGCCTTGACTAATGTACATTATTTTTGGTAAATAGATGCGTATCAATATTTACATATATCAAAAAGTGAAAATTATTTTCTTATATTAATATCATTAGTTATTAGTATTTTAATTCATAGACTCTGTCTTAGTTTTTTTCTCAATAAGGATAGGCAGCGGCTATAGAATTGGCACTAAACATTTAGTAAATCATTTGAGTTCGGATATTTCTGTTTATTCTTTCCATCTCCTCTATTTTATATACATAATGAGAGAAATTGTGGAAGAAATCAACAAAGTATTTTAGTCAAATGAGGTTTGTAAAGAAAATATTTGACTCATCAAAACCGATACGATCAAATTGTAATGGTAATAAGTAATAGGCAATTGTAACTCTTCCTTTGTATAATAAATAATTTAGTTAATGTAATTATGGTGAATCGATAGATTTATATATCGGTGCGTTTTTACTAAATCTAGTAATGCGTTTTGGTGCGAATGATCTCGAATTAAATCAAAGAAGGCTAGAACTAAAATCGATTTAAATTTGATAGTTATTTGGTTGGGTTACTGTTAGATATGTTAAAATCAGAATAACTTTAAGATATTCGTTAACTAAATGAATAGGAAGGAATAGTGAGATAATTGTAATAATTGTGAATCTAAAACATTTTTCTAGTTTTAGTAGAATCGTACCTGGAAGCGTGTCTCTCCGAAACATAATATAGTGCGTTATTTTGTTTATATACTGTAAAGTAAGACGTTTGGAGTTGACTCGTGAGTTTATATGCTTTGGCTCGAAATAAATATGCATTTATGTATAAATGGATTTTTATTACCCTTTCTCTGCTTGTAGCGTAATTAGATGTGGAAAGCGAGGCGATGAGTTGGTTCACTGATAGAGGCAAATGTTTGTGTGAGCCACAATTATTTGTTTCGTGCTTTGTTTCGAGAACAAAAATCTTTCGTAGTGTCTGATGCTCGGTACATAAAATTGGTATCTTTCTGTGAGATCATTTTAATAATATTTGATATACTCGTAAGTAAAAAAGTACGATTACAGTGTTGTTTGAGTTAATTCATTATTTAACAGTAAACATTTTCATAACACAAAACCTACCTTTAGAATTGATATGGAAGTAGCTAAGACAAAATATTTGATAAATACAACTGGAGTATCTTTGCTGCAGCGTTATTGGAAGATCCGGAGTTTGCAAATTCAATATTGGACGACGTCTTCGATTAGGAAGCTACCGATCAGGCTGTCAGAACTGGAACCGCGGAAAATCTTATTTCCGTTCCAAGTCTTTTAACTTCTTGATTTTTTTTTAATAACAGTCTTGGGAGAATGATAAGCTTAGAAAGTGTTTAATAAATGAAACAGATTTTTGTAAGGTGTCACTCGCAGCTGATTCAACTTGGGTTGGACATATTCGCGTATAGTAAGCTCAAAACTTATTTACTATAACGTTCTTCTAAAGTCTTAAATAAAAATCCTGCATGCAACTTTTTATGAATAGTTGATATTCCGTTTTTAAGATTGAGGTCGCTGGCATCTATCTTACGCCCTAGCATCTATCTTAAGAATTGACATCTATCTTGAGACATATGCTCGATATAAGTGGTTCGTGGCGACTGACGCGGGTAGCCCGCGGGCTGCTGACGTCAACCAATAAAATTAGACACGGTTGAAGTTCAAGGGTTAATGCATGCAATAGCGGAATTTTAGACTACATTACCTAGAAATATAAGGTTTATTGAACAGAAATTGAAATCAACAGTTATGGAGCTGATATGAGTCAGAATCATTGAACAGATTATCGCTTTATTTGCATATGTGTAGCAATTTGGCCGATTTTTTGTGGCTTGCTTTCTTTTCCCCTCCTGTCAATGGAGGTGGCAGGGAGAATATGGATACATTTGGACTCCGGCTTACCCTGATAGCGCGGTTGGACTTCCTCTGAATATTAGTATTCATCTGTTATCCACACAACAGTTTACAAATTTTATCATAACAATATTATTTTTGGCGTGTCCGCCAACCCGCTCCGGATCAGCGTGTTGGATCATGGAGTGACAGTGTAATAAACTAATTTGTAATGTGCTTCACGTTTTTCTATAATGTTAAATTAAAATAGAACAGTCGGTTAAATAAATTAAAATTGGTTTCCAATATGATTACAATTATTTTATTTTATAACATGTAAAAATAAACAAAGAGAACACAGTACATACAAAAAAAATATAGTAGTGTAAAATAATTTGTAACGTTTGTTCAAGATAAATATGAGCTTATTGTTCCTCTCATATAATACTTCTGTGCACCAGCAGAACTGAAAAGGGTAAATATAATGAGTGGGTATCTACTAACTAGGTTGTTTTGTCGGGATTGGCCAATATTTTATTATTACTGTACTGTATTTTACTATTAAAGCGCAGTTATTTTTCAGCTCTATTGTGCCTCATTTACACGGGGAGAGCTTTGAAGATATGATTATCGTAAGGATAGAAAAATGTCGCATCGTGTAAACATTTGTCAGAATACGATTCTCTATTGCGGTTATGTCATGCGATAATCGCATACGATTCTGGCCCCGAGAAACTCTCCGTGTAAATGGGGCTTTAGGTTTGTATCGAATTATGAAACTAGCTAGGTAGGTAGGTAACAATTATAGCACTAGTTCTTTTTAACTTGTTAAATAAATCTGTAATAGATAGATCCTCTATCTTAATCTTGCAGCTGAAATCTAGATGGTTACTTATGAAAAGTAGTAATTCTCGAAACGGCATTAATGTAGGGCATGTTGGGAAGACCAGCTAGGGAGCCAGAATTAACTGCGAACTAAGGTTAAACATTATTAGGAGACTCAAAGTCACTCAACGAGCTATGGAGAGGGCTATGCTCGGGGTTTCCCTACGAGATCGAATCAGAAATGAGGAGATCCGTAGGAGAACTAAAGTAACCGACATAGCCCAGCGGATTAGCAAGTTGAAGTGGCAATGGGCGGGGCACATAGCACGGAGAACTGATGGCCGATGGGGCCAAAAAGTTCTCGAATGGAGGCCACGAAGCGGAAAGCGCAGCGTGGGACGTCCACCCACTAGGTGGTCAAACGACCTGGTAAAGGTCGCGGGACGTCGCTGGATGCAGGCTGCCTCCAACAGGTCACTGTGGAAATCATTAGGAGAGGCCTATGTTCAGCAGTGGACTTCCTTTGGCTGATGGATTGGATATGGTTAAACTGCTTTTCGCATGGGTTTGGATAGCAGGTAGGAACCGCTGTAGACATCTTGCCCAGCGTGCCAGTATTGATAAAACCGACACTGGCACAGCCCATGCCCTTTGTATACCTAGTCCTCGACACGTACATACACTTTTTTATCCACTAATTAACCATAAAAAAATATAAAATCTATACTAACAATACCAAATAATGCAAAAATAATAGCTCCGATCTTCAAACCAAATCGCCAAGCTAGCTTTTCACAATTAAACGTTTCTAGAAACGCATTTAAAATTATTTGTGACATTTTGAATCCGACTTTTTGTGATGACGTGACTGGAATACCAGAATATGTATATTTGGCGAATAAAATAGGATTTATTAACGCTTCTAATCTTTGCAGAAAACTGTTGACAGAAAAATAGGTATTTTTCATGCAAATATTATGTTGAAATTCTTTTGAAAATAAAATTACGAATTCAGAATTCATAATCAGTATTTAGGTATCTTAATATTCCAGACAATGATTAGAATTAGCGCATATTTACCTTTAAAATTAACTATAGAATTTCACTTTTACCCTTTAGAAACTGCTATTTATTCGACGGAATAGGTACCTATTAATATTCAAGAATATTTTTGTCTCAATCACGCAGAAGAACCGATAAAAATCAAATGAAAAATAAACTTATGAATTACCAAATTTGTAATACACCCGTCCGCGAGGGATAATGTAATTTTTATTTTTACCACCCTGTCCTTTGAAAGAATGAAATTATGATTGCGACTCGTTTATTGTTTGTTTTTCATTTACTTCACCCTTGGGGAACGTAAAAATATCTCCTTGTAATTGCTATACAGCATAAACAACCTTGTAGGCTGCAGTATTTTTTTATTTGTTTATATTTGAAGGCCAGTTTTGATCTGTAAAATTCATCTAAATTTTATTGGCGTGTGGCGAAATTAGGAACTACAAATAAAATTAAAAATATTAATTATTAAACGCATTGTTAAACAACAAGTATTTATACTCGTAATTTAATTATATTAACATGTCCAATATAACAAAATGTGAAAAGAGAAAAACGGTTTCTAATATTTTGACAACTGACTGAAACTGACCAAAAGACCGTAGACGATCTATACAGTTACACAGAATTATCTTAACCATCACTTGCTTATTGTAGGTAAGTAGGTACTCTCTTGGGCCAAGATGAAAATTGAAAACTAATACGCAAACCATTGGCACAGAATACCGATGCTCGTCGAGACTTTAGCAACACTAGGTATGTAAGTACCTTGTCTTTGACTTGCAACGTAAATATTCAGAATGGAAACAAAAAGGACAAGTCGGATTAATCACTTGTTCGTTGTTCTGAATCTCAAACAGGGATACAAAGGAATTATTTTCTAAATTCCAATATTTATAAGAATAACTATCGAAAAATATATAATCAATTATGATAATATTATTATTTATTTACATTCTATATTGTACACAATAAACTTAGATAACTGTATAAAGAGATAACTAGTTTAATACAACAAAGTACAAATGGCGGTCTTATCGCATTAAGGCAATCTCAACCACACAACCATCAGATGGATTAATGAGAAGAAGAAAGCAAGGGCAGTGTATAATAAAGAAAATAAAATCTATTATAATATTATTAATCCAAAATTAACCTTAAAAAAAGAACTTAGAGTCGAATTAAGAACCTCCTCCTTTTTTAATTCGGTTAAAAACGTAAACAAAAGGAAGCTAACTAACTTCAAATTGATTTAGAAACTCAAATATAACAAACAGATAATACGTAATTGGTTGAATCATTAATTAGACGGAATGCTGATTGAGAGAGGCGTTAATAACCAAACGCCGACGGTTTAACGCTGATGAAAAATGAATTATGTAATAACTTAAGGAGTTTTTAATGTTGATGACTCACAGGCGATGAAAACTTATACGGTGGAAAAAGTTTTAAACAATAAACTGGCAAAGATTTGAGACGTTAAAAGGATAGAGAACCTAGATTTACTGTTTGAATTGTTTAATATTTATGTTTATTTTAGAATACAGACATTTTTGTAATAAGTATAGGACACTTAGCATTTTTGCTTTTCCAGTCTCCATGCCTTGTTTAAAGGCTCAAAATAGTTTTCCATAGCTTTTGTAAAATAGACAGCTTATAACAAGTATGAAGTACGTGATTTTCAAGAATGTAGGAAACTTATAGTTCCAAGGCGCATTTCACAACGTAATTAGGTTGGTACATAGGTATTTATTTACATGAAACTTTAAAGAATATTTATTCCGAACACATTTATACCGACAACCTATATCCGAGAAACATCGTAAAGAAACCTGCATACCATAGCGATTTGTATAAATTTCTATGGTATGTAAAAGTCTGCCAACCCGCACTAGGCCAGCGTGGTGGACTATATGGCCTATGACTATATATATGGCCTAACCACTCTCAATCGTACTCTCGGATGTAGAGGAGGCCCGTGTCCCGCAGTGGGTCGTATATGGGTTGATACAATACATTACAATATCCGAGAACTACGAGGTCACAAATGATATGATAAGAAATTATGGGGCTACGTAAGATTATATCTACCAAGTCGGAAAGCCCATGGACCTACGTCCCTACTCCCTTCAATGCTGTATCTATTGATGTAGCAAAATAAAACTAAATCAATTAGCATCTGTCTCTAATCTCGGTATTTAGTCTATGTGAAATTCAAATTGATCTATCAAAATTGTTTAACTAGTTCAAATCAAATAGAACTATGATGACGTTAGTTAAAGTGTATCATCCTAGAAATTAAGGGTCTCTCCCCATCACAACGTAGCATAGATAAATTGCGTTCCATGAATTTATCAGACATTATAGAATGCTGTCCGTGATTTACATACCAACATTGGTCGGTGACGAAATCTAATAGGCCCACCAAGTTAGCATACTACGATTGGTGGATTCGAAAATTTTGTGGGAATATCTCATTTTCACAGTACACTTTTCATCCATAAAGCCCCATTTACACAGGGAGAGTTTCTCGCTTCGAAGATACGATTATCGTAAGGACATAAAAAAGCAGCATCGTGTAAACATTGGCAGAACACGATAATCTGTGGCGGTTATGTCATGCGATAATGGCATACGATTCTCGCCACGAGAAACTCTTCCCATGTAAAGTAATGTGGGTGTACAAGGACGACGGTTATCCTTTACCTTCAGAAAAGCTGCTTGCTCATCTGTTACGAATGTTTATATTGCTCTATTTCAGGACTGATTATAATATATTCTTTTCCTTCTTCAGTAATTAAAAAAAAACAATAGCGATCTTTATTATCTTTATTAATTTAACTATCAAAAATACATTTTCCGTTCTATATTACCGAAATTCCTTCAGTGCTTTAGCTCAACCTTCTGCAGATTGCAGCAAAAATTAATGTTATTAATGGAACGGCGTCTGTAACGATAGCCCCGGGTTCCCGATAATGTAATTATTTTCGTCCGACTACTACTAGCCCGGATTTAATATTGTAACGTGAAATTGGGACACGAGAATTTGACTTGACGGTTATTGAGATTAGTACACACTTTATAGATGCTAAAGGATGTTTGCCCGAGTGATGGAGAAAACAGGACAGTGAGAAGGCCGAATACAGATTTTTTTAATTTTGCAAACCGAAATTGAGTTTATTAGGCTATCTATATGTGATATAAATTCACAAAGCTTTTTAAACGACCTGAAGGACAATAGAAAATCAATTGATTTTTCGTTATCATTAACACAATGAAATGAAACGCCACACATCGTCAGTCCCCAAAGCGTTAATTGAACATCCAACTGAGGTTGGAGAAATTTCGTAGATACTAGATATTATAAAAAAGTGCATACTTCTTGCACTTTTTCCAAACTTCGGTGAAGCAGCGGTTATAATCCAGCTTAGTAACCCTTATAATCTAAAACTATGCATTAGCTCTCATCATCGACTGTCTCTCGAAACTTGCGCGTGACGCGATCTGCATACTAGGGGTTATTCGAGCCGTTTGCTGCGCTCCCGTCAACGCAATCGCATTGGGACTGGATCAATTAACGATTTCCTGTGTAGGATGGTGTAGACGGTCTCGAATTGAGATCAATTGTGATGTATTTACCTGAAGTTTGTTGACGGGACGGCGTAAAAATAGATTTCTGCAGACCACTACAACTGTGCAATTGATACCGTGTAAAGGTTTTAAAGTTGGGTTTTGGGTGGATGATTGTAAGAAAGTTTGAAGAAATAGAATTATTGTTCATCACAAATTACACGATAGGTTTATAATATTATCATTGATAGTGTGGAGCTGTGGTCTTGAAGGGTATTGTATTGTATTGTATTGTATCAGCCCATATACGACCCACTGCAGGGCACGGGCCTCCTCTACAATCGAGAGTACGATTGAGAGTGGTTAGGCCATATAGTCCACCACGCTGGCCTAATGTGGGTTGGCGGACTTTTACATACCATAGAAATTTATACAAATCGCTATGGGATGCAGGTTTCCTCACGATGTTTTCCTTCACCGTTATAGTGCGTGGTGATTGACTATCAATACACACATGACTCCGAAAAGTCAGAGGTGTGCCCTGGGATTTGAACCCGCGACCACCGTGAACATGTAGGCAGCCGCGTCTGGTCCGTTTACAAACAGGCCACTACACACTTACTTGAAGGGTACCGCGATGGAATAGAGCAAGCAAAGGTACCAAGTAACAGCTTTGGCTACAGTCAAGTGCAGTGACAATGTAAATAGTACCTACTCGAAGTCGCCGTAATGTAAAAGAATTGTTATTTTATAGTTTTTGTCGACGATGTAGCTGGATGCTTCGTACTCTGACCAGCGCCATACTCCAACTCTTCCATATTCAATTCTACAGGCCTAAAAGAATTCTACAAATCTCCAGGTCTTGTAGTGACTATTGTTCTAGGACCACGTGATTCGCGAATCACCTACGCGTTCTTAGGTCACAAAACATGCGCACAATGGAATCAATTAAGTTGGTAGTTTTTCTTATCACAGTTTCTTAATACATTATTATTTTACCATAAATCGTTCACAGCGTCATCAACGCGAGTTTAATTTGTATGTCGTCATGTGGGTCGAGAGGAAGTCTAGCAGTTGTCGAATTTTACGCGGCGCAAACTTCCAGCCGAGTTGGCTTTTTGCATGTGAAAAGTTATATTTTGAGTTTTTTCTGACTTATGGAATAATGGAAACCCTGAAATCAGTTTTTATTGTAATACTAGCGGCCCGGCCCAGCTTCGCCTGGGTGCTTAGATGTTTAGACTCCACTCCACACCAGAAATATCTTATTCCCGTTCAAACTTTTGTACTCCTGAACTCAACCTAAGTACCTACTATCCCTTTTCCTATCGTATCCCATCCCATCTCATCTGGCTCCTTTTCTTTCTGTTACATCCCGTCCCATTATTTCCCATCGAATGCAATCCGGATCCGACCGGTCTCATCGCGTTCGTCCCACTTTATCCCATTTCATCCCTTAATGCCTAAATAGGCATGTTGAAAATTTTTTGGAATTGCTTTTATTTTGTTGATATAAACACGAAAATACGACGAATATCGTTTAAAAAATACGCAAACACAAATACTTTGCAAAATTCCTGCTAAAACTTTCCGCTGAGCCAAAATTCTTATTTCTCAAATGTAAACAATGCAATGGTCATAACGTTTTTCCCTTCTTGGTGATTTCTGTTGTTTAATTCCTACCTGAAACAGCGCTAAGAATGTTCGTCAAAACAAACCTCTTTTCATCGCTTTAGGCTAATAAAGAAGACTATGCTTTACCTATTGACTGCCTCGGTGGCGGATGTGGTACTACGGTACGATTGCAAAGCTGAGGTCCTGGGTTCGAATCCCGGGTCGGGCAAAGTGATGTTGGATTTTTCTATTCATTATCAGCCCGGAGTCAGGAATTTGTGCCCGATATGGCGATAGGCTCGCCCCCTATCACATCGTGGGACGGAATATATAAGGCGAAACGTGGGTGTTCTGGTAACACCTCTGCCTACCCTTTCTGGTAGAAAGCCATTAAGCCATTATTTTTTGTTTGTAATAAGGAGCTGAAATATATATTTTTATAGAAATAGCTTCAGCTGTTTCGATTTTGCATATAAAATTCCAACCCTTATTTTAACCCCTTTAGGGTTAATTTATATATTTTTATATTTAAATGAGTAACTAAAGTGCCAAGTTTAACATCTTAACTTTAACGGTTTAGATTTTTCCATACATACTTTCATCCCTTATTTCAACCCCTTCAAGCCTTTTCTTCACAAAAAAAGTAGCCTATGTCCGTCTCCTGGCTCTAAGCTACCTCCTCGCCAATTTTCAGCCATATCGGTAAAGCCGTTCTTGAGTTATAAATAGTGTAACAAACACGACTTTCTTTTATATATATAGATAAAGAGACGTATTTAGATAATAAATGGGGAAAGTTTTACTTAATTGACTTAAAATTCAATGGATTTTATGCTACTTAGATACAGCATACTGATTAGTCTAGCAATAGTTATATTTTATTGACAGTGATTGAAAATTCTAATGTAATAGCTGCTGAATCATTGACATTTATATTGCATTACTAGCTTTTGCCCGCAAACTTCGTCTGCGCGATTTATTGTATTTGTATTTTCCCCTTCGGTTCCCGTCCCGTTATATCCCGCCCTCTTCGGTCTCATTCTCAAGCAAGACAAGTAATCCCATCCCAACCCTTTCGGGTTTAATAAAGTAACAAATATATTTGAATCCCTTGCTCACCCCACGGGAATACTATATTTTTCAGGGTGTCAGCTACCTTCATACCAAATTTCATCCCAATCCGTTAAGCCGTTTCTGAGTTCCGTTCAACCGCACCGACAAAAAGACAAGAAATCTTAAAAACACTTTTTGGCTTCTTTACGTTAATACATTCCTCCATATTCGTTTTTCTGATTTATCCTCCATGTACAGACATTGATAGGTTACAAATTATAATATGTATAGATATGAGTTATAAAATATTAAACCAATTTACAAAACACGAAACTACCAAGTTCCTCCGTGAAGTGGCACGTCCGGCGAAACATTTATAAAGCGGAGGGCGCAATAAAGATGGCCAGGGTGTTTCTTGTTTGCCTTATATCTCACCCACGATGTACGAGCGGTACAGGTGGGTGGGACTGTGCAGGGCTGCATTTGGGGAAGGAACTTGGATTTGGTGGGTACTTTAATTGTTGAACATCATAGGGGCTCTGTAATGTAAGAATACTAATAGGTATTTTACTCGTGTGAGTTAATAAAATAAATTGCAGATAGAATTATATAGTCCAAGATCAATTTTTGAGGTTTAAAAAATTATTTTGTTATATTTTGTTTATCAGAAAGATAATTATGTTGCGCGGAATTGAAAGCGTTTTATTTTTTCTTCCTTCTGTTGTATTATAGACAATAATATAATTTCGTATCGATGAAGCAGGCTTAGCATTTAAAAAAATAATTTATCAAGAAATAAAAGTAAGTGGAATTATTATGAAATATTCTGCCATAAATACTGATGGGACATCTGGCCCCTAAAATATTCCCTTAGTCCGGTTGTGTGCAAGAGTGTCATGTCGATACATTAACGGGTACCTCGATATACATCACGGGAACGCACGGCACACATATTAAAACTCTATTCACGCGAAAACTGCGTGCCGAGGTACCTACAAGTGTTATACAGGCACCTATACAGTTTCCGTAATGTTTGGATAAGGGCTGTGGACATCTCTCTAATTTATATTATTTATATTAATTTAAGTGTTATATGGAGTGTTAGGTGTGTAATTGTTAATTATCTCAGATTTAATTAATAAATTATAATTTATAATGATATATTGTTTATCAATAGAATTTATATAGGTCATAATTTCAAGAAATGTAATAATTTTGTATAATATCTTTTTAATGTTGTTTTACTTAGAGCACAGCAATTGCTGCCGCAGTGGTCTCAGGTCTTGTAGGTTCTGAGGGGCTAGAGTAAAGTAACAGCTAGTATTGTCCGTCTTAAACCTTACTTTTCAAAAATAATTTTTATTGTTTGCATGTTGTGTTTACTTCTAAGTGGTTGTGCAACACGTACAAAACTTAAGTGTAACTAACTTTTAAGTGTTTTAAGGTGTCATAAATATGTATTATTGTAACAACTGTTAGTAAACCTTAATTAATAAAATAAAATAAAATAAAATATCGTGTTTTAAAAATTGTTCCCAATTAGATTACCGATATGTAGCCTATATTGGCAAGCAATATCCATATTGTCCAAGATAAATATTATCCTGTCAATTCCAACATGCTAGAAGAACCTGTTACTTTATTTACCAAGTCGTTTTACATTCAAAAATCTCTATGAACACAGCTCTACAGAATACAACTCATGACATCGCTGTAAAACGTCAGTAAAGTATTTGTATCAGAAACTTGTTTGAATTATTGCTTTCAAAATATTCCGAGCTCATAACTTGCCAGACATGAGATGATAATGCCGGTTTATTACATTTTCAGCACAAACAACTTGACGTAGGCTTTCTACTCGTAACTGGCATAATTAATATATTTCACAGGGATATTTTTCAGGGACCGACCAAATTTTTTTATTGAAATGAATATGATAATACTGATTAACACAAAGTGGAAATTATTCAAGTTTACACGTAATAAATCAGTTATTTTCATTTTATAATATTGTAATCAATGTTCAAATTATATTCAACATCTGCTACAAGCGCAGTCGCCGGTCATTTTTGTAAGCAGACGCGCGTGCGTGTTTGTACTATGTATATTTTATCAATGGGCTTATTATGGTCGTGCTTATTGTATAAGTTTTTTGTATAGTGAGGATAAAAATTATGGAAAATTTTGAAAATATATATGATGATGCTTGAATCTTATGGCAAACGTGGCGGTTGGAATGTTTGAGTGTTTAATAAATGAATACATCGAACAGGCACATACATAGTCCTGAACTCACACTAACATGGAGTCTTGTGTCGTGGGTATCAGGAACTACGAGAGACTTTTCAGTCTCACAAACACCCAGATCCGAAACAAGTACCTGTGGATCACACAAACTTTAGTCTCGATGCGGGGATCCAACCCGCGTTTCTCGTTTCACAGACGGCGTCTAACCAACTGCGCCACGGAGGCTATCAAAATTTAATAAATGTAACGTCTTGTGACCACAAATGTTGTAAAGTGATCGAAACGTCGCGTCGGGAAGTTAATAATCTAAAATTTAAATCCAACCCGCGATAAAATTCTCCTAATAGTAAGTGATACGACCGCTCATGTACCAAACAACACCATGAAGTACAATAAACAATTATTGGCATTCCATGCACAAGCCATCCCAATCCTATTTCTTTTAACAATTACTGAAATTATAGCCAACGTCGATTAAGATATATGTACCTTCCAAATCGTAAAAGAATTTTTCAAATATCTTCAATAGTTCCAAAGATACTCCTCCACTTGCAACCCACATCATTACCTCTTTATAATATCAAAGAACGGTCAAAGCAAAGTACATTCAAAGACGTTTAGTTCAAAGGTATATAGGTAGTTTCACAGTCGCTCTTGACCCAGTGTTTCGCTTGTTAAGCAAGGTATAACGAAGGCTTTCGCCTCCAAGGCAAGGCTTTCACATCGATCTATTGGTTTCTTTCAATATCGAACTTAAGTTTTTACTCTAATGACTTGGAAACCGGACATTTTATGTATGAGTAGTTTCGAAGTTGAGAAATGGTGTGGAGTTTGTTTTGCGGTGAACTTGTATAAGTTAAGGATGAATTAGTTGTGTGAAAGCAGAATTATCAAAAGAGAGGTAGCAGGTACGAATCCAAGGGACACAACACAGGCATTTCTTTGAGGTTTTATTTAACTTACCTTGTTTTTTACGCTCGTATAAATTCAATTCATTGTGACTATAATATATTTTGCAATAAAACCATGGGATACTGAATATTTATGACGACTACGAGTATTTAAAAATAACCGATGGACACTGATTTATACCAATAATTTTTTTGAACCTAATTTCCAAAAACTAATAGATGATATGTCTCACAAACCGCCATTATATTCAAACACAAATAGTAGTTAGGTCATATCGATCGGTTTTATTTCTGGTACAAAACAAAGGAGCGTTCGTGTATTTCAAAGTACTTACGTTCTTATTAAAAGCTTTGTTTTTGAAGCTTGTAAGCTCGTAAAAGAGAAATATTGTGCAGCTTCTCGGTTCGACGTATTAACATATTTTGGCGTGTTTATGAACCGTGGTCGGTGTAATATTCACATCCCTTCCGCTTTCTTCGTTATATTTCCCACTGTTGATTAAATTGCACCACATCAGAGTTTTAGGTGTCATAGCTTTATTTTATTGGAGTTTTGATAACAAAAATGGGACGGCCCTTCAAAATATGGACGTTTGCGACGTTGCTAAATTCTTAGCAATTATTCTTATGTTTGGTTTACAAAATTACTTATGTCCTAAATAATATCAGGTACGTAGTTAAAGTTTCTTTACATCTCCCAGACCCAAACCAGATATACCCAGTTTTATGTAATTTTGATAAGTTAGCGACATATTAAAAAAGGGTTGTAATATGCGTAGAAAATGCTTGAGATATGGACGAATACTGTAGTCTTAAAAGTTTACGTTATACATTATTACATAATGAATTATTACACTTTCAACGAATTAATATAATTTAATTACACATTATAAATCATGACTTTGTACAATATAATTAATTGATCGTCACTGGATTTATTGATTGAATGAGTGTTGTCAGTAAAAATTGCGTGTTCTCTTAAATTAACGTCTCATTTTCAATTATTAATGTGAATTTTAACTTGATAACCATAGTGTCATCTTGTAACTGTTTACTACGATTAAGCAGTAGAAATAGACTGAAACAAAAAAATCTTTATTACGTTTAGAACATTCCATTAATAAACATTAGCTGGTTCATTCAGTCTTGAAGGCTTTGATGACAATAAAATTTCATGATTTTAGCATGCAGCAATGTGCATTGATTAATTAAATTTGTTAGTAAATCACTACATTAAATACTATAAAACAAAATCGCTTCCCGCTGTCTGTCTGTCCCTATGTATGCTGAGATATTTCAAACTACGCTACAGATTTTGATGCGTTTTTTTGACGGCGTGATTCAAGAGGAAGGTTTATATGTATAATACATAAATACTATGTATCTGGTGTGGAGTGGAATCAAAAAACAACTGCACCCAGGCGAAGCTGAGACGGGCCACTAGTAATATAAAGATACTTAACGGACGCAAGTACTTCTAATCCCTCAGTAAATTACAAATCTTATCTAGTAGAATTCAGTAACTACGAGACTCATAGATGTTACCTCACTTACTCCTGAAGAAAATAGCCTGTCTGGGCGGACGCCAAATACCCATTAATAAATTAGTTCTTGAAGTACTACTTTTTATTATTTAACACAATAAGAAACGTTACTTACAACAAGACCAAACGACTGCGAAACTAATCTTGGTGATCTGCTTTTTCTGTATAGTCCCAGTTTTCCACATTGCCAGCACGACACCGGTGAACGTAGCCCCGAAATACACGCACACGTACACAAACGAGAACCAAACGTAGATGTTCAGCATGTTGTACCTATTCTAGAAAAATAGTAAGTGCGTGTCGTTAAAGTATAATACCCATAGATGTGGGATCACATAGGTGGAAGAGTCACAGTTGTGAACCGGGTGGCAGTGAAAACAGAAGTGACTGAATCTAAATAATGTATGACATTTTTTGGGTTCAATAAATATTTTGATTTCACTTCACAGAGTGTCACTGAGTCACAGAAGACCGATGTGAAGTAACAACTTTGCTGAGCGCGCTGTCCTTGATTGAAATTACTGGATATCCAGAAGCTGGTGGTAGTGGGTTTGTAGAGCGTAACATTATAACATCAGATGGGGCTTGACAATCAATGGCACGCCCACATATTAAGAGAAATAGTAAAAATATGAAGAGTATTTATGGCCTTTCACTCTCTTTAGTTTATTTAATAATCCACGACGGGTTTATTTCATAAAACCAAATGAAATGTTCATGGGCGACATTGATCCACAAGTTAGAAATCGTTTTCTGTAAAAATATATTTACCACAATAATGCCAAGCATGAAAGCACCAATCGCGACTAAATAGCATATAGTTATTATTATATAACATATTCTGAAGTAATAAGCAGCTGTCTCTTCATTGTTGTCAGTAAATACGGTGGCTGTGAGCTTATCAACTTTATTCAGCTCACACGACGCCCAGAACTGGAAATAATTAGAAATATTAATTAAATTATTTCACACGTCTATTATAGAAATACATAAATAAACTCGTGTCTATTTCTTCAAAAATCAGGAGTGAGGAGGGCTTGCCACCAGTTCGAATACATGCCCCTGCTAAAAATTATACCTTGCTACTTTTTTACGCTCTGCGGCTCGACTATAGCCATCACTTTACTTGAAATAGACTGCCGACGCGGAATGCGCTAACAAAATATTCAAAGAAAATAGGAATATTAATTGCTTCATTATCATTCATTTCACTTTGGCAAAAAATCTAGAAATATAGACATTGAGTTATAGCCGGAGGAAAATCAAATCTTTTATTTATAGGACTGGACTAAACGACTTGTCCGTAATTCTAAAAAAATATTTATTAATAATTTTCAGAGACGAAATCCATTATATCTGGACTGTAACAGATTTATATTAAATTACTACGGATCGTAATTTACGAAGATACAAAAGATAACAAGGACTCGAGTAAGTGTATAAAAGGTCTTTGAAGCATTCAGACGAAAAATATTCGGGACGGTTCTTTCAATTAATGTCTCTATGTTACTTTGGGTTTCTTTTCTACCTGAGTCTATGCGATACTTGCTTTGGGCTGGTTTAATATTATGATTCATAAGCATGTTTCAGATTTGAATTGCAAAATGATTTCACGGCAATTTTCCTCAGCTTTAAACTTTTGTAATATATATATTTTTTTAGTCCTCATGGCAGCCAAACCCTCTAGTCTGAAGTTTTTGATTTGAAAAATCTCCCCGTGTTAAATTAATGTCAGGTATAAACATATGATCAACCAATTACATCTTAGTGTCTGGCTCTTGCAACACTCCGCTTTCCCCCTTTGGGGACACAGATGAGAACTTCTTAAATATTCTTTTAGTTAAAAACACACTCAATGTCTACTGCTCAGCTAGAGAACCAAACTCCGATTCTCACAGTTCCCAGCTCATGACAATTTTCGCTAAAATCAGTCAATAGATCCATCTTAATAAAAACTTTTTTGATTACTCACAAATAGAGGATCCACAGGAACAGTTTATATAAGGTACAAACAATTACGATACTATACGAGTGGGTTCCTAACATTTCTATAATAGAATGCACTGAAGTGCGGTGGAACCGAGGCAAAACGCGTAGGAGTGGGACACAATACAATTTAGCCAGTTTAAAACTTGTGATATCATCAGGAACTTTCACGAGCACACATCGGGGGAAAATGTAGTTATAAGGAAAGTTGGACATATTCAAACTGTGTATATTGTAGATTCTTAGTTTAAAGAAATTATTGAGTATGCTTGCACCATAGAGTTGAATGGCAAGGTGTATTGTTTAATTTCGTCGTTATCAGGTTCAATGTTGGATTCTATGGTATCTGTATCAGCCTAAATATGTCCCACTGGTCTCCTCTTTAATCGGGAGTACGATTGAGAGGGGTAAGGCCACCAACTTACCCTAATTTATTATTAAATGTGAAACTTGATCCTGTAGTCAAACTGTTTGTACAGTTTTGCAGGACATTTTAGTAGCTCATAAGTATATTCTTTTGTTATTAATAAATAAAAATTAATGTAGTTTATCACGCTGGTCTAGTGCGGGTTGGAGGACTTCACATACTTACCATAAAAATCATGATCATTACATACCCTAAAATTCTTTGGTGCAAATACAAAAATATTACTGTTATTGCTACCCATACTTTATTCGCATCTGGCGTAGCACAGTACTTATACGGACAGAGTAAGATTGATGATTTTCCGTGTTTTCCGGATTTTTTTCCTACCTATTATTGGGGTTAACCGACCGCGGTGTATGACGCATTTATACGTGGTACTTAACACGTTCACTCTTCCATTAGCATATCCTAATATCCCAGACTAGTTTAAATAAATAAATATCAATAAATACACCCAACAGTCACATAAGAGTACATAGTCCTGATCCCACATTAAGATCAAGTTGCATCGTAGGTATCTGGAACCACGAAAGACTTTTCGATCTCACAAACACCTAGGCCCGAAAGAATTACCTGTGGAGCACACAAATATTTGTTTCAGTGCGGGGATCGAACCCGCGGCGTCTTTTTTCACAATCGGCGTCCAACCAACTGCGCCACGGAAGCTGTCTACTTTGAACTATAAATAAAAATACTTATAATTACGAAAAAAAATGCATATGAAAACAATCTTTATGTCGTAGGACAATATGACTATAGTTAAAAATACTCAACTTACAAAAGAAATAAAGCATATTAAAACACAGGCCGTCCTCAAAGGTATGCACCCGCAGCATGTGGACGGGTACCCCAAGAAGTCGAGGGGCGTGGAGCCGAGCAGTTTGAGTGGGATCTCACCCAAATTGATAAGGTTTGGACATGTACACGGTCCTGGGCTGCAAACAAAACATTAGGGTTTTAGCACATTAGAGTTGTAGCATTTTGACAGCATCCGTGGCGCAGTTGGTTGGACACCGGCTGTAAAACTAGAGGCTGCGGGTTCGATTCCCGCTCCAAGACAATTGTTTGTGTGAACCGCAGGTATTTGTTTCGCATTTGGATGTTAGTGAGACTGAAAAGTTTATTGTTGTTCCTGATACCCACGATGGAAGACTCGATCTTATTGTGAGGTCAGGACTATGTATGTGACTCTTGGATGTATTTATTATTATTTATTTAGTGCTACATAAACAGGCGAAGTTTTTTTTTATTGCGATGAATGGCGAGACGAGCATGCCATTCGTCTGATGGAAAGCGATACGACTGCTCATAGACGGTAGCATAACCAAACAATAATATGAATTACAAAGCAACGTTGGGCATTCCACTGCGCTCGACATCCTGAGACATAAGTTTTTAAGTCTCATTACGTTCAGTAGTTACTTTGGTTATAATTTCCTTCAAACCGGTACACAAAAGTGCATTTGTACTGCTGTCTGGCGGGAGAAATAGACATAGCGGTGGTACCTACCCAGGCGGCCTTTCACATATGAGACACCTACCACCGTCCTACCAGTAAAGTTGAATTAAGAAAACTTAATGTATAATACAATATCTCATATTTTTTTAGACAAAAATAAGTATTTTCTACGAAGCCTTAGATAAAGAAAGAACAGATAAAAAAAAATTGAATTACTGTTTTGTTATAGAAATTATATAACTGAACCTGGCCTATGTTATGTTATCTCCTAAGGTTTTCCATAGCAACCTGTTGCCTGTTGGAATCAGTCTGAAACCGTAATTAGTTCTCCCCGCGATGTGCCCTGCTCACTGCCACTTCAAATTGCTAGTCCTGTCGTCTCTATACAATTACATTTATCTATGTCTCCTCAGACACGAGAAAGAAAGAAAAACTATTTATTAACTACATAACACTAAAATATTAAATAAAGATGCATTATATTACTAACATGTCTTTGGCACACATAATTTCTTTACGTGATTTTCAATTCGACTTAGTTATGGTTTATAAAGTAATTTTATGCGAGGCACTATTATTTATTTACATTTACACTTCAATTAATTTTGACATAATTTAAAAGGTGTGAAATACAATAAAAAAGAAGGTTTTATAATCTTAAAATAAATATAAAAGCACGGAAGAGAGAAAACAAGCTGTAAAATCACACAGAGTTAAAAAAATAACAAATCTTATTAGAGACGATGGGCTGAAGATCGAGCCCACTGGCGTGCCATAGGAGAGGCCTATGTCCAGCAGTGGACGGAGAGGGGTTGATGATCATGATGATTAAAGCAACCGGTGGCAACAATAAGCTAGTTAGCGATTACAGTAGAAAGTCCGTCAAAGTTGTCCCCGTGTGTGTGGCATTTCGGATTCACCTTGTGTGGGTTTAGCTCAAAAGTCCCACCATAATTGTATAGAACTGCAACAGATAATCATTTCTCGCACTGGATACTCTATCTGGACGACACTGTAATTACCAACAGTAAATCACTTTCTTGTGCTAATATACTGGAAGTGGTAGAGCCACGCTGTTGTCAGTCATGACTCAGCATGAATGGGCAGGCTCATCCGGGGCAGTACCACTGTCTCACAGGAAATCCATGTGAAGCGACAGCTTCGCTGTCGCGTTTCCTTCGGAGTGTGAGATTGCCGGATGCCCAATACCCCTTTTCTCTACCCATCCTATTTCCTCCCCACACCCCTTCCAATTGGGTGGCAACACAGCCGTTGTGGATGTTCATGGGCGGCAGTGATCATTTACCATCAGGTGACCTGTTTGCTTGTGTTTTCTGGATGAAAGAACCCTATATGTCTTTTTCTGTACCCCTGACACAATGACACTGTTAATGCAACATTATAATAAGTTGAGTAGGTAACTAAGACTTGAAAGCGTGACAAACAAACTCACTTTTGGATTTATATATAATATCAATAAGGATTAGGTTGACAACAACTATGCGCAGGAATATGCATACAAGTTTTGCTAAGACGCTACACTAACCAAACCCCCAGTCTTGGCTTTGTCATATTATTCTCAGTGACGTTATCTTCAAATTCCCAATATCCTTTGTTTATGTTTCTAAAACTTAACGCAACTAACAACGCAACGAAGTTTGTCAAAGTGCAACATCGAACTTATTGTGACTTGGCTCCTGTCTAAGTTGCTCAACTTAGTGTTTAGTTGCTTAGAAGCGTTCACTTAATGACCTTAGGTACGGCCCGCCGAGCCAACTTAAGTAATTAAGTTTCGTGTTTAGATTTTAGATGCGATTGTTCAAGCCACCGAAATGATGGCTGTCAAGGCTTAGTTTTGGTTATTTAATGATAAATTTTTGATGAGAGTGGTAATTTGCTATGGATTTATAGTAAAGCCACATTTACACGGAGAGTTTCTCGCGGCGAGAATCGTATGCCAGTATCGCATAACATAACCGCTATAGATTATCGTGTTCTGACAAAGTATACATGATGCAACTTTTTTATATCCTTAAGATAATCGTATCTTTGAGGTGAGAAACTCTCCCCGTGTAAACGGGGCTTTAGGCGAGTAGATACGAATTAACAGCGAAGTGGCGAGCTCTTTTGACGTGAATAATGTAGAATAAATTCCTAGACTATTTTTATTAAGATATATTAAAAATCATTGGGAGAGGCCTATGTTCAGCAGTGGACTTCCTTTGGCTAATGGATAGATTAAAAAAAAATAGAGTGGGTAAAATATGTTAAGTTCTTATTCCTTCAGTTCAATCTTTATCGCAGTCATGACCATTCCGTCCGACTGTAACTCGAGGGTTTTATTGACTTTAAATACTTTTCACCAGTTAAAGCTACTTCAACCTTGAAGCCGCGAGGCTTCTTTGACTACAAAGCCGTGGGCGGTCGCCCACACCGCCCACGCCTAGCGCCTTTTCTAAGAATTAATTTTTCCGCATTCTGCAAAATCTGTGCTGGCAAAATACCACAATAATGTCATAATTTTTTTTAGCGGTTTCGAGATGTTATATTATTTTACCTATATTTTTGTTTCGTAGGCTGACATTTAAGGATTACCTATTTATTAATTCAATACAAAGATATTGAGGTTTGATGTTAAGATCTAGGGGAAAAAGTTACAAACATACTCATTTAAGACCTTGTGGGTCGGGTGATTTTTTTTGTTGCATAGGTCCGGCAAACGGGCAAACAGGTCACCTGATGGGAAGTGATCACTGCCGCCCATTAACATCCACAGCGCTGGATCATGAATGTGTTGCCGGGCCAATTAGGAGGGGAGCGGGGAGGAAACAGGATGGGAAGAGGAAAGAGGTATTTGAGCATCCGGAAATCTCACTCACCGAAAGAAACGCGACAGTCAAGCAGTCGCTTTATGCCGATTTTCTGTGAGATAGTGGTACCGCCCCGGATGAGAATGGCTGTTCATACTCAGTCATGACTGACTCTACCACTTCTAAAATAGTACAAAGAAATATCTTTCACATCAGCTGTTTTCAGACTAAAACCTATCTTGTAGTGCCCAATACCGAATTTCCTAAATATTTTGAATTGTGATTTTGCGACCAGCAGTCTTAATGACGTCATTATATAGTTAATTGCCATTCCGCGATATATTTATATATAATCATATATTCATTATATCATTATAATCAATCGATACGAGTATAATATCGATTGAAAAAAAATAAACCATTAAAGAACTAAAGACTGCACAGCAGAATCTTTATCTAATTTCGTATCTGTTCAATACTAAGGAACTCTACACAGAGTTTGTAGTGTAAATGGCGCAACTGTTTGTACTGTTCAACAATGTTGCCTTAATTACTTCCCACGCAGTTTTACACGATGTAACGTTTTACTGCGGGAACGAATTACATTCTCCAATGTGGTCTTTAGGGTTCCTTTTTTGAATATTTGTTTTTTATTTGGGCAAAGTGATGTTGAATTTTTCTATTCATTATCAGCCAGTCAGGAATTTGTGCCCGATATGGCGATAGGCTCGTCCCCTATCACACAGTGGAACGGATCACACAAGGCGAAATATTGATGCTCTGGTTGCACCTCTGGTTGCCTACTCCTTCTGGGATAATGTCGTGATATTTATGTATGGATTTATGTATGATTTTTAGTTGGGAATAGTCCAAACGGCTCGCCTGACGATAAGTGACTGCCGTCGCTGTGAAGATCTATGACACTTGGTTGGTTGAGTTACTTGTGATTTATATTTCCATCTTAAAATGTCAAATGTATTTATTACACCAGTCACAAAATCAAGTCCCGGGCAAGTTATATCACATTTTTACAGCTTTAGAAATCTTTTAGAGAAACCTGGGATTGGAGCACAGGAATTAACATTTTACTGACTAAAGGTGCACTAGACGAAACGAGCAGACGAAATTCCATTTTATTCAAACTATTAATGACAGCCTTCGTGGCGCAGTTGGTTGAACGCCGGGCGTGAAACGAGGGGCCGCGGGTTTCATCCCCGCACCGAGACAAATGTTTGTATAAATCACAAGTATTTGTGTCGGGCCTAGGTGTTCGTGAGACGGAAAAGTCTCTCGTAGTTCCTGATACCTACGACACAAAATTCGATCTTAGTGTGGGGTCAGGACTATGCATATGACTGTTGGGTGTTTTTATTTATTTAAGTATTTTTTGTAAATATTTACTCAATATTTTCAATTTTTCCCAAAGTGGATATATCGACTCAAATCCAGTTTCTTCAACAGTCAACTGTGTAGAAATATTTCGTGTATGGATTTAAAGCAAAGCTGGGGAATACGAGCATAGTGTACCACTAGACACGAGTAGCTCACACTTGACCCGCATGCCGCTAGGGCTGCCACACGCGAGTTATTTTATTATTCTTGTAATAACCCCGCTGCCAGTGCATTTAAGGAAATGTGGCTGTTGCTTGCGAAAGGTAATTTGCATTTTTTGGGGAAAATATTGAAAGGTCGCAGAGGTGTAACGAAATTAGAGACCTTTTAAAGCTTAAAACAATTGAATGACATAAAATTAGTAATCTTTAAGTTGAAATTCAGGGTATATTAATAAACAAAATATGTAGATACACATATGATATTTTCAAGATCAATTTATAGGTTAGGGACTAGTTTGCGATGCTTCGTTGCTTCGTTGGTCATTACTATTCGTAGACCGTCCTTTATCGATCCTCGCAGGAGATGCATTCGCACATTTCTAGGCGGAACAAGTTCAATTTACATTTGCATTAAAATGTATTTGGCAACCTTGCGGTCGTATTGGACGTATAGAGGGCCGCGGTTGGCTCTCTTTGTTTTCTTTGGTCCTCTTCTTTATAAAAACCTTTATAAATAGAAAATGTAGTTATTGACCTATTGCCATTACGAAAACGTAGACAATGTTATTAATTAATGAATAGAAGAAAAATAGTCAAAACATAATAAATTTTATTTAATTAAGATAAACACGATTAATAGTTGCAGGAAGAGGCATTTACAACAGGTCGTGGAATGGCGAGATGAGCGTGCCATTCGGCTGATGGTAAGCGAGACTGCTCAAGGACAGTAGCAAAATCAAACAAAACCATGTATTGCAAATCAATGCTTGGCATTCCATTGCGCTTGCCATTCTGAGACATATGATGTTCTCTAGCTAAAAGTAATAATGATGGAGTGGAACAGATTCACACTAACTAATTTATACTTCCATTTTTATTGATCAGCTTGCTTTGCCTTGCATCACGATCTCATAGAGAATGGAGATATAAAATATTCGGGGACTGCAATTACTAAAAACCTCAACTTTCCTTGTTTTTCAGAAAAGTAACACGAGTCTCAAAGTGGTAGAGCCACGCTGTTGTCAGCCATGACTCAGCATGAATGGGCAGGCTCGTTCGGCGTGGTAGCACTGTCTCACAGTAGATCGACGTGAAACAACAGGTTTGCTGTCGCGTTTCGTTCGGTGAGTGAGACTGCCGGATGCTCAATCCCCATTTCCTCTTCCCATCTTTTTTCTTTCCTGCTCCCCTCTCGATCTGATGGGTCGGCAACACATCCATGATCCAAGCGTTGTGAATGTTCATGGGCGGTAGTGATCACTTACCATCAGGTGCAGTAAAAAAAGTCTACTGCTCCAGGTTGGTAAAACTATACGATTCCCAAAATACGTGAATAGTTATGGGTCTCGGCGACTGAATTCTTAGACTTATTCTTTAAAAAATCATACATAAAGTTCGAATCCAGTATCATGTTTTATACCGATCAGTTTTCGTAGGCTTACGACTTGATTTAAAAATAATTGTATTACTTTCCACGCCTACGGACTTTAGATGGTGTGGGTTTTCATAGGCGGAGGTGGTCACTACCTACTCGATCGTTTATTGCTTCTAAGCTATAAAAAACTTGGCTTAAAGGCTTTCGCTGTAAAATATTAAACCCTTCAGCTTAGTGGTATTATAAATTATAATATAACATAAAGATCTACAGTTTATAGGTCAATTTTGCATCAGCCTGCATTGGTTATCGATTAAACAAAACAGCTTGAAAAACATTTTCTTCTGTTTATTTACTAAGATTTTCTTCAGTATTTGATATACTTTTCGACATAATAGCACCAAACGCGTATTTGACACCGACAAATAAATAAACATAAAAACAAACTTGGTTGAAACTTAATTCGTTAAATATAGGATGTTTTTTACGCTACAGTAAAATGTAGGTTCATAATTATAAAGTCACATGAACGGCTAAAATTACTGCCTATCCTTTTGGCTTTCTGCCGCAGTCAGACAAAAACACTCTTTCTCACATTTGGTCATCCACATCATTATCCAAAGTGTTATGGATGTTCATGGGCGACAGTGATCATTACCATCAGATGACCTGCTTTCTTGTTTGCCGGACCTATGCAATAAAAAAAAAAGTTACAAACTCTACATTTTATGGCTCAATTTTGCCCCAGTATATCGAGTGCCGATACTGAAATTTAAAAACCAGCGCACGCTGCAACGGGGACAAAGGTCTGCGCAAGAATTTATGCAATCAAAAATTGTTTGACGTCGCCGTCCACTTTGTAAGCAAATTTCCAACTCCCTCTAGTGGAATTAGTGTGCGGTTATCGAGTTATGGGCGGAATAAATTGCAAGCAAAATTCTACTGGGAAACTGGTTATTCTCGACGTTATTGATTAGAAGGTTTAAAGCTGTATCGTATTGTTAGTTAATTTGTAGAGCGATATCATTCGTGTTCATTATAAGGTTGCATCTTATGATCAAAGAGTCGAAATATATGATTCATTCTATTCAACATGAATTACGAGTATTAAATAGCATTCTTGACAGCCTTCGTGGCGCAGTTGGGTAGACGCCGGCTGTGAACCGAGAGGCTGCGCGTTCGATCCCCGCTCCGAGACAATTGTGAGGCCCACAAGTACTTGTCTCGAGTTTCGGTGTTTGTGAGACCGATACACCCAACAGTCACATACATAGTTCTGACCCCACACTAAGATCGAGTCTTCTGTCGTGTGTATCAGAAAATACGGGAGACTTTCGGTCTCACAAACACCCAGACATGTGACCCATCGTGATGTTATGTAAGTTTGCCTGCTTGGATTGGATCTTATTGCATCACTGAAATAAGTATATAAAGCAAATAAATTTGGCTCTAAAATCTTCTCGTGAGTACTTTAAAGCTTCCACTAAACCGCCGAGGTGTTTAATATCGAAACCGCATATTTCGATATATCTATACATTTAATAGAGAAATATTCAATAGAAATTCTAAGGAAAATGGTTAACATATTTGCGATAGAGGTTCACTTCGCGAGCCAGATAAACCGACAAAATGTTACAGGCAGTGCGCGCAATAGTTTATTTTGCGTACCGTCTAGACATTATAAAAAATAAGGCTTTGTAATTTAAAATCTGTTCATCTACCTGTGTACAAACATTGAGAAGAGTGTGAATATATTCCCATATATATTATTTACCTCCTGGATAAATATCTAACACAATTGTGGAAGAGGCCCGTGCCCTGCAGTGGATGATGGGTGATTGTTAGTAGACTTTGCAATTTGCAACCTAATCATTAGCCTTGGTGATATGATCGTACTTAAAGCCTCTTATATCATGACTGTTTTCTAACCCGTTACGTTACGGATGCTGTCAATTGAATTTGTTTTCTCTCTTCCGTGAACTGAAAAATCCGTATATTTAATTACCAACCTTAGACTGGGAATAGGTTCAAAACATAGTAATAATTATATTTTTAAAAATTATTTTGAAGACAATTTTTACTAGTAATAAAAACTAAGTAGATCCCTTATTTTGTTCTCAAAATGTTTAGACAGCAAAATCAAGGTTTTAATTACATAAATATAACAAAATTGAATTAAGAAATATCTCTACTTTAAGCAACTGGACAATATTATAACAGTGCAAAATATCGGCACGTGTCATAATGTAATAAACATGGTTAATGAAATAATAAAGGTTGTATAGTGTCTGCAACTTACATACACGAGGTGATATCTTTTATCAATATGTGTGAACGAGTGCCGGAATATACAGGGTGATAATATTGGCATATGGTATTTAATATAATCCACATGTTTCTCATCACCCCAGGTGATATTGTACAAAATTAGAAAAAAATCCGAGATGATTTTTGGTCATAAATTATGATTTTTGTTTTCACGATTTTTGGCCATCCTTATGTGAGACATAAAAAGACTCGTACCTCTACAGTGGATCAAAAGCCTTGAAAACTAAAATCGCGATTTTTAACAAAACTGCCAGGCAGTTTTTTTTAACTTGGTACATTGTTACCTGGGGTGGTTAGGAACACGTGGTTTTAATTAAATACCATGTGTCAATAACACCCTGTATATGAACAATACGCGTGATACAAGAGACGGAGATATCTCGAATTATTAACATCTCATCAGTAGTTAGCGTGATGTCAGTCATTCAGTCTGAATCCCAAGCCTAAATTATCGTCTTACTGGTTGTATAGCTCTAGGGGATGATTTTAAATTTAAAGAAATTTTAAAAATATACGTAAGTGATTGTAAACATTAGTTCTAGGGATTTTTTAAAATTTAAAGACATATTTAAAAAATGACGTAAGTGAATTTTTCGCTACTTGATAATAGCTTGAAAATACTGCTGTCGCACAGGTGGTGGTAAAATTGACAGTTAAATGTTTCAGCAATATGTATCAAATTAATGTAGCAGTTATCCCACGTAAGTGTGGGATTGAAGAGCGTGGTGGCCTGTTGGTACTCGGACCAGACGCGGCTGCCAACATGTTCACGGTGGTTGCGGGTTAAAATCTAAGGGCACATGTGTGACTTTTCGGAGTTATGTTTGTATTGATCACCTGCAGTGGGACGTATCTAGGCTCATACCGAAAGTGTGGGATAAGAAGTTATGTACGTTATGCATTTTGTAGGCACCACAATGCAGATTATAGCCTAAAGCCAGTGGATATTGTATCTTAAGCGCCTTGTACTTACTACCAGACACAACGAAATTTGCTGGCCTAGCATAGTAATAACGTCTGAACGAGCTACTTCTTGAAATTTTAGAGAGCCAATGCCCCTTTCCTCTTCCCATCTTTTTTTCTTCCCGCTCCCCTCCTGAATTTAAGGGCCGGTAACACATCTATGAGCCGAGCGTTGTAGAGGGCCATGGGCGGCAGTGATCACTAACCATCAGGTGACCTGTTTGCTCGTTTGCCGGACCTATACAATAAAAAACCCTCGGGTGCGCAGTAAACTACTTCTTCCTCTTTCGTGTCACTGGCTCAAATGATCTGCAGTAAACTAAAAACGCGGTATACTACAAAAGTGATCACTTAACTCACACCGAGACAAGTACGTCATATACTTGTGCGTGATTAACAAATGCTTGTATCGGGTCTGGATTTTGTGGGAATGAAAAATTCCAGTGTATAATACCCACGACGTACGAGAATATTACAATATGTAGGGAGATGTCAGAATTGGTTGTACATAAATACTAATTAATTTGTTTATTTACATTAAATCTAGGAATTATTTCTTCGTGGCATCGTAAACATTCGATGTCAAAGTTAAGGCAAAGTCCAACAAAAATACTCAGTCTTGTATATTTTATTAACCAATAATTGAATAAGTGACTTGGCGAATGCGCAAATATTTAGTTCTAGTTTTTGTATCGCGAGACCAAAAGTTTGTCGTAGTTTCTAGTGACCCGAAGAAGATTATTCTACCAGAGAATTTAAATATAAAATAATTTGTTGTTTTTACATGATATATTTTTAATTATTTATTTCAATAAAAAAATTAAACTAATTAATCAAATATAAATTAAAACATCTGGCCATTCAAATCATTACAACATTTTTTTTTTTTCTAATTTCAAATTTCAAAATTTGTAATCAATTAAAAACCAAAAATAAAATACCTCGCTCCGTCCGCTTACTTATATACCAATTAAAATACCCAACATCAATTAAATAACAATATATAATTGGATTGCATCCAGAAAAATCTCGGAGTTACCTTTCATTATTCCCCCATAGCTTGCCGACTGCAGGCCGCGGCTTGCGCCACTCGATGCAGCATTTAGTCTCGGTTCGGACGCGGTCGGCGCTGTGTGTGTCTGTGCTACAGTGGTGAACACAAAAACGTGTGTGCGGTTGTTATGTGTATGTGTGCTTTTGTGATTTAAAGGTAAGCTCGTGTTTAGAATTAATTTTATATTTTTTTATTAGTTTTTTTTTATATTTTGAGTATTTTTTGTTTTGTTAATTATTTTTTATTTTATATTTGGATGAATTTATTTAATTTTTAAAGCGATTATATTATTGGAACAGAATGTGCTTTATTTAAATTTATTATTAAAAATGCGCCAAAAAGGTTAAAGACGTTTAATAAACTTTTATTTAAAGTTAATATGTTTAGTTTAATAATGTCATTTACATATTTGAATTTGAAGGCTTTTTTAAATTACACTTATTTTATCAGCTAGAAAGTATTTTTAATTGTAATTTAATATTTGTAATATAACAAAAGGTGGCATGAAAATTTTGGAAAAAACAATTAGTATACATGAAAAAATAAGTATTTGCAATAAAACAAATACTTCAATGACTACTTGAGTAGGTATTTCTTTACTAATAGTTTAAACACTTTTTTCACACAATTACTTTTGCGTAAATCTGTTGCGTTAGTTACAAAGTTGTGTGAAACAATTAAAGGCTAAAATATATATTAGTTCCATTAAGAAAGTATCGTTTAATATAAAATATTACACTTTTACTGTAATATTGCGTTAAATAATTGTGCATAATAATGAACGAAAATAAAATTAAATAAATATAATTTTACTCAGTTAATATCTTATCTAAATAAAATATTGTAACTTTTTGTGTGTACTATCATAGAAAAATAATGAAAATCTTAAAATAGGTGCCGCATATATACAGGGATGTTTATAGTATTAAATAACGTAATTTATTGAAGATTAAAAAAAACATAGGTTGTATTTTACCTAGGACATAAAACATACGAGAATAGGCCGATATGATAATTGTATTAATGATAGGACATAGTTACCTGTTACCAGTCTATACTCAATCTTTTAGAAATTCTTCTTACTATCGGGTGCAGTGTAATTTGCCGAGCCAGTATAAAACAATCTATTCTTTTTTGAGCTCAGTAATCAGTATTCTACCCATTTTAAAGTATTATTTTTTTACTTTATATTATATTTATTATATTTTACTTTATTTATAACTTCTGGCTACAGAACAGTGTAATTATCAACAAGTCTCATATCACAGTAGGTGCGCATTATAAAAACTGTTTTAAAAATTCCACTGTGTTAATTAGGGATGTACTCGTAATTTCGTATTTTTTTACGTTTGAAATGTGGGAATTGTTTTTAATTTTGATGTTTTACGGAAAATCCCTTTACACATATTATGAATAAATTGATAATATCTATTATAACTATTAATTCGCAATTAACTATTACCGCAATGAAATATGTTTGCTATTCTTTATTTTCAAATCGTAACATATAGGGCCCAGACTGCGACTGAAAACGAAGCCGGGTGGTAGTTTTAATGACTACAGCCACAGCGCAACTAAAAAATTCGCAAATGTCTGAAGCCACTGAAACTGCGACTTGCCCTCACTTTCAGTCGTAGTCTGAATATACCCTGTATATTTGGACTAATTGTTTGTTAAATTTACACGAATGTTACACATTGAAAAAAAAAATTAACGTACTTTTCTTATATTTGGATTTTGCTAATGAAAAATATTTACCCTTCAAATAGCGATTTCGTCTACATGCGGGACTGTATTCTTATAATCCAAATGGGTCAGTACCGCAGCGCAATACGATAACGATCTTAAAACTATATGAATATTTAAGTTTTCATTGATCGAACTTGGATCTACGGCTTGAAAAGCTGGCTTCCCAACCGTTGTACCATTACATTGCGTCTGTTTGTTCTGGAGAATAATCAATAATACATTAATACATGCTTAGCTATGTAAATGACGTGGGGTTGCCTTAATTAGAAGTTCCCACCAAACATAAATTATCCATTTGCAAGACGTTATCAGTAGTCATACGAAGTTTCAGTTACATGTTAATATCTTTCTCTATTTCCTTACACTACGCTGCGACATGCTCCCCACGGCATGCCTTTTTAGCTATCGTTCTGAATTATTTGTCTTTTAACTTAATTACCTACTGGTTACCTACCTCTGACTTCTCGGAGTCATGTGTGTATTGATAGTTAATCACCACGTACTATAACGGTGAAGGAATACATCGTGAGGAAACCTGCATACCGTATGTAAAAGTCCGCCAACCCGCACTAGGCCAGCGTGGTGGACTATATGGCCTAACTACTTTCAATCGTACTCTCGATTGTAGAGGAGGCCCGTGCTCTGCAGTGGGATGTATATGGGCTGATACAATACAATAAAAACCTACCTACTTCAATACTTTCGGAGAAGGCCTTTTAGTATTTCAGGCTCGCGTTATATGACATAATATATTTTCTTATGCCTTAAAAACTCTCACATAGAACTATCATGTTTTCCCACGATGTTTGCGTTCATCGTTAAATTGAATAAATATCTACGAATTTAGGAGCTTTGATAAGTCAGAGATATGTGAACGGGGATTCGACCTCTGACCTCTGGTTTGTTAGGCCGGCCTGGTGCCAAATGCTATTTGTTACTTTCTGAAAATCTATAGCTGATAAATGATCAATCGCATATCTAGGTCGGACAATCGCTTTGGTGTGGTTTCGAAAGGAAACTTAGCCTCGATATTACTAATTAGAGTTGTATCGGCAAGAGGATTTTATTATTATTTATTATCAAAAGTCTACCTACAATTGTTACAATGATGCTTGTACTAAAAATATAAAACAAAATAATCTTAACTAATTGCACAATTACTGACAGGTAAACATAACAAATACTAACAAAAAAACACAACCATCAACTTAAACTAAGCATTAAAAAAAACAACAATTATATTTATACTTAAAAACTAAATAGCATACATAAGGATAGTATACATAAGGGGCATTAAATCAAGTTAATCATGAAGTCAGGAAGCTCAGAATTATGACAGTTCAGCTAAAGCAGCTCTATGCTCATTAAATGCTGCAGTTGACTTAAAAGTCTGGGAAAGTCATAGAAATCAGCATCCAGCAAAAACAGTTAGCATTTCCAACTGCACTTCAGCACTTTTGTAAGACGTAGATCTTATATTAGAGTGAATTCAGCACAAAAACTAACAAGTTAAAGATAGATAATACTTCACTAGGATTGCACATCTGTTTTTTGCTTCTTGACGTGTGAAAAAGCAGATTTTTATTTTCGACGTTCTTTTTTCTTCAATTCTTCACGTCAGTTTGACGAAGATAAGTGGGAACAGCATGAGACATAGGCATTGTGGTATTAATATATCGACTAATATGTTAGGAAATTTCAAACTATGAAATGCTAGGATTATATTTCTCATGTTCGTGTTTATGCCATCTCTCTCTCGTTTGTATTGATATTAAAGCTGCGATTAGTAAGATGTTCAAAAAATTCGTACGAAAAAAATATTACTCAAAATACATACATATGTACATAAGTATCACGGCTCTTTCCTAAATGGGGTAGGCAGGTATGCCATCAGGACGCCCAACTTTCGCCTCTTGTATTCCGTCCCACCATGCGAAGGAAAATATTTACATAGTAAAAACTTAGCAACAAATAACCTCCTTTTTCAAAGTCGGTTAAATCACGCAACCTTTTCAATTTGGAAAGGGTCTTAGTATACACGTATAAGGCATGCACCTATATGATATAGCTGAGTTCTCGCGTGCACCATTAGCCGTACTAATGCAATCTATGAAGATTGCTTAACGAGCTGTAATGACTTATTACACCGCTCGGTTACCGTAGTTAGGTGCGAGATAAACTTAATCTGCACTTATTTATATGAATAGACTTTGCATTTGACACTTTCTATGGCGCAGTAATCAGTTCTACGAGAGGCAGTTGGGTTTGATTCCCGAAATGAAATTGAAAAATGTTTGTGTATTTTTTTTGTTTTGTGTGTAGATGGAGTCAAAAAAGTTTATTGACGTTCTAATACCGACATACAAGACTTTGTAATCGTTGTTGGATATCAACACATGTAAATAAGTACGTTGTCATGTGGTTCCGTCTTCGTGTACCTGTTGAGTGTATTTAGTTTACGTTCCGTAGTAAATGAACAATGTACTGTATTGGGACTGTTTTATAGTTTGGATTCAATTTATTTATTTTTAAGTAAATTTCTTCCAATCCCAGAGCTATAAGCCTAAATTAGATTCAATTTAAAATGCCTCAGCCAAGGTCGAAGCAACATTAAATCGCAATACAACACTGATTTACTGTATCAATCCAGATACGTTCCACTACAGGGCACGAGCCCGCTCTACAATTCAGAGTACGATTGAGAGTGGTTAGGCCTATATGGCCTCCGATAAGTCAAAGGAGTTCTGAACCCGCGACCACCGTGAATACGTTGGCAGCCGAGTCTGGTCCATTTACCAACAGGCCACCACGCACTTCACTGCACAACATTGATTTATAACTATAAAATTCAAGCTTCATAAAGGACTAAATAAAGGACAATGTTTATTTTTCATACACCATGTTGTGACAACGAATATATGCACAGCCAACACCTTAATCATCACAAAGACTATTGTTGTAACTTGTAGATAACATCACGTCGTTAATGTTGTTCAAACAACACTATGATTAGGTCGATGTCGTGTTGTTTATTAAGTTTGCAAGAATATTATGGGATATTTTGCTTTATTGTTTTATGGTGTTTTGTGGGAAATTCTATGTAAATGGGAAATACGGATTATGTTTATTATCTGTATCACAAGTCGCTGAATGCACCGTTTTCAAGTCGCAATAGAAATGTGTGGTACAATTCATCTTAATTCATTTAGCGTGTGGCGAAATTTGGAACTACAATTATTATTCAATAAACTCGTATTTAGCGCATTGTTTGAGATATGTTTTCATAATATAAACTACAAGTACATAAACTCGTAATCTATAGTATTAATATGTCCAATTTAATAAAACGTGAAAAGAAAAAAAAAACTTTTCCTAATATTTTTACAACAGCATGTCAACAACGCATTCGTACACCAAAAGAACGTAGACAATCTATATTAAAGGATTTGACATTGATTACAGAAGTAGTAACATACTTTTTACTGACTAACGGTTTAATAGATTAGTCGTGGATTTAGAAATGTTTTTTTTTTCCTTATTAAGAACGCATCAGTCTGTCTCGTTGGAGCTGCTGTACTACGGTACAATACAACGCGATAGTCTCGGGTTCGAATCCCGGGTCAGGCAAAGTGATTTTGGCTTTTACTATTCGTTATAAGCCCGGAGTCAGGAATTTATGCTCGATATGGCGATAGGCTCATCCTCTATCACATCGTGGGACGAATCACACAAGGCAAAACGTGGGTGTTCTGGTACCACCTCTGCCTACCCCTTCTGGAAAAAAGGCGTGTGTTTATGTAGGAACGTATCAGGAAAAAAGTATGATCATGAAACGTCAATATTTTTTCGCCCCATAACTTAATAGCTGGGTATGTTTCGTTGTACGTGACTGTAATCGAAAACTCTTTCACGAATATTCTTATCACACAGATCATGTACTTAGGGAGGATGCTGGTTCATCGTCCTTGGCCTCTAACCAAAATAAGCCTTCTTTTTTAAAACGTCAGTCAAAACAAACGACTCTGTCGACTCGTTTGTATTTTTGTTTGTTCGTAAATATGTAAGTAAACAATTATTGCGTTCTAAAAGTATTATATTGTAAAATAGAAAATATTGCACACTATCTCAAAGTAGATTATATTATTAAGTTTTTAAATTTTTTTTTAAAATGTACGCATATTTTTTGAAGTCGATTCTATGAGTATATTTTCTTGCCTTCTATAGAATTTAGAAATCTGTAGCTGAGCGGAAACCTTACGTATTTTAAGACCTTTTGTTACCATTTTATTTGAACACGTAGGTACTAAAACTATTCTACCATAACAACAGCATGGATGTACCATATCTATCAAGTATCCATAGCAAGTTATCAATAAAGGTTATTTTCGCTGAAATTAATACATCGTGGTATCGGGCGCGTTCACCGGGGCGGATCATTTTTCAAAATGATTCATTATGTTAACCCCACTCGGCTGGTATACGCCTGCTCGCTATTAAAGGATGGCCAGAGATTATGGACTTTCGATTAATTTCTCACATATATTCTTGATAACACTTACGACTTGATTTAAAGAATATTGTAGTTTAAAATATATATATAGAGTGTATATCAAGACTGCTACCGAAAACAAAGCCAGGTGGTAGTTTTTGTGACTACAGACACGATGCAACTAAAAATTTTGCAAAAAAAGCGACGATTTTTTTTGTAATGTTTTAAATATGCAAAAAAAATCTTGCATTGTGTCTAAAGTCACTAAAACTATCACCTGGCTTCGTTTTCGGTACCAGTCTTGATATACCTTGTATGAGATGTTTTTGACCTTTAGACTACATTAGATAGAAAACTAATGACTAAATTATATAGAAAACAAGGTTTGAAGCCGTTTTATCCAGCAGTTAATAAAATTAGTAGTAGTTAGTATTGGTGTCGAACGGCGAGAGACATTCAGCTGTCGCTCAATACTCTTTAGAGCCCTTGACATCAAGTATTGCGTGTTCACTTTTTTATTGGTTTGATTTCTGTGTCTGTACCAGGACTCTGTGGTATCAGCCCATATACGTACCACTGAAGGGCACGGGCCTCCTCTTTAAACAAGAGTAAGATTGTGAGAGGATAGGCCAGATAGTCCACCACGCCGCACTGGCTTAGTGCGGGTTGGTTTCATTTGAATTCTAATATTTTTTTTATTTTGAGAAATTTAGATGTCACAGTTCGTGGACATTTGTCCTTGTGGATTTTACTCTTGCTCTAGGACATAGAAAAATGGATCCCATTAGTGTTCTGTCGTCTTTCGTTCTCTCTGAATACCAAGTAGTAGCGCCGTGACATTTAGATTTCTGGAGCATTTTCCTTGGGTCTCACGTCTTGATGCGTATAATTAAAATATTTTGTGAACCGACACATACCTTGTGTAAACTGTAGTGGAGAGGTTCTTAGTATAGATTACATTACGTACTCGTATAGGACGGTTCGGAGAGTACCAAGTCCATTGGAAAAACGACGTGTGGTAAGAATATTAATATCTTCATTCATGGTAATTTTGGGAAGATTGCTGGACTATCACAACCTTTTCCTTTCGTTTTTATCTTAATCACCACTTTGACAGTAAAGGAAGCATATGAAAAATATAAGAGTACTCTGAAATTTTTTTAAAAAAGCAGTGAAATTCGCTAACCAGCCTTAATTATGAGAATGGTGTTCAAAAACCCCTAACGAATTAATCGCTGTTTTTGACTCGAAAACCAATTTCTCAGCCACAATGACAAATTGTGCCCAATTTATTCCCTTTTTGCTACATTGTACATAAATTCGAGATGAAAGTCCTTTTAGTAAGTACACTTATAGCAGACGGTACAAAATGTACAAATGTATTTTGTGTGAAAAACTCCACACAGTGGTCTATTATCGACATCTAAATTCGACAGAACTCTGACCTTTCATAGCAATTTTTCGCGAAGCGCATACTTCACTCGACTTGCTAGCCAGAGTGGTCGCTGCAGGGCCGGACATAGTAAGCGAGGAGATTTGACTCCCAAAATTAAAATGCTATTTTGATGTTTGTTTCGGTGTTTCCGTATCAAAATTAGCTCAGACACCAGGTATGAATCTAGAAACGGATTTGATTGCCGCAGAGTCAAAGCTTTCTGAAAGTGAGACTAAAAAGTGTGCCGTAGGTTTTTTTGTAGCTTCAGCACAGGACTTGTATTTTAATACAAGGAACACAAATACTCGAGAACATTGCCTGAAACTAGAATTACTTGAGTATCGTGCATCAATACATAATAAACGACGAGTGTTTTAACTGCATACCAAAATATTATGATGTAATATTTATAATTCATAAAATACGTTTAATCGCTGGAATCCTTGATTTCTCATTTAAAACCATATACGATCCCACTGCACTGCGGTTATCGTGATCAATGATCCCGCAGAATTAATGTAAGCGAGCTTCATTTAACGCGGAGCATTTCAGCGCACCAACCAATGCTTTTAGCGTGAGAAATTAAGTGACTTCGTATATTGACGCACTATAATAACTCAATGGATTTTACTTACAATATTGTAATGTGAGGGTAATATAAGTTATAGACACGTATACTATAGATATAATATAGATGCATATATTACACTGAATTTATCTTCAGGTTTATTATAGACAGTTTCTCATACCCATATAAAAATATTCCAGTGCTTCAGTAAACAGTTACATCGTGTAAGTGTAAGTAAATTCTTAAAAGGCTGATTTAATACGTAATTATTGTATATTGCGAATCAGAAACAAGGAATGATTCTGCTGTCTCACAGACCAGAAAAAAATAGTCGTATATTGCTCTAACATTTGCATGGATTCGGGGATCGAACATGCGGCCTCTCGTTTCAAAGCTGGCTCTAAACAAAACTGCGCCACGGAAGCTGTTAAATAGGTTGTATAGTTTGATATCAATTGAGAATCATATCTTGACCCCTTAATAATTCACTGAATTCGTACCTGTCCCGTCCCAGTACCTCTCAGTTTCATCCATTATTGTGATGGTCAGTTCACTGTGTAATTAACAAAAGAAGCATAGGACATTTCTCTAGTTCCTTATCTCTTTCATACTTGCTATAAATGCATGTTCTGTCCTTGTCTGTTGTCACGGCAAATAGATTGGGATATTGTGTTCGTTTTGGCATCCGAGGTGTCCGCGGAGCTATTTCGATTCTCTTGTTGATTCCAGTGTTCAAAGGAGTGATTGGAAAACGAGTTCGAAATTCGAACCTTGTGTGTTATATGTACTTTTGTATCGGTAATATTGTGTTATTTTTCTACAGGCGTGTTGTGTAAAGGAATGCTTGAGTGCTGAGCCTAGCGTCACCTATATATGCTATGTATTTTAGTCAATTCCTAATTAAAATGTTTCACACAACTTCGTTGGATACAATGCATTTTTTTATTATTCCTTATCAGCAACAATTGGACTATATGGTGGATAGTCCTTGTAAATTTGAATTCTATTTTAATATAGAGATTTTCGTTGTATAACTTATTTTATTCTCATATCTGCACGCAACGACAAACTGCGATTTTGGTAATAACCATATTACTCTCTATCGTAACCCATATTTTTTAAATACATTTTTAATCACATTGAATGTTTCTAAAAAATCCATTCTCAGTATCACTATTATTCACTAGAATAGCCTGTCTTATAAAATCTCATAAAATATGACTAACAGTTCAATTCACATTTCTAAGAAAGAACCTTTTCAGCGAAATTTATCTTTTAGATCAAAAGATAAATCCAGCTGAAGTAGATTTTGAAAGCATCTGTGTCACTGCTCTCGATGTTTTGACAGGTGCAAGTCATATGAACTCAACGTTGCAAGGATTTTATTAGTTATGTCGACATATTACATTATATGTATAGGATAATAATATGGTCTTGTATTTTATAAATGTTGGCAAAATGACAACAAAGCTAGATTCGCGTGATGATGAGTGCAGTCTTGACCAATTAGATCAATCCAGTCGTGTTAGCTTGAATAGCCTCCTATCACATAATGGGACGAAACACATACAGCGAAACGTGGGTGTCATGGTTGCACCTCTGCCTACCCCTTCTGGGAAAGAGGCGTGATGTTTATGTATGTATGGTAGCTTGAACTTGGCTTGATACGCTACCGTGTGGTCTACATTTGATATAATTAATTATAAATGGGTTGGATTTGAAACTCGACACACATGCATGGGATATTTTTAGGGGAATTCCAATATTAAGCAAGGGTGGTAAGAATATGATATAGCCTTCTTCTTTCAACATATTTTACTTGGATAAATTTATTCGAGAATTCTTAGCGATCAGCGGAACAGTCCCATTACTGAATGCATAATTGCATATTATTAGCCTTTGCCTCCGACCAATAATAAAATAATTTTAATTTTGTTAATAGACACAAGTTTAATATATTAATTAAATATGGTTATGTAAGTATCTACTAATTTAATTAACATAGTCAACGTGATAGTCAACGTTTAAATGAACACGCGCTTTTTAATGATACACAGATTCCACCAAAAAATAAAAAAAATATTTACCCACACATGAATAGCAAATAATAAAAGAAGTTTATGGCAAAATCTCCGAAACTACGGGGGAGCCATGTTTTTAAAAAGAAGAAGAAGAAAAGAAGTTTATGATTTACGAAGATGATACTAATACTACAAAACAACTTGCTAATGTGTGACCATTCAACCAAAATATGCAAAGCACAAGCAAATAACTACCGTACAGCAACAGCAGCAAATAGCTAACTTAAGTGTTAATTATGTTGATCGGTGTTGGGAAAATAAACGAGTTAAATGTGGGCGTAAAACGTTTATAACTCAACCGTGGGAGGGAATAAATACAAGGGGAAATGTCCAAGAAACGGCGCCGAGCTGAGCACTTTAATTGTAGACTTTATTTATAGTAAATAAATAGTGCAGTCTTTGCCTGTCTATATTTTTACCCTGTGGTAGCTGGAGCTGTGAATGCAATGACAAATATGGTTGCATCTTTGTATTCGCAGAAGTTGCGATCACTGTACACAATGGCGATAAAAGTGTGTTTATTCTCGAGCAAGCCGTTAAAATAAAAAAAAAATGTCACAAATTTTGGCTATTATTACATGTATTGTTAGCACGTAATGGCAGTATTTAAAAATATATCAAAAAAATATGCTAAATAAATGTCGATAATGATACAATTCTATTTTAATCAAAATTCAGTAATCCTGCTTGCCTTTTTTGTGTCCAAGAGGAAAAGCTATTAAGCTCCCCCTTTCGGTACCCCGGGGAGGCCGAAAAGGGTATGTCAGTGTGGCTTTCCAGCTCGGCACATAGATTGCTCTTTAATTTCTCCTCCCCATTCTGAGATCTCCAGGTACTTTTATAGGTATTAGTATTAGTGAGCCCGTACCATCACGTCCCCTCTCAATGTTCCGTGGACCTAAATCGAATCCGCCTTCTGACAATCGTTCCAAATTTAAAATCCCTTCGGGCCAGAGCACGTTAAGTCAATAGACCAGTAATCAGATCGGGAACCCCGAACAAAAGGCATATACCAAACTGATTAATTGATTTCTGCTCCAGCACACCGTTTATGGCTAATGAGTTTCGGATGGGATGAGCCTTCAATGAATTGTTGGACGTCGAGGAGTTCTATTGTGCTATCATTTTCCCAACCTTTGCCTGGTAAATGGTGTGCTGAAGGCGAATATGTTCTAATTACAGTACTCTAACGGACTTGAATGAGATATTTGTTGCGCAATATTATGTTGGAGCTGGTTGCAAGCCTATATTATTGATTATATGGTTTTCGATTATTAAAGCTGCGATAAAGCTAATTAGGATTGATAGATCAATTGAAATTAGTTTCAAAAAGTTAGATAATCTTTACTTTTACTAATCTATACTCTAAGTCTGGCTATTAGTCTAATAAAATTTATTTGTACATCAATACGCTTTGCTCATTGAGGCGGGCTGAGCATTTTGCATTCTTATCTAATTTACAACAGCATTTTAGGGTCTCCGACTTGTTTTTTCCCTTATTTTTCAGCCAGGTTTGCCTGGTGGGAGAATAAAATAATTGGCTTATTTTGTATGGCCACAAGGCAATTCTTTTTTTTAAAATAAGTGTTTTTTATATTAGCTCCTATACAGTACCTGCCATTAATTTGTGTGATTAATAACATACAATAAACGATACCACAAACAGCACTAGCGCATCCACAAATCACATCACGTGATGTATTGGTCTCCGACATGATGGATGCGGTACAAACTCTATTTTATTTTTAATGCCATTAACTTCGCTTTTGCTATTTGGAGCGTCATCGAGCACATGTTCTTTTATACGGAAAGCACTCAAGTGATCACTTTTTGTTACTATGTGACTGAGCAATTACCATAAGCCATCGCATGTTAAACGAGCTTTTTTGTTACAAGAGTATTTTTTCTCAACGTCATTCCAAAAAGGCTATTTAAATTAAATAAATAATATTACTGAAAAATGAAATATCAAGCCCTCCGTATGTAAACGAGCTGATATAATACTTTTGCTACCTCGTTCCCACAGAACGTGATTTTAATTCAATGAAAATATTGAAGAAATAAAGTCTCACAATTACATAATTTATTATATTTTATTAGGGGAATCTATTTTTAGGCGACCTTTAAACCCTCATACTATCCTGTCATACAAGAGTGAGGGTTGGGAAAACTTTCTCTAACACGTATGTAATTTTAAAGTGACCGTTGGGAAGCCATCTATTTTTATCACAAGCGTGGTTTACGGAAAACAAAATTATTCAATTTAGCTACTATTATCTAAAAATAATCTTAGCCACAACTAGAAAGAGCCTGTTTTATATACATTTTCGTTCCTTATATATTTTTTTAATCATTATATCGGTTGTAAGCGCTAAAGTTGTACCTACAGACCTTCGAATTTTCCTACAAATCGCCTATTGAAACGTTTTTATAAAACACTCTGGCACAAAAGTACTAAAAGTCCTTTTAACAGTCAATACATTTCTATTCATTTTCCTTTCATACAAAAGCAAAAGAAGAAATAAAACGCAAATAAAATAGGTTCGTTAATGTAACTCTGCTTATTTTATTGCAATTTGTGTATTTGTTCAGACTGAAGTAGGTGTTGCTCGTATAGACAATAAATCATAAAAACAGTTTCTTTTTCAATATAAACTCAAATTTAAATTTCTAACCTTTTCTTCTTAGAATGAATGAACTAAGTATACCAGGCGCGAGGAAACAGTGGCTTTTTATTTCTCATCCGTCTGTATCAGTCTAAATTAGTGGGGTAACTGGGAACCGAGCTTGTGAGCATCAATTTTAAATAGCATATCGTACTGCGGAAATTATCAGGTGGTTTTAAAAAATAGTTTTATGCTTCGAACCCGAGCTAGATTAAACGATCGAGTTTAGATCCCCTTTTTAGTCTCCAACGTGACAGCTGTTGCTGAGGTAGTAAGTTTTGGATCGACGGCATATCATATCACCCAAATTCGGGCACAAATATATCTCTAGCTATTTGACTTTGTATTAAGAATTTGCGACTTATCAATTTAAGTCATTCAACTAGTACTATCCATCCTTATATTTCGGTCCACGAAAATCAGAAACAGCTAAAAATACACATAGAAAAATTGTCAAACAAATTCTATTCACATATTCACATTGATGTTTCAGCATACATCAAAGGTATATTTGAAATTACATTTTTATATTGAATTCGTAGAGGACATGACCCGAGGGCACAGGGACTGATAAACCTTTGAATGTTTTATATTTTTAGTCTGTAGGTAGCTGAGGAAGTGTAATGTTTGCTCCCTAAGGAAATTTAGGAGGTCGTTGATGCCGAAAATCCATTAAGATGGTGATAAAGGTTGTGTCTCTTGAGTATGCGACAGGATGCCTGTCTTGAGAGGGCCTTATCCACCAAACTGGTTTGTACGGATTAGTGAACTTCACATAATATTAATGCTATACACATCTATACTAATTTTGTATTTTTATCATCTAAAGAAGGAAAAGAAAGAAAGAAAGAACATTAATTATTGCACGGCTAACAGATAACAAAAAAACAATATATAGACATACAAAGCGATAGTCAACATGCTAATATGTGTGTGGCCAGACAACAATGATCCCCCATTCAACTATATGCTGCAATACAACGTAACTGTACTGCAGCCCTGAATCATCATCTCATAATAAGCCATGGTGGGTATGAACATTTTCGGTGATTGAGTTAAATATTTGTTCATTACGAGTACTATGCAGACATAAACATCACGCCTTTATCCCAAAAGGTAAGCAGAGGTGCAACCAGGACACCTATGTTTCGGCTTGTGTGTCCCGTCCCACGATTTGACAGAGGGCGGGCTTATCGCCATATCGGTCACAAATTACCAACTCCGGGCTGATAATGAATACAAGAATCCAACATCACTTTGCCCGACCTGGGATTCGAACCCCAGACCTCAGCTTTGTAAAATTATCGTAGTACAACTACGCCACCGAAATAGTCAAGTACTATATAGTAGTATACTGACGCCAAGTTTCCACTGTGTATCAAAACACTAATAATATTTTCTTATAAAGCTTAAATCTATTTCAGCAAGCCAAAGCCTACATTATTATATTTTGACTCTAAAAAATATCTTACAAAATATCAAATACGCTTACAAAAAATCCATCAAAATTATACACTTCAAAGGAGTATTTACAGATTTGGATGAGTCAGTGTATCGATATCGGTTGAAATCCGAAGATTATATTTTAAAAGGCGATTGACGACGGTAATCCGTTTCGATCTCTGGTAATCGGGCCTTTATTGAAAAACTTGCTCGCGTCGATACTAGGGGACTTAGCCTGTATTGCTTGCACAAAATCTTGGGGCGCTGGTCTATACGAGTATATATTTTTATGATAATGAATAGTTTGACTTGTCATAAGAGCTTTTTAATTGCCTACGTGACCAATAAACGAATTTCATTTAATTTCAGTGTTAAATTAGTAATGGAATAAATGAAATTGGGATGTGCATATACTATAATAGGTGATTTAAAAAATCTGAGACATGTGTGTAATTATTATAAGTAGTACAACATTTCTATGGAGAAATTCCATAGGTATCCTAAGCATAATGAGAAAGATGTATCGTGGTTTCCGACGCTACATGAAGGCATACATTTTCTCTAGCATCGAAATTTAGTGATTAAGAAATGGATTAGACAGAATGATCATTATGGAATACTCCATACGACGACAAATAATGAAGCATTTCCCAATCGATCAAAATGTAAACTGATGAAACGATAAAATCACTAGTAGTCAAGCATTCCAATTCTACGCCATATAGCAACATTCCTCTTATTTTTTTTCTTTCTTCTCATTTATCCTAAACCAAATACCAAAAAAAAACTATAACGAGAAAATTCTAAATTAAAAATATATTGTTCTATGAAAACCATGGATCCACTTATTCTCAGAGCCACTCTTCGTTATCTGAGATGTGTTCTCTACTTCAGAACGTACGTCACCACGCAAAAATAACATAAATAATACTCTAAATAATACGGCGACTGTGTTATCATAATTCCTCTATTCTTTTCCAACATCATGTACATTCATCCAAGGGCTCGCTACACACAACTGGCATATTTTAATGCCTACAACATTTACTCTTGAACAATCTCAGTATAATACATCTTCCGACTCGGCTATTCTGCACATCAGCTGTTGACAACTCCGTTCTTTATTCAAATCCTTATTCTATTCTTCTTAATCTAACTGCCAGCAACATCGTCATGCTAATTACGTTGCTTAACTCATCGTTTATAAAAATCACCCGTTACAACATAATTAAACAACTTTTTCGCAATGGTATTAGTTAGGGTTGGAAGCACGCTGCCAACAACGCTAGTGGGTTGTGGAAAACCGTGTAAATCCCTTGTCCGGCCATTCATTATGCGTCAACACGCCCTGCCAAAAACTTTATTATTCGTGGCCTCGTTACACTGCTGCGGGAACCTGGGTATGCTTGGTTTTAAAATCTCAAATATCCCCAAGTTCGATAGTAGCTAAATTGAATGTTGTTTGTTAAATAGAATAGGTATGGTAAACGTACATGCGGCTAACTTGTTGAAAGGCGAGTGTCGTCTATAAACAACAAGACACCTATAGAATACGAGGTGCGTTCGCGGTTTAACAGAACGAAAGCTCAAGCTTAGGGTAAGCGATTCGCTGCCACATTTACAATAAAGAGTATAAATAAATAAATCATAATTAAGTCCTTTCTATATTTTCTGTCTAAATACGAAAAATGTAGAGACGGTAAAAGATACAGAAATAAGGTCTATGGCTATGAAGCTTACTGTATTCACACACATCGAACAAAACGCCCCAAGAATGTTATTACATATTTTATTCTCCACTGATTCTTATTCAGGCTATAGCTAAAATGAACTAAAGCGCAGTATTTATATTAGCTCAATACTCAGTATATAACAAATTATAAAAGCAGTGTCGCAGAACTGTAATCGATTACACATGATAAAATAGCATTCGAGAACCAAAATAATTTGGGTAAATTGTTCAAAAATTTCCTCGAAATGAAATCAAATGGAAAGCCTCTTTACGCGGTTGGCGAATAGTCGGAATTTTCCCGCAAGTCAAATTGACCCAATTATCAAAACTGAATTGTCGAGCTACCATCATAAACAACCTAAAATTCCACACAAACCGACTTTCCAACCCTCCAAACATACACGCAAACCTTTAAAATATGGTTCGGCCGCAAAAAAAAAACATTTTTTGCAAGAGAAATTTTTACGCATCAATTCATTTCGAGCGCGGCAGGTCGGCTAAATCAGACCCTTGTATTTCGTAAAATAACCCGGCATATTCAAATATATGTACATTGTATAAAAATGTTTCAGCACGGATTTATTTTAAATTAGCCGGATATTAACACCTACGCCCGGTTGAATGAATTGTGGAGCTATATCAAGATTGGTAAATTTTATTAAGCCTCGAAAGATTAAATGTGGAACGAGGTCAGGATTTATAGAATGGGTAAATATGCTGGTTATGAATTTATTTCTGTTATACATTAAATGTACAATTTATTCACAGAAATGCAAATTTCGCTGAGTAACATTATTTTGAGGTAGAAGTGCGTTATATTCTGTTGGCAACAGTCATGTGTGTTTTGATACTTGATAGTCAATGACCACGCACATTGACGCTGAAGGAAAACATCTTAAGGAAGCCTACATTCCTTAGAGATCTCAACAAGGTTTTCCGTAGTATTGAAGCCCACGAAACCCAATTAGGCTAGCGTGGTGGACTATTGCCTGAGTCCACTCAGTCGAACTTTTATTTGTAGAGTACAATAGTCGGTATTTGACGTTTACCGTGTTCATGATTGTTACATAATATTACGATTACTGGGCTGATACACAGTTCGGAGTAATTTTACGAACCTTGGCTTTGTCATTATCGAGTTCGATGTCCAGCTGTAGTAAGTGTGTTGCGGAAGTTGTAATTTTTTTCTTCTTTTATGTTTTTGTGCTAGACTGATTGCACCTAATGAAAATAGTGAAGTAAAATGTATTTGCGGACCAATCCACATGGCTTAGAGCGATAAGACCGCCGTTTGCACTTTTTATTTTCTCTCTCTCTTCAATCACTGCTGAACAAAGTCCTTCTCCAATAATATCCACATCTCAATCTCCCCCTTTTTATTTTTAGTTTTTAAATATGATTGTGTCTTGATGTTAAATAAAGTTCATCCAGAACCGCCCGGATGGCGATTAGCAATTATGATGGTGGAAAACTCGACATAATAGTCCACGCATGATTTCAGGTTCAACTGGAGTATTTATTCACTGTGTTTAAGTGTTATCCCGGCTGGTGCCAGGGCCCGCCCTCCGGCTGGGTCTCCTCCATGTCGCCCGGTCTCCGGCATCCTCTATAGTAAAGTTATTGACTCTCTCTCCCTGACGACATCAAGCCAGCGGTTCTTCGGTCTACCCCTCTGTCGAGGTTCTTGAATCTTGAGAATGATAGTATTCCCCAGACCCCCCTTCGGCATCCACTTAGACCAAGCAGCACCTATACGGGCTTTGACGTCAAGGTCGATGTCATCTGACTCATCGGTCTCTATTGTCTCTATGTTATGTGGATATTTTATTTGGATTACATTACATTTACCATATACATGAATTGTAGTCACTGTCGTGCCAGTATAAAAAAAAATAATATCCAGAATGCCGTAGTTTGGTCACGAATCTTTGAGTATAAAGTTTTATGGTCAGCAACAGTAAACAAACACAAAAAACAAAACTAAAAAATCATCCACAGAAACCTCATTTCTCTAATGCGGAACTGAAAAACAGCAGTAAAACACAACATGCACAACGAGACGGCTGGAAAGGCTACAATCAAAGCGTTCACGAGAGAAATTTTAATGAAAAGGCTTCCGTAATCCTTTGCCGAGCCTTTGCTTTACAAATACCATATCGCAGTTATGGGACGCATCCGAGCAGCCAACGATCCTACATGCTGAAGAGCGCTGAAAAACACCGCTGCAAGCGCTCAAGCGGCTGAATCCAATAATCCGATATAACCGCTGTATTACTTCGTGCATTCAGCTGAATTTTTAAAAAAGGAGTTTGTTGGTTGCGTGAAAATGGCCACGCTGTTAATTGAATACATTGCAACGCATGTCTTGGATGATGTCTCGAGAACATTTGTTGACTATAACCTGTACCAGTGTTTTTTTCTTCTTTAAATTTGTTGAATGACGGCATTACTCATTGTATTGTAGATGAGCCATCGGGCTATATTATGGTAATTGAAATTGAGCTATAACCATAAAAAGTTGCAGTCATCAAATTACTTAATTACATTTTTATTTCAACATTTTAAAATATGGTGCCAATGGCATTAAGTCCTCCTGTTCAATTTTATATTTATCGTTAATTTTAATAACAATGGATATGAATACATCACGTTATTAAAAATAAAGCTTAAGCCTTTATCAATATATCGGCTATAAATATCGCAGACAATAAATAAAATCCTTCGGACACGCGATCCTAAAACAATTTTGCTATTCAATTTCTAACGGACGAAAACCCCTTCAGCTTAATTGGAGACCTATACATTTTCAATCATGATTTATTTATTATCATTGAATTTATTTTATTTGAAATAAAGAAGTCAATACTGACTAAAATATTGATATCGATGCGTAAATTGCTTTTGTGAAACGACCCTTGAATAGAGAAATTACCGTAAGAAAACCATATATGTGACTGTCTACAAGAATTTTGCAACTTTATGTGAACCCCATAAACTAAGACTCATCCTAGGGAAAAGCTATAGTTGGTAATTGTTTACTTCATAAGACGTATTTATCGTTTTCATACATACATACATAAACTCACGCCTTTTTCCCAAAAGGGGTAAGCAGAGGTGTAATCAGGACACCCACGTTTCGCCTTATACTTATTTCCCGTTCCATGATGTGATAGGGGGCGAACTTATCGCTATATCGTTTTCCGTTAATTATTTTCTGTTTCTTTTTGTGTTCACTACAGAACAGTGCAGTCTGGGTTATTTTTATTCTTTACTCTACATATCTTAAGTTGTTAGTGTCGGAAACCAAACTTTTTGAGATGTTAGTTTCAAATATTTTTAATGCAAACTTGACTAAAATAAACTGTTCTGATGGAAATTTAATACAATATTTCGTAATGTTTAAAGTTTAAACCTACTATGTGCCTATTTAAGTATGCCCAAAATAATCCAGTTCATTGATTTACTCGCTTATAAGAAAAGAGATTAAACAAATAATGCTTCAACAACAAAATTCTGTTCACACCTTAATACATAAATAAAATCTTTCTCTCAAGCACAAACATTTCTCGTAACTTGTTCCTAGTGTCATTGTAGAGGCGATGAATATTTCACAAGATATTGTTAGTTCCGATAGCATCGCTAACGAAGGTGCAAAGAACTTATTTTTTGTACTTATTTATATTTTTTAACCACGTCGCAATCGAGCTTAGTCTATGAATACTTTCATCATCATCAGCCTTTTGGTGTCCACTGCTGGACATAGGCCTCCTCCAAATTGCGCTATTTCATCCTGTCTTCGGCTTGTCGTTTCCAGCATCTGCTTGCGACCTTTCGCAAATCGTCACTCCACCTAGCTGGAGCGCGTCCTACACTACGCTTGCCAAGAAGCGGTCTCCGCTCAAGAACATGTTTACCTCAGCGGTTTCGGTTCTTTGACAGATGTGGCCACTGCCACTTCAGCTTGCTAATCCTGTGTGCCGTATCTATAACTTTGGTTCTCCGTCGGATAAGTTCATTACGAATCTTATCCTTTAAACAGACAACGGGCATAGAACGCTCCACAGCTCGCTGAGCCACCTTGAGCTGGTGGACCAGTCGTACTTTGAGTGTCCAAGTCTCAGCGCCATAGGTCATGACAATTAGGACGCAATGGTTGAAAACTTTCATTTTCAGGCATTGTGGTAGGGGTGACGAAAAGACGCGACATAGTTGAATACTTTAACGGAATAAGGTCAGTGATTAAAAGTGGGATTTAAGTCTTAAAATATCAATAGTTGTTTATTTGACTTTTTCAATTACTATGTTTTGTTTACCCTGTACCTCATGTCATAAATAGTCATAATATTACATAACTATCACGAAAATTATTAGATGTTGTATCATCTATAGATTCGTACACCAATAACCGCCTTAAAACCGATTAAACAGTAGAGATTCATACTCTAAAATACGTACATATTATGTAAGTATATAAAATGTTTACAATTTAAATAACTTTCCAATCGTCGCGACCTTTTTGTTGAGATTAAAAAGATTTATTTGCTTCGATGTCGACAGTCGAACACGAGAGCTGTTTCGTGTAACTCCAACCCCTAAAGGCATTTTTCTTTGCAAACATGCATCTGAACAGAAAGTTTTAATTGCAGATTCATTTTTTTAGTTCACGATATAGCCACTTTTTTGTGGTCGCTACAGGCGTTATTTGATTTTATTAATTAAAGCACCGAATCAAATTTGCATTCGTAGTATTTTGTATTATATCTAGTTTCATAAAAAATATCGATTATTAGCTTGTTTTAATTATGTTTTATAGCCACGATTACTTCATATTTACAGCCCTCGCAAATAATATTCATATGTTGATCCTACACTATCCGTCATACACCAAAAAAATAATTCCAGGCACACAAATAAAACAATTGGCACCTGTTGACAAATACATCAGCACGCGCAGTACATTACGTAGTACGCAAACAGTACGCGGCAAATGTTTCAACAGTACGCGGAATAGTACGCGCCATTTGCCACGACTTTATTTACTCTACGCTATGAGCGTTGAAAGTGTTTGGAAAAAATGTTTGCACAGCAGGAACGCTGAATGTTTTATTTTATTACACAATTTCGTGCAAATTGAACTAACTAGTTTAAATAATAAATGGTGTGTTCTGTGCGAGCGGAAATAATACGCTGTATTAACCACGTGGCAAAATATTATAAATTGCGATTAAGTCCACGTGTACTTCTACCAGATATATCATAATATCAATATGGGTTAAAAAGCTTTATAATATTCAGTAATGTCGAAGCAATAAATTATGTCGAAGCATAATCTAAATGTGGATAAGTAGGCGTTTGGCAAAAATTTGGCTGAGTAAATTTTTCAATAACGCGAGATGATAACAGAAAGCGCCATTTGCTGCCGATTTTATGGGCACTGAGCGTGGTAGAAAAATTATATTAATACGCAACAGTGGGCCGAAATATTTTCCGAGAGCATGCTCATGTAAAATACCTATTTGGGATTTTATGTAATACTTGAAATCGCAAATTAAGCTATCCTATTTTAATATATAAAGATAAAGATAAATTGCGTTTAAAATACTAAATAATTAAATCTGTTTGAAGAGCAAGTACATGTTAGCAAATCCGCGTAGTACGACTTAAGCAAGTAATACGATTTTATTGCTACAACAACGCCGAAGTACGCGAACCAGCTTTCGTAGTACGCGCTATTTACCAAGTTTATTTACACAATATGTTCGCGTTACGAACGTTTGAAGTGGTACAATTAAAATTACACGGAAACGCAACAGAACACCGAGAAATACAGTGAATACTGGCGTAGTAAAATTACTTGTTCCGAGTAAAATATAGGACTAATTTTAGAGATGACTTTATGTATGTTTCCGCGAAGTGGTAATTGAAGTAATTTCTTTTATTCATTACAGTGCCTTTACAATATTTTTCTCGTTTCTATAATATTTTTTCGTCGAATACCTAGGCTATTTTTAATAATAATATGCAATGTCGTGCGCTCCATAAGTGTCGTGGATTCATTTACCACATGTGAGGTAATTTATAAGAAATTATAATTATATACACAATGTGAATCTGCTTTATAAATATATGAATGATTCAAATCTGATTTTAACATATTTTAATAAGATTCTGTTCTTGATAACCATTTGTTGTAAGATCCAATAAGCTTAGTTCGGTCTTGGAGTATCAACAGCGAACAACAGTGACACAAACTACCGCCACAAACTCGAGCATGCAAAGTAACTGGATTTTGTCGACACAATACAAACTTTCCACCCAACTTTACCCTCAACAAAATAAACGACACGTTGTGTAGACTTAAAAATTACTGATAATGACACCAACTCGGCCCAGAAGGAAGTTTAATTTGTGAGAAAATGTCCACTTCCCAGGTTATTTTTAGGGCAGGGAAAATGTAGCCTCTGGTGTTTTACAACTTTGTTGTAGTAATTCTAAAGAGGTATTAAAGGCTTAAGGTCTTTTATATGTTGGTATACATAGAATACGCACACGTAAGAATTGTTTTATTACGAACTGTAATATTATACTGCCTCGGTAGCGCAGTTGTACTACGGTATGATTGCTTACGGTATGAAGCTGAGGTCTCGGGTTTGAATCTCGGATCTGGCAAAGTGATATTAGATTTTTTTATACATTATCAGCCCGAAGTGAGGAATTCGTGTCCGATATGGCGATCACCCTCTATTACATATTGGGGCGGAAAATACAAGGCAAAACGTGGGTGACCTGGTTAATCATCTGCCTACCCCTTCTGAGAAAAAGGCGTGAGTTTATGTATGTATTAATGTTACGTTATATTACCTCGTCGAGATGGATTATCAATAGTATGAGTAGTAAGACCCGGAAAACGACCTACATGATGAAAACTAATCACCAATGCTCATTAGTATCTCGGAAAAATCAAAGGCAGATGCGTTCCGCCTTCAACGAAAATATCACCCAAAAGCTTTTTCATCTACTCGTAAGCATTAAATATGAAATTCTGAATAAAGGATTAAAAGATCAAACATAATGTGCATCAATATTACCATATATTTTGCTAGCTGAGCAAAATTGTTTTCTAACAATATTTTTTTGTGTGAGCTGTTCTTAATAAAACTGAAATTTTCTCGCGCCATCCGCTAGTTCGCGTCTCACAGTACTTCAATAGAATAAAAGCATGAATCAGCGGTTCTCTAGCAGAAATAAATGTTACTTTATTTTGCGCCAGCATTATCCTTTGTTCATTAAAAGTTTTTGCGTTCATTGTTTCTGAGCGCGGCCACGAAATCACAGAAAGAGAGCAACAAAAGCGACTTTATTTAGTTCAGGGTCCAGTGGACGAATGATTAAAAACCAAATCCGTTGGTTTTGTTCCCAGATTTTATTGTTCCTAGTATATGTCTTGTATTATATATTAAGAAACTATTTTTACTATGACTGCCTCAGTAGCGTGGTTGTACTACGGTAAAATTACAAAGCTAAGATCTCGGGTTTGAATCCCGGGTCGGGTAAAGTGATATTTGATTTTTCTATTCATAATCAGCGTGAAGTCAGGACTTTGTGCCCGATATGGCGATATGCTCGCCCCTCATCAGATTGAGGGACGGAACATACAAGGCGAAATGTGGGTGTCCTGGTAGCACCTCTGCGTACCCCTTCTGGGTAAAAGGCGTGAGTTTATGTATATAGCCTAGAGGACGGCGAACTGCGGAATGCATACAATCTTAAATCATAATTTAAGATCGTATGCACAGAACATCGTATGCATTCCGCAAGATCAGTGCGTGGTATTTGATAATAAAAAAATATTAAAATAGATTTTACTATGTTACGAATGGTATATATGACATTTTGCAATTATTTTTGATACAGATATTGCGGCTTATACATTTAGTTGAAATGTACGTATTAGGTATGGTATGAATCTTTAATTAACTTCAATGTATTTGACTTTGACTTTTTAACTAAATCTTCAGCAATGGATTGTCTGTGAATGATGTTTCGGCCAATTGGATTGAATCTTAAATGTTCGTGAAGTATTTATAAATTACGTACTAGATATTTGCTGATCACATCAAAATATTATTTGCTTAACCTTTATCTAATAAAGTGAAAAGACGAAGGCGGTCGACGAGTAAACAAAAACACACCCAATCGTATCCAATTCGTAAAACGCGCAAGTTATTGTTATGAAATCGGAAAAAAACGAATACAAATAAACAAAAGAAAATGATTCCGAAAAGAAATCTTATCTCAATTAGGAAAGCTTACTTCGGGTATTGTGATAGAGTTAGGAACAATTTGCCCGGACTTTTCTAAATCCTTTCCTTATAAAGTATCAATATCTGTATATTTGTTCAGGTTTGTTATTTATTATTTCATTGTGTATATTTTGAGATTTCCATCCTTTTTCCTTCCCGCTCCCCTCCCAATTGGGCCGGCAACACATCTATGATCCAGCGTTGTGGGTGTTCATGGGCGGCAGTGATTACTTACCATCAGGTGACCTGTTTGCTCGTTGGCCGGACACTTACTATAAAAAATAACGTTTATTTCATTATTTATGAAGTGATAAAAAACAACTTCAACAAAGCCTTATTTAAACGAACCGCGTTATACTCTTGAACAGATTCCAAAAAGCAAGGTACATTATTATTTTAATTCTTCTTCCCTTCAGCTACAGAAAGTCCACTGCTGAAAGCCTTCCCAATGGATCGCCATATAGACCTGTTGGAAGAGAAGTGATAGTTGAACTACATTAATATCCATTTTTAATTCTTAGATTCTTTTGTCATGTCAGAATCTTATCCAAACGGCTATTTTCACCGGTTCATGTTTATGAACTCTGTGTCATCATTCAAAATCTTCAATATTAAATCTCTGTACAAAAACACGTGAAAAACCAACCCGTTTCAATTTTTTAGTTCACGATAAGCGTATGCACCAACACTCCCATTTAGCAGGAAATTCTTATCTTTAAAGAACTACTCTTCCCGTAAAATTTCTCCCAACAGCTCCGGAAACAATGGCCGTACATTTCTATAACATTTCCTACACATAAGCGAAGTTTTTGAATAAAACGCTACGACTATTTTCTTTCCTCGTTGTTTGTCCGACATACCTCTGAACTGCTTTCCAGTTAATCACTTCTGAAGTCAAGCACGCCTATTTGTCATTTTATTATTGTAATTCTGATCCGTAGCTCATAAAAAGTTGAATTATAACTTGGTTAGTTCGGAGTGTAACCTTGATTTGAGAGGAAAATATTTGCTTGGGGTTCACGGGTCATAAAGTATTTGATTGTGAATAGACTGGCCCTTGGATTGATATAACCTGCTTGTGTATGAATCTGTAAAGAGGATGGATGTTATAGACCTTTCGCAACGTCATTCATGGTTATAGTACCGTTCCTATAGTAGTTATATAGTTACATACTGACATGAACACCACGCCTTTTTCACAGAAGGCGTAGGCGGAGGTGCAACCAGGACACCCACGTTTCGCTTAGTAGTAGGTCAAGTTACACTTAATATGACTACCACTTTTAATAGAACCATCCCCGACTTGCATCAGGTGTAGATTGCGAGACCAAGAAGTACCTCGTAGTTTCTATTAGCCATAACAAAAGATTTATTTCAATAGAATTCAAAATCATGTACATCTGTTGAGTGTATATATTTACTTGCTAAATGTAAATAGGTTGAGTAGTATTCTTAAATGTCCTTGGTTTTGTGAAAGTATATATAGCTTAAGTATTAAAGTTAGGTACATAGAAATTAAATTAATAGATAGTCAATTACCTCGCACTATAATGGCGAGGGAAAACGTGAGGAAACTTGCATACCGTAGCGATTAAAAAAATCTATGGTATGCAAGTCCGCCAACCCGCACTAGGCCAGAATGGTGGACTATATGGCCTAACCACTCTCAATCGTGCTCTCGATTGTAGAGGAGGCTCGTGCTCCGCAGTGGGACATATATGGGCTGATACAATACATATAAATCACGCAACTGATAATCAAAAAATATATCTAAGATTATAAAATAGTTTTCGATGTATAAATGCTAGATCCATGTTCCATAATAAGCAAGTTACTTTTATACCAGCATTCTATTGATACAGACCTAGTGGAATCTGTGAATAATTTAGATTCTTTGCGGAGTATTTATTTAGACTGCTCAGTACTTGCTAGTATCTTTAATTGTACCTAAAGATACTAGCAACACATTAATTTTATAAAGTAATTTACTTCTGATTTACATCTGGCTTCCACTGCAGTAACAGAAATATTCTTTCTTTGCCATTCTGCTTGGAAATAATTTGAACGACCCGCGATTAGCTCTACCCACAGACTCTACCGTTACCTTTGCCTACCCTCTAATACAGACGTGACCTTGTATGTAAATATGTTTTTTTACTGCTTCGGTGGCGCAGCTGTACTACGGTATAATTACAAAGCTGAGGTCTCGGGTTCGAATTCCGGCTGTGATATTGGATTTTTCTATTCATTATCAGCCTGGAGTTCGTTTGTGTCTGATATGGCGATAGGCTCGGCCCCTGCAACATCGTTGGGCGGAAAATACAAGGCGGAACGTGAGTGTCCCGGTTACACTTCTACCTACCCCTTCTGGGAAAAAGGCGTGAGTTTATGTATGTAACTATGTACTTTACTAACTCATTTGCTAGACGTTTGCTATATATTTGTCTGAAATAAAAAGGCCAGTAGAGCACTACATAAATAACCCCAGTAGGTCAGCCCGAGCGAACAGCCTCTATTAACACTTAATGTCGTCGAACATTAAACTTTGTGGCGTTTGCAAAACATCCCTGTACCCCGGGCCCGGAAGTTGGCGGAGGGTCGCGCGCTATTATACTAGGGTCTTACTGATATCGACAAACTAACGTACTTTGTTAAACTATTATGGATCGGACCTTTTTCTAGTATAAAAAATTCAGTCAACAGAAAGTTTGAGGTATTGTCGGGAGTACCTACTATTAAAACTAAATCATTATCATAATTTGTATAAAATTATGTAAAACGAATTATACTGAACTATTTAAGCTTATGTTATAATTATTTTACTTTTATTAAGACGTTTATTCTTTTACACACATGTTGTTTTTGTTTTAATTAGATTAGGATTATTATTGGATTAGGACCTAAGTTTAGGGATGCAACCTAGTTCTTACCTACTATAATATTATTAGTGTTTGATTGCATTCTGTTTTATGTCTTATATAAATGAATAAACAAATAATCGTGCAAGAAATATTATGTTTTGTGCTTTTATGTTTCGTTCATCCATATACAAGTACATAAGACACTAATGAAGAAAAAAATTGCCAATACCTTAACTCATGGTTACACATACAAGTGTGTCAGGTTTTTGTGTTCTGTCTACAATTCAGGCAGACTCTTACACTCTTTGTGTTTTGGATCACTTATCAATAGATGACCAGTTTGCTTGTTTACCGGATCTTAGCAAATATAAAGTGCTGATATTACTTTTTTCATGAAATACAACTACTTATATGACAGCCTCCGTGGTGTAGTTTGGTTGACGCAGGCTGTGAAAAAAGAGGCCGTGGAATCGATCCCCGCACCGAGATAAATATTTGTGTCATCCACGGATATTTGTTTCGGGTCTGCGGGGTTACTCAATGATCAGACACAAAACTCGAATGTTCGGAACTCGCACGTAAAACTGTATGAATGTACCTATGTACTTCACAAAATATTCGAATCCTCTATCGTACGTCATAACCATAGACATAGTTCTTAGTGAATCATAAATATAATAGAGAATAGTGTTGATTTTTAGAAGTGTAAAACTTCGGACGTCGAACGTCCGAACGTTCGAATTTCGTTTCGCATCATAGAGTAACCTCCCGGTGTTTGTGAGACCGAAAAGTCGCTCATAGTTCAACACAAGACTTGATCTTAGTGCGGAGTCAGGACTATGTATGTGACTGTTGGGTTCATTTATTATTTATTTTAAAAGTTATTTACATGTCCAGTGTTTTCTAGTCTGATGTAATCATATTCAACTGTTCTTTGGACGTAATCGTTATCCGATATGCTATATTGGTTTGTGTGAGCGACGGCACAATTGTTGTGTGTGCGACATATTGGTGTCATAAATCTGGAATTTGGATAGTTTGTAGCATCCATTCGGTAGTGATGAATGAGTCGACATAAAACACTATGCATTTATTGTTTGATCATTAATTTTGCATGATATATAGTCAGGATTCGTCGCTTTATTATTTTTAACGCTTCCGTACGTTATTTCTCAGGTCCTGGATATAATTTCGAGCTTTTTATACAGACAGGAGTAGAAGATAGTTTGCGTTTGTTGTAAATCGTGAAGGTTTGAATTTAGTTTCTAAGTTTTTTATAGCAGCATGTCATAATTACATTACACTTGATGATAAAGTTGGAAATGGAGCAAAATGTATGGAAAACAAGAATATCCAACGATATAAGTTACGATAAAGGACGACTTGATACAAACTTAAATAAACTGATAAGACAGCGTTCTTTATACTGAAAAAAAAATACGAAACGATCTCGTGTGAATTGTATGAACGAATAATTTCGTGAAAATTATTTAGGAGCGTCTAATTAAATATCCGCTTCAATAGTTCACAAAGTCCGTGAAACTAGAGATAAAATCACCGTTCCCTTTGTTCTATAAGTATTCAGGAACTTCTTATTTCGAAGTAATTGTCGGACAAATTAATTATCGTCCCAAAGTAGGGAATTAAGACCTATCTTTTTACAGATCGCCTCTGGCATTATAAATTATATTATGTATTTAATGCATCCATGGGATTAAGCGAATTTTCATGAAATAAAAATATAGGTGCATAGGCCCTTATCCTATAACGATGTAGGAAAACATCGTGACGAAACCTGCAAACCATAGCGATTTGTATAAATTTCTATAGTATGTAAAAGTCCGCTAACCCGAACTAGGCCAGCGTGGTGGACAATATGGCCTAACCCCTCTCAATCGTATTCTCCATTGTAGAGGATGCCCGTGTCCTGCAGTGGGACGTATAAGGGATTGATATATGTTCTCCTGGTTACTACAAGGATCACCCAGGTTTCGCCTTGTTTCTTCCATCCCAGTATATGATAGGAGGCGAGCCTATCACCATATCGGATACAAATCCCTGCCTCCAGGCTGATAATGAATAGAAAAATCCAATATCACTGCCCGATCCGGGATTCGAACCCAAGACCTCAGCTTTGTAATGACTGCTTTGTAACTTTAGTAATACTCCGATAACAGTACTCGACAATGATAAACAATGCATGCACACTCGCAAATAAGCAAAATAAATGGTTAATGGCTTGTGTTCAGCAGTGGACTATCTATTAAGAAGAAGCGTTTAGTAGTGACTACCAGTAGAGATTTTCCCAAAACACCCGTCACGGAAATTCATGTCAGCCATGATCAACAGTGGCAGCGAATTAACAAAAAGCTCTATCAGCATGATGACAATTAATAATTTACATACTTCAGGATCTGTCCTCTGCATTCAGTATAAAAAAATCCACTACAATAATGCATATAGACCCAAGTCTGTCATGTGAGAGATTTAATCTGTGCATATCCAGTTAGAGATAAGCATCTTTAACCAGTGGATACTCTTCCTGCCCTGCATTGTGTTTTGTATTCACTCGAGTAGAAAGATAACTCTGTATTCAAACTGAAACAATTCAATTATCTGATAGGTTATTTCAGAATAACGCTGCGGTTGATTCTGTTTTGCATAACCATGTCCAATAATTATCAATTTGAATTGAACAAGCTACAAGTGTTCTAATTAAACCAGACAATGGTCTTAGTAACGTTTGATGTATTCTCATACATAACAATCAAGTGATCCTTAGGTATAGACCTTAGAGTATTTATTATATAGAGGGAGCACTGTCATACGTCATGTCTTCAAAAACGTAAATATTTTTAATCGACTTCAAAAAAAGGAGATTATCAATTCAATGTGTGTGTATTTTAGGTATTTTGGATTTATTAAAAGATTAGTTTTTATTTTTCTCTTTTACTACACTTTTGAAGTCGGTTTAATTTTTTAAAATTATTTTTATTATGTTTGTAATGTTGGTGGTACTGCTATATTAGTGAAAATTGAACTTATTATTTAAGAACACATTCGAATATTATACGAGTATACTAATAACAATTGAGGAAGAAATATGAATGAGTATTACTTACGAATTCCTTATTTGTATTTCACTGAAGATCGGGATTAAACTGGCGCGGGATAATTATGTCTTTGACGGACACTTTATCTTGATTACACTGCAATTTTATTTGTCGAACCAGCATTAAAAAAAAAACCTATCTGACGACAAAAAAAAATTGTTTACCACCCGCCATATTGACTTAAAACTTGTTTTAAAAACCACCAAAAACGACTACGTTGTCTCGAAAGTAATTTTGTTTATAACTCAACTTCGCGGTCGAGATTACGAAAAACACAAGGTAATAAAGTAGGAATGGGTGCTCCCGCGGGAAGGTACTTCTAATCCTATCAAACTCGGACGAGTTCGGAACTTTTTGATTATCAGGCATATTTGCTGGGATGTTTACAAGTTATTAGCTTTTCTTTCGGCTTTGATCGCGAGAGTTAATTTGCCGAACTATTTGTATTCGGGATTTTGGTCCATGAAGTTAGGGTTTATGTAATTAATTACTACGCGTTTATAATTATTTGTAGGATTTTGTTTTTGAAATAGTAGGAATATATAAGATTGGAAAAGAGATTATTACATTCCGAAAAACCTACATTATTTGATAAATTATTATAAGTGCGATTCTGTTGCCAAAGGAAGGGAAGAATAGAGGGAAGGATCAAACTTTTTTATTATGTTAATGCATTTACAGCTATTTCATTAACAACATTGAATGTATTATTGTATTACTGCTAAATCTTGGATATCAATTCAAGAATTCTACGATCTTAAATACGCCATAGTGCACTTTGTAGTCAAAAACATACTACGCCGTAGCTCACATGTAGTTTCGACACTTAGATCACACGTTGACTTTTTGCCATGTGTATTAAAAAAATATGGTTGAATTTTGTAATCACACTTCGACCTATCAAGAAACGTATATTTGTAAGCACAGGCATTTTCTCTGTACCTATACAAAACCCACAACCCACCGTTTCAAAGTCTTTTTGTCTTATTTGCTATCGTCACTAACATACACACACCAACAAATTGCATAATTAAAAAGCATTAACGCCACATACTAGTCTTCCAGCTGCAAAGATCACTGGATGTCCATAAATTAGACAACTTCAGTCGGCCGTCGCGGTCGGCAGCTGGCAACAGTAGTGACGTCACAGTTCACACGTCCCAACGGATTGTAATATGCTGAGAATATTCGCAAGTATAAAGTTTTAAACTTCACGAACTCGGTAGGGGCACTTTTGAAGCAATGGGGCAATATTCAATATGAGTTTCACTATTATTTTTATAGTCAGAAGTTGGGTGAACTTTGAGAATGAATTGTTGATACTTTAGTTATTTATTGTTTTTGATATATTGAGTCATTAATCATTTTGTTATGTTTTTGAGGTATGAAACCTTTTATTGTTGCTTCTTAGATTAATATCAACTAGTTATTTGAATTTTATTACAGACTGGCAATAGATCAACAAATCAAACTTTGCTAGTATAGCCTGTGTTTATATGGTAGAAAAAGGCCGACAAAATTGTGACGACTAGCAAGAGATAATCACCCTAACGGGGGAATTATTAATCACAACTTAATCGCTGTTACCATGAGAAAGAAATAACTCTACCAACATAACCCATATTTACGTTTACACATTATTTATACCTTCTCCATGATATCATTTACAAATATCATAAAATCCTTATAAAAGCCAATAAAAGTGCCTGATATGTTCCTTTGTGGTGCCAGGAAATAGTGACCGGATCCATACTAGAAATCTCGCTCATAGTTTATCGAACACACAACAGATGTAGCGATAAAACGTATTGGATATCCCATCGGCCTTTGATCTTCCGGAACGTCTGGGCCGAAGGGTCCCTTTTAACTTAGCATGACATTTTCGGAAAGTACTGAACGCCAGTTTATTATAAACTTTGTGCGTTTAATAGGTTTGTCGAAGATGGACCGACGAAATTGTTTTCAAGTTGTGACGTCGTTAGTGTTAACTTTTCCTTGTTAACTATTGAACAATTTTCGTATATACTACTTTTGATTGACAACTCCATAAACATAATCATAGACAAGAAGGTGCCAACATTAGTAGCAATTATGACAATATTATTATAGTAGAGCCACGCTGCTGTCAGTCATGAATCAGCAGGCTCATCCGGGGCGGAATCTCTGTATCACAGGAAATCGACTTAAAGCGACAGCTTCGCAATCGCGTTTCGTTCGGTGAGTGAGACTGCCGGATGCCCAATGCCCCTTTCCTCTTCCCATTCTTTTTCTTTCTCGCTTTCCTCCTAATTTGATGGGCCGGCAACACATCCATGAGCCAACGTTGTGTATGTTCATGGCCGGCAGTGATCACTTACCATCTGTTACCGACCTGTTTGCTCGTTTGTCGGACCCATGTTTTAAAAAAATACTATGACGCTACTGCAAATAAGCTCTAAATAAGTTATATGTAATAATCTTCGTACTCTCGATTGTAGAGGAGGCCCGTGCCCTGCAGTGGGTCGTATATGGGCTGATACAATACAATAATCTTCACGTAAATATTTCACTATCAAAGAAGGAGACTGTGTCAGTTAAGTCTGTTTTATTTTCAGAAGAAAGAGAATTCTCATTTTCATAGTTTCGTTAACTACAGATCAAGGGTTATTAACAAGACACGAATCCCGTGGTGTCAGCCTAAAAGATTCTAATTGAAAGACTAAAACTCGGTTCTTTTTATTTTTATTTTATTGCATAGGTCCGGCAAACGAGCAAACAGGTCAGCTGATGGTAAGTGATCACTGCCGCCCATGACCATCCAGAAGATTTGGTTCAAAGATGTGTTACCAGCCCTTAAAATCAGGAGCAATGCGACAACAGCGTGGCTTTACCACACATAATTTAAATATCGGCTTCTGGATCTCACGAGTATACAATTTGTAAGCAATTTACACAAGTTTCCAAGTCAAAGACAAATCATCTAAGTGTCTTTAACACTCTGGTATAATTGCTGAAGTTGAATTTAGTTTCGGTAGACCTTTGGATGTATGATACTTTGTTCATATCGGAGATCAGGGTAAACTAGTTACTGAAAATGTAAACTTTATTTCGACGGGATTAAATCAATCATTTTAAGTAAATATGTGGTGGCTCATCTGTAAAGACAAACTTAAATGGGAATTTTGTCTTTCAAAGTTCAGTATTTCTTTTGTTTATTATATGATAATATTATATATTTTTTAATGGTTTTCTGTTGAAATATTTTATATAGATGATGAGAATAATTATATTTGATATAGAATAACAGCAGTCGCACTGCGAATAAGTCACTTAAAATGATTTTGTAGAAACATTTGGCTTATTACAACTGAAGCTTTCTGACGTCAGCTTCTTGCGGAGATTTATACAAACCTTTAAAATACTATTTATTAATCTTAAATATCTTATTGCAGCTAGCTATTACAAGAATTATTTTATAATATATTTAAATACATTAAAAATTAAATCGTATTGAAAAAAAAACTGAATAATAAGCTTTGAAACTTCAATAACGTGTTGCCAGAAACCTTATTCTTTGTATAATATATAAAATAATTTAATCAGGCATGCTCTTATGTAAAGAGGTTTCTCCAATATTAAATTTATCGATGCCAAGAATAGCATTCAAGTATTTACTTAGAACTTTGGTTTAGCAAACTTAATATAAATATTGCTCTTGAATTGGTATTAGGTACTAAAGGTCCCTTTAAGGGAGGATTGGGAAATTTAAATACAGCAAACTATATGTAAATAACGTTTTAGGATGCTGGAAATTTGAATATCAAACTTTTGTATACTAATATTTAGCTTTAGTAAAAGCTTATCATTCAATTATGCCTTTGTTTTTTATTGTTTGTTTTGTTTTATGTAAATACTAAGGTATTTACACTCCTCATTTTTAATGAAATATCCTTCTTAACATTGGTATGAATGTACTGAAAAAGGATTATATAATAACTGTCATCTGTACAATATTACCACATATTACTTTTGTAATTGTAAGCGTATAATAGAGAAAATATGACAGAGAGGCAGTTATTCGCATAGACCAATAAGCTAGTTATTATGTGCACATCTGTAGAATTCACACAAAACGTACGCAAACATAGAGATGGGATTTCGATATAAAAGATTATGTTCATACACATTTTTTGTAAAATAAGCGAAGCAATAAAACCAACCATATTAAATGAAAGCACAAAACCTTTTATTGGGACCGAATTTTCTTGAGTATACAAAAACCTTATTACATAGTTTGATAATGTATGAGAGAAATTACTTTGAATGCTATATATATATATGTATCTGTGCACATATTATGTATGTATGTGTGCAAATCTACAACTATTCGGACTAAGTTATCAGTTCATGAAAATAATTATTATTTTCATGTTTTTAATAGTGTGGCTTGTAGTCATGCCCACTACACAAGACTCGATCTTAGTGTGGGGTCAGGACTATGTATGTGACTGTTGGGTGTATTTATGCAATTTAACGGTGAAGGAAAACATCGTGAGGAAACCTGAATACCGTAGCGATTTTAAAGAATTTCTACGGTATGTAAGCCCGCTAACCCGCACTAGGCCAGCGTGGTGGACTATAGGGCCTAACCACTCTCAATCGATTCTCTCGATTGTAGAGTAGGCCCATGCCCAGCAGCCTACTGCTACTGGACGTATATGGGCTGATAAAAAAAATGCAATTTAGGAATATAATTATTTTAATATAACATGTACAAACTATATGGATACTATGTTCAAACAATACGTTATTGAAATTCCTTGTAGTTATCTATGGTGCGTGGTGGCCTGTTGGTAAACGGATCAGACGCGGCTGCCAACATGTTCACGGTGGTCGCGGGTTCAAATCCCAGGGCACACCTCTGACTTTTCGGAGTTATGTGTGTATTGATAGTCAATCACCACGCACTTTAACGGTGAAGGAAAACATCGTGAGGAAACCTGCATACCGTAGCGATTTAAAAAATTTCTACGGTGTGTAAGTCCGCCAACCCGCACTAGGCCAGCGTGGTGGACTATATGGCCTAACCACTCTCAATCGTACTCTCGATTGTAGAGGAGGCCCGTGCCCTGCAGTGGGTCGTATATGGGCTGATACAATACAATATCTATACCAACGTGTAAGAGATCATAGCATTATCTGCTAATTAAATAGGTTATATAGAAAAACAATGAAACAGAAAAACGTTCCATTAAGTCCCTTTGTTACTCCAAACCACATCATTAGGCAAATAATTTTTACACATTTCATCCCATAATTTACGTAAAGCACTTACCTGGCATCGCAGCGTCATTTAAATGAGAGATTACTGTCCAGAGAGTTGGGAAGGGCAGAACGTTAATGCTGTACATTTTTATTCTAAATTATACTATTTTTAAGCACATAGTATCTACGCCCTTTTTGAATAGTAATAGGTAATATTTCAGCAAGATAAATAAGATAGTAAAATGCATCATAAGTTAGGGTTTTTGATATTATAATTGGATAAATGTTTCAATTATACATTTGGTTACACTTCAGAAATGATAAAGGATACGTCGACTTTTTATTTCATTAGAAAACATTGCAAGCGTTTTCCCCCATGTCTTTGTTTAACACCAAATTTAAAAACATATAGCTATTCGTCTTTACTACAAAACATTATTTTTCAACAACTACAAAAGCTAGCAGAACGAAAGATGACAATATGCACTCACATACAAAAAATACAATTACAAAACTGCCCAATAACTCAACTATTTGGAATAAAATTAATCACCATCAAGATATTCGTTTAAATTGGTTTGAGTTGTATCTTACGTCCACCTTACGTCACACGCATACATTTTTATTGACTTTACGCCGGGTAACATACACGGGAATAACCTTACCTTATCTATATTGACTCATTCCACGCAACACATTACGCAGTGCTGACCAGTAAGGCAATGTCAAACCACCCGGTTATACTTTAAATGTTAATGAGAAGGGTTTTATTGCTTTCGGGCTTAATTTAAAGGTTAAAGATAAGTTGAGATGAATTATATGAATAAAGGTATGTGAATTATATTATTTTAAAATGTTGTACGAGTTAATTGCTTTTCACAATTTTACATGATTATAGTAAAGCATGAATGGAGATCGTTTCTTTATTATGTCCTTCTTTTAGATGTAATCACTTTTTATTTTATAGAATAAGATTTAGAATCACATTATTTATTATTATTAAGTGCTACTAAAAAGATGAAATATAAAAAATGTAAAACCTGGAAATAATGTTTATTCTTTTTAGCATTGCGTCAAAAATAACATGAAATTAAGCTTAAATAAATAAACCAAAGAAAATATACAATATAACCCAACATAAAGTCCAAGGCCTTTAGTAGACTTAATTCTTAGTTTCTGTTTATCTTTTTTTGTATTTCTTATTTATCCACGTCGCACTAACAAGGAAAGAACTATTTTTACAATGTTGACAGTAGTAAATCAAAGGCATGATAAACATTAATTAAACGCTGTGTCATGTTGTCATACTGAGTGTTCGTTATACAATGTTATCTCAACGCTTTGTGTGTACGACAGAGGTTTTATCTGAAAACAAATGTACGAGTATATACGTGAATGTCTGTTATCTTTATAATTCCACGTATGGCAACATTGGTGTTTTTATTGCTCGGCTTTTTTGTATAAGTAATAAGTTATTATGTTGCAATATTAAGAAAATGAATTAAGTACGAGGCTTTATTTATTTACACACAACAAATGTACTAAATCTATAGTTATTTTTTGATATTGTCAGGACCAAACAAATAAAATGGACCCGAAGTTAGTTAACTACACTGCTAACTAGAGAATTCACGTGTAAGACATCGACAGCTCTCGCCGGTCGACATGATTATTAAAAAAAATAGTAGACCAGATCAAGTACTTATGTTATATTTTTATTGTTACAGATATCCCACCCCACCAATAATGGACATTAGCAACTCACGAAAACAACAAAAGTGCGCACTGAAAGAAGACTACACGTGAGCGTCCAACAAAATGTAAAAAACCATGAAAGTTGAGGTCCTGTTCAGCGTGGACCTTGGAAACTTCACGCTAGACCTGCGAGACCCGTCCACCTCGATGTATCTCACGGACAGCTACGTCAACAAGACCCTGGAGCTCAACGAGACGACGAATGACTTCGTCTACTCCAACCAGTTCGAAGATGACCCTTTCATAGTCTTCTTGGTAGTTTTGAAATGCGTCATCATGCTGTTCATAATCCTGGCTGCGATATTCGGGAACCTCCTCGTTATTGTATCTGTGATGAGGCATAGGAAACTCAGGGTCATCACGAACTACTTCGTCGTTTCGCTGGCGCTCGCTGACATGCTCGTGGCTATATGGGCTATGTGCTTCAACTTCAGCGTAGAGATCACTAATGGAGTCTGGCTCTTCGGATACTTCATGTGCGACGTGTGGAACTCCTTAGATGTCTACTTCTCATCAGCAAGCATCCTTCATCTGTGCTGCATCAGCGTTGATAGATACTACGCTATCGTCCAACCATTGGACTATCCTCTGATCATGACTACAGCGAAGTTGGGCATCATGCTGGCAGTAGTTTGGTGCAGCCCAGCACTGGTATCGTTCTTGCCGATATTCATGGGCTGGTATACTACGGAAGACCATCTAGATTTCAGGAAGAGGTACCCTAAAGTCTGCAGTTTCACTGTGAACAAAGTGTACGCTGTCGTGTCGAGCAGTGTGAGTTTCTGGATACCGGGGGTGATCATGCTCTTCATGTACTATAGGATTTATGTGGAAGCGGACAGACAGGAGAGGATGTTGTACAGGTGTGTACTCTTTATATTTTTCCAATCATCATTACTGATAGAAAATATTTATCATCATAAAACTGAACTATAAGGTGTGTGGTGCTGAACCTAGACCGTACAACTTAGCTACCGCGTTTTTACTGTTGGACTCAGGATCACTTGCAGTGTAACATACTGTTCTATTACCGTCGAAACCAGTGGTCGAATGCGATAAAAAAAATACATGTAGCACATTAAATACTGTTGGTAAATTAATTACTCTCTATTACATCGTTAGAGCATACGTAGGTACTTAAGAAATACAAGTGATAATGCTATTGACTGGATATTTTCTATTAATCTTTCAAGTACACTCCAATTATACAATTATTAGACAGGTGTTACTATGATTTAAATATATTTTGTATTGTTTAATGTAGAGTATCCACCGTTAGTTGTCTTAATATTTAAATAGATAAATAAATAAATTATACTAGACGCGTCAAACATTAATGACTTGTCTTTCTATATCCAACTTTGTAGATATGTGTTCGGTATATCAATTAGCTATTATGATTGAATTGCAAACCACTTTCCTTTGTGCAATCCACATGAATCTTTTCTTCTTAAGCTCATTAACAAACATCTCCAGTGAACAATGGAATTACAAACTCACTGATAAATTGCATTGACTCAACAACAATTAATTATAAGTAATTGTCACAGATACTCAAGATAATAGGGAGCACTGCAACCACTATAACTGCGCAGTATCGATAAACCCCCACCCCTCCCCAATTAGCGGATTGTGATTAAATTTGCATCAAAGCAAAATAACCGTTTCCGAGACTTTGATTATCCTTTGCTGAGTAAATTAATAAATTGGATTTTGTGCTACCTACATTTTGTTGTTCAATTTTGTAAGCGTTAAAGTTAAGGACTGCGGAATTGTATTATGTAAAACTTGGTTATTAACATGACAACATAATTTGTTTGGAGATAATATCATTGTTTTCAGAGACTTCGTGTCTAGATATTAAACTAGGCCGATTCATTGATGAAAAGATATAGTAAAGTACGTGACATTAGCGAAAAATTAATCATTTATATCTTTAAATCATACTATATTAATAATAAAAAAAAGATAAAGCTAGGCACTTGGTGACACGCGTGTTGTTAGAAAATTGTTATGATTGGTATTCCGAATTAATAAAACATTAAATGACTGATGTTAAGTATAAATTAACATTTAACATTATATTATTTATCGTTTGTGTCGAGGCCATATATCACAATCCTTCGTCCCCCAGAGAATCCTGCTTAAATCATGTAACTGACAATTTAAAAGAACATACTTCTGCGAAACCGAACAAACTTTACGAAAGACAATTAAGAATTAATTGAGTCTGAAATACAAAGAGAACTAGAAAAAGAATATCTACCTCGTACATAGGTGACTACAGACAGCGAACTTAAACGAAATTCTCCGAAATTTAATTAAGATTAAGAAAGAGAAATAAACGAAGCGCGTGACTAATGTTCACCTATTGAGCAAACTTATTGATAGACCTAATCGAATGGTAATTTCTTTAATGAATATTAAATTCTACAAATGGATTACCGAAGGCTTTTAATAGAACCAGCTTTGTTATTTGTTCTAGATACCTCTCGCAACATTGTTTTTAAAACAATGAAAACAGCTTTGAGAACTAGTGAAGCGTAATCGATAATCCGTCCAGATATCGAATTATATAGGAAAGTTTGTGATAGCTTTACATTAGTAAGGGTAGATTCTGACATGTAATCCTTAAAAGTGTTTCCATGTTTTCTTTTATTTCTTCTAATGATAAGTTATAAGTAAGGCGAGGCTGTTACACGAATTTCCATTCATTTGGAGGCTCCCACAGCGCCGTAACTACAATTACCTTCGCAACAACTGCCTGCGTCGGATAAGTTTTAAGACATATTTCTTGAGGTACAAGACTACAGGTCATAAAAATTCAAGAATCTCATTCCCAAGAGTGCCTTAGCCATTAAGCTATAACAGTTTTTGTTATAAAATGTAAATTTTCTCATTTAAACATAAGCACGTCAAAATAAAAATGTTGAGACAAAGCGCCTCTCAAACGTTCGATAAAGATCAAAATCCATTTACGCTCTCCACTGATCGAAATAGATTTATATTATGCAAAGGGCGGGTTGCTTGATAAAAGCAATCTCTTTCTCGTTTGCGAAAATGAGGTTTGAGAGAGAATACCTGTTTTAAAAACTGTTTATATTCTAATAGAAGAAACAGGTGAGATGATTAGGAATGCTTTTCCGTAAGGAAGCATTGACGGTGACTGCCTCGGTTGTGTATTTGTACTACGGTGCAATTACAAAGCTGAGGTCTTGGGTTTGAATCCCGGGTCAAAGTGATATTGGATTTTTGTATTCATTATCAATCAGGTGTCAAGAATTTGTGCTCAATATGACGACAGATTCGCCCCTATCACATTGTGGAACGGAACATACAAGGCGAAACGTGGGTGTCGAGGTTGCACCTCTGCCTACCCATTTGGGGATCAAGGCGTGATGCTTATGTATATGTATGTTACAACTTAAGATCCTGTAACTAATAAAATACAAGATTTGCTTGAGATGTTCTCGCAAAAATGTTGACTGAAGATAGACTGTTAATTGTAAAGCAAGACATGGAATGATTGCTAATTCCCCAACAAAAGATAATATAACAAAGCAACGAAATATAGAATCAACAAAATTACAAGATACACTCAAAAGTTATACGAAGTCCTAACCTAACATTAAGTTAAAAGTCTTGTATTGTTGGCATCGGAAACCACGAGAGACCGTTCGACCTTTCGTTCTCAAAACACCCAGACGCCAAATATTTTTTTCTGGATATCAAATTGAATGGATTATTTATCTTTAAATAAAGAACGCATGCCAGCTATAAGAATCAACAAAATCAAAAACCTCTGGGAGTGTCGAGACATGCTGTTCTTATTTCGAATTCTCTCTAGAATTTTATTCTACGCTTGTATGACTGTATTTTCAACAGTATTCACCGAATCTTCCACCGCACCAATTGCATTCAATACTCGAAACTAAACTACAATGCTAAACGCAACTTGCCAGTATTATTCAAATCCAATAGATTAGCATACTCTCGACCGTCAGAGAATAAAGTTCGGTACTGATTGCATGGATTTCAAACTGGGAAACTTTGTGTTCTATTGAATTTCATTAAGGCATTATTAAGCATTTATATCTGCGCAAATAGCATTAAACGCTTTAATCTTTCCAATATTGAGTTCGAAACTGAACGGAATAGATAATCAGTTAATTTCGGAGTTTATTTACTGAAGCATTGGAATTTCCAATGAAGGTTGTTCTAATAGTTCAGTTCAGGTATTCGACATGCAAATCGATTGGTTTTGATTTAGTATTGGTATTTGCTGTAGTATTTTTTCAAAAATGAACAGGAATCGCAGCATTTAGGTTTTATATTCGAAATATAAGCTTTCTCCAAAAAGTTAATCCACTAAAAAGCTAACATTATTTTTGGATGCTAAAACAAAATCTTGATATTATAATTTATGCCTTTTTATTTTACTGCGTATATTATATAAACTTCAGCAAGCTAAAGAAGCATTTTGCAAAGAGCTAACAAGAAGTCTACTTCGTTACGTGTAATACTATCCACAATATTATATGTGGCTTTAGTCTGTCCTTTACAGCTAAAGTCTGAGGAAATAATATACCAAGCGCCTTTCAACATTGCATATTCTAGCTTTAATACAAAATTTACGATCACGAAAGTCCTGCTTAACATTTAATTACGTCACGAAGAAGCGGGAACTCGAATTTGCATAGTATAGGAAAGAAAGCGTAATTTTACTAAAACCCAGTTTACAACGGTTTTACCGGAACACGTAGCGAACCCTCAAATTACCCCCGAATATTAATGAAAAAGGAAAACTGAAAAACTGGAGGAAGCCTAATTGATTTTACCCACAGGAGAGGATAAAGCCACTGTTTTGTGGTCTGGGCATTAGTATAATTGGGTTATTGTGCCCTTGTTTTTTTAATACCTACAGAACACGCTCATGAGTACACGGCAGAGCTAATTTTTAAGATTACTGTCAACCACGAAAAGCTAAATCACTTCTTTAACCTAGGCGCTTTATATGCCTTTGACAGCAAGACTTTCCTCTTAAGAAACCGCAGGAAGGGAAAGTGGATAAATAGACGAAAGCGATGTGGTGCAGATGGTCCTAATACAGACTGCCTTGGTGGCGCAGTTCTATTACGGTATGATTGCAAAGTTGAGTCTCCAGAACGAATCCCGGATCGGGAAAAGTGATATTGGATTTTTCTGTTTATTATTAGCCCGGAGTCAGGAATTTGTGCCCGATATGGCGTTAGAAAGCATGAGATTATGTATGTGTATATACGGTCCTAAGTAATTAACTATTCAAAAAATAAATATTTAGTTTATTAAATTCTTCCTTTGCTAGAAAGTTTTGTTAACGTGTGACACTTAGTAACTTTAGACCTGGATCTTAATTCTTGAAGAATGATGGGCGTGCAGAGAAATTAAAGACATTTACATTAGTAAGACCATTGGCAGTTTTATACAAAGCATAACATTTTACCTTAGCAAAAGCAAGGCAATAAATGATACTCTAAAAAAGTATATGCAAATAGGAATATGACGCTCGAACCACACAATTAATATTTAGCACAACACAAATAAACTTCCTAAAGAAATTTCCATTTATAATTAATCTCAGTCGCAAGGTTTTTCCGCGCACATAAAACGTCTTAGAAATGTTATCTGCCGAACAATTTTTAATATCATCTAATGAAATTCTGACAACACCTACGATTTTTTGGTAGATTTTTTTTTTCTAATTTTTTACATACATACATACATAAACACACGCCTTTTTCCCAGAAAGGGTAGGCAGAGGTGCTATCAGAACACCCACGTTTCGCCTTGTACATTCCGTCCCACAATGTGATAGGGGGCGAGCCTATCGCCATATCGGGCACAAATTCCCGACTCCGGGCTGATAATGAATTGAAAAATCCAATATGACTTTGCCCGACCCGGGATTCGAACCCGAGACCTCAGCTTTGCAATCATACCGTAGTACCACTTTTACTTTTTATAAATACACACATTTCCCACACACGGTCTTGGGAAACTCAATATTATACCTGAAAATGAAATATCCACCCACAAAGTTTGGAAAGTAATCTTGAACGCCAGCGCCAAAATAGTTGATGAATATCCTATTTCCTATCCTACTCCTACTAATATTATAAAGGCGACATTTTGTGTGTTTGTTATTTCTTCACGCTCAAACGGCTGGACCAATTTTGATGAATTTTGATATGGAGGTAGCTGATACCCTGGATTAGCACACACTATTTTTTATGACAAAGACATGTCGGGCCGCTTTATTTAATAAAATTGTTATTACATAATTGTAAATAATGTGCAAATTCTTGTGGCCTCCCCCTGGTCCCTACGTTTGGCACTGGACTTTCTAGAGCTGAAGATGATGATTATTATTATACATTGACAATAGATATATACGATTATTAGAGCACAATTAAGTGAAAGACAACTCTGTAGCAGTTTTAAAATAAACAATATGTGTTATTATAATTATTGGTCAACATTTTGCATTGGACGGAAGATGTCAAGGTATAACTTTTAAAAGTCATTCTTGAATGGTACCTTCCAATTTAGTCTTTATACCTAAATCTAAATATCATTAAAATAAATAATATGACACTATAAACAAGTTTCGAGGATAACAAAAACTACCAAAAACTATCGGTCTCATAACAAGATACGAGAAAAAAATCTTGTGGATCAGAAAAACACTTTTGTCAGTAGCGGGTTCGTACCATCTTGTTCCAAAGCCGGTGTCTTTAACTGCGCCACGGACACTGTCAGGAGGCATATAAATTAGATTTATAAAAAAATTGAATCAAATACCTTCTATTTGTTCTCAAATAAGAAATGCCCTAATGTGAACTTACCAAACATTTGTTCCTTTATTTCCATTCAAAAAATATTGGATCCAATTCAGTGGGATGTCACCGAAGCGTTACAAATCAGATTACCAAGGTAATATTTGATTGTGCGGCTGTGCAAACAAAACCGCCTTGATTTAGCATTAGGAGAATATTTGCGAAGGGGGTCGCCAAATATGGAAATTCTTTGTTATATGAAAGAAAATACGTCGGACGTAGTATAGAGACACGTAGCTTATACAGAGCGTAATGAGATTTTGAAAGGCTCCGTTATTCCTTTGCTTTTCCCTTTCCTGTTTTGCTCTTTCCTCTCCTATTCCTAGATTCCTGTTCGTGTCCTATAAAACATGTGAGTTTTTTGTGAGCGGAAAATCCGCCATATCGACGTCTTCTAGTGTGTAACGTGTCAGGTTCAGTTTTTGTACATGAGGTTTTAAAGAAGCCGGAAATATAGAGTCGAGGAAAACTTATCTCTATCTAACGCATTATATTCACTTTTTGTAATAGTTAAAAATCCATTCTACTAGATTTATAAAATATAAATAATATAATTTTACAATGAAGACAAATATTGCTTAAACCTTAAGTATAATATTAAGACTTTCTTAAGCTTTATTATTCAATATAAATTAAATTATATGCATGGGCTGTGTTTAAGAATAAAAATACGGTTTGGCAAATCTAAAATTCTGAACTAAGTTATTTTTTATAACATTTTTCATTTGTCCCTGAATAAAAATAGAACTCTGCATTTCGTGTCCCACGCGTAGAAGCCTTCGCGGCAAGGTCTTTGCCAAATATCTCCAAAATATAAAACCAAATGAATATTAAAAATATTAAACAGTCGAGACCAACGCCGATATCAAATTTTCATTAGAAAAGTATTAACTCACTTTATTCTCGTAAGATTTATCTTTTTACGCTATATTTTTTGGTTGAAAGCGTAAAAGATATTCGTTTTCAAATTGTAATTTAACCTTTCCCGTTTTAGGATGTTTTTATTTTCGTCTAGCGAAATATGTCTGAAATGAGAAATTAAATGGAGCAGTAATTGGTCCGCGTAAATTTAATAATCTATAGAGATAAGTAAAAAGGCTCTGGACTTAGTTTTTAGCCGTCTTATTTCAAACTTGGCAAAATAATTTCGCTGAATATAATTATAAACTAAAGAGTTTCAACATGATTGGACCTTATTAGTCCCAAGTTGTGATCACTGTGCCTAAAATATGATCTAATTAATACTGAATGTATTTCTAACACAAAAATAACAACAACATATTTTGAAATTATCTTATTGATTATTTATATTATTTATTTAAACTACACATGCATATTTATTTACATATACAAAGGCCATACAAATATTTATTCGTGCCTTGCTCCGTAATCTTTAGCCTGTTGCTTAATACCTTCGCTAATTGGTCGTTATTGTACGAAATTGAGCACTTATAACATAATGTAAAACAATCGTCAGATGTTATTATGAATATAAATTACCACTGCTCCATATGATTGTTCATAATAATCAGCTACTGTTACGGTTTCGAAATGCGTATAAGGAGGGGCCTTGAGTTGATAAAATATCCTATAGTATTACGGAGGACACGGCACTGGAACTGCGCTAGTATTAATTTGATCGTACTCAACATTTTTTTAATATATTGCTGGAGGATAAAGGAAGAGGACAATAATCTTTGCACCTTTATTTGCTCACGCCTTTCAGCCATCCAACACCGCTTCCTAAGGACGGCAAAGCAGCTAAAACATCATTAAATGTGACTATAGACGGTAGTAACAACCCAGATTTCATGAGCTCAACAGGCCTGATTTAAATAGAAATAATGAGTCCAACAGTAAGAATTTAAAAATATATTATCTGGTTATGTAATTATATTTCCCAAGAAAAAATCTTTCATTGTAATTTTATTTGAATCCAAAATACTCTGTGTTATGTTACTTTGAGACGATGTGCGATTTTAGAATCACATCTTTCGCTGCCACAATAAAAAAAACATAAGGTAACCACTGTTTATTCTGCCAGAATTAAAAAAAGCAAAAGGTAACCACTGTTTAAATGACCAGGAGTAAAGTAGCAGCGCTACTCCTGGACAAGCACCTGCAGATCAACGGCATCTCGATGGGCGAGGTGATGCGCGAGCGGCAGAGCATACAGATGCAGCCCATGGCCAGCAGCAAGATGAAGCGGGAGAGGAAAGCCGCCAGGACCCTGGGGATCATCATGTCAGCGTTCCTGGCTTGTTGGCTGCCTTTTTTCTTATGGTGAGTGAGGTTAACCTGTTGTTTTAGTATTTAAATCGTCGTAAGTGTAGTTGCTTGTAATATCATCGCTGATTTTTGTCCAATATTTGTAATAAATAAATACACCCAACAGTCACATACACAGTCCTGGCCCCACGATAAGATCGAGTCTTGTGTCGTGGGTATCGGAAAATACGAGAGAATTTTCGATTTCACAAACACCCAGACCCGAAACAAATACTAGTGGTTCACACAAACATTTGTCTCGCTGCGGGTATCGAATCAATATACATACTTAGTATGTCTAATTTGTGGTTGTAGAAATTAGACGCAACTTTCAGATCCAAAAAATTATATAGAAATGCTATTTATTTGTGCATCACAAAAAAGTCGTGTCTCGGTGAAAGGCCTCTCTCAACATAGAAGTTTTCTCGCCAGTTATGCGACGTAGCTACTACTTCTAAATTTAATTAGAATTTCATAAATGTAGTTCTAAAGGGAAAGCAAATTAATCTGCACACAATAACATCATTTGATCTGTTATACAAGTGGCACAAAAAGAACAATATCACAGTGAAATTAATACTTTAATATCAGACAAAGACAGCAAGCAATAATATAATATTCCGTAAAGCTAAGTACCTTTTATGCTGAAAAGGATGTTACCTTCTTAAATTTCATTCATTCGTAGGCGTATAATGGGATTTAAATCAGTACTGTCTTTGCCACTGACTCACTTGTCGAGGTATAAATAATTTGATGTGGGAGGACACAAGAACATTTATAGCACAATATGTCTTTATAATAATTGGGATTTACTCTAAAATATTTTTGCTTTCCTCAAGTTTAATCAAGAGTCTTAAGACTTGGTCCAGATAATAGTTACTCGAAATTAAATTTCAAAGCAAAAAATAATCACGAGAATCAATTATACCTTCTTCAAATAGCTTAACTATATATAACAACATGTTTCGGGACATTTTGAATATCACCTAAATACTTAGTTCAGCAATAATTATTTTTTTGTATACAAAAAAATGGTATACCACAACAGGAGCGAAATCATTTCAGAATAGGCGACCCTTTTTTCACACTTACCAACAGATTATCAAGTGTAACTTGTCAGATCCTTATTATCCTTCTTGTTCTACCAGGTACATAATAACAGCTCTGTGCGGAGACGCGTGTCCATCGCCACCACCAGTGGTAGCCGCAGTGTTCTGGGTCGGCTACTTCAACTCCGCTCTCAATCCGCTCATCTACGCCTACTTCAACCGGGACTTCCGAGCCGCTTTCAGGAAGACCCTGGATTCCTGCTGCAGGTCAGATTTTGATAATTGAAATATGTAAGTCTAATTTATTAATTATGGGCGCTGTCCCGTCAATGCCTCTGCTTGATGCCTTCCATAAAATCTTCAGGCGCTGATGTCTACTTAAAGCTTCAAAAAGGATATAGATACAAGGCGATGGGTTAAAACCTATAATTGGCATCCTTATCAGTCTTCATCAGCTGTGTTTCGGGTTCAGCCTGTGTCTATTCGGCTTCATGCAAGCCGGCAGAATAGTATCAACGTATAAGCTTTGGATATTTCGCACCCATGGATACGCTATTTGGATTGCACTGCTGTTCCCATCAGTGTCATTTACAGCGCATTGTCTTTATGCCATGACAGGAGCTATTAAAATACAGCTTCCTCCACAATCGTTGACTATTGAGAGCTTATTGGATTCTTTATAATGCAGCTTTACGCTTGTGTAATAAATTTCATAGAACGTACTCTATTTGAGCATTCTACAGAAAGCTAGCGTAATGGACTAGATTTTAACTTTGTCATATAGATCACGTACTAAATAAATAAATTCCTCGGGTGGATTTCCACACATAAAATAGAAGCATAACAATTTATTTCAAAAGGCATCATGGATGAATTGAGTGGACAAGAGAATGTCGATGCACGTATTTCCAAATATCAACCCTTGTGCCGAACAGGCTATCAAAGATATGTCAATGCGTTCGACGGACGCCCGGACAAAGCACGAAAACACGCCTTTGTATCCCGCTCGAGATACTCCTAACTTCAGAGCGCAATAGCTAAACCAGCTATACAGTCAGTTGACAACTGGATTTTTGGCGTTCAAAAACTTTTAAATCGATTCGAACACGTGGAACATTTTATGAAATGAAACGTTCCGTATGACTGGTTCGAATGAACATCAGCGAATCCAGGAAATTCTAATGGGAGATGCAATTTTATTTCGATACCAAAATGGCTGTGAATAAACTTACAACTCACTTCAAAATATAGCACGAGGGCACGTGGTAAATAATTTAACTAACTTAATTCTGTACTAGGTGTCCTTAAATACAATAGGCCGTCAAGGTAGGCACCACTTGGGCCATTTCTACCACCAAAAAGCAATGTGTAACCATTGATGTGTTTTGGTTTGAACAGTAAAATAATGAGACATCAAGACACATCTAATATCTTGATGTGACAATGCAGTGCGTTACCATACAAATTCTGAATGATGTTGCAAATGTTTAAAAAGCAATCAGCCTGGTTGTCTTGTCATACTCTCTTAAAATAATCTACATACATACATAAACTCACGCCTTTTTTCCCAAAAGGGGTAGGCAGAGGTTCTCTCGGTTATTACCAGGATCACCCACGTTTCGCGTTATCTGTTCCGTCCCAGGATGTAATAGGAGGCGAGCCTATCGCCATATCGGGCACAAATTCTTGACTCCGGGCTGATAATGAATAGAAAAATCCTATATCACATTGTCCGACCTGGGATTCGAACCCGAGACCTCATCGTTGTAACCGTATCGTAGTACAACTACGCCACCGAGGCAGTCAAAAATAATCTAATTTACAACAAGTCTCAATATTCAGTTACAGCAATAACAACCTTTGTTGTCAAAAACACTTGAGATATATTGCCAAAGTGACACGGGGTTGCCATAATAATAGTTGTGATAAGGGTTTCCGTAGCTAGTTAGTAATATCAAAATTGGCCAACTCATACAAGTAACTGAGAACTTAAATTAAGGGCCTTTCGTGACTGGTATGTTTATGGGTTTGTTGATAAGGATTGGTACTATTATTATCATTCTTGTATCAGCATATATTGGTGGTGCAGATTTGACTTTATTAATTGAATTTGTGTACGGGATATTGTATTGGCAGTTCTGACACGAATCATGTGCTATATATTTGTTACTAGCGGCCCGGCCCAGCTTCGCCTGGGTGCTTAGATGTTTAGACTCCACTCCACACCAGAAATATCTTATTCCCGTTCAAACTTTTGTACTCCTGAACTCAACCTAAGTACCTACTATCCCTTTTGCTATCGTATCCCATCCCATCTCATCTGGCTCCTTTTCTTTGTGTTACATCCCGTCCCATTATTTCCCATCGAATGCAATCCGGATCCGACCGGTCTCATCGCGTTCGTCCCACTTTATCCTATTTCATCCCGTAATGCCTAAGTAGGCATGTTGACAATTTTTTTGGAATTGCTTTTATTTTGTAGATAGGTTTTATATAAACACGAAAATACGACGAATATCATTTAAAAAATACGCAAACACAAATACTTTGCAAAATTCCTGCTAAAACTTTCCGCTCAGCCAAAATTCTGACTACGAAATTGATTTTTTGAAGTATAGTAAACTACTTATTCCTCAAATGTAAACAATGCAATAGTCATAACGTTTTTCCCTTCTTGGTGATTTCTGTTCGTCAAAACAAACCCCTTTTCGTCGCTTTAGGCTAATAAAGAAGACTATGCATTACCTATTGACTGCCTCGGTGGCGTAGTGGTACTACAGTACGATTGCAAAGCTGAGGTCACAGGTTCGAATTCCGGGTCGGGCAAAGTGATATTGGATTTTTCTATTCATTATCAGCCCGGAGTCAGAAATTTGTGCCCGATATGGCGATAGGCTCGCCATCTATCACATCGTGGGACGGAATATATAAGGCGAAACGTGGGTGTTCTGGTAGCACCTCTGCCTACCCCTTCTGGGAGAAAGCCATTAAGCCATTATTTTTTGTTTGTAATAAGGAGCTGAAATATATATTTTTATAGAAATAGCTTCAGCGGTTTCGATTTTGCATATAAAATTCAAACCCTTATTTTAACCCCTTTAGGGTTAATTTATATATTTTTATTTTTAAATGAGTAACTAAAGGGCAAAGTTTAACTAACATCTTAACTTTAACGGCTTAGATTTTTCCATATAAACGTTCATCCCTTATTTCAACCCCTTCAAGCCTTTTCTTCACAAAACAAAGTAGCCTATGTCCGTCTCCTGGCTCTAAGCTATCTCCTCACCAATTTTCAGCCATATCAGTAAAGCCGTTCTTGAGTTATAAATAGTGTAACAAACACGACTTTCTTTTATATATATAGATTAAGGTCTTTCCATAAGCCAATTCAGTTAGATGAAAATTTTGAAAATGAAGATCCATTCAGCAGAGCTTTTAAGTAATTGATCATCCGCCGTTCAATTCGCCATTTGTTGTAAACTAAAGCTTCACTTCAGCTACCATTTAAATAATAAATTAAAGCACATAAATATATCGATTTCAATTTGCAAACCACGCCAGCTTGGCTTTTGCTGAAGTAAACACAATATGCTTGAACAGATAAAACATACTACTATCTATAACTGTGGTTTCCTTATTTACTGCACCATGGTTCTTTACAATTATTTTTGTATAAATATATGTATTAGAATAAATAATTGACATTGGCCACATACAAAATACGGAATTCGTAAAGGGTTTACGTTAGAATTTTTTTTTTAAAGTTAACATTTCAAAGTTACAGAGTTCTATTATGTACGAGATTCCATATTTGGTAGAACTTTAAGTGTTTAAATATCTTCTCTAACGATCTCATTGGCTTAAAAAGCCAGATCTCAAAGTCAATCTCGGAGATTGACTCTGGTACGTCAAACTCAGTTTCTTCGTTTTTATTTATGATGTTAAGGCATCTTAACTGTTATCCAGAAATCTATGGCACTGGACCATTTTTGCTAATGAAGTCCCTTCGTCCAGGTCCCTCTGCGGAGACATGGGTCGCCGCTACTGCTGCCAGCGCCAGCGTCGCGAGAACCACCACTCTAACGCCTCGTCAGACATCCACATGAACAACTGCGTCAAGTCCACCTCAGCTGATGTGCTGAGGGCCCACCAAGCTTCCTGCTCAAGGCCTGAAGAGATCATGTTCGAAACGTAGAAGGTAGTTTGTTTCTTTCAGTATTATATCCCTGATGTACCTAAGTAATATAATTTCTATTTTTGTAAATATGTTTCTAAGAATCTTAAGGTCGAACCGCAGGCTTAGGTTGTTTGATCGGAACGTACAATTCTGCAGTGCGCGCTATGCGAAGTAGAATGCGCATTTTTTCATAACAGTAGGCTAAGGAATTGAAAGTTCCAACGCAGTATTCATCACCAATGAGTGGCGTTTATGAAGCTACGTTGTGCGTTCCGACCAGAAAGGCAAAGCTGCGGCTCAGCCTTTCTATTTATTTGTTAAGATATGTTCACCTACATAAAAATGATTTGTTAGTATACATCTTTTACCGCAGTGAAATCAAGAGTCTATAGTTTTTTATTTAATCACATAATTAACTAAATTTAATGATTATAAATTCATAATTCAATTGATATAAGTTCACAGTATTTTTATTAAGCTCAATTCATATATTCCAGTGCATTAATAAGATTTTACTTATAACAAAAAAAAAGAAATATTTTTCTTCTATAGTTTTATAAATCGGAATAAAATTCTGTCGAATTTGATTATATATTTTTGAATTCAATATTTTATGAAACATTAACTGTTTTAAATATTATATTACATTTTACGTTAAAGCGTTTCTCTATGTGGAGTAGGTTACGCTCGCTTAACAGCCACTATGCTCCAACTTAGCTAAGCTGCTTCCAAACTAATAGCCAAGTTTGCATTCAACATAGAACGACTTATTTTAGAGAGGTTCTGTGATATTGCTATACGAACCTTTTACTTAACTACGAACAAAGTAAATTCTCTCATTTAATACTATTTACTGGGATCTGTATTTTTTAAATGTATGTCGTTGAGTGACTTGATTATGTTATGAACAGTAGCAAATTGTTTAATATCAATTAAATCGGGAATCAATGATTAAAAAATAGTGTCATTCGGAAATGAACTCAGTACATTACGATTAATTCCTATTCATCATGTCATATCATTCATTCATCATCAGTCATGACACAAACGGGCTACAACATTATTAACATCGGACGTGTCACGGGAATTATGACACTATAATCTTATCATGGTTTGATTATTTTCCTTTTATTTTACACAAAATTGTAAACAAAGAATATCACAATGAACTGCACAAACATATGATGTCGAATAAAAATATAATTACATCAGGAATTACTTTCTTTTATATGATAGTACATTTCATTTACTAAGTAATTTTTAAATTACAAACCCACGCGTCACATCCCGTCCCACGATTGTAACATGCGAATAAAATAAAACAAAGAAGGCGTTTTTCATTATCTAGTTGTTGTTGGCGAATTCCTTGATGTCAAGTGATGTACATATCCTGTTTATTCGACGGATTTTTTTAACATTAGGTCAGAGTTTTTGCGTCTGTTTTCTCAACGTATTTATAATTCTGTATTATTATATTATGATGCAGATAAACCATAAATATCCGTGAGATAAAGCGATCGAAATGCATCAATCTTTCGATTTTAATTCATATAATACAAATAAAATGAATGATGTTATTTGAATAAAAAATAATAAAAATATGAATTTTGAGATTGAATGATTTCTCAAAGGGATTGAAGATAGACAGGCGTAACTATATCAGCCTGCAAGGTGCATAAAATTTACTTATCTTTGGGTCTAAAAGACCACTACTGACTGGCACAGTAAATATTCAACTTATAGCAATGAAAATGTGTTCTAGAATATATACAAAGCCTTATTTACTGCTTTATTTTTCAGTGATAACTACTATCTACCTCGGCCTTATCCATAGACAGTTTTAAAACTTATTTTAGGCATCGAATTTTATGTCCCTTTTGAACCACTAGTGAATTCAATTTATGTAAAGAAGACAAAACATTCGAAAGCTAAATTTGATTTTAAAATTGTCTATGAATAAGGCCGGTGTATAAACTCAATATTTTGTAATAACGTTGAAATACACTGATTGTACTATATTTCTTCGATGTGTACAATCTATACTTATATCCGACCTCTACAATTACAAGGACTTGCTTTTAAAGCCGCAATCCACTACGAAAAACTGTCAGTCTTCATTATTATACCGTTCGACTTCTTGTGAATTCATGTTGGCTTTAAATTTCCTTCGAATTTGCATATTGTAATTCCATTTCAATGTTCTATCCCAGTATTGCCAATTAAAACCAATGCTACCGTTTTCTACGATTCGCGCTGGTATCGATATAAGTGAATCAAATCGAAGCATCGAAGCTAACGAGACGCTCGGAGTAAGGACGTAATATCAGCATTAACAAGAACGTATCAAGGTAAATGTTAGAAATATCGCTTCACTGGGTTTTATCTATATAAACAGCTATTTGTTATTAAACTGTATAATCCGAGGTAAATATTTTTTTATTGCAATGAATGGTGAGACGAGCATGCCCTTCGCTTGGTTGTAAGCGATACGCCCGCTAATGGACAGTAGCGAAATCAAATAACACCATGAATAACAAGGCAATGTTTGGCATTCCACTGCGCTCGCCTTCCCGAGATATAAGATGTTAAGTCTTATGATGTCCATTAGTTACTCTGGCTACAATGTCCTTCAAACTGGAACACTACAGTGCATTTACACTGCTGTTTTGCGGAAGAAATAGAATTTCGGTGGTTCCTAACCAGGCGGCCTCTTACATAAAGCCTAATACAATATGTCACAATTTTCTTTAATATTATACTCGTATATCCTTTTATCGCGTACTTATGTGGCTTAGATGCAATATTACTGTATGCGTGCTGTCAGTTGTGTAATAATTAATTATTAATTTCACTGGCACCTACATATCTGTTGTTAACTTTTATTGATATTGAGAGAGGCCCTTATCCACCGTATTAACGTTATGTCGAAATTCTTGTGCGGAATTCCATATGTGCAGGGCTCACTTAAATTATTTTTAATAAATATTATTATCTGTGATTACTTTAAAAAGTTAACTCATTACTCGCGACCTCTGCCTTGGCAGTATAGTCTGCTGTCTAATACACATAATTTATTATTGTTAATCTTCTACAACACTCGTTTTTAATTAACTGTTTTAAGTATACGCAGCAGATGGTCATACAAAATGTTACATAAAAGGTGTAGGAGACATTAGATAATTAATTTACAAACAGCGGTGAACGATATAAATACGAGAATCATTATCCTAAACGAACCTAGTATAATACAGCTAGATATACCAAGTGACAAATAAAATATACAAGCCATTGCAAAGGAAGTAATACTGAGTGGAACGCTGGCGGCGTGTTCTTTTGTGTGATTTCGTGGCCGAAGCGCAGTAATTTATTAACATTCAACAGCTGACTGCGGTCGCACTTTGCGCTGAAAGTGTTTCCAATACGCTTTTTTGTGTATAAGTGGGGAGTTCGTGAGTAGTTTGAATAGTGTGTGTTTTTACACTAAATAAACGCCTGTTTTCGAAGGGTAGGCAGAGGTAAAACGCCATTCAGGGTTCACCGAGCTTACTTTTTTGCCATTCGTCCGAAAATCGAAAAGGGGCAACATCCAATGATCTTGCCTCTTAATCTATCTTTGGACGAATGGCAATCCATTTAGTCAGTAAATTCCACCAATTAAGATTATTAGAATTTAGAGTGACGATTTGCAAAAGGTAGCTGGCAGATTCTGTATGCGACAAGCCGAAGATAAGGTAAAATAACGCAATTTAGAGGAGGCCTATGCCCAGTGTAGTAGCAATGGACAACAGTATAGGCTGATGATGATGAAGAGAATTTTGGAACTTTAACAATTAGCAAATTGGAGTGCTGGATCTGGGATTTGGGCCCAGAACAGCTCCGTCAATACATTCACAATGCATTTCTTATGCTGTCTCGAGGCCAAAAGAAGTCCTTTGTTATGTTTAGTCCTTAATACCCAATTGAATGTTTCATTGAATTAATGGACGAACAGTCGTACAATATTCAGAGAGTACATACATCCGGAATGTCGCTTTTAAAGAGATGTCCTTGCGTCCATCCTCCGAGAGGTCGTAAATTCAATACCAGCTATTTACATATTTATTACTGACTCAAATTGAATTGTGTCTAGAGACACGAGGTTATGGAGAAGAGCAATTTAATAGGCGGGTTTGAATTTTATAGTTTTAATGGTTTAATGGCGTGTGTGGGTTGTAAATTGTGGGGTATTAAATATTCAATGTTGAAATGGACCTATTATGCGTCTTTGAGGGGTATTATTGGCTCAGGATATGAATCATTGTAAGCTACTCACATAGAAATGGCATTGGGTGTTATGAAATAAATAAATATACACTGAACCACAAAGCTTATCGTCCGTACCCAAAATTTCGCCACTATTTTATGTCGTCTGAAAAACTAAAAAAACTAATCACCTTTCCATCCCACAACACCCTAGCTAAATATTTGTGTGCGAACAAATATTTGTTTCAATTATCATTTTCATATGAAAAAAGAATATTATTGACAAAAACACTACGAATTCAGATTGCTATATAAAATATATTGTATACCCGAGGCGCTGAATCATATATACAGGATTATTTGGATCTGGGCAATCAAATTTTAACAGGAGGTTCACAATCATGATTATAGTCCAATAGTAAATTCAAATGTTTTTATTTTTTCAAAATATTCCATAATTTTTAATCTCACAAAATATAATACTCAGACAATACGTACGACCATCATAAGCCCATTGATTAATTATACACGAACATGCGCGCGCGCGTCTGTGTATAAAAATGACCGACGACTGTAGCAGATGTTGAGTAGTTTTTGAACATTGATTAGAATATTATGAAATGGTAATAAATGAACTATTACGTGCACATTTGAATATTGTCCACCACGTGTTAATTATTCTCTTCAGTTCAATAAAACAAATTTGGTCGGACCCCAAAAATAACCCTGTCTATACTTAACTACATTTAATTAATCTAAGCACTCAATCTACAAATACTTCAAATAAACAAGAAAATGTAACATTGTAGTCCACGAGCAGTGAACACTGGGTTAATAGATGTTTTATTGGCAATTCAGACCAATTTACTGCCTGGCCGGCCCAACACACAGGAAACTAACGTCTAGGCATCGTGTTTGTACAGACTAACATTTAAATATACATGTTGTGCACGTCTATACAATTTTTTTTAAAGTAAATAATAAACTAACCACTCTCGATCGATTCTCTCGATTGTAGAGTAGGCCCGTGCCCAGCAGTGGGACGTATATGGGCTGATAAAAAAATAATAATAATAAATAAATATATTTTTTAAGTAAGGTATTTTAAATTTCTGTATATAAAGTTGAAGAGTTTGTTTGAACGCACTAATCTCGGGAATTACTGGTACGAATTGAAACAATCTTGTATATTTGGATAGTCCACCTATCGAGGAAGGCGAGAAGAGGAAGGAAAAGGAGACAAGGACTTTAATTATCCCAGAAATTATGTTTTATGGCGGGCGAAGCTGCAAACAATAACATATATAGGCACTTCAAGTTCTTCTTGAGTTTCGAAGGTTGGGTTAGCTTCTTGAACTTCCTTTTGTCATTGGCGAGGCGTAATATTTACTCTATGTAAGTGACATAACTCAATTCTCAGATATTTTGCAGCCATTTTTTTTCGCTCAGTGCGTCTCTTCATTTCCAATTCGCCCATTGTTATTAATTGAATTCAATGAGATAAAACTAATTAAAATAAATGATTGTAAATGAATTAATTAAATAAATTATTCAGAAGGTTATTTGAATAATATCTTTAAAAATTGTCGTAATTTAATCTATGAAGTGTATAGGCGGATCGTTTTAGAAAATAGTACCAAACTTTAACACAAACGAAAAACAATTTTAAGTTATTATTCCATTAGTTATTTGATATTCCATAAGATCTGAAAGTTAATACCTTTTATAATACAGCGGTGAGGGATATATTTTAGTGACGGGGCAAAGTGGGTCCAAAGTGATACAGAAAGATGATTATAATACGATACTTTGACACATCTAGCGCAGTAGGTTAGACGTTGGCTTTGATACAAGGAGTCGCAGGTTCGATCCCCGCATTTTTGGCCTCCCGCAGGGTACAACAAGGGGAACTCAAAAGCTTTTTCTCTGGCCCAAAAAGGTTCGGTCCCTACACCGAAACAAATGTCTGAGTGCTCTGCAAGTATTTGTTTCGGGTCTGAGTGTTTTATTTTATTTTCTTCGTTTCTGACACCCACTAGTCACTACACAAGCCTGGTATCTTAGTATGGAGCCAAGTCTAAGCATATGACTGTTGAGTGTGATGTGTGTTTATTCATAATTTTAGTGTAAAGTTTCTTATTCTTTACTCATTGTGTTGATCCAGATCATTGCCAACGGCCAGCCGCAAGGCTAGTTCAGAATATGAATAGTTAGGAACTATATCACTATACTGGCCACTGCATTTAGAAATCATTATCGTTAATCATATCAGATGTAATTTGAGTCGATGCCAGGCTCTACCTTCCTACTCAATCTCCTCCATTTGGCCCAGTCTGCACCGACCTCCGATGTATGGCCATTATTTATTATATCTTCCATAATAATACCAGCGCTTTGTGATCGATCTCAAGGACAAAATAGCGTACAACAACAATGAACACAATCTGATATTCACGGAAATCCCTCACTTAATTTAATTATTCAGAACCATTCCAACAAAAGCCTTTGTCACTTTGACAAATAAACATAAATATGGAAAATGACGGATTTCGGCCAAGATCAAATGGAACGTGGATTTTAATAAAGGGAAAACTGTACAAACGAATTTCCTTTCGGAAAAACAATGTTCGCGTAATCAAATTACGATAATATCATTGTTATTGCGATCTCGTTTCATAGCCAAGGTCGGGTTTTGTAACACGATATTTCTTGTTGGATTTATTTTTGTGACCTTTAATATTGTCATTGATATTGGCTGGTATGGTGTTTGTCCTTTAATATCCGATTAGAAGTGTTCCGTCTCTCTGGTAAGATGTCTAAATATGACTTAAAAATCGTATTAGGAACTAATAGTCAAAGTAGCGAATAAAGCTTTCTAAACTGCTAAGCTATGATGGCGACACTCTCCGATGGATTTCCTCATTTCTGACACATTTTCGGAAAGAAGTACTAAACATAGCCCGCACCATAACTCATTTTGGATATAATATAGTAACTTTTATTTTCCTAATCAAATTCAAAATATATTTCATTAAACATATTTTTGTGTGTCAGTAAACTGCGTCCAACTGAGTTTTAAATCGCTCATCGGAGCTGTTTTATTGAAGCACCCTTAACGAAATATAGCTCAGAAAAAATAGTTGACATTTGGTTGAGTTATTTCGAAGATGAAATCGATAATCAGTGTGCCAGATTATTCTGCACTTTGCCTCTTAACCCATATGTTGAACGTGCTATAAAATTCAGTCTCATTTATAATGGACCGCTGCTTCAGTAGCGCAGTTGTACTACGGTGCGATTACAATGTCGAGGTCTCGTGTTTGAATCCCGGGTCGAGCAAAGCGATATTGAATTTTTCTATTCATTATCAGCCCGGAGTCAGGAATTTGTGCCCGATATGGCGATAGGCTCGTCTCCTGTTACATAGTGGGACGGAACACACAAGGCGAAATGTGGGCGTCCTGGTAGCACCACTCTACCCCTTCTGGGAAAAGGCCGTGAGTTTATGTTGTACGTACATACGGAGCAATCGCCTGATTGATGTAAATTGTATTTTGAAACAGATGTTACGAATTCCTTAGTAGGTCATAAAGCACAAGTTTTTTTTTAATATGCATATATTCATTGTTAATTGTCGATTGCTTTGTCAGTACTATTTCTATAAAGGATAATAACATGTAGGTTCTGAGCTTCGTTATTCCACAGCTGACAGAATAACAATGATATTGCGCTTAAGCCACAATTAGTATGGGATAAAATTAGATAGAAAATTACAACATATCGTGATATGAAATAACTCAGATTAATACCGATATCAATCTCCACACCGATACAAAATTATAAAATATTTGCAAACTCTACAAGCATATTTTTCAGGTCCGGGCATTTGTAAGACGAAAAAGTCTCTCGTATTTTTCGACACCCACGATTGAAGATCGATCTTAGAGGATCAGCACTATGTATCTGTCTGTTGGTGTGTTTGACGCATGCTATATATGCAATATTAATTAATATTGGTGATGTAAGTCTACATACTGATATGTGACATTAGGAATCAATAATATTTAAACAGGCAATGCAGTTGGTAGGTGAAGGTTGGTCATTAGCGCTATATCTGTATGCGGCAGTACAATGTATGCTGAATACAAAGTAATGGTACAACATGCACGCCATCGTTTTATTTAACTTCTATGATTATTTGATCGTTTACCGTATTTTTAAAGTTTAACTCTTGGCCATCTAGAATTCATTTTGCTGCATTTTTACCCATAAAAGGTGTGTACAGAAATCCCCGAAAAATTGTCAAGCTAATGCAACGCGATAGACTCGTGCTGTGTTACAAGTTGATTTCCAATCTTTCCTATAATTAACAAAAGTTAAAGTAAATACGTAAATAAACCACAGTCACAAGTAGTCCTGAACTGATGCTAAGAAGCAAGTGTCGTGTCGTAAGTGTTACTGACTACGAGAAAGTTTTCTGTCTTAAACTATCCAGGTCTGTTGCAAATATTAGTGGATCATAAATATTTGACAGCCTGCGTGGCGCAGCTGGTTAGACGCCGGCTTTGAACGAGGCTGCGGGTTCGATCCCCGCACCAAAAGAAATGTTTGTGGGGCCCACAAGTATTTGTCTCAGGTGTGAGACTGAGAAGTCTTTCGTAGTTTCTGACACCCACGACACAAGACTTAATTGATCTCAATGTGGGGTTAGGACTATGTATGTAACTGTTGGGTGTATTTATTTATTTATTTGTCAGCGCTACTTCTCCACCTAAAAGCGAAGATTAACTCGCGAATAGATCCTCATAATTCTCACAGTCAATATTATCAATAATATCAAAGCACACATACGACCACATCTAAAAGGCAATAAAGCCCTAAACAACACACATGCTATTCACGCGCGGTATTTCGATGTCTGACCATCAGTCCAGCTAATACTCGAAGGCCCTTCGCCGGTCGCCCTTTGATGTGTAAGCATTTGAGTGGATGCCCGTCTTTAGAATACCACTCGGTCGAATGCCAAGAATCGCTTTCATTTCACCGTATTTAATACAGGAATAAAACGCTTTATTACGAGGCAAGCATTCAAAATGTGCAGAAATATTTCAATATTTCTTGCCCTAGGTCGAGGTAGAACTTTTAAAATTGTATTTAAAGACAGGTTTTTTAGAAGTCTGAGTGACGTAATATATTTCCATCGGAGAATAATATTCTGCAAAAATAACGTAATAATGTCGCATAGAAAATTGAATCTCATGGTTTACAATTTTACATAGATAATACGAGACCTATTACTGGATTAAGCCTAGAAATTTTTAAATAAAATGACTCAGCTACATCTAAAATAAATCTAACTTTATGATGTTTCGTTAATAGTTTTCATGGTAATTAAATATAACTATTTCATTAATGTCGAAGTTTCGAGTTCACTTGATTGAGTTTACAGACACTTTGAAGTTTCCACTTCAAACCTTTTCATTGCTCTAATAGGTGTTTATTGCCCTGACTGGCGAGACGAGCATGCCATTCGCCTGATGGTAAGCGATAGGACTAGTCATGGACTGTAGCAAAACCAAATAACACCATGATTAACAAGACAATGCTTGGCATTCCACTGCGCTTGCCATCCCGAGACATAACATTTAAGTCTCATTATGTCCAGTAGTTACTCTGGCTACAATGTCGGTCAAACCGGTTCCGGTTTGAATAACGGTTTGAGTTATGTTCATAACAGCGCATTTACACTGCTGTTTCGCGGGAGAAATACACATTTCAGTGGTACCTATCCAAGCTGCCTCTCACATATGAGAGACCTACCACCAGTAGAACCAGTTGTATCAATCCTTCTTTCAAGCGAAAAACGTCCTTTTATTAAATGACTAAACATAGCTTTAGTCGAGAGACTGCTTCCTATGTGGACTTTAATATAAATATTTTGAATGCCGTTCCGTCGCATTTCTTAGGTCATTTATTACGGAGACCGACAACTTGGGAATATTAATGGTCTTTCCCTACAATGTGCTTATTCAAAAAACAAACCATTCTTATTGTTTGCATAGTATGTTTATTTTGTTTGAAAGATCACGTGGTGTAATATTAAGCGAGAAACTATGAAACGATATCGTTGATACATTCCGGCATAAATATTTTTCTATGTTTTCTTTGATCGCCTCTCCTCTAAAGGCAGTATGCGTGTTCTTCGAACCGCGTTGTCTTGGGTTCAATTCCTATTAGAAGCAATCCAATTTGTGTCTAATCTTTCAGTTGAAAAGTCTCTTATGTCCTGTCAAGACATAACGTACATCTTGACTCGGAAATTACTTAGGGTAATATAGAGCCTCGTCTGCTTACAGAAACGTACTTATTTCCTTATATATGTATCTGTCTAATTAACAAAATATTATGTCTTGTTTCGATACCGAAAACTCACGAATAATTTATGAGCCAAGACAACACGTGCCTTACAGCGATCGGAAATACGTGTCGCTGTGGGGTGTATTCATTATTCATCTATTTAGCCACTTAATTCCCCCGACAACATACTCAAACCCAGTATTAAAACTAGCAGTGTGATAGAAAAATAAATTCATTTCATTTTAATCAATAATCTTCATAGTTCTACTATATTATTTTATATAGTGTATAACACAGTATTTGAACATTCCTTTCATACATAAACTCATGCCTTTTTCCCAGAAGGGTTAGGTAGAGGTGCTACCAGAACACCCATGTTTCGCCTTGTGTTCCCACGATGTGATAGGCGCACCTTGAACATTCCCAATTCCTTTTTTTCCGATAAAATCCTTAGTTGGAAGCAGCCAGATTAAGTTAAGCTAGCCTAGCCTATAAACATTTCTGAACGGTAAAAACTACCCACGTAAGTAATGAAAATACGCCTTAACAGCTAGGCAAATAGCAATAGAACCCAATACAGGTAATTTTGTTAAGTGGATGCTTAGAAGTCTACTCAAGGACGTAACCTGAAAGATTAAAAGAACGCAGAAATAATGAAAATTACAGTTTTACTTTATGTTACATGGAAGACTATTAGTTTAGTTCATTTGTTGCTTAGTGTATGTTCACTCGTTGTACTGCACGTTTTTTATTGAATTCGATTTTCAACGAATTAATCGTGGTGAATACATTGCATATAACATTGCAAATGTGTTCGGGATTAACCAGTCTATAACTTATATCCAGATTTGAGCAGGCTGGCACAATTAATTTGACGAACAAGAGAAAATCGTCTCTTATAAACAGTATACAGGGTATACCAAGACTGCTAACGAAAACGAAGCCAGGGGATAGTTTTAGTGACTACAGACACGATGCAACTAAAAATCTTGCAAGAAAACGCGAATGTTTTTTGTAATGTTTTAAATATCATTGTGTTTGGGTGGTAAATCCATAGTTTTTGCTAAAATTATAATTTAAAGTCTTGCGTACTATGGCGTCTTTAAAAATAAATGGATGTACATTATTTCTTTTAGGAAAATGTGTGTATTCACCACCCAAATACGATGGTAGGGAAAAAATAAATCATCGCTTTTTTGCATTAATTTTAGTTGCATTGTGTCTAAAGTCACTAAAACTATCACATGGCTTCGTTTTCAGTAGCAGCCTTGATATACCCGGTATATGAAAGGCGCTTAACACCAAGTGTGGTGTATTTTACCATTATAGTATACTAAAATACCTGTATATTTAGGCGTTCTAAGCTAACGTAATGATTTGTGAAAACCATCAATTTATGTTGAGTAGGTTTAGTATGATCAAAAGGCCGGATTAAACTTGTAGTCACGGGTAAAATTGTAATAAAAAATAAAAAATGTGAATAGTAATTGTATATCATAGAATGTTGTAAAATTAAGTTTATTTAATAGTTAATTATTTTGTTTTTGATTGTACATTTATTTTTATTTTCCAGTAGTTTTTCGTATAGTTTGTAAGTTATTAGCAGCCAGAGGAGCATGATTCTTTTGGTGAATTTATTACAGGTTATATCCAGACTGCGACCGAAAACGAAGCCAGGTGGTATTAGTGGTATTAGTGACTTCAGACATAATGCAACTAAAAAGTTCGCAAAAAAAAGCTACTTTTTTATTTATCGTCGTATTTGGGTAGTAAATAGTTTACCTAAAATAATAATGTATTCCTTTTAATTTTTAAAGATACAATGGTAGGCAAGGGTTTAAATTATAATTTTACCAAAATTTACCATCTAAGCATGACGATATTTAAAAAATTGCAAAAAAACCTGTCGTTTTTTTTGAGAAATTTGTAGTTGCATTGTGTCTGTAATCACTAAAACTACCACCTGGCTTCTTTTTCGTCGCTGTCTTGATATGCCCTGTATATAGATGTATTTAATAATATATGTTTCAACATTACTTGTAGAAACTATCTTACATATCTGTATGACAATTTGTGTGTGCCAAATGTGATTAGTGCAATTTCTCTTGTTAAATTGTGTTGATAAAAATTAAAGCTGGAATCGAGTTCCCCTTAACTTCAGCAACAGGTAAAACAATATATGTCACGTCCTCTAAAATGATAATAATTACTTGCAAAGTGATTTGTTGAAAAAATCATCATACAACATTTGGCACTGAAGCACGTCATCTGTTTCTATAGTTATGCCAACCAAATCGTCTACTATGTAAAGAATGGAAAATACTGCGTTTATTTTTAAGACAGGTTCCATTTTTTTTATTTAAGTGGAACAAAATAACACGTTACAGTAAATAATCGCTATCGATTCACTGGCATCGAGGCTACAACGACAAACGTATAACGGCCTTATTCATAGACAGTTTTAAAACCTATTTTAGTTGTCGTATGTATTGTCTTCTTTGCTCGAACTGAATTTAAAAGTTGTTCGAAAGGGACAATACATTCGATTACTAAAATGGGCATTAAAAATTTCTTTGTAAATACGAGTATGTAACTATTTGTAAAATTATTAAATCGACGTGAACTAACAACTTCACTGTTGTGTTTCGTTTAGTGAATGACACCTCCAACACTCTAAAATTATATTGAAAATATTAACATTAAATTGAGCGCCACAAACGTTTTACTAAACCATATCGTTAAAATATAATAACTTGCTCCAAGAGTTATAAAGACAAATTTAGAAGTTCCGCATATGTATCTACGGATCAAACAACCGATTTTGGATTGAGTAAATACTTATCGTTCGAAGGAACTCCAAAAGAACAATAAAATAAAAGAAATTCCAAGCAAACATGAGCTGTATTTCGTCGCTTTTGGTATCATAAAATTTGTCCATTTACAAAACGACATATCTCACAATATTTCCTCCTGAACTTACGCCTTTTAATTTTTATCAATACATTACATATAAATAAAGTACCTATTTTGTGAAATATTGTACAGTAATAGTAATCAACCATGTAAATACTTAGAATAGCGTAGTGGTTTTTGTTACGGGTATTAAATGGATATAAATAAATGAATAATGTAAATAATATAATGATGAAATTATTGTAGTTTTTAATTACATTATTGTATTTCTAATTGATGTCACATTTAAGATGTTTAATAGATGTATTTTAATACAAAGTAATACAATTTTACGATTAAATTAATATGAAGTTATTATATTTTAATTAAGATGAATGAGAATTATGTGATATTAATTAATTTTTATCTCGACATCCCTAATCTTTTGACTAAATATATTTTATTAATTTTAATACACTTATTTCAATGTAATTGTGTTATTTGGATGGTACTTAAGAAAGTAAGTCTATACAGGTAGAATATATGGAATTGGCTATCAGACTAATTGTAATTAATCTGATTACGGGCCAAGGCGGGACAATTAAAGGTGGAATAATGAATCAATCTATATACATACGCAGTGCGTAGCTATGATTCTAATTATTGACTTTTCATTATTGTTGAGCATTTTTTCTGTTCCTGATATTTGCGGATTTGGCCATTCAACCCGGCTTGAAAAAACACATTCTATATCTCACTGCTTAGTAACAAAATTCGATGTCATATCACATCATCAATTTACTGACAGGTTGGATTAGGCAAAATAGTATCATATATATTTATATATATATGGATTATCGTCAGAGCACCTACGTAATATGATAAAACAAATCCATCAGGTCAGCGATATGGACGATAACAATATTGGTGATAGCAGGCGTGGGTTACGGTCAAATGTCCCACTCTAGGAGTCTAGACACTCGATTCCATTTAGTTCCATTAATGGCACCACGGTCTAGTCAGAGCCTACCCTATCACGTTTCAAATGAAATTGAGTATAAATGATTGGGCAGCAGGTAATAATTATACCCAATAATTTTTACAGGCTGATCGTTCCAACGGGCGATGATTAGTTATCTAGTTATGACAGCCTCCGTGGCGCAGTTGGTTTGATGCCGGCTGTGAAAGGAGAAGCCGCGGCTTCGATCGCCGCACCGAGGCAAATGTTTGTGAGGCCCACAAGTATTTGTCTCGGGTCTGGGTGTTTGTGAGATCGAAAAGTCTCTCGTAGTTTCCGATACCCACGACACAAGACTTCATTGGTCTTAGTGTGATGTCAGACCATGTATGTGACTGTTGGGTGTACTTATTTATTTATCGCAGGCCAGTGCATTCTATTCTACTACTTCTACACGATATTGCGGATTTCTTAGAATATCCCCCCCAAGACCACGATCCCATTGTACATATTATGTGCCCTGAAATCGTTCTGCGTCATCAGTTCACTACGAAACGCTATCAAACACTCCAAGCAGTCTACGTAGTACAAAAAACTTCTTCAAATATCGAACATACAATTGAAATAATAACCCCATACAAGTTAAACAGCATTGCAAGTTGCGAAAAGACTAGTACAATGTGCGGCCGCTTTGCATCGCGTATGCACTGAGGAACGTTTTAATAAAATACATTCCGGTCTCGGCAATCGAATGAAAATTTTCACCGTCTCCCCACTGGTGCATCGTAAGAATGTCCATGATAGCACCACTACTACGAAAACTCACTTTTAGGAAATTAATTGGTAAAGTTGGTTCTGTATCAGGTGAATACGGAAAATCTCTGCAATTGAACGTTCTTTTGAGAGGACTAACCTAATTCCACCACGCTGGCCTAGTCCGGGTTGGCGGCCTCCACATATAATAGAAAATCTTGTCTAAAGATAGTGGTGTAAAGTATTACGCCTCAAAATTATTATTATATATTATAATAATTATGATATAAAAAATTTAAAAGTTGAAAACGAATATTTCAATTCTTTTTGAAAAAAGAAACAGTTTACAATAATAAATTTCAAATAACTATTCCAATTCAGTGTTCTCAATCCAAAAAATCTCATCGATTTTGTTCGCAAAAATATATAACAAGTTATCGAGAATACCGGTACTATAGTAGCGGATATCCGATGGATATATGGAATTTAAAACGAGATTATTCCTTGCGTAGAAATATTTATGCCGTCATAAGCCGATTCAATTTTTCGAACGCTTCTGAGCGGAATGTTTTAATTTCATTATCGTGTATGCGATTATCGAGATAGCAAATATGTACATCGGTTTTTTCAACTCCGTCAATGAAAGGAGTTTGGTAATACAAATGGAATTGAGTTCGCGCGATTTCATATTCTGTTTTATTTTTATTAGGACCTTTATTGATATTACAGGTATAGAATTTTATGCTTATGTAAAGTTATAAAGTCTAAATATTTTGCTTTAGCTGTGAACACATTCGCAGACAAAGTTAACTTAGATAAATTAAATGAAATTGAGATTAAAAAATGTGTAGATTTATTCAAAACTATTCAACTTAATCTGCAAGGTTTATTCATTTTTATTGACATTTTAACTCTCGTATTTGAAATACTGTTGTAGGTATTTCAAACAAAATGTCAAAACGTTTGGAATTTTGCTGAACTTGTTTCAGTTATTCGTAATTCGACTAGTCATATTCACTAAACTATTTTTATTCCAAATGTCGAGATAAAAATAAATATGCAACATAAATGAAACTGAATTTATTCTTTTAATAAATTGTGTTGTGAAAATGTTAGACATTATTTAATTTTATATTAAGATAATATTTATTTATTGTAAATATAATGTGTATTAGATATTTGTGTAAATAATTAGCATAGATAAATGTAGATTCTATAGAAATATATGTGGAAAATGTGGAATATTTTACAATTATTTTTTAAAATTGTAAAAAATATCGTTGAATTAATAAATTGAGAGTGGGATTTGATTGTTTTATTGTATTATTCCTTACATATAACTATATCCTTACACCTTGGGTACTGTAACAGTACCTACATGAGAATTATTAAATTGATTGTGCTCGATCAAAGTCGACTGCGAACGGAAATTAAGAAAGTAAAGTCTGTACTTCAAGTTCGCTTCAAATATCCTACTAATATTACAAATGTGAAAGTTTATGAAGATGAATGAGTGTATGGACGTTCGTTAATATTTAACGCAAAAAAATCTGAACGTGTTTTGATGAAACTTCACATTATAGCTTGTGCTTTAGATATTAGAATAAATTATAGGTTAAACAGTATCAGTCAATAATAATCCATTGCTAAGTGCAGGGCTTCCCTTCCATCGAGAGTGCCAATGAGTAGGCCTAGGGTAGGGGTGGCGAACCAATGGCACGCGAAATAATGTTGTGGACGCGCTACAGATTATAAAACTCACTATGCACTAAGAAAAAATCTAGTTATTACGAAAATATTCTCAAAACAAGAAAACATATTCCGCGCTCATTTGTTATTGTAGTTTAGGTAATTTTTCCCATTAATAATGAAATCAAAGTTTTTCAGGGCTCCTCTATGGCCTTATTAAACATTTCTTTATAAAAATGGCACGTTGATAAATAAAGGCTCGCCACACCTGGCCTGGGGTATAGTCCACTAAGCTGGCAACGTTCTCTAACCGTTGGTGTGCCTCACATATAATCGTGATAATCCTTAGTAAAGATATCTATGGTATGCAGATATTCTCACGATGCTTCCCATTACACTGCGAGGAAATTAACTATTAATACACATATGCCTCCGAAAAGTCAGAGTTGAGCTCTGGAATTCGAACTACTACCAATAGGCCACAACATTTACAAAGAAAAGAATATCTAGAAACAATTCTGCCCATATTCGTACCATTGCAGGACACGGGCCTGTTCGACAATCGTGAATTCGATTGAACGTGGTTAGGCCATACGCTAGCTTAGTGTGGATTAGTATTAAATAAAATTATAGTTGACGAGTATATAGTTTTCTCGCAGGCAAAGCTAAGCAGGATGGCTAGTATAAATACATTGCCAACTCTTTATCACTAGAAGTGAGCGATGGCCTGGTTGATCGATCACGGCACCCACCTCTGACTTAAAGGATAAACGTGTCCTTATAGATGATTATTGTACCCGTAACATTAATGAAATAGTGAGGATACCTGCGCACTTTATTAGACTTGGTAAAAATTTTAAGGGTAAAATATAAATATATTTATGTGCATGCAAGGACGTGTTTATTATGGAATCGAAATTGAGTCTTCCACCTCTGAAGTCAGTTTTGCTTACAACGATGTTATTTTTGACTCCTAAAGCTAATTATCAGACAGAAAGAAATAGAAATAAATTGAATTTTAATTAGAAAAAACCTTGTGCGAAATAAATAGGATGTATGTAAGAAGGATGACACAAAAAAAAACACGCAAATTGCATTATATTTTTAAATTAGTAAATTAAATTCTCATGATATTCAAAATTACAAGGCACCACCCTGCGCTAGACCCCCGTGGTGGACTATGAGTATATGGCCTAACTCCTTTCAGTCGTACTCTCGATTGTAAATGCCCGTGCCCGCCAGTGGGACGTGCATATATGGGATTATAGTTATACAGATACAGATATTCAAAGTTGAACAGAAAAAAATGTTTTTTTCTATTAATAGAACTAGCATTTTTACATCCACTAAGGGAATTGAATTCGTGTGAGTATTTGGCGCTACGCCATAACACGTAAGTAATTACTCAAATGCTGTTATTTTTGTGTTACTGTACTAGAAAACATTTTTATGTCGTGTTAATATTAGATTTGGATTTGGCACAAAAAATAAAAGTACAAAGAAAATATCTACTATCTACATAATATTAGGACATATTCTGAGTTATAGTTGCATAATAAATAAGCTCTTGTTTTACATACCATTACTATGGGTTTAAGCCTTCTTTATCACCAAAAGGGTAATGCCCTTTTATACCTTGGTCCTTAAAAAAATACTATAATCTACAAAGACAAATCACTTACATAAACTAACGACTTTATCCACAAGGAGCTAGGCAGAGAAGCAACTATTAGGTACCACCAGCAACTTGTCGAACTTATTTCCACCCCATGATATAATAGAAAGCTAAAACCATTACCATGTCGGGCACAAATTCCTATCCCAGGCTATTCGAACGAGATTATTCAAATCCAAATACCTACAAATAATTTTGCCCTACCTGGAAATCAAACCTAGGGCATCACCGTTCGCAGCCTATGCTCAATACCTCAATAGAATTATGCAGCAAAGTATATTTACTTTTGGATTTTTAAATACACGATTTATTACTTAGTGTAATTGCGTCTAGTTCATAAACAAGGCGGGGCACAAAAGTTATAAATTGAGTTTTTGATAAAATGAAAACTTTTGACAAGTTCCAAAGGCTCTATCGTCCATTAATTTTCCAAGGATTATTTGCAACATACAATTTTATTACTATTTTTGTAATTTACTTGTACTTCTTTGTGAGGACTTTAGTAATCGAAGTTTAAGCTCCATGTATACGGGGAGAGTTTTTCGTGGCGAGAATCGTATGCGATTATCGCATGACATACCCGCCATAGATTATCGTGTTCTGACAATCATTTTCGTTTACACGATGCAACTTTTTTATATCCTTACGATAATTGTATCGTCGAGGCGAGAAACTCTCCTCGTGTAAATGGCTTTGGTTAATAATTTAGTTACACAACGATTTCGTAAAATAATTTAATTAATTAATATTATTCTGTTGTATATTGTGTAATTTTGTTGTAGTGGTCTGTTGGCAAGCGGACCAGACGTGACTGCCTACATATTCACGGTGGTCGAAGGTTCAAATCTCAGGGCACACCTCTGACTTTTCGGAGTCATGTGTGTATTAATAGCTGTCAATCACCACGCACTACAACTCGGAAGGAAAACATTGTGAGAAAACCTGCATACCATAGCAATTTGTAAGAATTTCCATGGTATGTAAAGTCTGCCAACCAGCGTATATATATTCGGCCATACGTATTCGGCCCAACCCCTCTCAACCGTACGCTCGATTGTAGAGAAGGCTTCTACCCTGGAGGACGTGTATGGGCTGATACAGTACAGTATAGTAATTGTATAAAATAAAGCGGTAATTATTTTGAAACAATAAAAAATAGACCGTACTAAAACTGTTTTGTTAGGAATTATATAGATGAATTTCTCAACTTTTAATTAATATAAAAATGATCTTTACAAGAAAAACCGTAGTTTCGTAAACTAAATGTACGGTACTGTATAACAAGTATGGTCAGTATTCAATTTTCAATTTTTTTTAAACATACAAGGTTTTTTACACAGCCCTTTCTCTGTCCTTCTTTTAAATCCATCCCATGGTTGTCTGTAAGGCATTGTTGTAGAGCGATAAGACCGCCAATTGCACTTTATTATTATTAGTTCTGTGGAAGGTTTTATTTTAATATTTGTGTACAATAAATATTTAAATAAATAAATAAAACAAACAAGGTTCAAACCAAAGCAACTATGAGCTAGCATATTATATTAAATTAATACCTCAATCACGTATGTCAAAGCAGCTAATCTCGATAATATATCACAAATTAAATTTTAAACAACAAAGTTAATACAATGTTTCAATAAGAACATCAAAAGATTTCCCCGGAGATGAGAGCACAACTTCCTTAGAAGAGAGCTATCAGTGCAGACGGATTACTTTGATTACTTTCCAATTGTCTTTCCGAGAAGTAGTTAAAAGTTTAGACAACGGAGAGTGGAGACTGATAGGGCAATTTCACACTGGTTTTAAAATTACCTCATTAGGTTTTATTATGACAGCCTCCGTGGCGTAGTTGGTTAGACGCCGACTGTAAAACGATAGGCCGCGGGTTCGATCCTCGCACCAACCCACATATTTATGTGGGTAAAATATTTGTGTACGGTCTGGTTGTTGGTGAGACCGATAAGTCTTTCGTAGTTTCTGATACCAACGACTCGAGACTTAATTGATCTTAATGTGGGGTCAGAACTATGTATATGACTGTTGGGTGTATTTATTATATATTATAATGCTTAATTACATTATAAAATAGTTCTTTGCCTGGTTGTTTCGTTGTGGTTCGTTGGTCTACTGTCTATGGTCTGAGATTGGCGAGGTTCTGAGGTCGAAACTAAGTCCAAACTTTGTGTACTAAACTAGTACCACCCATAGATCTTCGAGCTCGTTTCCGTTAAAAAATCTGGTAGGATCTACCGACATAACACTCACACACATTCTAGCCTACTACTAAATACTAACATGCAAAATCTATTTTTCGGGTCTTCAACAGCAGGGCAGCGACTGAGAATTAATTTTCCACTATCATTTCCGAAACTACACGTGCGTTGCACAAACACTACCCCGAAACAAGACCAAGGTCCCTGAATAATTTCTCATTCAGCATGTGTAAACAAACATTTAAATACCAAAATAGAATTTAAACCCGTTATCTTGTCCACAAAGGAATAACTTATGCATGAAACTACCCTAGATTTTATTATTCGCACCCCCAGTGTGACCTCCCCTCTTGATTCAAGGGCAGGGCTACAGGGGTAAACACACATTTGATAGTCTTGACCGTGAGAAACTTCATTTAATTGTTATAGATAAAACACATTCAATGAATTTATAAAATTAGTTTAGACAAATACTATTTTCCAGTCTTGGAGAACATTAAAGTTTTTTTTTTTATTGCGATGAATGGCGAGATGAGCATGCCATTTATCTGATTGTAAACGATACGACCGCTCATGTACAGTAGGAAAACCAATTAACACCATGAATTATAAAGCAATGCTTGGTATTTGGCAACCACACAAGATGTTAAGTCCCAGTAGTTACTCTGGCTACAAAAGTCATTCAAACCGGAACGCACCAGTGCATTTACACTTATTCTTTATTGACATTCACTATATAGATGTTTCTTGCCTTATAATATAAAAGATAATAAAGTTATTATAAAATGAAGTGTATATTAGTCTAGACAATATTAAAAGTTGTAATTAAATGTCTGATATAATTTCAATGTCAGCTTAAAAGCTCGGAGGTTAGTCCTCTTTTAGAATGAATATTTTTTCATAAACAAAATATGAACCTCATAAAAAGCGACAGGAATAATTGGAGGAGTTGATGCAAGAAGGTGGACCTTGGCACCCACCGACATAAAAGCACAAAGGACAATTGTACAAACTACTAAGTTTAAAGATATGAAATTGATGTTAGTTCATCAAGTAAGTCTCATGGCATTTCTTAATTTACCATTAAGACGCTACTGTAACTCGTGAGTCTGTGTAGAGTAGCACCGTTTGCTGATATACAGGTTTTCAACATAGTTCGGCCATGCTTGTTGCTACATTCATAGAGCCTATGTTAAATTTAAATTTGAAAACAACAAAACAAAAATTGTAATCTTAGGCTAAGTTTACAGTAAATAAATGTATTATTATTTCGTCTCTACACTAAACTGCATTATGGTTGGATAGGACTCTAATAAAAATGGGTATTCTACAAACAAGTGGGAGGTACTGCGGTGTGTTGCCTGATGACGTAAAAACTTAAACAAACATGCTGGAATTGTATGATCGAGCCCAAATTATATTTTCGCACCCGTAAAGTTTCGAAGCCGAGGTCGATCATAATTTGCTATCGTAGCTAGCTAAGCTAAATATCAAGGACATAATTATGTTCTGCAAAATATGCCACGGCTAGATCAATAAGGCAATAGAGTCCACAACTTAATAGTATTAAGTCTAACACTAATGAACACATGTTTCCAACTTAGCTCGTTACAAAAACGCACCAGATGTGTCGATAGCCCTTAATGACCAAATTAAAGTGGTCCCTAACATTACAAGGAGCAAATACCCGAAACTGCGCGTCCCACTAATAAACGTACCCCAATTAAGAGATTTAATTTGCGAAGTTCCATGCTGATCATAATTTATGAACGCCGGGAAAGTTTGTCGAAATTAAATTTATGTGAAGAATTTTGTTTGTTGAAATTATTGCGATTTTATTGTTTGATGTTGTAATTTATTGTCTGTGGTTGGGACTGGAAAAGGGTTTAATTATAATTTAATAATAATTAAAATTATTATTATTGGTTGATAACTTCGATGGATTAACGAATTTCGGGGTGTAGGAGTAAATTAGAGGCGTTTCGCTATACTCGTAGTGTCATACTCAGGAATGTGCATTTGGAGAAATCTATGTTAAGTAATTATCAACTGTAGTCTGTAAGCGACACGCGTAGATTAACTGCGGTAATAATAGAGGTTCGTACCACGTCATAATGTTTGTGTAAGCCTTGTCTACCAGAGGGACGTATTATTGAGGCCGTGTATGAGTAATGTGTCTACTTAAGTACCGTTGTGAGCTATATTTTTTGCCATTCAGGCAGTCTATTTGTGTAATATTTGTGTAATTCAAATTCAAAGAAATTGTTGTAAAAACTTATAGATTTTTGTTATGCCTTTCTTAGCAAAAGGAAGCTTCATAAAATATGAGGTACAACCCCAAAGTTTTAAGCGTATATAAATGAACATATATTTTACGTGGTATGTGGGTACATGGTATATAACGGTCGTAAGAGTGAACTAAAAGGGGTCATTGGGGTTGCTAAGTGCGTGTGCCGGGGATTTTGGGCACCTACGCAGAGTAATCCTAATGTAGGAATCTACCTTGACGTTTATTAAATTCGGGTATATTCGAAAATACAGAATGAAGCAGCAGACCGGGCTTTGTGGCGAGGCTACCTTGGGAGAGGCTTATGTCCAGTAGTGGGCTGCAACAGGCTGGTGATGATGATGATGATAATATTTGAAAATTGTTCTGAACTAACTCTCCATAAATATAAGTACATATGTTCAATTTACAGGAAGTCGTCGGATGCAGATCAGCTTTCAACAGGTGGCTGTAAAAACGAACTATCCTGCAGTTTATGTTCAACATTGGTCTTTATGTCGCTGAAGATATTATCGCGGTTAAACGGTTGAAATTTTACAAAACCACAACATAATATAATCAATTATTAATCACTCAAGAAAACATAGTATTTGATCCAGAAGAAAATCCAAAAGAAAGAGAAAAAAAAATAACTAACATATTTTTTATTAAATATTATCCCATATATAAAATCGTCCCCAACTACACATGTTCGATTCACCCCTCAAACATTATATGGATGGGGGCAACCTGCGGTCCCGCACGCAAACCTATCCCTAATTAATCCCGTCAAATTGCTCCGGACCCAGCTTTGAAACGGATAATGATTGTTAGTCCTCCCTCAACGCGGGTTCGTTTGCCGTCCCAATACTTGGAATATGTTTGGTTACGTGTTGATTCAAGGCTATCGAGACCTGTCTGTGACCTCTATTTTGAATTGTTCTATCATTTCTTGTAATAGGTCTTAGGAGTGGCTAACGTTTAGACATGTTAACTTGTTTAGAGAGTTAGATTGAATACTGTACATAGATAAACTCACGCTTTTTCCCATAAGGGAGAGGCAGAGGTGCTACCAAGACACCCACCCTTCGCGTTGTACTTTTCGTTCCAATAAGTGATAGGGGGCGAGCCTATCGCCATATCGAGCACATATTCCTGAATCCGGGCTGAAATTGAATAAAAAAATCCAATATCAAACCTAGCAAAAAAATTACTCTGTACAGAAGGGTAGACCTAACAACATTATACAATAGCTACGGGCCAATTGAACTAGTTTAAAATATTTATAATCGATGTCACAATAAAACCCAAAACAATGATTTTTAGAAATGTTGCCTGTTTGCCTGTGCGGTTGTGCGCGATGAACTCAGAAACGGCTTAATAAATTATCATGAATTTTGGTATGGAGGTCACCCTGGATTAACACTTAGGCTTACTTTGTATCCCCAAAAATGTAGTGTTCCCATGGGATGAGGATGGAATTCAAATATATTTGTTACTTTTTTGTACTCAAATAGATGGGATGGGACTGGAATACATATCTTGAGTGAGAATGAGGCGGGGCAAGGCGGGATATAACGGGACGGGACGGGATGGGATTTTTTTATAAAGATAACCACGCAAACGGAGTTGCGGGTAGAAGCTATTCTATAATATATCCAGTTATTTTATTTAAGTGACATTTATCGTCGTATTTGATATAGAAAATATTGATTTTGCACAGCCCATTATACGGTTTTACAGGTTTTCCGGTAACATGTAGCCATACTAATACATCACATGGCATGGAAATTAAGTTGACGTGTATACGAAACAATTCATCATACGGAATTCAAAAGTGTGAGTTTCATTGAACAAAACTAATCAATAGTCATATTATTATTGGGAAATTTATTAAATGAGTATCTAAATTTCTGCACTACAGGTAAGTATACGTTTTGTCATTCTAGATATACGTTTAAGAAACCTTTCCATGAATTGATGTAACAGAAAACCAACATTGAAGGTTTTTATTTATTTACCAAAGTCCACTGGTAAATTATTATACACAGTGACTGAACAGGCGAATGAGGTAACCAAATAATTAATTAGTAATTATCAAATATTGAATTAATAAATATGGAATGTGTATCGGAAACCACATTCGCGTTTGTCGAATTTCTAGGAAACACCAAATTATATTTAACAATTTACAAACGCGATCACTTCAGTATGTCCGCTTCAGTTATTATCTACCCATATTGTTATGTTTGGGAAATTATGTTTTATTTTATTGCAAAGAATGGCGAGATTAACATGCCATTCACCTGATGGTAAGCGATACGACCGCACATAGACAGTAACAAAATCAAACAACGCCATGAATTACAAAGCAATGCTTAGCATTTCACTGCGCCATCCTGAGACATTAGGTGTCAAGTCTCATTATGTTCAGTAGTTGCGCTGGCTACAATGTTCTTCAAAGCGGAACACAACAATGCGTTTACACTGATGTTTGGCGGAAGAACTAGACATTGCAGTGGTACCTACCCAGGCGGCCTCTCACATATGAGAGACCTACCACCATTTATGTAATTTGATTTCATAATCGGAACAAAACTTAATTGTATTATACATGTGTACTGTTGATGTGCCATAATTAAAATAAAATAACGAACTGACAATGCGCTTCGTCAATCAACGTTTCAAAACCAGCCAGAATTCTAATCGATTGTTAAAATTCTGAGAATTTATACGTAGGCATAAAAGCGCCGACCTCGTTAGTGTTTCATTGTTGTAAATATTTTATTGAATCCGCACAAACCGAAACGATTGTGTGCAAGTATTTCATGTTCCGGTTTGCGAGCCAATTACATTTTTCCACTGGTTTAATCCACTTTTTGGAATTGTGTTTTGCATAAATAATACATTTTATGTAATGAATTCTTGTAATATCATTGTCATCCACAGCCTCAAGGAGACTACAGCTGCATATCGGCTTTTCACTTTTTCCACAGCGACCGAAAGAAAGCTTTCCGTATCCCATGACCTTTACTACTTCAGGTTAGTACATTTAATAACTTATCTCTTGTTTTAAGGTGCAGGACGATATTGTTGTGAAAATCTGAGTACTTGAGAGTACTCCACATACATTTGGAAATTACGTGAAATCAATTAAGACACCTTAATCAGATACAAAAAGATTGGTGTCTTATTGTGTATAGCTTTCTGAAGACTGATGTTGATTAAATCTATCTGAATTATCGGCTTGTATTTACGTACTAATTGTGGGTATATTCAAATGTGACAAAGTTTATAACTTCAATAAATCACGTAGCGAATACCGATATATGGTTATACAAATAAACACAAACAAAAAAATATATTTTCCTGTTCAACTTAATCTATTTACCATCTTCAAGGCTACAAATTAATAACATGTTTGTGGGCGCTCAGAAAATACGCGCCGTCCCTATTCTATATTATTCTCTGGAGTGTAGTTTGTTGGCGAGTTGTATGATTTATGGGCGGCATCGCCGGATCAAACACGCGGTTCGTGGGCTTAGAGATTTTATTATAATATGATTAAGTTTTTATTAGTTTTATGAATCATAGTAATATTAAAATCTAAATATTGTTTTACATTTTTTACCCAACAGTCTCATACGTTGTGCGAAGGTACAAATGTAATGTCGTGGATATCAGAAACTACGAGAGACTTTACGGCCTCATTATCTACTCGTATTTGTTTCGGGTCTGGGTGGATCACACAAATATTATTTGTCTCGGTGCGCGGATTGAACTCGCGGCCTCTCGTTGCATAGGCGGCATTTAACCAACTGCGCCACGGAGGCTGTTTATGTTAATTAATTAATTTAGTTATTATTATAATTATTTAAACTAAAATAATTTAATGTTTAAATAGTCTTTGTAAAACGGTTCCATTATGCAAATAGCGATGATTTAAAAAATATCTCGTTTCAAAAGAACTAAAACACGCCAAGCAGCAGGATGCCTGTAAACAGACGATTAGCCATATAATAATTAATTTAGTCTGCCTCGGTCGCATAGTTGTACTAGGGTATGATGACCTGATAAAGGTCACCGGACGTCACTGGGTGCACGCTGCCTCCAACAAGTCACTGTGGAAATCATTGGGAGAATCCTATGTTCAGCAGTGGACTTAGTGGACATCGTTGGCTGATAGATGGATGCATGATGATTACAAAGCTGTGATCTCGGGTTTGAATCCGGGGTTGGGCAGTGATACTGTATTTTTCTATTCATTATCAGCCCGGCGTCATGAATTTGTGCCCGATATGGCGATAGGCTGGCCCCCTACCACATCCTGGGACGGAACACACAAGGCGAGACGTGAGTGTCCTGATTACCACCGGGAAAACCTCTGCCTACCCCTTCTGGGAAAAAGGCGTGAGTATGTATGTAATTAATTTATGGAATATTTTTCTAAGAATGCAATACAAACACACTGCAATAGTCAGGTGAGCGGGACCACGGGACGATAAAACACATCCATCACAAAGCCGCCGGCTCGTAATAACGTGAGACCGAAGTTTTAATGGGAAGGTCAGGAGGATTGAAAAGGGCAACCTTATCGATTGCGTCGAGTGGGAAATGCTCGCGGATCTTATTTGTTTTTACCTTCAAATTATGTGGGGATATTTGTACGAATTTTTATTTGGCAAATTTCGATAAAGTTTCTTACAAAGTTCAAAGTAAACTACCAAAAGGGATGTTTGAGCGTCACTTATACTTTGAAAAAAATCTTGAAATCCCATTCAATGGCAAATTAAATAGGACAAAGTAAATAGGGCAAGACTCCGCTTTGGTTTTGTTTTACAGTGATTTGGAAGTGGTGAAATAAAACGAATTCTTACGGATTTTATCGCGAATTAAATTAAATTTTTACATTTTTTAATTTCCCAACGTTTTGATCACTTTACAGTTTTCGTGGTCACGGGGCGGACCACGCAAATTCACGATAAAACTCGTAATAATTCGTATTATTTCAATGTGTAACATTCGCGTAAATCCAAGAAACCATTATGCAAACCAGTACGGACTGATTTGGAACTTTTTCTTTACTATTATACTACTTTACTATTAACAGCCTCTTCAAAGTGGCTACAGATATAATTTTCTAGGCGTAGGATGGATGCTGCTTTCAACAGGTCAGTTTCAAAAGTTGATAGATATAAAACACACACACAGGTGTACGCGTTCTATACCCATGACACAAAGTATTGTGTAAGATCTAGTAAGATCTTAGTGTGCGTCCGGACTATGTCTGTGACTGTTGGGTGTATTTATCTAATTATTTTATTATTATTACAATGTTTTCCTTAATCGTTAAAGTCTGCTACAAAATTTCATAAGTAAATAAAATTACTAAATACACGTACTTTCAAAATTCAGAGTCTACTTTGAGCTTAAACCCCGACCTTTATCAGTCAGGTACGCAGCAAAATAGGTTTCCTCACTGCTTCGGTGGTGCAATTGAACTACGGTATGATTACGACGCTGAAGTCTTGGGTTTGAATCTCGGGTCGGGATAGTGATATTGGATTTTTCTATTCATTATCAGCCCGGGGTCTCGCATTTGTGCCTGATGGATATAGGCTCGTAATAGGGATCACATTGTGGGAAAGAATACACAAGGCGAAAAGTTGGTGTCCTGATAGCTCTACCTACCCCTTCAGGAAAAATGGCGCGAGTTTAGTAACATAATTTCCAACGCATCTTTTATTCAGCAGCATATTTTCAAAGAAATGCAATTGGATTCCTTCTACAACGTTTTATTTATTATCTTTCAGTTACGTAGCGTGATCTCATCTGTAACTTGAACACAGTAAAGCATTTTGCTTGTAGAGTGTAAAGAGATTGTCCTTGCGCCGCCCTCGGCAAAAGAAGATAGAATATACGGCCTGGCAGTGACCTACATTCAAGTGTAGGTTATAAGGCGATTTGATTCATGCAACAGGAATTAATAATACTGTAAATATAATTTCATATAAAATCAAAAGTATTGTCTTAAGCATAAATATTATCAAAAAGTTTCTGACCATGGCAAAGTTGATTTATACAATTTTTATATCGTTAAAATAATGTTTTATTTGAAAGATAAAAATATTGTCATAAGCAAATAAATTAGGAGAAGCCTGTGTTCAGCAGTGAACTTCCTTTGGCTGATGGATTGGATTGATTGGAAGCAAATAAATTATTGATTAAGAACACAAGGTCATCCCAAGTAAGATTCCGTCATAACTATTGATATTTCGGTTTTTCGGTCCTGCAACTTGCAGTTACAGGGTTTACAGTGGTATTACCAAAATTAACTAGTGGGGTGTCAAATTTCAAGCCACAATTTATTTTCCGTATCTATTAAACCCTCCAAACTCCATTGTATTATATAAAATATATTTTGTATTATTACTCGCTAACAGAAATGTACACGGAATCAGCATATTTGTCCATGCGTATTTCAATATTAATATTGTCGCGCGGGCAACGCAAACACGGAGGGGTCTTTATAACGTAAATAATCAAATTACCACGTGAGGCTACAATTCTACGAGCGGTTTCACGACATTATATTTAAATATACTCCAGCATTAAGCCAGCGTGGTGGACTATATGGCCTAACCACTCTCAATCGTACTCTCGATTGTACAGGAGCTGCCCACTGCAGTGGGAGGTATACGGGTTGATAAAGATATTTAAATATGTATGTGTTGTTGTATGTTCCAAACATGTGATACTTTATTAACCCAACTCAAAATTATCGTTAGCAAAATACCATATAGTAGGTATTTCTTAGTGTAAAAGTAAATAATGGATATAGTACATAGAAATACTAGATATAATATCTAGATAATTATAAACAGTAATATTCGGGATATTATCTGTTATTATATTGTATTATTTAAATGTCTATAATATAACGAGTAAATAGATTTTATTTCATACATTTTAGTAGTTAATTAAATTGCCTATAATATAACGTGGAAACGGATTTTATTGCAAACTTATTTATGTTACATGACACCTTTAATAACACAGCCATTATACACACAAACACAGCAAAATATTTGTAAACCAAAACAAATATTATCTGCCCAAAAACGCTTATTATTAAACGCAGAAAATCACCTTCAAGTGGCTGCATCAATTGCTTATCAAAACAATAATTGACGAAAATGACCAAAACGCAGCGTTTAAACGCTAAAGTACATCAAGCCTTACAGTTTGCAGGCGACTGATTACAAGAATGAATTTATGGCGCCATAAAATGTAGGTACAAGGCGGGGCATGATACGTTATTTACGCGCTTTTTTATAGATGCTATCAGGGAAGTATCTTGCTGACTTAGGCTGTTCTTGTTATACTTTCGTAATAATGAGAGGTAAACTAACTTTATGTTGTTGTTGCGAGTGTATGTATCAATTAGGAATAAATATTTTTTGGGGATATTTTGACTACAATGGTGTGAGGGAAAAATATGTATTATAAATATAATAAAATTAAAACGTCACACATGTGTGTATTGATACTCCATCACCACGCACTATAACGGTAAATTAAATATTGTGAGGAAACCTGCATACCAAAGTAATTTGCTAGAATTTCTATGATATATACAACCCGCACTAGGGCAGCGTAGTGAACTATATGGCCTAGCCCCTCGCAATCGTACTCTTGATTATAAAGGGGGCTCGTGCCCTTAAGTAGGACGTATATATGGGCGGATACCACACATCGTTTGGACTCCACTCTTACAACAATCGAGTCGTGTGTCGTGAGTACCAGACACAACAAGAGACTTCTTGGTCACACAATAGAAGGACTCGAAACAAATATTTGCAGATCACACAAATATTTATCGCGGTGCGGGGATTAATTCTGTGACCACATGTTTCATTACAAGCAGTAATAGTATAAAGACTTGGTAGCATGTATAAGATCTTTGCACTTAGCTTTATGATTTATGAATCAGGACTATCGCCCTAACCGGATAGATATAAATATTTTAGCAGCGGACTTATTCCTTTTTATCTAAAAATAATGAGATAAGCTACTACGATGAAATGGATAAAATTAAATATTCCTCAGTACTGCAACTTTCATATAATCTCATTAATGATAAATTAAAATATTCTGCTTGGACTAAGTATTTTACGTTGAAACTTATCTCAGCCAGGTGCCTTGAGGAAAGCAAGTCTATGCCACAGTATAATTCATAGAAGTAATAAAATATCATTAGGTTTTTCACTATTTTCACTGAAATTGAAGACAATTAGTGCGTAAGCTGAAATAAACATACATTATACACATATCGCGTTAAGTTTCTAGTGATGTAGTATCACGTTCCATGCAGTTTATATGTTTTTTTGCAACACAATGACATAAGAGTAAAAATAATTAAGTCAAGTTTATTATATTCAATATGATAAAATATTTTATCTACAATTTGTTTCATACTCCAATTGCAATCTCAACCTATCGCGTACTATACTTTCAAATCTATAACTGAAAAAATACGTCATGACTACACGTTCATAAAGCAATAAAGTATTTTTTACCCAAAAAAGCAATTATTTACAGCGTATATGTCGTAGACATAAATCCCCAAGTATTAATCTGGGAATATTACAATAATTCCACTTTTATTATTTTACTGTGGCGTCTACGTAATAAATACGGCGATTTAATCTCTACGGTGCTACGAGTCTACGAACTTCTACGACTTCACTGCTACGGTGTGCTACGCGTCTACGTACATAATTTCGGTTATATGTTTTTTTATTCGTCTTTAAATTGACCTTAATCTTTGCGTTGAATGCCATATTGCTGATATTATTTATTTTGTTCTACAATAACCAAAAAATACTTAATATTTTATAATAGAACTACTTCGCAACATAATATACATATCTAACTTTAAACCTGATATGAATATTGAAGTCTTTCAACCATATTTTGTTATACTCGTACTTTTGTTTGCATATTTTTTTTATAATAATCATACATTTTTCATAGTAAAGAATTATAAATACAAAGAAGTGCAAACTCAACACGAAAAAAAGTACAGAAAAATACATACTATAATTAGTTTTTCAACAATTGTAATTTAATAATCCCACACAATGAGTCATAGAATTAACCAAATCTATCAAATGGGTTGTAATTTCGGCACATTCTAGACACAGCTGAGAATAGTTTTAGATTAGTTTCAACAGGGGTGGTGGGGGGTGGGGGAATATATAACGCCTGGGGCGGGGTTGGAGCGTGCATGTTTATGGGCTTAGGCACTTCTGGACTGTCGAAAGCATATCTAACTTCCAATTTGATTTTTAAAAATTACTAAAATTTATTTAAATGTTATATTCGTACCAGGAACATACATACAGATAAATTAAGGTATATAAATATGTACAGGAATTAGGTGAACAGGTATGAAATTCTCAGTTATAAGCGAAAGAAAAAGTCAAAATGTTACATTTTCACTTTTTCTTTTGCTTATAATTTTTTTCGGTCTGCCCTCATCCGACAGTTATCCGCCGGCGAAAATTTGTTATACATGTAACCGAAATATTTAACTTATGATTTTATGACAGGCGTTCCGTCCCAAATCAAGGTTTTCCTCTACATAAAAAAGTTTATTTGAACCCACATCAATCCACAAGTAGGTATCACCTTCACCCTCGTTTACTCCCTTTTAAACCACAAATAAACATCCCTACCATTAAACTGTTACCTCAACTCAATAAAATTCCAATTTCCAATTCCATAATAAAATACTTGTTTTCTCATTGTTGACTTGCAAGTCAAGTACCAGACGTAGTAATACATCAAAGCGTATCGCTCACCCTCCGCCATAAAATTCGTATGATATGTTTTTTATTTGCCGGCACCTGGATTGGCGAGAGTCCCTCGGGCCGCTGAGCTCTACTAACGCGATTACGAACGGGTTTGGTACAAGGGATTTGGGGTGGGGCTAGATGAGGTTTTTTTGCATTTTACTAGCGTACGACGTTGGACCACCTTTTCGTGGCCAATAAAAGGAAACTGTCATCTGTTAGTTTAATTTATTGCTTATTCAAGCATGAGGACCGTTTACTTAATGGCTTCCTTAATCACGAATATCGAAATCAATGCGCTTTATTTAGACGTATATTTTTATTCCATAAGTCCGGCAATCGAGCAAACAGGTCTCCTGATGGTAAGTGATCACTGCCGCCCATGAAAATCCACAACGCTTGGACCATGGATGTGTTGTCGGACCATCACATCCGGGTGGAAAAAGGTTCAGAAGAGGAAAGGGGTACTGGGCATCCGACAATCTCACTCACCGCACGAAACGCGACAACTAAGCTGTCGCTTCTCATCGATCTTTTGTAAGACAGTAGTAACACCCCGGACGAGCCTACCCATTCATGGTAAGCCATGAGTGACAGCAACGTGGCTCTACCACTTTTAAACCGACTTACTTATAAGGGACTAAAATTTATGCAAAAATATGATAATGAAATTGAATTTCCCTTTTAACTGATTTTCTTTCTTTCTTTTTTCGTGTATTTTTTTTTATATAATCGGTGTCTCTTTTGACTTAGAGCACCCTACGCCACCGCTCAAGACGTGAGACTGTACATACACACATGTGGGCGTAATTTAATATCTCGAGATATACCTGTACTTATATTATGAGCACATGTTCCTGCCTAACGGGAAACGTTTAAAAGCCAGGAACAACCTAAATATTGGGCTATAAATAGATACTTTAAACTCACTACCATGCATTTATTTTCCTTTACTTTGCATAAGTATTTTTATTAATTAAAACATTTTTGTCGTTATATGTGAGAAATTACTAACGGCAATAACTTTCCAATTTGCTCTTATTTGTATGTGATTTTTTTAATTGATTTGTTTTTTTCTGTTCATAGGTTAAATTACAACTCTTATAAAAAATCAAGCATTTGGATTTATAATTCACTTGTCACACATTAAATCTACATAGAAATTAAACGAGCCTAAATAAATCTTAATCTTAAAAGTGCAGAACTTTGACCCTATTACCTGAACTTAGAATAGAACGAAAGACTCAACGATCACAATCCACAGTATCACTAGACCAAAGCGGTCCTATCATATGAAAAAGACGTATATTATTTTAAGTCGACATTCCACACGAGACATAAGAAAAATATGAATTGTTTCATTTCCACTAAGACCAATATTCCCGTTCGGAACAGACATGTGTCATGAACGTTATTGTTTCACCCCTCTGTAATATGTGAACATTCTGACGTGTTGAATATAATGCCTATTTTGTTTCTATAGATGAGAGCTAAGTTATTTGAATATGTTATATTTTACTTGCATTTGCCCGCTACTTCGCTTGTGTGGTTTTGAGCGTTAATAAATTCTAACCTATGCGTTTTTTTCGATCGATTTTTTCTATCGATTCTCTCGGTTGTAGAGTAGGCCCGTGCCCAGCAGTGGGACGTATATGGGCTGATAAAAAATGCGTTTTTTTATTATTATTTACAATAACTAAAGATAACAATTTACAGCCTATTTATTATGTTACAATACAGTAGAGTTTTAAAGTACTAATTCTACTTAATAAAATTAATTGCAACTTACAACTACCCGTGGATTGTTTTAACATTTTTTTCTTCTTATTATGATTTGTATAGTCTTTAATCAACTTGAGATATTTAATTAACTGATTAAGATTGGGATTGCGGCGACACATATATAATTTGAATATATGCATAATAATCCGCTGGTTGGACTAATTCTAGCGTTTGTCTCCCACACACCGAGTTTTGGTTAGTATGCAAATTCTACATTTCCGCCTGCAGTTCACCCATATATTATAATGGATCAGTAAGGACCAAAAGGCTTACGCTAAATGAGTGAAAAGCATTAAAAGAAATCAATAATAAAATGTATTTGCAACGGCAAAATAATGGCAATATGTATTGCACAAAACTATTAAAAATAGTTTCTAGAATAAATTAACTTTCACCCATGATGGTCAACCAGCTAACTAATTAATCACCGTATAATAAAATTATCAATCATAATATTTAGTTATAAAATAAAATCCCCTAGAAACTGTCTACAATAAGACAAGGGAGCTAATTATAATTTATTATTGCCCAATTTATCATTACCAGCATCCTCTCAAACACTCGCCACAATAGCACAGGGGAGCAAGGGAATTGCGATTGATTAAATTCTTATCAATTAATGACTATACTTTGGGACAAGACACTAAGGCATTGTCCACGTTGACAGTGCGCAACTCCGTGATGCGGGTTGTGGTGCCGTCCAAATGACGGGAATATAGCGATTTGAATTAAACAAATATGTAGAAATATTTCTCTAGAAGCGTTGTACTTTTTGAATTATGTTGTTGTAAAATAAATAATCAAGAATACTTTTGTTTTTATAAAATAGCATTCATCTTTCTCTATTCCAAGCGTAAAGATAGGGCTGACTATCTAAGTATAAATTGTTATCTCACAATTTATAGGTCTGGCATTTAATTTAAATGCAATTAATAATGCCAAGTCACAATTACATATTGTTGTAATACATTACTCTCAGAATATAATACTTTAAAATTTTAAGTTACTTCCGTCTAGGAAAAGTATATCTTATAAAGAAAATAACAACAGGCAAGAGACCGCTTATCATCTTAAACCACATCGGAGTAACCCGGAATAATTAAACAGCACTAATTCAATTTTTGTAACACCGATCTTTCGAATTAGGTTAGACGTTTTAATTTACTCTACATTTTTTTCCTGACCTTAACCTGAATCAACTAATAAAAGGGTTTTTGCTTGTTAAACAGTTAATGTAATATCGAATTTCATACAGTAAGTAATTGACCAATTAAATTATAGTATTTCCTTATTATAGGTTATTTGCATTGTTCCATCATACACAAGGACTCTCAGCATGCTTGATTACGACTAACTAAATCGATATTCAGCACGAGGGGTGTAATAATTGATACAGTTGAATTTGTATTCATCCGGACCCATTCCAATAATAACTTTTAATAAAATTAAATTTCAATAGTTCTAATACAAAGATAATTGATCTCGAATTATAGCGTTCTCTGCTTACTTTCGTCTCAAATTGTCCAACAACTCATGGTACCCCAAAATTGTTGTTTTCTCTTATCCATCCAATGGTTGATTGTCTGTAAGATTCCGCTTTTTGTACGTCTTTTTTATCTATTGTGTTCTTTGTCTATGTCACAGGTGTACAATAAAGTTTAAATAAATGAAAAAATAAACAACAAGACAACTAAGAAGTCTTTCCGACATCTCTGAGGTAATAACACACCGGGCGTGAACCGTGCGCTCGAGTGGCTCCCGTCCGAATTGCAATGAAAGATCACCTTTATTGATCACTACCCGGTGTCTTTAGCCTTTAGTCTTATACAATTTCCTGGAGCAGTGTCTGAGTTACTTGTTGATATAAATATCGAATGGTTGTTGGATATTTGTGCCCACCACGATAGCAGCCACTGAATATGAAGTTGGAATACCTATCGGCCTAAGTCGACATAATTGTTTTATTACTAAAATATATATTTGTGCCTCCTACTGTCACAAATATAGTGCTGACCCACCCACATTAAGTTCGATCTAGCATTTTTTTTTAAATCTATACAACCAAGAATCACAATACATGCATAGATACCTATTATTATGCTAGTATAAAAATAAAAAACATACAAAATATGACATTACTTTTTGCCGAGGTGGCCCCCTAATTGGCACAATGTGAGAATGGTATATACAAATATCTTATCTTTTTAAATATTTACCTTTGACTTTTAATTGTTATCATTAAATTTTTAGTTCTATTTCCTGTGTCAACATTTCATTCGTAATTTCTGTGCATTCCATGCTATCTCAATAAATCCTTTTTTTTCTTCCTTTTTAACGCATGCATGAAATCGAAGCAGGTATACTGTATATTTAGGTATTTAGAATAAAATACAGACTGTTAATATTTAGCACAATTTTTATCCATGAACAAAAGCTTCGCAAGCTATCAAAAGAGGGTTATAAAAACAAAACGCTCGCATTAAATCGACGAGTGTGGAAACCGTACGTATTCCAGCTCCACCGAGTCTCAATGGCGGAATGTTAACCCGGCGATTACACGAACGAATTAAAGCGAATAATAATTAATGGGGTGTTTATGAGCGTGTGGTGGCAGTGATAGCGGTTATGTAGATAATAACAAAATTATTTATATTTTATGAACAATAACAACAATAAAATAATCTAAAAATAACATTATTAAAAATTAAAACACCGACAGACGAATTATAACTATTTTTATTAAACATTTGCGAATTTTAAATCACTGTTGTTGGACTTCAATATACCCTCAAAATAAATTTTATTATAAACTATGTTTTTATATGAAGCGCATTTTTTTTATTAGAGATAGAAGAAGGCATATTGTAATATAATATAATACGGTTTGCATGCACCATTAAATGATGTTCAAAATTTGCTGAATTTATGATAGCGTAATTAATTAATTACTCATGACATAAATAAAAAAAACTTTTTAAAATTATTTTTAAATATTACTACAAGATTACGACTATCAAAAAGAAACCAAAAGTCGCTACAACACAAACCATCACAACGTAACAAAATGGATCACGAATTGAATGTTTATTTAACAATTTCAAATGTAAATTCGCAGACGAGAATCGTCAACAACTGTATATTTTCATCGGATTAGCAGTTCGGAATTATGCGAACAGCTGAAGGAAATACGACGAACGACTGTTAATCAGATGGGAAGCTATCTCCTTCTAATTTAGCTTAGAGAAGTTATTTTATTGTTGATGGTAAATTCTGTATTTGAGTTTGTGAAATACCTTTTCGATACGAATACTGTTATAATCGCGAATCATCTGCGATAGTTTTGAATGAATTCCAGTGTAATTTGTATAAAGCTATAGAAAGTGCATTAATAATGTTGTACCTAAAGGCAGTATTTGTTAACCTCGCATAGAAAGTACAGACGTGTCGAGGTTTCCAACTAATATTTCGATTTTATTTATAAGTCATATTTTGATATTAATGAAATCAAATTTATTTATTTATAGACCAACATCTATACAAATTATAATTCAAAATATTTTAGAAATATTATTTGCTACACATAATTTTCTTGTCTCATGTACAGAATTACTCACAGAATTACTGCTTATTATCATTAATTTATTGTTCTGAAATGTTTACTCCAACTACAGTCAATAAGTGTATTTACTTCCAATCAAGTTATCCTAACAAACCACGGACTCAGCACGTAGTGTTTACTTGGTTTAAGAGACTGCATACTTGGTAAATACTTTAAAAATATACGTATGCCAAATAACTTAATATGTTACTTATTAAAGAGAATTGTTTAAAGCTTATAAATACCCACCAACCTTGTATTAAAAATGATAAAGGCAAGCTATACCTTTAAATCCATATTATTGTATGCAGCTATTTAAAACAAACCAAATCCAACAATCAATATGATGTCTTGCTCAGTGAGACAGCAGTTCCGCCCAGCTGGAGCCATTAATATAGTCACTAAATATAATCGTCATATAATAATTATTATTAAAAAACCTTTGCCCCACATAAGGATTACTTCGAGTATATTGAGATAACATTATATTTGTAATTGTGTATTTCAGTATCAATAAATATATCTTATAATGTATATGCAACACTTATGATAGTAGACATATCAAACCTTGCCTAATATTAACCCGTTTTGGCTCATAGATATTTATCGTAGGTATTAAATTTGTTAAAAGATTCAGACAGCATGAGAAGTTTAATGTTTACTACTCACCCGGGTTTTCTTCTTCAATCACAGGAAGCACACTATTTACCTCAGCTCTTTCGAAAGATGCGGTCGATACGTTGGAAACGGCGTGCATGCAGAGCCTTTTTTCTATTGCAAAGGATACCACTGTCGACAATTCCACCAATGTCAAATGTGCGATGGGAACTCGTGTAACTAGTATAACAGTAGGGGAGATTTGAACGGTCGACATTATTTTATTATTTTTTGTTACAACTACCTACTACACTATTGTTGTTGGTTCGACAGTGAACTTTTCGTATAAAATTGTGGCAGTTTTGTACTGAAACAAACACAATCACACGTAATTTTATATATAACAATCCATCCATCCATCAGACAAAGGAAGTCCACTGCTGAACATAGGCCTCCCCCAATGACTTCCACAGTGACCTGTTGGACCCAGCCTGCATCCAGCGACGTATAACAATAAAACATTTAAATATAAATAGTTGTTAAAACGTTAAATAAAACAGGTATATTACAGAAAACACGTATTGAATTTCAGGATCACAGTCTGATGGCGTTAGATTACATTTTACAAAATTATTTTGAATTCTTAAGTACACTATGATAACATGCTTATTTTTGTAAACTGTATATTTCTGATGAACTAACACAGATTATTTTTATTATTATAAAATCTTCTGAAAGTAATCATAGCTTTGAAAAGTCGCGAGGAAGAGTGGGTTAAAAGAAAAGAGACTTATATCACACATTGATGGTAAACAGTTAATGCTATGCTAGTTGTATCTGTCATTCAAAGAAATTAATTTTCAAACTCCCTACAGAGAATAAGATATTCACTTTCCTACTTTGTAATTACCAGTTATGTGTAATAAAGGAGAAAAAGGTTCTTGATGATATTGTTTTTTTTCTTTACACCAGAAAAACAGAAACAATTTCCGTGCAAACAAGATAAGATACTTTATAAAAATAAAATTAAATTCCTCACACAGAATTCTTTAAGAATAACAAGTTTTGGAGCCAGCGACCCGTTGCCTTGGGTCTGATAGGTTATTATTACATTTCTTAAATATTGTTAGTAAAAGTAGAAATATTTAATGAAAATGTTACGCAGAGAAAAGTTTGGGACGTGGATTGGCCGGATTAAAGACAGAGGCTGTCGCGACCGCGATTAATCGACTGCTCTATTTTTTAACCTACATCAAATAAATAAAGGAGTTTATCAAATCGATTGTATTCGCATGTTATTTTTTTAAATGATATATTTAAAATAACTCAATATTTACCACAAAATAGGTCCCTAAAGGTCGTCGCCCACGAGGAGGGCCTAGACGACGAACAGGTGACGAGACGAATTATACGTCTATTGGAAATTTTGTCTTATAAAGCTCTTGATCGAAATGTGTGGAAGGCGGGAAGAAAGACCTTTGCCCTGCAATAGGACGTTATAGGCTCATTATAATAAATTACTTAATATTGTACCAGCTAAAGCTTAGTATTTGAATGAGGCCTGCATTAGCTAAGGATCTTTTAGTCACTAGCTAAATACGTATTTTTCTGACTAAATATAAGTAGTGATTAAGCGAACTTGTCTAAGTGATGCTCTGTCATAATTGTACAGGATTCGTTTAAGTGAGATTAGAAATGAGAACAACTTATTTTGTTAGGGGCACAATAACTTGTTCTCATTTCCTCATACTTCGTGGTACTTACTTCGTTGTCGCAATCCAAAATTACTTTAGTGACACTACATTTTATTGCTCTTTCCTATATCCGGTTCATGTAACTATTACAAAATATATAACTACAGTAAATAACGTATTTAATCCGCATACTTATTATGTGTGGAGACTTGTTATTAGTAATATGTTTATTTTACATTCAAGTTTTTGGATACATTTGTATTAACCTGTAAGTCTTCCTAAAATAAATAAAATTGATTCACGTAAGTCGAAATAAAACTCATACAAAATGATTTTCAGTTTTGAACCCTGGCCCTCGTGAAATTGAACACTATCACTGCGCGCATAAGCCAAGCCGATACAGTAATGATAAAAGAGTCAAATATATCGACATGTCACTTAGTGGCTGGATAGTCAATCGAGGTACATACAGCTATTTCTGAAGCGTCCTTACTGGACGAGAATATTAACACGTCTTACCAAGCCAATATCACCATTATATATATGAAGTTACAGTCTAAAATCCCCTGTTGGTGGTGAAATATCAACCGTTTTGTCCAACACGACACAGCGCTGCGAAGTCTATTGTTAGATGTAGATTTAATGCCTAAAAAGCAGGCTAGTTGAAGCCGCCACGAGCGAGCCTACATTTTTGTTCTCGCGAAGATTGTTCATATCTCTGGGAAAGTTTAAGCGAGAATTTAATTTTTTTCTTTAAAAATACGTGGCATGAATTTCATAGAACCCATTTTTTTTGTATTGTATCAGCCCATATACGTCTCACTGCAGCCTCCACTATAATCCAGAGTACGATTGAGAGGGGTCAGGCCATATAGTCCACCACGTTGGCCTAGTGCGGGTGGAACCCATTTCGGTACGGAATATGTGATATCGTAGGTTGGGTTTTGTTAACATAATATCGGATTTGAAAATATTCTTCAAGATACACTTTTTGTTTATTTTAATGAATGGCGAGACGAGCATGCCATTCGCCTGATGGTAAGCGATACGACCGCTCATGAACAGTAGCAAAACCAAACAACACCATGAATTTCGAAGCAATGTTTGGCATTCCGCTGCTCTCGCCGTCCTGAGACATAAGATGTTGAATCTCATTATGTCCAGTAGTTACTCTGACTACAATATCCTTCAAACTGGAACAACAGTGCTTTTACGCTGTTTGGCGGTAGAAATAGACATTGTGGTAGTACATACCCAGGCGGCTCTCACATGAGACCTACCATAACACTATGGCTTTTATGTCCTTCACCCAAATACGAACCCAAATTGAATACGCATTAATATTATTATTTTTGGTATGTTAATTAATATTATCTTGTATGTCTATTGAGATGTCTGCTGTGATGTGTAGAGTACATACAAGTTAGTTTAAGAATTAATCTAATGGTCTAATGTTGAAGTGTATAAGCTGTGAATCGTGATGTCGTGGGTTCGACTCCCAAGTAGAACAACATACCGTGAGTAAGTTATTCAATCTCTGTATCTGTCTGTCTGTGGTCTGCGTGCCCGTAAAGGTCATTAACACATAACTCGTAAGGTAAGCTAAGTCAAGTTAGTCGCTATGGGTATCAACATATTGTGAGACTTTTTGCGATAGTATTGTCAATTATTAATAATGAAAGCGTAAACTATAGCGGTCTTAAACATGACCTTTGATATTTTAATCAATGTGATCATTAAAGCATTCGACTAGAGGGCGAAAACCACAAACCACGTGTAAGCGGTCACTAATTCGAAACAATTAATTAATCTCCAATGAAACATTAATTAATAAAGCTAATCTAGCAAAATATTATAGTTGTGTGTCTGAATGTTATAGTAATGGAAACATGCTCATGATGTCCAAGGCTACATAATAATATGTATTTAATAATTTATTTTTAGAATCGACTATCAACGAGAGGCGGTGGGTTCGATCCGTACACCGAGACAAATGTTTGTGCGGCCCAAACATATTCTGGTCTGGATGTTCGGAGACCGAAAAGTATATACTCGTTTATACGAAACTAATGATTAAATTGTATAAATTAATATTTTTCACTTACGTGGTGTCATCCCTTATTCCCGGGAAGGGCCATTAGTGCCAGCTATATTTAGCTGAGTTTATTTTCATCCAACATATCCGAATGCAAGCTTCCCGCCATGCTATCCAGAGATTTCTGTCACAAACACCGAGTTAATTTTTTTTCGTACTGAACAACTCTTAGAAAGTGCTTTTCCTATTCCAGAATCGAACTTAAGATGTTACGGCTCACAGCCCATATTATAAACTGCTGCTAAACAACTAAATCAACATTTAAAAGAAAAAACTGATTACGTTTTTTAACTTTGCTTTCTGTTTAAATTTTGTTCTGAGTACAATGAAATGTAACTTCAGGAGGATGTGGTGTGTTTGTCTCTTTTTCGAAAATCAAGATAAATCTTATTTCATTAACCAGATTTTGACTCATTTTCCAATGGAATAAACGCAGTCCGTTACTCACTTCTAATAGGTTTCCAGAATAAGTTTGCGGGAGTTTTTGGGACTCCAGCCAAAACTAAATTGGTACGACTAACTGAATGAATAACTACTTTCAGACATAGTCTAGCGAGCAACTTATACTATTTTATTCATTAAACCAAATGTGGAATGATCGATATAAAATTAGACGTGGCTTCAAGATGTTATGTTATGTTTTGTTATGTTATGCTTTACTATGTTCACCATAGTTTTAGAAAATGATTTTACGTACTGTACAAAGAACATAAATAAGAGATTCATGATGGTGACGACACACAATTTATACAGACTTCATAGGCCTTCATATAACGATGCATGTGTGCACATATAATATCATACATAATTCATTAACATATTGGCGGTCTACCTACCAGCGGGATTGTTACAGAATATTTGTGTTGTTCACCCACAACATGTTTGCAACATTTATGCCAATAATTCTATCAAACTCCATCGAGTACTGATTAAAAGCCATAAAAAGTGTTATACTGTTCTTAAAACCTTGAAATGCGTCTAAACTTCTTCATTTTGCCCAGCTTTTAAAATTCCCAGCATTCTACTAGATGCGATACATCCTCTAACCGCGATACCTAATTAACTCTCTATTTACCCGCAATTAAAGTTGTTTATTTAGTTGCCCATTGCCGCAACTAGTAATTGGTTCGAAGGAAGCACAAGTTTTATTTTAACAGCGGTTCCTGCATTTCCAAAGTTTTTACGTTCGTTAGAACGAGAACTTCCAACTGTTGAGAGTTACATATGACTCTCCAAGCAATGATAAGGCCAAAGTTTGACATCAAAATGTTTACGTAATCAACCCACATTACAGCGGAGTTGGAAACTTCCCTCATTTATGGAAATGCTTGTTTTTTCTGTTAAATTATTAAGGGAACTTTTTATTTGGACTGGCGGAATGAGGTTATTAGCGAGGACCTGTTTTAGTAGGTCAGGTCGCACTGAGTGAGCTCTCATTTGAAACACATGATGATTCCGGGATTCGATTAGTTCTGGGATGGTGGTTGTCAGTCGTGCGTGTCGTTGTGAAATAATAATGTTGCATCTGACATACTTACATAAACTCATGCCTTTTTTTCCACAAAGCGTAGGCCGGCGTGCTACTAGAACACCCACGTTTTTCCCTTAACGTTATGTTCCAGGATGTGGCAGGGGACGACCCTATAGCCATATCGAACACATATTCTGACTCCGAATATGTTGCAACAAGCATGCTAAAAATACATACTATTTTATCGGTACGGAAAAATATTGAAACAATTATACTAAGAATAAATGGAGGCTTCAAAAATAGAGTGATCTTGAAATCTCAAATAACTATAAAGACGAACATCATACATACATAAACACACGCCTTTTTCCCAGAAGGGGTAGGCAGAGGTGCTAACCAGAATACCCACGTTTCGCCTTGTATATTCCGTCCAACGATGTGATAGGGGCGAGCCTATCGCCATATCGGGCACAAAATCCTGACTCCGGGCTGATGATTAATAAAAAATCCAATATCAACATCAGACGAACATCAATACATATGGTACAATAATACATCTTTGACTCCCGTATTTACTTTTTAACGCCTAATGAAAGCATCTTATGGAAACCTGCGTAGCTGAGACTTATCCAAAAGACTTTCAAAAGCAAATGAAGTCTTTAATCCAAACTTGACTGGCTTTATGGAATCAGGTCTCAGAAGTAAAATTCTACTCATTCATAGAGAAAAAACGGCGAGAGGGAAGCAAAAGGAATGAAATTCTATTATCAAGAAAATCAAATTTATCCACAATACCACTATTGTATCGAAACACATATTTCATTTCAAAAATATATTACCAACAATATAAAATTCATTTTATTGCAATATTGTACACAATTCATGAGATGTGCCGTGGCCAGCCGACATAATTCCGAGTACAATGCTCGAGGCAACAGGTTGATGGTTCCTTAAAGAATGCCTACAATAGCATAAGTCTCGACACAATAATGATACAAAGGCACGCGACCATGCTGTATGTATTTGTACTGCAATCTTTTTGTTTCTTCAAGAATGGGTTGTGGTGTTGTAATGTAAATTATTATCTCTGTATTTCTTTAAAAGAATGGTCAAGAAACACTATTATCAGGAGCTATGAAGATATTGGAGTTGTTCACATTATCCTCTGTATGTTGTTATTTCTTTATATCGCCTTCATATTTATGTAAATATGTATTTTGTATATATTTATTTATATGTATATTGTGTATGTTTATTGGATTTGTATGTATTCACTTCATTCATTCATTCGTCAGCTAAAGGAAGTCTACTGCTGAACATACGCCTCTCCCAAATCTCCAGGTCACTGTGGAAATCATTGTGAGAGGCCTATGTTCAGCAGTATGTATGTATATGACATATCTAATATATATAAATCTCGTGTCACAATGTTTGTCCTCAATGGACTCCTAAACTACTTAACCGATAATAATAAAATTTGCACACCATGTGCAGTTCGATCCAACTTGAGAGATAGGATAGTTTAAATCCCAAATTATAGTCGTAATTTTAATTTATTGCTAATTATTTGTCTGTTATTATTTGACAGTCACAATCATCTGTTAACTCCAAATGATTCTAACAGATGTCGATACCTTTCGACTGGGTTGAGTAAGTAATCAATAGATGGCGCTGCTATGGTAAATCTACGAACGTGTCATATAAGCTACATTTTAACAGTATAATTACCACGTGTTGTTGACGCTATAAAATTAATTAAATTTAAAATAAGTAGTTCATTATACTTTAAAAAATCAATTTCGTAGTCAGAATTTTGGCTGAGCGGAAAGTTTTAGCAGGAATTTTGCAAAGTATTTGTGTTTGCGTATTTTTAAATGATATTCGTCGTATTTTCGTGTTTATATAAGGCCTATCTACAAAATAAAAGCAATTACAAAAAATTTACAACTTGCCTATTTAGGCATTAAGGGATGAAATGGGATAAAGTGGGACGAACGCGATGAAACCGGTCGGATCCGGATTGCATTCGATGGGAAATAATGGGACGGGATGTAACAAAAAGAAAAGGAGCTAGATGAGATGGGATGGGATACGATAGGAAAAGGGATAGTAGGTACTTAGGTTGGGTTCAGGAGTACAAAAGTTTGAACGGGAATAAGATATTTCTGGTGTGGAGTGGAGTCTAAACATCTAAGCACCCAGGCGAAGCTGGGCCGGGCCGCTAGTATTTATATATAATAATATACTAAATTTGATGTATGCCTGGAGCTGCCCCAACTTTCGTTCTTTCTCATTTATCCAATGGTTGTCTGGCAAAAATTGCTTTTAGCAATAAGACGCCACTTGTATATTTATTCAGTGTTATGATATCTACATTGTATCTGGTGGTAAAATAATTATTCTATAGAGTTGTTGTCTTTTTGATACTATTTTAATATTTCAGGATCGTAGGCGTATTGAAGGTTTTTAATAATAAATGATGATCAAGGAGGATTGTTTGAGAAATGAAAGGCGTTTTTATGGAAATATTATTGGAGCATATGTTTGCTTCGTTTGTTATAATGACATATGTATTTTATGATCTGTTGTACGTGTATTTGCACTATCTCTAATATATAACATTCTTTGTGCCATGTTAAAAATACAATAGGTACCCTTAATCGCGGTAATCAAGCGAATTGTGAAAGCGTTTTAAATAGTAGTGCTTTTAGTCAAAATTGAACAAAACGGGTCGTGCTTTTATCGTCGCGTACAAACATTAAATATGACTTAAGCCGTTTCCACATGAATCACAGACACGCCGAGTGTTAGCAGAATGTACAGATGAGAAACGTTTTAGTTGAAGCGTAATCATTTGGGTTGACGTCGCGTGCGCTATTTCTGTTTCTCTTGTAGCACTTAACGCGATCTCACGTCTAGATGGTTATTTTCTATTGAATACCATAGAAATTATTTTCATGGAAATGGTAAATAAAAGAGGTCAGGGGCTGTTGTTTTAATGCGACAAGGTAAGAATCTATTACCTACTTGATTTAGCTATATATCTCTCTTTCTTCAGCCACAGGAAGTCCACTGCTGAACATAGGCCTCCCCCATGGATCTCCACATTGACCTGTTGGAAGCGGTTCGCATCCAACGGCTATATATTTTATATCAATTGCTATTGAACTACTGTTTGGATCGGGTACTGGAGGTGACCATATAACACATAATTGACATATAATGGGTTATGTGTCCTTTATATAAGACTTGCAGGGGCTGATTACTTTCACGCTTTAGATGTTTGTCTTGTAAACTTTCATATGTAAAATGATATTTAATTATGAATATACTCATAGCACTGCAAAGATGTGCTCTACGTCCCGGCTGTCAGCTCCTAGCTCCGTTCATTATCTATCTGACATTAAATCAATATCTTACGTAACCTAAACTCTTAAACAGGAAATTCCGATACTTAAAATTACTAAAACCAAGTACAGGCAAACACTAATTAATTACAAGAAACTTCGCCACAGCGAGTGCAGCAGTTCTAGCACGTAATTACACGGTAATGCAACTCCGCGTCGAAAACACTTCAAGGGTATTAAAGGATTGAGAATAATTTCAACCATTGACATACTGGAGTTGAGAAGGTAGTATGTCGACAGTATCCGTGGCGCAGTTGGTTAGACGCCGACTGTGAAACGAGAGGCAGTGGGCTCGATCTCTGCCGAAACAAATGTTTGTGTAAACCACGGGTATTTGTTTAGGGTCTAGGTGTTTGCGAGACCGAAAATTCTCTCGTAGTTTCTGATACCCACGATACAATACGCGGTCTTAATGTGGGGACAGGATTATGTTTGTGACTGTTGGGTGTATTTATTTAGTAAATATGGACGTGTTTGAAATAATATATATATGATTATATATATATATATATATATATATGATGGCAGGTAATATCTGTGCCAAGTTTCACAATAGGTACGTTAGCAGTTTTGAAACAACAGACATTACTCTTTCGAACAAGATAATATTCTCTCATTTAAGAGCTTCCGTTAAAACTTGGAAAATGTGGTTAAAGTAAGGTTAGTAAGAAAGCTTATGTTTGTTGATTCCATAAAAAAATTTTTTTGGGAAAGTTGACTCAAATACTACAGTAGCAGTTTATGTATCCTTGATTATATAATTTGTGATCATTCATTATGACTTTGTATATGAATTTAAATAAAAAATGTTATTAAAGATGCGAAAAAAAAAGAAAATAATACCGTTCATGTTACTGAGGAAATTTCTTGCACCAATTCTTTTTCATAGCTTTAAAACTGTCTGAAGCGTTCGTAATATTACTTAACAATTCGAAATATCTTGCATTATGCTATTTGAATAAAGAATATTTACATTCTTATTCAGACAATGTATTTTCTACTATCTTTATTATTTACAAGGTAATATCTTCTTTCTTCGATAATATTTAAAAGTAACATAAAAACGCTTTTCAGGAAAAAAATTGAACAAAAGGTGCATGTAGTTCCAATTTCTCAACAAAGTTTGAACGCAAAACATAAAACATCGCATAAAATAAAACCAACCAAAAAAAACAGTAAATTATAATTTGTCTACAAAATGGTAGAAATACGACTTCATTAACCTACAATACGGTGGATACAAGTCAAATTCATTAAAATGATTACTTGCAAATGAGGACTCATATTGAACTGAACGATGAACCGACAACGGGAGATATGCCAAACTGTGAAGATACAGCAATGAAAAAAATCAAAATACATAGGCTCCGTCTATTGCGTTACCAAAAGTCTACCACGAAAGAAAGAAAAAAAAGTAAAATAAATATGAGCTCCTGATATTATATTATTGTGCGCGTCAGGCTTATTAAGCTTACTAAAATGACAGAAATATAACCAAAACGACAAATATAAGCACATTAAACACAGCGTATTTTAAAACAATAAATCATTATAATTAAATTATTTACTGTAAACTGCGTATGACGGATCACTTTCGAAAATAACAAACCAAACCAAATTCTACAGCTACAGTAATAATTTAATTACAAGCATTAAATTCGATTATGGATCATCCATTTGCTTCTCGCCTACGCTCGGCTATCTAGATTCTAGGTCATAGCGGGTGTCCTTTACCTTGAAATTATTCAGCGTACTGAAATCATCCAATTAAATATTCAGCTATTAATCACTGGCTAGTTGCTTCAGTGCATTTTAAGTCAATCAGCTATGCCTTTTCTGTACTCTTGAAAAATTGCTGAAATCAAAACTTTATTGTGATTTTACAAGTTTAAATGAAGTGTTAGTAAAGGTGCACGCACACCGCAGTTACTTATTGTCAAGCAACGTTTCCAAGTCTTACTCAGCAACATTCAGATGTAACAATAAATAACATTTGTTTAGTAATGTTGCTTGACACGTGGTAACAATCGATAACATTGTTACATTCAGTATTATTCTTTGTTATATTATGTTAATGCTTGTTATAGGCGCTATGGTATCGATTAAAACATTCAAAAAAAAGCAACAAGTAGCCAAAAAGTTGTAGATTGTTAGTTGTTACCTAATGTTATAGTGTTGCACAATGTTGCTCCCCAAAAGGTAACAGCGGTGTAGGTGGGCCATAACGAATCAGACGCGATCGGTCATAATGGTGTTCGCAGTTCTCGTTATATTGAAGTATATTAATTTGTTATATATTAAAGTAAGCCCTCTCACGACCCTGGCCTGAAAAAATAACAATAAAACCACCAACCCGAACCTCAAATAAACGATGTTTGTATGTTGTTATTCGCTTGTTAAAATACCCAACGAGCGAGCGTCTTGTAAACAATAAACAGCATCCATAAACGCGTGTTACATGTGGGCGTATTGTATTATTATTCCGTATTTTACAGCGTCGTCTGCTCGCGAACGATACATAAAATTGGCGAATGTGTCTCATCGTATTCACTCCAAAGTAATTTGTTTATTTTCAACCCATTTCAAACATGAGGAGGTTCCTAATTCAACTGTTTTTTTATATATACATAAACACACGCCTTTTTCCCAGAAGGGGTAGGCAGAGGTGCTACCAGAACACCCAAGTTTCGCCTTGTATATTCCGTCCCAGGATGTGATAGGGGGCGAGCCTATTGCCATATAAGGCACAAATTCCTGACTCCGGGCTGATAATGAATAGAAAAATCCAATATCACTTTGCCCGACCCGGGATTCGAACCCGAGACCTCAGCTTTGTAATCGTACCGTATTACCATTACGCCACCGAGGCAGTTTATTTTTTTTATAGTATGTATATATACTAATCTCTTCTCTTTGCGTTGGTCGATATTTGTGCTAATGGCTTCGGCCAATACGTATGTATAGCCATGTTGGTCCGTATATCCATGGGGTTATGATCAGCTTTTGCCACTCAATAGACCAGCTGTAGATAGTATATTGCCTACGTGTAGATTGAAGGATAGGATTAGTGAAGAAGTGTACCCTACAGAGATTATTAATATAGAAGTAGAATGTATTATTGGCTGTAGTTTATCATTGTATTATATCAGCCCCTATGCGTCCCACTGCAGGGTACGGACCTTCTAAACAATCACGAGTACGATTGATAGGGGTTAGGCCAATAGCTACAAGCTGGCTAAGTGCGGGTTGGCAGTGAAGATTATCATGATTCTACTATAATATGACATGTTAAAGAAATTGACTGACAAGCAATATTCTACATAGGACAGGCTTTACAATATGTTATGCACTACAACATAAATCAATTTCCAGTATATCGTATAAAAATAGATCCATTACCCTGAATGGAAGGTCGAAGGCGGCATTATCTTGAGCCGCTACAGGAAGTGCCAAGACAATAAAGACAATAAGTCAAGACAGTTTTCTTCTATAATACCTTCCATCGTGCTACTGCGAAATGAACCTTATGATTGGAGAGTAAGGGTTGAAAACTACAAAGGACAAAGAGGACTGTCAACAGCAGAGAAATCATTATTTGTGTTTAAGCGATCTGTGGTTCTGTGACAGATCAAGAGCAAGTGAGATGGATTATGTATCTGTGTATAGTTTTTGCTTCAGTCGCTAATGCATCTTCATAATAACTGTGTTAAGTTTATATAGTTGGTCCATTATTCTTATTATAACTATTCTGTATTCATGTGCCTGCTAGGAAAAGACTACACACCTATTTTTTTAATACATACATATGTTCAAATACATATTTCTGATTTCTCAAATAACTTTACTCAATTTATGTAGGTACATGGCAAAGTGACTTCTCTAGAACTAATGGGAAGTCCGATTCGGCACAATTAGTAGATTCACAGAGTAGAGATTGTTACAATTGTACCAGCCTGCTTGAAATCAAATGCACACTGCGTGTCTCGAAAGGCGCAACTCTCACGTGGATCTCTATGGAAGATTTTTCACCATGATTTAACTAGCAGGTCTCTCATATGTGAGAGGCCGCCTGGGTAGGTACCACCGCAATGTCTATTTCTTCCGCCAAAAGTAGTGTAAACGCATTGTTGTGTTCCGGTTTGAAGGAAGGTAGCCAGCGTAACTTCTAGACATATTGAGACTTAACACCTTATGTCGATGGCGAGCGCAGTGAATGCCATGCATTGCTTTGTAATTCATGGTGTTGTTTGGTTTTGCCGCTGTACATTAGCGGTCGTATCGCTTACCATCAGGCGAATGTCGTGCTCGTCTCGCTTTTCATTTCAATTTAAAAAAATATATGACGGCCGCTTTCGGGCAGATACAAAAAGAAACCTTTACCTATTACTATTTAGAAAGCAAAAAAAGGAGACAGTTCGTGTTGCAGAAGGAGTTTCTTGCACCGTTTCTTCTTCACAGCCACAACACCTTCCGAAGCGGTGGTAGCAGTAATTAAAGATTCAAAAGACCTTGTGAAAGAATATTTCAACAAAGAATATTTATATTTTGATTTTTGTTTTTTTTTAAGTATTTATTGAATTCAGGTTCCCCAACAGTATATACATTAAAAACATATTAATTACTTTTCTACAGTTACATTCGGATGTATATACCACTTAAAGGAGTACACAACACTTTAGATAAATTAAACAGATAAAAACAAAAGCAAGGAAAAATTATACTTAAGAACGAAAAAGAAAAAAAAAAGATGAGAAAAGAAAAACAAATCAACAACTTAGTAGTCGTTGAGTTAATTCGCCCTGTTATGTAGTCATATTAGGGCGAATTAACGAAAAAAAAATATCAATCTAACTAAACAATACAATTTAACTTCTTAAAACTTGAACTGTAATATCCAGCAATAAATAAATTATAAACCAACCTGGTCCTTATTTAACAAAACACCACATGTCAAGTCTGTCTGGTCGCAAGACGCGAACATCCGCGAGAATAAAATCTGACTGTGGCTTCCTTTCGCTTGTTATTCAGCCAGCGCGGCGCACGTATTTCAATCTGCGGTATTAAAATTTCATTCTTGGTGTATTTTTCTTTTGTATTTTTTAATGTTAGTCACAGGTGGGTGATTAAATGTCGTTCATATTTTTTCTTGTATATTTTTATTTACGAATAACGAAAAATTGTAAGGTCGAGTCTACGTATATGTAAACGGCAGCGGGTATGAAGATATTATTATGCTTACACGCATATGCACGCTGGCCTAGTGCGGTTTGGAGGACTATACATACCATAGAAATTCTTTCAAATCGCGTGGAAATATTGGCAGTCGCGTCTAGTCCGTTTACCAACAGGCCACCACGCACTTCTAATACGGAGTAACTAACATAAAGAAAACAATTAGAATATTAAATGAGTTACAATATAAAGGTGAAAATAACGTTCTAGATCTTTCAATCTGTACTACAAGCTCCTTAATTGGTTAGCGTGATGATAATCCTTGTTCTCGGTATCTGTACATCAGAGCACACAACAGTAAGCTTTGATCGTTCTCGAATCCTGATTAATCCCGGGTAGCCGTCCCTAACGGTGGCCAAGGCTTGATTAAGGGCTGTTAGGGAAGCACGGATTCAGTAGGGGATCGTGGGGCCCATTAACTTGGCATGGGAGAAAAAAACTGCATAGATATTTTCTGCGTAATGGATTTGTTATTAAGATTTCGGATATGGAATTTCATATTTTGTGATTTAATGTAGAATATTTAGGAAAATTACCTTTTGGAACCTATTAAATTGTATTTTAAATAATATTTTAAATTCATTAATAAGATTAACTTTTATATCTGTTATATACTGTTATGTGTTATAGGAAGTTAATAATATATGGGCTTCCAGAGATAACTCGAAAGAAAAAGCGCCAACATCCATTAACATCATTTTGACAGCCTCCGTGGCGTAGTTGGTTAGACGCCGACTGTGAAACGAGAGGCCGCGGGTTGGATCCCCGCACCAACACAAATGCTTGTGTCGCCCACAAATATTTGTGTCGGGTCTGGGTGTTTATGAGACCGAAAAGGCTCTTGTAGTTTCTGATACCAACAACACAAGATTTAATTGATCTTAATGTGGGGTTAGAACGATGTATGTGACTGTTGGGTGTATTTATTTTTATTTATTTATTATTATTATCATCGGTTTTTATTTGATTGAAAGACCACTCCGTTTGAGAAAATATTCATACAGCAAACTGATTAATACGAGACTCTACCACTAGATATTCCTGTTTCAAATATAGAAATGTATATGAAAGTGGTAGAGCCACGCTGTTGTCAGTCATGACTCAGCATGAATGGGCAGGCTCATTTGAAGCGGTACCACTGTCTCACAGGTTATCGACGTGAAGTGACAGCTTAGTTGTCACTTTTCGTTTGGTGAGTGAGATTGCCGGATGCTCAATACCCTTTCCTCTTCCCATCCTTTTTCCTACCCACCCCCTCCCAATTGGGCCGGCACTCATCCATGATCCAGCGTTGTGGATGTTTGGCGGCAGTGATCACTTACCACCAGGTGACCTGTTTGCTCGTTTGCTGGACCTATACAATAAAAAAAATGCCTAGATTTTCGGTAAAAACCTCCTTATTTCTTTGTACTAAATCCGGCCCACGTTTGAGGTCCAATAACAAGCACATCGACAACACTTGAACCCATCTGGTGGGCACGTGGGCACGTATTATAATTCTTGATTTATATTTTACGACCGGTGAGATTGACATTTGTGTGTTGATTAATGGAATTGACATCCATTAGGGATAAGCGAATAATTTATGCTTTGAAATAACACTGAAAGTGGACTAATATTGTGTAAGTAATTAAAGTATCATGATATACGTAATTAGTTGAAATTTGGGTAATTGTTGGTCAGAAAGCTGTCTGATATTGTGTCGTAACAGCTATAGTAATCTTAATAATAAGGCACTTAGATTTCTAATATCACAGAATATATTATATGAATGAAGAATTATATGCTAAAAGTATGTTGTAGATTTTGCATAGGAACTGTTTGTTTTTTATTTTTCTTTTGATAATTATGAACTTAAGATTCTTTAAGTAAATCCTAAAACACGCCACTGATTCTATAAGGGAATGCATTAATTACTCTAGAGTAAATATAAACTAATTAATAATCTAACTCTATTTTAATAAATCTTTGTTGATTTAAATCAATAAAAGTTCCGCCGGTGGGTGCTAAAAGCAATACTACTTCCCAAATAAAAGTTAAATTAAAATATAACCCGGTTTACCCAATCAATAAACATTAAGAAATAATTAAAACGCGAAGGAATTATATCTACGTACAAAATGTATAAGTGCCCGCTTCTAAACTCATTACAGGCTGCGCCCGGGGCGGTAATGAGAAGTACTGACAGCAACGACAATTATATTTATTTATTTATAAATTGTTTAGTGCACACCACATACATCAATAAAAAGACAAAAAAATAATAATAGGAAAACTAATTAATTATATTTGACTAAATATTTATTTTTCCTAATATATATTTCTTGGATAATATCTTGTTTTACAAATACAATAAATTATAGTTTTGGGAAATGAAGGCGAAGCGAGATTATGAATATTTTGTCATTCTTTAAAATGGCTGAAATTTTACTAAAAACTTATCTCAGCCTTTAATATTTAAGTCTAAAATTACTCATATTTAGGTTACTTACGTAAGTAACTTATACATGAGATTTTTCATTGAGTTATTTACGCCCACTTTACGTTAATATTTTATCGACTTGATGAGTCTTGCCACATGATTTAAGACCGAATTTATTGCCAAATTCCATAACCGGTGGACTGCTAGACAATCTGCCTTCGTGACAATAAAAATAATTGTATCTCATAAAAGACCTAAAAAAAACAATACTAAATAATTTTTTTAAAACGTACTAAAAATAAAGTATTAAAAAAATGAATCTCTTTTTTTTTCTGCGCACCGTACCGAGGCTCGTCTCATTACAAATTGACCGCAAGCAAGCGACGCAGAACAAACAAGCCTGTGACACCAGCTCTTTCTAACAGTCACCACTAACCACTACCATCCACGTAAGTATCACTCTTCGAGCTGTTCAGAACGAAATTTGGAAAGTTTCATTGATCAGTTAAAAGTAATTGCCGATTGGATGTTTTAATAAGGTCCTTATTCGTTTTATTTAACGTTAAAGTGCGATCAGTGTAAAATCAAGTTATCGGAAATATCTGCGATTCTGGGCAAATAATGTTAAAATAAATGTTTCCCAAAAGGAGGATGTTCTTCTTATTTTTATTATTAGTCGCTATATATTCCAATGCTGAACACGAGTCTCCACTATGATCAAAAGGCCTCAGATCTTAGTCCACCATACTGACCTTGTATGGGTTGATAACAAATAAACCTCGAATCTCACGGTTTCACAGGAATACAATTGTTTCCGCATAATTTATTTTAATGATTAAAATGAGACACAGTGATTTGGAATATCTACGTATTAAACTCCTATCCTAGTTAATTAATTGCTCAATCAACTGTAGAAACTTTTTAGTGTCTACAAATTTTATCCTCTACAATAAGATGATTATCCTTTGCAGCTCTATTTACATGTCCTAACCCTAATTAAAAGAACTTCAAAAGTATTCTGACTGGTAAATTACTGAGGAGAATCTCTAAGTGATAAGTCTGAAAACTGAACTTCGCAGAAACTTATTTTATGCAGCCGTCCTCGAATGTGAATCAGTTTGTATAATTTAGTAGTTTGCGAGTTTGCAGCGCCCTCTACTCATCGTTTCGCCTAACTAGGGGCCAATTTAAGAAGCTGTAAGCATAATGTAAGACATTAACTATAGTCTGCAAACGCAATAGTTTCTTAACTGTTGATTAAATGAATTTCTTGTTAACTGCATGTATTTAGCTTATAGAAAATAACTCTCAAGCGTTAGTGTCTAGATTAGTAATAATAGATTAGTATATTCCACGTTTGACTATAACACTAGTTAGTGGTGGCACTGCGCTGATGATAAGGTTAGTCATTACTGTTTCCTAGACTTCATGTGTCTTAAAACAAACAGAGGAAGAGAGAGAGTCTACTGGTTTTGCTGCATGATGTACTCCCATTTTGTCATCTTTTAATTACGGCGCTGTTACCTACTTCACCAAGAATTTCCACCGTCATTCATAATTTGATTTTTTATTTGACTAGCTGAGACTCAAAGCTGATTGAAGTATTTGGGGTTAATCATAATTATATTGTGATTAAAATAAGAATCTAATTAATTTAATTTAATTATATCAGCTAAGTCTACGCATCACTCATAAGTTTCCTTCGTTCATAGTTCTTCATTCCTAGCTGCTTAATTACCTACTTCTTGAATAATAACCTCAATTTTGTCTACAAGCATTTCCTTCCCGAGTCACAAGTCATATAATTCCATGCCATACAAATATGATGTCGGTATTCCAGTACTTTACGAGTTAACGTCATGAGCTGGTAATAACTGAGCCTGGCGGAGTTCATTACCCCATGCATTAACAAACTACACCTGAGTACGAGCATTAGAGTAACTCTGGCATAAATTATGGACCACGCACCGGCGGCCACTTAAGATACCGTGACTACGAACGCAAGTTTCAGCGTGGTGTTACACAGGGTTACAAGAGATAGCTGATCTGAAACTTTTTTTTTAGTTAGCACATAATTTTTTTTTTTATTCCTTAGGTCCAGCAAATGAGCAAACAGGTCACCTGATGGTAAATGATCACTGCCGCCCATTAACATCCAGAAAGCTAGATCATGGATGTGTTGTTGGCCCAATTGGGAGGGGAGCGGGAATGAAAAAGGATGGGAAAAGGTAGTTGGTATTGGGCATCCGGCAATGTCATTAACCGAACGGAATACGAAGAGCCTGCCCATTCATGCTGAGCCATAACTGACAACAGCGTGGCTCTACCACTTGTAAAAGATATTTGATCATAACACATTGATTCTCATCTACCTATACCAATTACCAATGTATACCAGGTCCTTTTCACTTAGTAGCAGTGGACTTGACTATAAATTAAAGCTGCGTCCACAAATTAAAGAAGTACTCAAGAAAAAATGGAATGTGAGAATATAATATTAAAGGCTATCGATTTTTAATAAAGTTAAATACATAAATGTAATAAGAGCGAGGGAGAATAGAGTAGGAGTTTTCGATTACATCCCTACTTCAGCTTAAGACTGGAAGCTTCGCCGTCTAGTTTACCCAGCAGTGTGTAGCGAATGCAACGAACGAAAATACCGTCAATTTCACAGAAGGGGGCGCTTGTCTCATCTCGCTCTACAGTATCGCTATCGCGGTAGCTAAGGCCGCGTTTACATTAATGCCAACTAAAATGAAGAAGCATATTGTACCTACATTCACGTATTTCATTTTTTTAAATACCAGCGTCACAGGGTTTCAGTTGCATCAAATAACAATGACCACAGCTTTATCTTTAACCAGTTGAGTTTACAACCTATTTCAATGCTGTTTTGATAGCCATTTATTGTTAGTTTTTGGCTGTTCTCCACAGTAATAAAGTGATAGATAAAGCATTCGTAATACTTATTTACGATTCATAAGATGTTATAAAAACCACATCACATTAATTATCTTCAAATACAGAACCCTATCACAAAACATGCGCTACTCCCAAAATTTCCGCAGTCACTTTTCGAAAACGGTCAGCCGTCTGCGACTTACAACTTTAATAAACCATCCGTCCATCGAGTGAGTGGACGTCCAATGCTGTATTTGATGGTACGTGAGCTTCACTCAAGAACCTATCTGCCTCAGATAATCTACATGGACAAAGAATATTTAGATTTGACTTCTGAAACTGTTCCATCTGTATGTACCCTAACACCAAGGCTTTTATCCGACGGAAAATAAATTCTAAAGATTTCTCGCACCGTATACATTTTGTTCAATATTTTTGGGCTTGTTTGCCTCGGTTTGATAACGATGTTGGTTTTGAAATTGAGTTTCTAAAATATTGAGCTATAAACATCAAGGCGATTTTTTCTTGCTACATGGCACCTGGTATCAAATAAGCTATTTTATTTTGGGTTCCATGATCAACACACAATTTTATGGCTTAAAGTTAATCGAAAATTGTATCTATAGTTATTTAAATTCTTAAGTCTTTTAAGTGATTTACGTACATCTATATTATTGCTAGTTGTTTGTTTTTTTTTCTAATATGTTGCTGTGGAATTCCTTGTGGAAGGCTTATATTAAACAGTGAATTTCTCGGAGCTGAAGATGTTGATGATCATTTGAAAACAATGTTGTTGAACTGAAAAAGGGACAAATAAATAAAATCCCATATCAATCTTAAAAAATCCAATTAAGCCCTTAATAAATCGTGCATAAATTGTAATAACTCATGTTCGCATCGCAACAACCCACGTGTCACGAATGTCTTCTCTAATAAGCAGTTAGTTTCGCAACGAGTACCCGCAGGCGAGATTGTCACAAGCCGTGCCATCCAAGTTGGCGGGAGTTTGATGTGTCCAAACTGTTTTGGAATTTATGTTCCGAATCCTGGGATTTTGGAGAATCAAATTCGACGTAGTTAGTTATGGTCACCTTCAGATGCAAGAAGTCCACTAGTCTATCCCTAGGGCTTTATTAATAAACTCGGATGAGCGAAGGATTAACTTTAGTTCAAGGCTTCAAAATTGACTTCATTATTTTGACAATAATATTGAATAATGTAACTACAATACGATGGTTGCCTTGCCCTCTATCCAAAATCGTAAATACCTCGTTATTCAAAATAATCGAGTCAATTCTAAAGCCTTGGACTAAAGTTAATCCTTCGCTCATCCGAGTTTATTAATGAGGCCTTTAGAGTATTATGTTCGAAGGGCTTGCATCCAGTGTCTTGGGAAGACGATTATTAGTTTGGTTATTTACCAGGGTGAAGTCCAACGCTGCACTCAGTTATACAATTATTAATGATGAACCGTAAAACACTCGCAGTCATTCAGATAGTCACGACAATACACTAGAATATAAAGACTACTAGCTCACGGCCGTTTTCGTTGACCAAGATTACTCATTGGTCATCCGACCTTTGAAGGCTGACCAAATTATATTTGTATTTAACAGCAATTTATTTTCTACCCAAACTTTACCGCACCCGTGTTTAAAATATATATTTTAACACATAATATACTTTTTAAAGATAATCCTACAGCTTCATGACTCTGCAGACATGACTAAGAAGTATTTCATTCGGTGGCCGGCAACCCTGCGTCCCAGATGGTTATCTACGAGGGACCTGCATGATATTTAAACTTTTGACGTGTAATCTCAGCTTGAGCTAAGTTTGGCTGAATAGACGTCATACGGTCCTAATTACATGAACGTTTTGATATCATACAAAATGTTACATTGAATTGAAGAGCTTCTTTGACGAACCAGCTTTAGAATTTAATCTTCAAATATTTAGTTGGAGTTTAATGTCAAATAAAATAGGGTTGTCGTGAACAGTATTTAGAGTTTTGAGCATTGAGATAAGATGTGGACGAACTTTTGTGTAATTGCTAGTATACCTAAATATTTAATATATGTTTACAGAAATCAATAAAAACTAAATATGTAAAAAATACAGAAGATATTTATGAACCCATAATCCAAGTTTATTAATTATACATTACTTTAATATTGTTAATGAGAAAATATTAGCAATATTAAAGAGATGGTGTAATGAACAATATTTTGGTAATAATGTTAGGCGATATTGGCGGCACACGGTCGATATAACTGTGACTGCCAATGAATTTCAGCATTACTGATAGTTCTTATCTTTAGCACGGTAATTATAATACCAATAACACTCTATCAGTTGCGGTTCCATTTTACAAAGTAGCTTGCCGAGTGCCCGCATTTGCGAGCCGGCCTAATTACTCACTGTTGATGTTCTATCCCGTCTAGGATATCTACGTTGGAACAACATCTTTTTGCTTTTACAAATTAGCAATACAGCCTTCGTGGTGTTGAGAATGGTAAACTGGTTAGTACCAACATCCAAATATATCATAGTTGATATCTTTGGATGTTGAAACCTTGCAATATGTTCTTTCCAAATTCCAATTGCATCTCTATAGTATTTTATAAGATCAAAAGTACACATAGTCTGTATCTTAGGTATATTTATTATATATACGCGAATAGACTACACATTACGATGGAAGTTGGAACGGAAAAATTTACTCAATGAATCGAATCGCATTAGATTGGCTCTGCTCATCAAATATTCTCTATGAGGCAACGATGTTGCCCAACGCAAGCCGAGCCGTTCGTGGCATCTGCCGTATGTGCGGTACCAAATCTTTCACATGCTAATATTTTAGTTCTGCTGCTGAGGGAGTTTCTTGTGCCGATTTTTTTTTCAGGGCTAACAACGCAACACACAACAACATTCACAACACAAATTGAGCTGTGGTTTTACATAACTATTCAAAATTTCTTAAGAATCAGATAAAGAATATTTTCCAGTAATTTTGGCGCTCTGTTCCGTGCTGTACAAGGCCGCTAAAATACGTTTCACGGTCTCCAGAAATTTGATGAATTTAATGCAGCCGGCATTTTATGTTCTAATCCCATCTGTCGTCGAGTTTCACCCAAGATGAAGTCGGTCATGTCTAAGGTTCGTGGGCTGTAATTACGGACGGATCCAGGTTAGTGACGACCGATTTCGATGCAAATTGACCGGGAATCGTGCCCCGAGGGCCACTCGGTAATGCCAGACGAGCGATTTGCACACCCGTCAGTCGATTTTTAGTTTATAGGAGTTTGAATTTATACTCAAAGTTACTTTTTTATTGAGAATACCAAGCGACTCTCTTGTACCGTTTGATTAAGTTAATCGCTGTCTAAATAGAATAGGTATATACGTATATTATTGGAAGTAATAAATGTTTATTCGCATATCGACATTTTTATGTTCGCCTAATTAACATGAGATTAAACTGGCTAAGCATTAAACACAACACAAATTTGTTGGTCGTCATCGTTATGGGCCCAAGAAGTCAATTATTGAATAGGTTACCCTGAAGGATTTTCATAGGGAACTGTTGTAAGACAGTTACAAACTTTGGTACCTTCTTGGCAGATGTTGTATAATAGGATACAAATATCCTTACACCAAAAACCTTTTTTTTTTTATATATTAGAAAAATAAATTCTGTGATAATCAAATTAAAAATATTTTATAACGAAAGTGATAATTACGTGACGAGAGCAAGGTTGTCGAGCTCATTAGCGGCCTGGAAAACATTTGTTTAAAGCCAAATGTTTGTTATTACGTGTGTCGAGTTGCTCTGTATTTTGGAGAGAATATTAAGCTTTCTCTCCGTACCAGATAGTGTTTTGTTGATTAGGCCTGATTACTGAATATATTTTAAGATGGTCTTGAAAATGTTTACAGTAAATGATTTTCATAATTTATTGTTTTCTAGTAGATCTATTTTATGTAAACAGTGGTAAATATAGTACATCTAGGATGGGTGGGACAAATAGTTTCATCTATACATATAATCAATTTGTAACTGATCGATGTCTGTACATGGAAAACATTTGAGAAACCTTTTATGGGGGGACTGTATGAAGGAAATAGAACCCAAAACAATGATTTTTATAATTTTTGTCTGTACGCCTGTGCGGTTGTGCGCGATGAACTCAGAAAGGGATTAAAAGATTTCGATGAAATTTGGTATGGAAGTATCTGACACGCTGGATTAATACTTAGGATACTTTTTATCCCGAAAATAATAGTGTTTTCGTGGGATCAGGAAGGAATTCCGATGTATTAGTTACTTTTTTATACTACCAGGGATGGGATGGAACTGGATTTACATGCCTTGATTGAGAATGAGACGGGACAGGGTGGAATATAACGGGATGAAATGGGACGGACAGGAATTTCAAATAAATCACGAGGACAAAGTTTGTGGACAGAAGCTAGTTTATAATAAATAAATCATTAATAAACCAGTAAGATGCTATATTGTTAGAACTCTCCTACTGACATTTGCGTATAAAATCTAATCTATTAAAAATGATCAAATACTATGTCGCAAGTCTACAGGCCGATTATTCGCATGAAGGGTATAATTTTGATGAATTTCCAAATGTAAATTAGGTGTAGTTCGCTGTTCCTTCCGCTATTACTAGCATAGCCTTTGAAATGCAGACCACCAATATGCTAGTACCGGGGCCAATCAATGCAGTATTATGATTAGGTGGGACACCATTTGTATAAAAGCAATATATAGTTGCTTTTTAGAAGAGAAATAAAAAATATATATTGTCTTCCTTAATAGGTTAACATGCGCTGTAAAAATCTTATCAAATACAATAATACCCAAAGTATATTATATAGATTATTAAAATAGCACCAGAATTTAAATCGAATCCGATTCTTAACCAACGAGGTTACGGATCACTATGTCACAATCCTTCTTCAAAAATCTAAACAAATAAATCCTCTATCGACATAGATACTTCTAAATTAATTTTTCTCTCCTATCAAATCGCAGTGTCAATTGCACAATATGTCAAAAAAGATTAATAATAATTAAAAATATAAATTATAAAGAAACAACAGCAAAATGAGTTTCATGGACAAATTGCCGACGGTGATCAGCTGTTGTTTCTGCTGCTTCCTCAGGGCTGGCACTGTGATGATCGCCACCTTCTCTTTCGTAAGTATTTTCACTATGGTAGCTGTGTTGGCTCAAGGGACGCCGAGGCACTTACATCGGTTAGTTTCGGGTCTGAGTGTTTATGAGTCTCTCGTAGTTCCTGTTACCCGCGACACAACACTCGACCTTGGTGTGGGGTCAAGACTATGTATGTGACTGTTGGGTGTGTATTTATTTATTTTATTTATTATATATATTCAATTGGACTATGGACACCGGTGAATTATTTTTGAGAATTTTTCGGTAATTTATACCTACTTGATTTGAGAATTACACAAAAACCTGCCTAATGTTCAGACTGTTTAATTAGTTCCTGCATAAGCACCGTAGTTATTGAGAAAACCAACCTCCGGTCGTTAGCTTGTAATGACGCCTTTCTGCAAAGAGGGCGGAATACGGAATAGTCAATAAAGAGATTACAATTATAATTTTCTATGAGGAGATTGTTGAAGAACCAGGAATAGCATTAGAAAACGTAAATACGTCTAAAGTTATAGAAAGCCATAACCAAATCTGCAACTATTTGTTCAATGCTTAAATCGATCATTATACAATTGGCCTAACCACTCTCAATCGTACTCTCGATTGTAGAGGAGGCCCGTGCCCTGCAGTGGGTCGTATATGGGCTGATACAATACAATACAATACAATTGAGCTAGTCCACTCATAAACAAAAGTAATCGAATAAAGCATTCCTATAGAACAACTCAACACAGAAACAGAACAAACTACGCGAGCTCTTAAAGAGTTTAGATTGGTTCCACGGCTTTGCAACTCTCCGGTCGTGATAAATAAAGTTTTAATGCAGTTTTACTGACAACAAACAAACGCGAGGATATGAAAGTGCTATGTTTTTGCAATTGTGGGTGTCAAATGTTAATGCTAACTAATCTTAGATTCATTTTCATATTAATACAACCACATTTTCCAACATATAGCTTGATAAAGTGACAGCGGAACGGATGGGAAGAGCATCATATCGCTCTTTTCATTCGTTCCGATAAGACTGCAGTTTGCCAAAATGCATGTATATATAAACATCACTCACGCCTTTATCTTAGAAGAGATAGGCAGAGGACATACAACCAGGACACTCACGTTTCGCCTTGTGTATACTGTTCCACAATGTGATAGGGAACAAGCCTATCGCCACATAGGTTATAAATTCCTGTATCCGGGCCGATATTGAATAGAAAAACCCAATATCACTTTGCTGGACCCGGGATCCGTACTCAAAACCTCAGCTTTGTAATCGTATCCTAGTATTACTAAACCACCGAGGCAGTTGCCAACAAATTATTATTAATCATCTGCGAATCGACACAGTTACACCGAACAGTATAATTTACCAATTTTAATTTAATCAAATAAAACTGCAGTAAGCTCGTTTATAGCCTCATTCAAAACGATAAATAAAATGTGTGACTACTTTTTCATAGGTTTATATCACAATATGCATTCAATTATTGACAATTATCGGATCTTATCAATACAAATACACATATTATGAATGACCTTTCTACTTTCTAGATTGTTGGCCTAATCTTCGCTCCCAACACGAACCAGACACCTGGCTTCTGGGACATGGACGCCGTCCTCTCCAACTACAGTACTGCTACTGAGACCAGCATACAGATGACGTTGGGAATCATCTCCATCATGCTATGCTGTGTCAGCATTTTGCTACTCATCGGCGCTTGTTGTGTAAGTTCTTTTAATAATTAAGTCTCACTAATTTCTAGATTCACTCTTAATTGGTCTTATGGGTTGATGTCCTTCGCAAGACACCTTTGGAGGTTTCGAACCTTAAAATTTTCCAAATCATTGTAGAATACCATATTCGCTTATACCTTATTCGATTTGTAACTACAATAGAAAGCTCGATAAGGATATGTTTACTGCTATACTTTGTTGCATTTGCAAAAAACCCTCTTACACCCTAAGCATGTAGATATGGAGACATTAAATTTAATTTTATGATTATCATAAAAAAATCAACTCTTCTATACAATATATTCGATCGGAATTATAAAATGCACTTGACCTAGGTCTCTGTGGCGTGTTGTATAGCAACACGGAAGTCGTACACACGACTGGGCCCATTCACAGCCCTCGTGCCGGAAAAACGTGTCACACGCGGGGAAAACAATTATGCGTCATAAAAACTACTGCATTGTATATGCCTAGTAATTTTTATAGGGTAAATGTCATATTTTAGATACTGCATGGCATTATTTGAGACCAGAAAGTTCTCCAGTAGTTACTGATACCCACGACACGACTTAATTTAACTCAATGTGGGGTCAGGACTATGTATGTGACTGTTTGGTGTATTTATTTATTTTATTATTTGTTGAATATTTAAGCCATTTAACAATAAAAAATAATTTAGAAGCAATGAAGAAAATCTATGATTTCCTTAGCGTAAAAAAATATGTTTTTAATTCTCTCATTTCATTGGAGATAGAATATTCTATGTACATCAGTCGATTTCCCAAGGCAGAGAATAACGATGAAGATAAACTTTGAATCATAAAGATATTAATAACTTACTGAGTGTAGACCTCTATAAAAAATCCACTGTATTTTTTTCTATCACTCTCTTTGTTTAATTAAAATGGCGATGTTAAATATAATTTAATATTATCTTTTTTTACAGAACGTGCCAATTCTCATCGAGATATACCAGTGGGGCGCAATCCTATACAGCGCCATCGTAGTGTTCCTCTTCTTAATCTTAGCCATGTGCTGCTTCTTCGTTCACTCTAACTGCTATCTCGCCGGTGGCGTGTTGTGTGGTCTTATTGTTGTCGATGTTTTGAGTAAGTGCACCTGTATTCCTTATATCTTTAATTAGTTTAGTTGACAAGAGAAATAAAAAAATATCTTGGATACTAGGTGCGTCGTCAAAGCAGTGATTATTCATAATATTGAGCGTAAGATATATCTAAAAGATAGAAAAAATATTTATTACTTAAAGAGGCACTTTTTTTAGCAATTTCAATACTCCTGTGCCAGCTATTAATTTCTTTTATTTAAACAACTACTTAATATTTTATGTGGATTTTCCCGTGGTATTTTTCTTTTACCCATGTTTTACGGTAAAATACAAAAATAATAAAAACTATTTATTTTTCAGTGACAGCTTATTTTATCATAGTGGCGAACAGCCTCCGAATGTCCTTGAAGTATCTGACCAGTGATGACCTCATTATTTGAACTTGAGAAACGTAAAGTTACAAGTTTTCAGTGGCGTGTTGTGCAAATAAATTGTTGAAAGTTATGAGTTTGTATTTTTATTTTGTTAGCAGTTAGAGTAATTTTACTAGCATAAAATATTTTGTAGCATTGTATTGCTGATCCGCCGCATCCAACGTTTGGACTGTGCACAATTTTTGGTCATCACGCAAAAACGACGGGGTGTATTTGAATCTTCACGATTTTGACATTTTAGGGACCTGGCACTTTCTATGAACATAATAAGACATTTTTATTAAAATATTATTGGACTTTGTATTTGTAATTTATATTCAGTGTTCCCTAAAAATATGACTAATATTTTGATTAAAATCGAGACTATAAATCATCTTAATTCTATTGGCATGTGGCGAAATTTCGAACTACAGTTGAAATTTAAAAAACTTTTAATTGGGATGCATGACGAGACGAGACGCCTTATAGTAAGCGATACGACCGTTCATACACAACAGCAACACTGAGAGTAAAACCAAACAACAACATGTTTACAAAGCAATGCTTGGCATTCCACTACGCTCGGCATCCTGAGACTTAGCTGGCTACAATGTCCTTCAAGCAATTATTATTATTAAACTATTATTATTTGCATTATTTCACTTACTGTTTGAGATATGTTTTTTTATAAAACAACAACATCTATGGTACTAAAACGTGAAGAGAGATAAACTAATCTTATTTTTTTTTATAATAACGCGTTCGGGCGCCACAAGATTGTAGATGATCCACGCCTTTTTTAATGGTATGTTTACTGACAACAACTTTCAACACTTCATAAGTCACAACAGAAACCTACGTCAAAATCATATTTCATGGCGTAATTTTAATTATTATTTAATGGGTTTTATTTGATAAAAACATTATCTTATTTAAATTAACCAATCAGAATGTGTGAAATATTTCCGGAATTCGAAAGTTGCTGCTTACTCGTGTCTTTAAGAATCGGATTGTTGTTTATTTCGGTTCTAGCAATCGTAAGTGTGTACAGAAATGACGGTTTTAGTTCGATTTAAAATTAAAATGTATTTATCCAAAATTAAAATTGAATGAAATTTAATTATATTAACTAAAATGATTTATGTGTTGATACTCGCATTTCGTATAATTTATAATTTTCTGCTAACCCTGCTTTACTTTCAACACGCCAGGATGAGGATTTAACGCTTTCACATACATCAATATACAAAAATATCAAGCGATATAAACCTTTAAACAAATACGCGGTAGGTAATTACTTTTGTAAAATATTTGAGTGTCTTCCGAAGCGTTGGGCAATTCATTTATTAGGGGGAAATAGTATTGCGTTACCTACTTACGATATGCCAAAGGAGTAACTACTGTACATACCCTTTAGCTTTCTGCTGGAAGATTTAATTATAATAAATAATACACCCAACAGTCACACATGTAGTCCTGACCTCACACTAAGATCGAGTCTTGTGTCGTGGGTATCAGGATCTCCAAGAGACTTTTCGGTCTCCCAAACACCCAGACCTGAAACAAATATTTGTGGTTCACATAAACGTTTGTTTCGGTGCGGGGGTCGAACGCGCGGCCTCTCGTTTCACACGCGGCGTCTGTTACAGCTGTCAGGTTACAGCAGGTCGCATGATATACGTAAATAAGACTTTCTTTCAGATTCTTTCCTCATAAACTTTATTTCAGATATCGGGAGCTATAATGCTGACCGCAATAGAGCAAAGCACAGACGCTAGTTTCGAAAATTTGAAACATGTCACACAAATCAGAGGCTAGTAATCATATATAATTATACTATCTCCATTTGTATGTTTTTTTTTTTTGTATTTCGAATTGGGAAATCTCACAAGAACGATCCGGGCCTGAAATTCGCGCCCGATTTGAGGGCATATCACTCCTTACGATATCTTGGGATTTAAATAATTTCATTGAACTGCGAGAGGCATTTGGGTGTCATTATATGGCATTAGTGACACCCAAATTTCCACTCTAATTGTCCATGTCTCCGTGCCGTTCTTTGAGAACCGGCTGTGTTACGATAGGCCGCGGGTTCGACCCCCGCATTGAAGCAAATGTTTAGCCCGCTAGCATTTGTTTTTTTATAGCATAGTTCCGACAAACGGCTCTACCAACTCCACGAGCTTGTTTGGTACTGAGTATTGTGCGACCAAACATTCTTTCGTAGTTTTCGATACACTCTACACAAAACTAGATCTAAATGAGACGTCCGGTGGGATGAAGGAGGCAGAAAGTAGTTATGTAGTTACAGAAAGTAGTTAGTTATTAAAGTAGTTAAGCAGATAGTGCTAACAATTTATACTGTATTTCAGATCCGAAAAAAGCGTATTCAAATCTGACCAGCCTGATTCACTCCGGGCTCACTTTTATAGCAGTCTGCTATATGTTGTTGGGCGCGCTTTTACTGGCTGCTAACTTAGGAGTAAGTTGTATTCTCATAATGTATTACATTCATTTTAATAATAAAGCCTGTATGCGTCCTACAATCAGGGCAAAATTCTGCAATAAAAAGATTTTTTCAACGGAAAAACACTTTCAAGATCCTATTCCGATACCCATAAACAGGCCGAAGGTAATAGCTGATTTCACTGGCCTACCAGCTCAGCACGTTTGCTGGTCTGGCCGGTCATCCCGGAATCCCTAACAAATCTTATCCTAGCATATTGACTAAAGCCCCTCGGTTACCATCAAGCCCATTATGAACGGTATCAGATGTCTCAGGACGAGAAGTGCTCCTATTAGCTTCCGCGTTAGTTTTCGGCGCAGAACATTTACTCTGCTTTTAAAGCCGATAGTTCGAGTTAGAAGCAACACGCAATAAATAAATCCAATTAATAAATTTTATAGCCTCCGTGGCGCAGGAGGGACGCCGCCTGTAAAACGAAAGGCCGCGGGTTCGATTTCCGCATCGAAACAAATGTTTTTGTAAATTACAAGTATTGTTTTAAGTCTAGCTGTTTGTGAGACCGAAAATTCTCTCGTAGCTCCTGATACCCACGAGACAAATCTCGATCTTAGTGTGCGGTCAGGACTATGTATGTGACAGATGTAAAAAATAAATAACGAAAAACTATTACTTTGAAAAAATTTTTCTTTCAGAACTCCGAAGGTTTCGTCCAAGTATTTATATGGGGCATATTCTTCACCGTGATTTTTGGTTTCATTCTGGTTATTGCAATATGTTTCGAGTGCATCTTCAAGGAAGACAAGTGCATACTAAAGAGCATGGATTGGCTGTCAGGCTCCACGTTCTTGGTTGCCGTGGTTTTGTATTTATTTGGTAAGTTATTTAATATAACACTAGCGGCCGGGAACAGTTTCGCCCTCGTGCAGATAATCTGTTCCTTTACGCCAGAAACTCATGCAATAATTAAAAAATCAACTCTCCACCTATAAAATTTCCCCTTTAATGACCAATCTATTGATGAAAACTGCATTAAAATCTGTTTCTTAGTTTACAAGATGTAAGGCTTCGTAGGGCCTGCGGGAAGCGACTTTATTTTATAAGTACTATGTATAGATATCATATATTTGATATAGTGCCTCACTGGCGCAATTGTACTACGATACGATTATAAAGGTCTCGGGTTTAAATCCGGGGTCGAGCAAAGCACTATTGCTTTTTCCATTCATTATCATGCGGGAGTCAGGAGTTTGTGCCCGATATGGCGATAGGCTCGCCTTCCATCACATCGTGGGACGAAACATACAAGGCGAAACGAGGGTGTCCTACCAGCACCTTTGCCTGCCCTTTCTGGGAAAAAGGCGTAAACTTATGTATTTATGTAATATGTACTTATGTATTTAAAACAGAAAAGCATGTACTATATGCGATAACTGAATACATACGTATGCAAATCCATATATTAATATCCAGTGGACGGTAAGTGGCGCTCAGAGTGCCAGCTACGTGACGCGGCACTCATTGAACCTCGTGAAACTGACCTGCGGCCCGGCAGGCGTTCATTTACGGTATCATTTAGTTACTGTGTTATCTCGGAGGTAATTAAGAAAAATGAAGGAATAATTTGGGAGAAGTTAAGGAACAAATTACGATTAAGTGGTTGCTGGAGAATTTGGTAGACAATTAGTGTTTTATTAATTAATCGGAAAGGATAAATAGTTTGGATCATATCACTAAAATTTAACTTTAGCTGGTGCTAGGTCTCTCATATGTGACAGGCCGCCTGGATAGGTACTACCGCAATGTTTATTTCTACTGCCAAACAGCAGTAAATGCACTGTTGTGTTCCGGTTTGAAGGACATAATAACTACTGGACACATTTTAGACTTAACATCGTATGTCTCACAATGGCGAGCGCAGTGGAATGCCAGGCATTGCTTTCTTATTCATGGTGTTTTTTGGTTTTGCTACTGTCCATGAGCGGTCGTATCTCTCTCTTACCATTAGGTGAATGGCATACCCGTTTCGTCATTCGTAGCAACAAAAAAAATTGAGTAATACAAAAAATCTATTTCAAAATTGCCTTATATTTTATTGTTATTGATATTGTCATTGAATTGTTTTTGTATCAGTCCATATACGACCCACTGCAGGGCACGGGCCTCCTCTACAATCGAGAGTACGATTGAGAGTGGTTAGGCCATATAGTCCACCACGCTGGCCTAGTGCGGGTTGGCGGACTTACATACCGTAGAAATTCTTTAAAATCGCTACGGTATGCAGGTTTCCTCACGATGTTTTCCTTCACCGTTAAAGTGCGTGGTGATTGACTATCAATACACACATAACTCCGAAAAGTCAGAGGTGTGCCCTGGGATTTGAACCCGCGACCACCGTGAACATGTAGGCAGCCGAGTCTGGTCCGATACCACGAGGCCACCACGCACTCACTCATTGAATATTATTAGAAAAATATTAATAGAAGGTTTCTATAAATTACATTTTAACATTGAATATTATTAGCATAATATTAATAGAATCTGTTACATTATTTTTAGAAAGTAATTAGTAAAGTCTGCAATGTTTGATTTTGTTAATTAATTGTACGTCAACTCCATGTCTATGTAACAAGGGCTATCGTAGCGGTGGAACGATCAGCTACAGCTATTTTACAAACATTAATATTTCATAAAATACTTGTCGTTTAGTACTTGACCATAAATTTTGTCTAAAAAGTATTTTTTAAAACAAATGTGTTGTAAATAGTCCTCAATTTTAAATAATAAATAAATAAATACACCCAACAGAAATACCATGATTCATGGTAGATGTGATAGAAATAAACTTTTACGATACACTAGTGTCGAGGACCGCGTTTTTTTTTATTTTTAACTACACTGTTCTCTAATTGAAAGGGGATTTAGGGACACGTCGAAAGGGGTTTTTGTTATTTCAACTTTAATGGATTGTGGCGTGGAGGGGTTGTAATCCTAGAGCATTTATTGTCATTGGTTCGGGTATTGTTTTCTGGACGTAAAATAACACGTATAGGTAGGATCAATTAATATGTATCTAGCAGGGTCTTTTCGATGCGAATTGTGAAACAAAAGGCTGCAGTTTGTATACCCACACCAGAACAAATATACATACATAAACATCACGCTTTATTCCCATAACGGGTAGGCAGAGGTGCACCAGGACACCCACGTTTCGCTTTATATGTTCCGTCCCACGATGTAACAGAGAGCGAGCCTATCGCCATATCGGGCACGAATTCCTGACTCCGGGCTGATAATGAATAGAAAAATCCAATATCACTTTACCCGACCCGGGATTCGAACTCAAGACCTCAGCTTTGTAATCGTACCGTAGTACCACTACGCCACCAAGGCAGTCAGAGAGAATGAACACTAAATGAGTAGTCGATTTTAAGTTTAATTTAGAAGACGTTGGTGTTCTGGGAAATGTGAGTTTTAACAATTTAAAATTGCTTGAAAATACTTAATTCTATAGTAGCCATTTTCTTTGTTTCAGTGTGGATTTACTTCGTATCGATCGCCAATAGCTATGTGGTGTCGCATGCGCCTTGAACGAATACTTTTTGGAAACGACAGTTTTTTTTATGTTGATATTTTTGCAAGTGTTTATAAATCAAATATTATCAAATTATTTAATAGTTTTAATTGTTGAATGATTAATAAGATTTAAAATGGTATGTAAGTATTACGAGATTCTTTATGATAAGTATATTAGCATGAAGGTAGACAGATAGAGTAAAGGTCGCAGCGTAATGCTGAACATCGATTACACTTAACAAGCCGCCGCGATGTGGAGAATCCTAGGGAAGGCTTATGTCTGGTATTCCTATGAATGAAGTTGATAGTATATAATATGTCTGCCATACATAATAGTAAAAATCCTATATTCCTATATATAGGATGACCGATACAATGCAGCTTCTCTTACATCACGTTAATGCTGACACAATATACATACATACATAAACACACGCCTTTTTTTCCCAGAAGGGGTAGGCAGAGGTGCTCCCAGAACACCCACGTTTCGCCTTGTATATTCCGTCCCACTATGTGATAGGGGGCGAGCCTATCGCCATATCGGGCACAAATTCCTGACTCCGGGCTGATAATGAATAGAAAAATCCAATATCACTGACACAATATAAAATTACATTGACAAATTTTCATAAATTTAGTCATATATTTTTGCCAATTAAGGTTTTGTTGTTAATATCATATATTTGTGTGATAAAGTCCTGCAGGTCAACTGGTTAACTTTTTCATCGACATTTCCTTTTGTATTCTTTTCGACAAATGCGTTACATTCCTATAATATATATTCTTTGATCAGATGACTTCAGTTCTTGCTAACTTAATATTAGAATTTAATAATAATAAACGCAAGGACAGCGGAAGGAAGGAAACGGAATGTACATGTTATTAGGGTTGAAGATGATAGTTTGTTAATAATGTAACCTTGCAACGTCGCAGTATTTGCAGAGCGCTTTAAGCTCGGATCACATCGTACGTGTCATGTTTCACGAGGTCAGCTGCTTTCAAACTATTAGATTTAATAACGTTAGAAGCTTTGAGAGATTGGTTCCGAGAGTCAAACTTAACGAAATATTTGAACAGTTGCTTAAAATTTTTGCTCTTTCGTGAGATCATATTTTCTTAGAAATCCCTGGAATATACCTAATATTCCATTCAGCGCTGCAAAATATGACTTGAATCCAGAAAACGCTTGGAGATTCTTACGGTTGAAGGCGTTAGAAAAGCGATGTCCTTTCGCTTTCTACGCTTTATATATTATATATTGAAGGTCTCGTCCTCGATCTAATATGTTTCAAACGTAGTTCTAATAATCAATTTCTGCGGAGCTCCATGTTCAACTAGATAACAAGATAGAGCATTTATTCACTAACGCTTTTTTAATGTTTGAAAATATCAAGCTGTTTGTAAATTACTAGATTATGAGTCACGAGATACTGCTGCATATATGCGTTCTTATTCCTAAGGAGGAATTGATATTATTGTAACGGATGATTTTTATGAGCGATAAGTAAAGCAACCTATTCTAGTATGGCGATGGTGCTGGCCGTTATATTAAGAAGAATAGAATAAAGATTTGAATACAGAACGGAATTGTCAACGGCTGGGGGAAGGACGGCGAGTCGGAAGATGTATTACGCTGTGATTGTTCAAGAGTAAACGTTGTAGGTATTAAAATATGCCAGTTGTGTGTAGCGAACCCTTGCATGAATGTACATGATGTTGGAAATAATAGAGGAATTATGATAACGCAATCGTCGTATTATTTTATACAAAAGTATAATCAAGAATTTCATACACAACGGTTTGCTTTGATCGATGTTCAAAGATACAGTTTTTAAGACCGTCAACCAACCCAGATTTTATGAGCGTAAAATAGTTGATCGATAAAAGCTCACGCTAATATATTGCCAACCTTACATTATATAAAGTCACATCCTCGCAGCTTCTAGCGTCTGCGGATATTGTTGCACGCGTTTGCAATGTAAGCATTAATTATCGCTCCTTTACTAGAGCGCCTTTTAATAGATATTGCTTCTAGTGACGTAGGTTTAATCACAAATGACGTAATAAATACAACACGTGCAACTTCGTCTGTTCTCGACTGCATTATGTTTGGTAGTGGTGTTAATAAGACTTAAATTTGATTATAGACGATCTAGCGAAAATTGTGAAAACAAAACATGAGTAATATGATTAATCGTACATAACAGATTTGTATCGCCTCTATCGCCTATCTATCTATACTTGCCCCCTATCACATCGTGGGACGGAATATACAAGGCGAAACGTGGGTGTTCTGGTAGCACCTCTGCCTACCTCTTCTGGGAAAAAGGCGTGTTTATGTATGTATGTAACAGATTTGTAATTTAAAATACAGTTACATTTTAGTTGTAACTATATTGGTTGAAACATGGCTTGAACAAACACCTCGTCACTTATACGACCAATTGATTAATAAATAGTTTTCGTCATAAGGAAGCTTCTTTAGTTTTTATTCTGTCCGAATGTACAGCTCGAGCGTCATACTTACTTCGAGAACAGCATCCACTGCTAAAAAACTGTATCATATATTTTACGATGTATTTATTTATTTTAAAGAAATACCCACCCAGCATTATATGCTACAAAGTATCTATACCGATTGTTTTCAATACAGTAGTACTTCATAGTACTTAACTAAACTGCGACTACTGTATGATCACTGTATTGTAAACTTGTTTTGAAAAGAGCTAGAGTTTCTTGCCCGTTCTCTGGCGAAAACAGCCTTGTGAACCGGGTGGTAGTGAAAAGAAAGTGTCAATCTAAATAATGTGTGATATTTTATGGATTCTATAAAACATTTTAATTTTCTTTTTCATAGAGCTTCGCGCGTTGTAAAATACTGTGGTTGATAGATAACAAATATCCGACTAATCACTCGCGTAAACAAAATATTTGTATCTATTAGCTGGCAAATAAACAATGTACTCTGAAATAACAAAACCTGCGATGATTGAGACGCAAAAATTATGAGAGCGTCACTTTTTATTTGACGGTCCTGTTGTGTTAAAATTATTGGAATAACACTCTGTTATGATAATGAAGTATCAACTGAGAGCGCGTTTTAGCTTAATTAAAATGTTTCGTTTTCATAAAGGTTTTGTGTATTGACTTGAATTATAGAGGAGCTTATAAATCATTTAAATAGATTTATTGTTATAGGATATTACAAAACTGACGGAATAAATAATTGTCGTTTCATAAATGCGTTAGAGAAATGTGTAACTTATCAAAACTCACGAGCAAATCTAATTTTATTCAAACTGTATTAATATTACAATTACAAACACCTGTGACGTATAACTATGTTAATATATTTATATTCACTACTTACATGATCATCGTAAATACATAGACAATAACCGTATATGTAAGAAATAAGGGGCCTGTAAGAGGGTATTTTGCGATGTTGTCCCGATTTATTGGCTTTCAAAACCCTGTCAACATACCATATGGATATTATTTGAAAGCCTCCCTGGCGCAGTTGGTTAGAAGCTGGCTGAGAAACGAGAAGCCGCGGGTTCGATTCCCGCACCGAGTCAAATGTTTGTGTGAACCACAGGTATTTGTTTCAGGTCTAGGTGTTTGTGAGTCCGAAAAGTCTTTTAATTCCTGATACCCACGACTAAACATTAGGCCTTAGTGTAGGGTCAGGACTATGTATATGACTGTTGGATGTCTTTATTTATTAGGAGTCACTTCAAGTTCATTGTACTCTCATAATAGTAAAGATCTCGCCAAACATCGGGCAGGGCGGGACAGCGACGTGACGCTGACGAGTCGTCGACGGTACGGGTCAGTTGCTATCTATTAGATAGTATGGAACGTGTGGCACTGCCCCGTCGCGCTCTGCGAGATTGCTCTCTGTGACGTGGTCCTTATCAACCCAATACTCATACATTACAACTCCTCACGACCCGTCAGTGTCGCGTCGCCGCGCCATCCCGTCCCCCCCGCTGTTTGACAAGACCTTAATGGTGTGTGTATTTTATTTTTCTTTGCTTCTATCATTATCTTAACGGTAATGGTCACGGTGATCAATTACCTTTAAGTGAGAAGCTCGCTCGATCCCCGCTCTCATATAAAAAAGAAAATTTTGTTTGAGTCTCTATGATAGAATTGATTTATTAAAGCTGCAGTATTGTAAAGGTCGCTTCGTTGTTCGAGTGGTACGTGTAGGAGTTGTTGACATGGTTATTCCATTTTCTCGTTTCAAATATTTTTAGGTTAAAAATAGGTACTTATTAAAAATGTTTCGATATTACAATGGCAGAGCCTATAAGAGAGCATATCGGTCACAAATTCTACTCCCAGGCTTTCCCACTCCTTTTCTATATAAAACATGTAAATTAAAACAGCTGGAATTTGACCCCAAGACCTCGTCGATCCACAGTCCATTCGCTCATTCACAATGCATACACGCTGCCAACGAGGCAAGAGTCTAAGCGGTAATAAAAAAAAGGTTTGTATGTAACATTTGGTTTGAAATGTTTCGCGTAATGAGCACTTAGAGTAATGGATCCAGGCTTTCAGGCCGCTCAGTAACTATCTCCAAGACACGCTTCTCGACTAAGAACTAGTTGGGATCGGTGGAAGAGCTCTTTAGACGCAAGATGCAATTTGCTACGGCTGTAAATGCAAATTATTTTGTTTAAGATCGTGGATGTAGGTCGCTTCTTGCTGCCTAGTATGGAAGGTTTGAAACGGGCCTATGCGGTATGCCCAATAGTAGATTTCTTTTGTCTTTAAGTACTACTTCTCAGAATAGAAGAAAAAGGAGAAGTTTATTGTTGGTACAAGTAGCACAAATGCAAAAAAAAAACAAAACGAAAAATAATAATAAAAACATTCCAATACAAGAAAAAGAACTAGGTAATTACATATAAAACAAAAGAAAAAAAAGTATAAAGATAATAGAAGACAATAACAATAACATATAATTTCTACTATAATAACTGATAAGAATATTTTCTCTTACTACTTGTGCTAACAGCTGGAACACTCCTTCAGCTTATTACTGCAGTACAGCCTGAGCAGTACAAAAGTGCTGATTTTCAATTAATAGGTAATAGCTTGGGATTTTAAGGGGTCGTATTTCCAAATAATATTCTATATTAGGAAGAATTACAAGCTGAATATTGGGCGCCTTCGTATTATAGATATGTACATTGCACATTAATTTAAAGTTTTTATTTTCGAACACATAACGAACATAGACTTAAAGAAAATCCATTGCATACTTTAAAAGAGCATTTCTTTTCAAGATTAAGTACACACGTCTTTTTAAGTACGAAAATAATCCACATCGCTCGCTTCACAGAGCGGGCGAAATTTAAAAAATATCATAACTGTATACGCTCACATTTCCTTTGAAGTAAAGATGAAATGTTATTCCATACAAATGCAATAAATTTCGCCCCACACTGCCCTGAATGTTGAGGCGGGCTTCTATAAAAGTCGACGGGAAAATATCAGCAGCTTCTACTTTGATATACGATGAGTGTTGCCACACTATCGTATTGCTTCCTATTGAAATATATGATGAAATGTTGAATTTATAGAGTTCCGGAACATTCGCGCACAGTGGAGTAAATGATCGAATGCCTTTTCCAGCAGCTTTTTATCGAGTATGTTCGCACTCATAAGTTCAAGCTAGTTTCACCAAAAAGGGATAGGCAGGGGTGTCGCAAGTTAATTTTCATTTAGATAAGTTCAACTCATGGTTCGCTAAATTTATGTCTAATTCAAAATATATATAACGAGGCCTATTGCCATTCTAGGCCCAAATTTCAGTCCCTGGGAACTCATATCTGAAATTTTAAAAATATCCAAAAAGCGATGCCTAGTTGCTTGATTACGTCAATGACCATATGAAAACCATTGGTTTTATAATTGATGAGGCTAAAACCCAGGCATCATGGCGAAGATTACGCTTAAAAATATAACCTTGGTACTGTCTAGGACAACGCTAGGTAGAAGGAACAAATAGACCATTAAAAACATATGCCTAATGATGTATAATGCCTATAAATGCCACGGCTTTCCCATAGTTACCTATAAAATCAGTAGGTACACATATGCGGCAATAATCTTAGGAAGTTACTTAGGATTATTGCTATTGTCTTATATTCAACTGCAGAGCATAAGTTGTCTGCTGAAAACACTTCACAGCACATGCACTGATCTTGTAAAACAACATTTGTCGTACAATTTTCGTGTTTTCTCTAACAACGTAGTCTGCTCTTTGTCAATTCGTCGTTCTGACGTAGTACACCAAAAAGCACTGTAAACCAAAGTTGTAAAGTATATTTTTGATTGACAAACTATTTTCTATCTAACTGCTGTTTGCCCGGTGTGATCATTCGTAAAATTGCTCCATCAAAAATAAAAAGCGCCGTGATTTGTTTGCGCATAATTTTCACGAGTAGTCTATACATATTAAAAATGCATCTACATACATTTAAATATCAAAACTCTTTGCATATATCGTAGGCATAAATTAACTACACACTTTTTGACTCCCTAAATCGTGTTACAGTCCAATTGGATGCGGATAGCTGGATTTTTAGGTGCAATTTCATCTCTCTCACTCTTCAGCCACAGGAAGTCCACTGCTTGACATAGGCCTCATCCAAGGATCCCCTCATCAACCCGTTGGAAGCGGCCTGCGTCCAGCGACTTCCTGCAACGTTAACCAGATCGTCCGTCCGATTTTATATTTATCACTAATTACTTTAATAGTGAAAGGAAACATAGTAACGAGCCAATGTTTATTCTGGCTTTTTTTACAAAGTTCATCACAAATTATTATCTATAGGTACCCATTTCAGATATTCAGTTTAGCCTATCTTACTGCTGGACAAAGTAATTAATTGATTAAGTAATTTGTAATGGTAAAACATTGATGAATATCCATTCAGTACCAACAAATTCCTCTTCACTATCCTACTAATATTAAAGGCGAAAATTTCTGTGTTTATAACTTCTTCACGCTTAAACGGCTGGACTAATTTTCGTGAAATTTGGTGTGGAGGTAGCTGATATCCAGGATTCAAACATTTTTTTTAAATTCCAATAACGTGGTTTTCCCGTGAGATGATAAAGGAATTCAAATATGTATATCTGCTACTCTTTCAAACTCAAAGGGATAGTATGGGATAGAATACAGGGATGATGAAATGGGGTATAAGAGAACCGGATTACATGCCTTGAGTCATGGAACAGGTTCAAACGGGACGGAACGAGAAAAGTATTATAAAGAGCGGCAGTCACGTTGAGTTTAAACTAAAACAGTACGCGAAATAATACGTGTCTGATGTGGACTGGCCTTAAAAAAGTGTCTGCACTAGTATTACTTTAAACTTAAGTACACAAACACCTGGTTTCTAGACGGCTACCCTAAAGGACCAAGTGCTAAATTTTTTCAGCAGTCGCAAATGGGCCAAGTTTAGTACCTCTGTAAAACATATCGATCCAGGGTCAGGGGGTAGCGAACCGCATGAATTTTACAAAACGCGGTAAAGTCACGGCCTATTGATTTCACGTCAGGACTGAGGACGTCCGTTAATACTTAACCACACGCTAACTGTTCGCGACCAAGCCATACATTTTTAACACACGACATAGGAAACTTCTTGGAACTGAGAAATGTTTTGCAGAATGTGAGGTGCTGCGGAACTTGAGTCGGTTATACTAAGAAATATATACTTGTGTTGGAAATAAATTATGATTGTGAATAAGGTTGAAAGAAATATTATTTTCCTCTTAGGTTTGTCGCGTCATTTGTCTAATAGCACGTTTGGGTGTTGGGTGTAAATTCCAGGATGGCTGATCGAGTTTGTATGAGTTTTGTAGCGTGACTAATCTTAGATTTGCCTGAGAATAGAATTCGAGCTTTGTATGACAACAGACTCTCCCCGTTATCATATTTAGTGTAGATATTTGATAGGTGACCTTTGAAAGTCACTGGTTTCACTTCTGCCAACCCCTCGTGGATATTAGCGTGAACTTATGTTACTGAATTATTAAGTCACCATCCATCCATCATACAAAGGAAGTCCACTGCTGAACATAGGCCATAAGAGTGCTGCCTGAAAAAGTAACATACTACTTTAAGTTTATTTCTTATACTTAATTATTATGTAACTTGAGAGTACAATAAAGAGTATAAATAAATAAATAACATTTAATTATGTGATTTAATATTAACAATTATTTTTTTACAGTAGATATGAATTACATTTTTGTTTTGTATGTAGCTTACAATTTAGTACGCAATCAACTGTAACCAGGCTAGGCTTTAGGCTCGTCAGAGACTCTTTTATGTCACATAAACGCAATCGGACTATTTATGTACGTCTCATTGGCTCCTTTGTATACCTTTACAATGTCCAAGGGTCAATGGTATATATATATATATATTTTTAAACTCATGAAGTAGTAATATATAGTAAGAAGTTAGTAATATCTGTGTTATCAAAGAAAAATATCAGGCAACAGCCTCCGTGGCGCTGTTGGTTAGACACCGGCTGTGGAACGTTGGGTCGCGGGTTCGATACCCGCACCGAGACAAATGTTTGCCGGATCCACAGGCATTTGCTTCGAGTCTGAGAATTTGTGAGACCGAAAAGTCTGGTAGTTTCTGATACGACACCTGACGCGATCTTAGTGTGGGCTCAAAACTATGTATGTCATTGTTAAGTGTATTTATACGATTTATGTATATTATAATTACTTTCGTTAAGCAGCAGTAGATCGCATATACCGTCATCAAATATTCCTATTGTCAGGTGAAAAATACAAATATTGAAGCCGAAACGCGACAGATTTCTACTATCATTTATGTAAGGTTCGCTATTCAGGTGGATATGTATTGCATACTAGCCAATTTCAGTACAAAACTCATCCTCAGATGACAACAATAATCACGAGAATATATTTCAAGTCAGAACGAATCCAACTGTAAGTAACGTTTTAAAAATCCTCAAAGCAAATAAATTATCCTCAGGATTTAGTATATCGCGTTTGAATATTTCCACATCTAAATCCCGTGAATACAAGGCGTGCGACGGCATTAGCACGTAGAAACTCCACTCCGGAACACTCCGGGCGTTCATTTCCTTCAGCGCGTTTGCGATTCCACTGCGGAAACAGAAAATATGACCAACGCCTTAATGGATATCAAATGCCGTATCAATACTATTGTATGAAGCTGAAGGTTTTTTGTATATACGCGCTAGTCTCAGGAACTGTTGATTCAAATCGAAAAAATTAAAATAAAAAATGAAATGTAAAATAAAGTTTGATTCAAATCGAATAAAATTTTAGTGTTAATAGACCATTATATGAGGTCTGTTGGTAAACGGACCAGACGCAGCTGCCAACAGGTTCACGGTGGTCGCGGGTTCAAATCCCAGGGCACACCTCTGACTTTTCGAAGCCATGTGTATTGATAGTCAATCACCACGCATTTTAACGGTGAAGGAAAACATCGTGAGGAAACCTGCATACCATAGCGATTTGTACGAATTTCAATGGTATGTAAAGTCCACCAACCCGGACTAAGCCAGGGTGGTGGACTATAAGGCCTAACCTCTCAATCGTACTCTCGATTGTAGTCTTGTAGTGGAGGTTAGTGCCCTGCAGTGGGATTTATATGGGCTGATACAGTAATAGTCCATTTGTTGAGGAAAACTATAGGGTACTTTTTATTCCGAGAAGTTATACAGAAAGACTCTTGTCCCGAAAAATCTTTTCACGCGGGCAAAACCGCAAGCAATACTAGATATATTATACGAAATTGACGCCTTTAAACTCACTCCATTCAAAGTGCCTTTTGCGGAGTTTCTTTACAGTTTTTTAAAAGTTTCGCCGAGTATTAAGTGCGACTTTAATGGTCCGTTCAGGAAGAGTCTATGAAAGTATTATAAATTCATTTCGCTGTACATTAATATGACGCAAATGTGCTGGAAAGTGGAGCGGTTTTTAGTGGTTTTTACTCTTGTATCATAGATGTAAGCTCAGTGGCTGCTACCAGGCTTTTAATGTATTACAGAAATATTAATAATTTGATGGAGATAAATCGTTATAAATGTGCAATATTAATAATAAAATCTTTATTTACCTTTGTTACATTTTCACATTTTTCTTAAAATACGGTGACTAGGCATTGCCTGTTTTGTGGGTATCTGTGCAAATATTGGACTTGGACATTATATTCTCACTGTGAAATGTTGTAATATAATTACGGAAAAGTACGGTGTATATAAGTAAAAACCTGGTGTGCTTATCCATAGGGGTGAAAAATGCTCTGAATAATTTCGATTTTTTACAAAAAGTCCATTTAGATTTTTGACAATTTTGTACAAAGTAATAGGTCCAGCAAATGAGCAAGCTGGTCACCTGATGGTAAGTGACCACTGCCGCTCATGAAAATTCACAACGCTGGATCATGTGTTGCCGGCCCAATTGCGAGGGGAGCGGGAAGGAAACAGGGGCAAACGGTTAAACGATAATACGTCAATATCATCCAGAATAGTTAGTATAAAGTTGTTTCACACATCCGTTCCACCTAGCGTCGCTTATCCGATAACACAATTTATCATGATATATCACAATATATAAAAATACGAGGTAAGCTGGGGACATAAATCGTTTAACCGTCGGAGGTATAAATAAAACGTCATTATTGATCCCGTGCGAGTCGTGTGCTCTTACGGAACATCAGGTCATTGTTGCGTGAATTGCTCCGGCATGCTAATTTTGTCCTGCCACAGACTTCGTAATTTATAAAAAAAATCCTACACTAGTAGATCTTTATTTGTTTTTTTTTTGATAATGAAAATGAAAATAATTTATTGAATCCATTAAAATGTTCAACATTATTTAGATTCAGTCATTTTTTTTTCTACCACCCGGTTCGGAAAGCGGTTTTCACTAGAGAAGAACGAGCAAGAAACTCTAGTGTTGCTCTTTTCATAACCAGTTTACAATATCGTGATTATTACAAAAATTACAAGTTGGTCCAAACCAGAGCAGTTCATTGATAATTTGTTATAATTTGCAAGTGACATATATTTTTAATACAATATGTTTACATACTGTTTAATATGGCTGAGTGAAGTGAAGTAGCCCAGAACGAAGAATCAGTATACCCTGTTTCACCAACGCAGTGAATACTTGTGAAAACCTTATAATCTATAAATCAGTTACAATGTAAGCAAATTGGACAGACCAGTCCACACAAGCAGCACCCGTTCACGAGTATGACGCATGTGCCAGACATCGGCCTCCTCAAACATGCTACAGGGAAGTGACCGACCCGGCACACGACGCCGCCGCAAGCACAGACTTTTAAGCGAGCATGAAATACCCAATCGCTTACAAAGCAAAATACAGTGTGTAAGTTACAAAATATAAATCATAATATACAGAGCACACAGATACCTCCGCTCCGAAATACTATTTGTTTAATTTTTATTCTATTCCCAAGCCTTGATATGGCTTATAGTTTCTATGTCATGTATTAATATCAATCTGCTTTACCTTATATTCCTTGCATTATATTCTCTTCTACACGCTTAGTAGACCTTTATTTGTCTTTTGTTAATATGACTTACAGTTTCTGTCATGTATTTATATCAATCTTACTGCCTTGAATTCCTTGCGTTATTATATTTACGCAATGGCATGATCAATTATTAACTACACTATAATATCTTATTAGAACAGCAGTCCTGCCTTTAAACTGTAGAAGATTGATTGGTGACATTTCAGTGATATAACTTTCTTTCCAATCTTTTTTATCCCTTGTACTCTATCTATAGGAAAGTATGTGTATACTTATCTACATTTAGCTTTATAGGCATACGTCATACAAAATAGATATCGGTTCCTTTATTATGAAATATGCGTTTAGGTGTGTGGTAGCTCGTTGGTTAAGCAGGGCACGTCTTAATATCCTCGTCATTCGGGAACACGTCCAACAAATGCCTGTATAAAAACCTAGGCATCCGGAGGCATATTTTGAAGATCTCTTGCCATCCTTAAGGAATAACTTACGTGGGTTTTATTTTTGTACTGCTGGCCTTGTATTTAAGAGAATTTTTGAATAAATAAATACACACGACAATACCATACATAGTCCTTACCCCACATTAAGATCGAGTCTTGTGTCGTGGGTATCACGATCTACGAGAGACTTTTCGGTCTCAAAAACACCCAAACCCGACACAAATACTTGTGGTTCACACAAACATTTGTCTCGGTGAGGGGATCGAGCCCGCGGCATCTCGTTTCACAGCCGGCGTCTAACCAACTACGCCACGGAGGCTGTAATTTAAAAATCTATTATTTTTCGAAAGAAAGACATTCTAATTTTTATTTTACTGCTATGAATGGCGAGACGAGTACGCCATTCGCCTGATGTTAAGCGATACGACCGCTTATGGACAGTAGTAAAACTAAACAACACCATGAATTATTGAGCAATGCTCAGGAATTCATGGCGTCTGCAGTTCGCCATCCTAAGACATACCTAAGTTGTTAAGTTTTATTATGTCCAGTAGTTGCACTGGCTACAATGCCCTTCAAACCGAAACACAACAGTGCATATACACTGCTGTTTGTAGACATTTAGGGGGCTTTATCCTCTGAAGAGCAATAATCTAGATGAGATTTCCACAAAATATATTTTATAGTCACGGATTATCCTAACCAAAGAAAAAACGGACAAAATAAAAAGAAGCATACGCGAAACATGTCTTTTTAAAATGTTATTGCTTTTGCTCTGTTGTAAAAACTGCAATAAAAATACGAAAATAGGAATTGATACTGCGTTATGAAGTGAAAAATTTAAGTACCACTTCTTTGTTGTCAAATTTTCAAAGACCATAACACGTTTTTAAACACGGCTATTGAAATACATTATTCAACGTTATTCAATGTAGAAGAAATGGTAATCAAGAATATTTTATATTATTCAATATTTCTTGTCCCGTTTCACTATCTTATCCACGTCAATATTAAATACGTCAATATTAGCAAAGGTAGCGATTTATTAAGGCATGCTGCATTTTCCAATACATAAATATCGATTTATTTAAGGCAAGTCTTACGTTATACCCAATTAAACTTAATTAATTAACTTAATTAACTTTGGCTACCAATTACAATGTTGTAAGACTTTAAATTATACATCTACCACGTTTCATTACAACCGTTTTATAACTTCACTACCATAATTGCAAAAAATATTCACGTATCTCTTACTACGAGTATAATTAATTTCTCCTTCATAAATCACATAATCTTTAGTTATATTACACGCCGTGTCTACTAGATCCGAAAGGCGCGAGCATAATTTATCAACTCATTGACTCTGGGCGCGAGAGATTTCCATCGCGGCTCGGCTGTGTGGGCTTATCACACCGGAAACACGTCTCAACTTCGCAATTTACAATGTAATTAAAACGATCCTTAATTAGCAAATTACAAAAAATAATACTTGTAAATTACTTTTATTATTTCTCTTACAAATTATTTAAATCTTTGTAACATGCCGTGTCTACTAGATCCGAAAGGCGCGAGCATAATTTCTCAACTCATTGACTCTGGGCGCGAGAGATTTCCATCGCGGCTCGGCCGAAATGTTGGCTTATCACTCCGGAAACACGTCTCAACTTCGCTATTTATAATGTATTTAAAACGAGCCTTAATTAACTGCTTAAGTGCTACGGCGCGTTGACTGGATACTTTTGTTGAGAGACGCTAATGAAGAAACATTTAATGAGTGAATGATCTTTTGAATTTCGGGATTTCTGTTTCATAGCTCTTTTTTGCTTATTTATAACCAGTACCAACTGCCTCGTGGGCGCAGTTGTACTACGGTAAGATTACAAAGCTGAGGTCTCGGGTTTGAATCCCGGGTCGGGCAAAGTGATATGGGATTTTTCTATTCATTGTCAGCCCGGAGTCAGGAATTTGTGCCCGATATGGCCATAGGTTCTCCCCCTATCACATCGTGGGACGGAACATACAAGGCGAAATGTGGGTGTCCTAGTAGCATATCTGTCTACCCCTTCTGGGGAAAAGGCGTGTGTTTATGTACGTATGTATGTTGTTACCAGTAATAATGACAAAGCGACTTCAATGCACGTAGTATCTGCAATGCTTTTCAATTCCAAAATATCCAGATAGACATTTCATTTTATTTTAGAATCAAAAAATATTTTTTACTGCATACAGACAGCGGCGTGCACTGGATTATGACACTGGGTATGCGGCTGCAGTCACAAAAACTTTTTCTTTTATATATATTTAGCATAGCCACAGCCACGCGACAGATATCTTAAGTCGGAAACCATGCCAACAGAACAAGTCTTAGATGTAAGTACTATTCATGTACATCTTCTACGGCAACGCAGACAAAACAGCGATCGATCGTCGCGGCAGAAAAAAATCTAATAAGTAAAATTACTAGAAATTACACTGTGCTAGAATTACTAAACAATATGCAAGAAAAACAATATAATATAATCGTGTGTACACAACCACACAGCCAGTTATACGTTTCATAACTTTTAACATGAAACTTTCGAGTTACATTCCCTTTTTGCTAGTTTAATTGTTGTAACTCGGGTACACACCTACCTTTAGACACAATTTGAATCTTTTCACTGAATGACAATTGTGAGAACTTCTTATTTTAAATGTTTAATAAACACACATTTTCAATACAAACCTCACAATCAAATAACATTTTAAAAAAATCAACAAACGCACTAGTAAAAGCAGATCATTACAATTATTATAGAAACTCAGTAATAAACTGTTAAACGTACACACTTTCAAGTGTTAAAATGAAAAACCTTTTAAGAAAACTATAAATATACTGGTGCAAACAAAATAGTAAACAATGCCTATCACATGAAAAAAGGCAAAATGGCCCCCGCGAAACACAAAACATTTCTGCTATTTAAACAAATAAAACCTTACTAAAGAAAAATGCATAATGCGCATACGTGATTCATAAGATTTCCGTCTATTATTTTTACTCGGATTATAGGACCCGAACATTTCCGATTACTTCCGACAACTGCCGAACGCCCGTAGCCTGCCGCTGGAGTCGCGGCTTTCGGATTCATGGGTGTGTGCGTTTACGAACTGTGCACGGACACTAAAATTACTACGCACACGCGAACAAATCTCCTGCGGGACGCGACGGCAGGAGTTGGTTGATTATGCACATTATTTTTTGTTTGTGCTTGCAAATTATTGCTATTAATAAAATATTAGGCGTTTGTAAGTTATTATATTTTGTTTGTTCATTTATTTACTATTAATTATAGTCATCTAAAACATACGAAAGTTTTATTAAAATATCTGTGAATGGCAAGTAAAGCACTGCATTTCTGCCTACAAGGAGCGCACGCCCCTGCATACAGAACAATAACTTGTCGGAAACAAAATAAGTACAACAGAACAAATACATCAAACATCAGTGGATTGAAAGGAATTTACTCTTTTTTTCAAACAAACGTTTCGAAAAACTTTGTTCAGACATTTTATTTCTGTGAGAAATCTATTGTACGTTTTTGGATACTAAAACCAAGATAAGTTAAAAAAGTGCTCTTTCTTTTTAACAATTCACGACCGCCCGCAGCAGTTCGCTAGGATTTTCAACACCTACAATTGGAAAAAAGTAAATATTTAAACTTAACATTCCTTGCACAATTTTAAACCTCGTGCGAATTGAATTTGTAAGAGCGTGGCGTCTTTTGGCAATTTTTTAGCCCGCAGACTAATTTATTTGTTCTTGCTGGCTTGATTATCTTGTACCGTAATTCTTTGTTGGAATTTTAAAATAAAAAGGAACTACAATAAAATAAAGACACGAGGGCTTTTGTAAATCTATTGATAACCAAATTTGAAATTGAGTATTTATTAAAAATGAATGAAATGCGTTCATGGAATTTTAAAGATAGTATTTTATTATTTGTTTATGAGAAAACCAGATATTGACTAAACAGACAGGTTTTAAAGTTAAAGTTAGTATTGTAGAGTAACCTACATATTTGAAAATTCTGCACAAGAATTTTTAAGGTCTACAAAAGACCTTAGGAAAGCGTGATGGTTAAAACGCATATTAATAAGAGGGTTTATGAGACGTAAACAGGCGGTCGTATAATTATGAGCCAAGGACTGAACTATTGATAGACTATTGAAAATTACCTTCAAGGTTGCGTATTACTTTCATTGCAAGTCTTTAAAAAGACGGACCCTAAAAGTGTACATAAGCGTCGACAATTGAAATTATCCAAATGAAAAGGCAAATGATCACTAATGTACCGTGCTGTTTTAAAAATTTTAAGAAAAGTGTTTCAACCCCGTATGCTTCTTAATTTGCGGCGTTGAATTGCTAAACTGTCGGACCCTTTAATAATTCCAATTCAGTCTAAGATATAACATAAATCACTGGAACTAACAGTTTTATGTGCCAAGTTAACCGCCCGAAGAGTTTAACATGAATAACTTATGCGTCGCGATCAATAACGACAGATCTGACTTTCTGCATTTTGTCTATTGGGGCTATCTTTATTATATTTTTTTGTAGCAAAAGTCTGGCAAACGAGCAAGCAGGTCACCTGATGGCAAGAGATCACTGCTGCCCATGAATATCCACAACGCTGGGATCATAGATGTGTTGCCGGGCCATCAGATCAGGAGCGGAGCGGGAATAAAAAATAATAGGAAGGAGTATTGGGTAATTTATTATCTATCATTAAAATAGGAAAATGGCAAAATCTCTAGTTATGAGCGAAATATCGTGTAAACTGACAAAATCATCTTAATAATTAAAACTAGTGCAAGAGAAGATAAGGAAACAAAAAAAATATATATTAAAAAAAGAGGCGGAAAAATAATGTTATTTAGAAGTACTTACGTGAATGTATGATCACTGTAATATCGCCTTTTGCAAAATATATGAAGTAGGAAATGTAAAAGCAAAACTAATAGAAGCATAATTGAAATCCTTTCGTAAACCCAATGTATTTGGAAGGGACCGATTTAAATAATATAATTAAAACACTGCTTTGAATGTATCCCGGGTTTATTGAAACTTATAGTATTATATCCTATAGATTAAACATTTTGGGTTTGATTAAGCTATGCATTACTATTACATGGATGATAAAATTATATTAACGTCGCTTTTCACTTTGAAAAAACTACATTAAAAGTCCTTTAAAGATAATTTACCGAACACTTTTCAAAACTTTTAACTGACTCTTCCCTTTGTCCTTTCTCTATACTATCTAAAGCCTCTTTTACACGAGGAGAGTTTCTCGCCTTGAAAATACTATTATCGTAAGGATATAAAAAAGTTGCACCGTGTAAACATTGTCAGGACACGATATTCTATAGCGGTTATGTCATGCTATAATCTCATACGATTCCCGCCGTGAAAATCTCCCATGTGAATGGTGCTTTAGAGTAATAGGGATATCATAGTTTCACAACTCCCATAATCAAACTGTGGCCCTAAATGTTCATGATGGCCATAGCCTATGATAAGCTGATCGCTCGATCAAAACACCAAGTTTCAATTTGATGAAAACTTTACTAATCATATTCACGGAGTTTAAAATCACAAAACTACTTTTAAGGTAATTTAAAAAATATATAAATTGTCTAAATTCTAATGATATTCATTTAACATATAAACTAGACTGACTACGCCGAGTATTCGAGACAAGACGAGAGGTACAAATACCACATTTTACGCATGTATTTCCTACACATTTTGTAATACGAGTAGAGCTGGTTAATCCTACATGATTCTATATCCTGCATAACTCGTCTTGAATGAGTCAAAATACCTGTGAAAAGTGTGAAAAGAATTTCTGAATTTGTGTACACTCCTGATAGAGAAATAAACAGTTTTGCATAGTACATGAAACATTAAATTCGCACCATAGAGATGTTTTATAGCATGCAGAAATAGCAATATAGTATGATAATAAATCTCTCTTCAAAAACATTAATTATTTAAATTAAACAAATGAAAATTCAGGTTAAGTTAACGTTGTAATCTGTGCTGAAAAGAAATTTTCATAGGATTAAATTTGTATAGAAGATATAAATTAACTCCATTAATTAGCTGTAACTACGACAACCTCATTACATCCTAGTATTGAGAGCTTCGATAATTTCTACACGTGTAACGATGTAGGTGAAATGGAAAATATTTCTAATACTCTTTAAAGGGAATCATTAATGGAATAAGTAGGCTAATGATTTACATTAGTCTGTAACTACCCTCTTAGATTTATAGGCAAAAGATTGCCTGTTGATAATTATTATTTGTAAAAGAGTTATCTTTTTACTTTCAACAACACTGCAAGTGCAAGCAGGTCGACAAAATCTGCTAATAATGTCTAAATATAATGTCGACCTAATTGAGCGAACCTGTCCCGACGATCTTGGTAATTATAGCGACCTACTTAATTACTTTTTTACGCTCCGATAAACGATCTAATATTGTATGGTGAAGGGAGCACGTGATGTAATATTACGAGTATAAAATTTTACATCATTTTGCATCTCTTCTATAAATAGATTTCATTGAACGTTCATCGTAAAAATAAAGAATAAAAAATGTAAAATAAAAATAATAATTGATTTGAAGTCTGTACTGGGAGTGAGCAGTTTGGTTCTCGAGTGGATTCCAAGCCGAAATATGGTATTATACAAAATAACTGCAAATAATGTATGTATAATTTAAAAAAAAAAGATTTTTTAAATTTCATAAAGTCTCAGAAAGTTCTCGGCTCAACATATCCTCCCCCAAGGTTCTTCAAAGACCTGTTAGCAGAAACTTACAACCAGACCTTGCTGCAACCTTCAGAAAGTCATGATTATTATTTAATTACTCAGCCTGTCGCCGTCCACTGCTAGACGTAGGCCTCACCAAGCAAGCGCCAACTATGCCGGTCTTGAGCATTTCATATACAGCCTATTTTTCACAGACTTTAACAAATTTAAAATAAAACGAATTCGAACGAGCGGGCTGGAAAGCTTTAAGGTGATTGAAACGTCGGGAAGTTAAAAAATGTAAAAATTAAATCAAATTTCCGATGAAATCCCTAAGAATTCGTTTTATTTCAATGTGTAACATTCGTGTGAATCCAACAAACAATTAGACTTTTACCAGATTAACGAATAATTACAACATAACTGCGACGTCTGGAAGTTTCTCAAGTTTCGACCATCAGGTGGCCGCCGCGTTCATTACCTCCCGCTCACATAAAAACCTACGGAATAAATATTTCAGGGATATAAACCTTGCTATATTTGAGAGGGTTGTGAGTTTGATATAAAATATCAGCTCTTATAATACGCGGCTTATACCTCAATGAATTCTTTGATAAAAAATGGATTTATTAAGCCTTTTCTTTATTAATATTCTTTTATTATTTTGATGGAAGAAGATAGTGCTACTGTGTTTTCTTTATTGATTTTTGTTTTTATACCATAATTAGACAATAATATACATATTGTCGCTGGATGTAGGCAACTTCCAACAGGTCAATGTGGAGATCCTTGGACTACTCCAAGAATATATACATAAGAATATTACTCCATAGACCTACGTCTATGTTCAACAGTGGACTTCTTGTGCCTGAAAAGACAAAAGAGAAGAGAATTGAACATAGGCTTTCTACACTATGAACTGGCGGCTTTAGCGCATTCAATCATATAATGTGGAACAAATGGGTTCAATGGAGCTGTGATCATTGTAGTATCATAAAATATTTCTGAGTGTCTAATATGTCTTATAACGATTTGCGCCTTTGCCGATAATCTAGATAATTGAATAACCCTAGTCACTTTTTTCTATTTTTCCAAACATAATTAAGCAAATACTTAGCCCACGGATCAAGAGCCGTCTAGACAGTTTCAAGACCGTGTAATACAATAAACACCGTAATAAATCTACATCATACTTTAACTATCTATCGTCGAGCTCTTGAAAACAAAACGTAAAAGATTAAAGCGATTTGAAACAAAGAAATAAATCCTCAGGGACAGATGCTGTTCTTGTTTACTCGCAGTATAGTGAACATTCCCGGTATTGAATGAAGTAAATAATGCTCTTTAAAGGCTTTGACCTTGTACTGGTATCTAAAAATCCCGCATCTATTGAAAGAATGAGCGAATTAAATATGTGCATTTTTAGGTGAATTTTATTTTCTACTATACTGCTTTGCGTAAGCGAAACTAAAATGTAACAGATTGTTTTGGACTTAAAGATCGAGCGCCTTCTCGATATCGACCTTTTTTGGGTCAGCGTTAACTGAGCGGTAGTATCAAAACTGTACATAGAGGATTAACCGTTTCCTGTTGCAAAATATTTGGTTTGGGAGATACCCGGACTACAGTCTATCCATCTTTATGTCTATTCTATATAGCCTATCTATATCTACCCTTACCTCCTTCCATTTACTTAGATCTCAAATAGACTAGAGTAATGTATAGTTAAAAACTCATTGTAAACTGTGATAGCATAAATAAAACTTTAGTGGTTTCTGGATGTTATCTACTAACGAATATTATGTATCTTTTTTAAACATGTTATATGTATGGAAAAAAAATGATCATACAATATATTTACAATTCCCAAGGTGAATTGATCATATGACGCAGGTTTTCTATTTGGAGAGCTGGTTAATTACATAATTATGCATAGCAGACTACATACTAAGTTTTTTGAATTTGAAACATCTAAGCTACGGACCAAAAATAGCCATTATAAACAAATGAACAATAAGAAAATGGAACAAAGTCGTTGAACGAATGAGTGACCGGTTAAATCGGACGGGGCTCAAGGGATTGAATCGTGAAAAATGAGCGATCACCAACAATGATCAGGGGGTTGCTATTGACAGTATCAACGGTACTTCGAACGCCTTTGTTCGAGTTCTGCTCAGAATTTCTTTAAGATTTATATTTATTGATTTTTCTTTTATTGTATAGATGGTGTTGTAGTACGGTACTTCATGAATTAACTGTGATTCCATTTTGTGTTGAAATATATTATTTGCGCGTTCGAGTTCCCACTGCTCGACTCTGTGCAAATATTCCTCCAAATTTATGTGAAGAGGTTTGCATTGTACAATACTCAACACTTCACCAAAAAAATCACACGATGTTTTTACAGTTTTTTGTAATGTTAATTTAGATTTCCCTTTATTTATTGGGTATTTATGTGCAGTGGAGCTTACTCGACAGTTAGAGACGTGAAAAAAAAAATGTTTTTCTAGTCTTTATCATTCATATTTATTATACCTCATTATTTACTTCATTTTTCGACGTAGGAGATAAAACTTGACAGGTATTTTTAATACGAAAAAACGCACTAATATAATAACTCAATATAAACTTTTTTCATAAGTCACAAGATGTCCACGGGTAAACAAAGGCCTGTCTCGAATACTTCCAAACACTTTTAACTTTCAACCCAAGTTTTTTGTACAAAAATATTTCATTCTATCGCCCACATCAAACTTTTTATTCTGACAATGTATATGAAGGCGGGTGTTCATTTTCCTGTACAATAACCCTGGTATCACGGACGATAAAAGTGGAAAGGTTCATTCACTATGAAAGTATACATCTTTTGTTTACGCACAGCAGGAGTCAAGGTACATGTTTTATGAAAATAAATTTGCTGATAGTATGTTCTGGCCAAATAGCGACACCATCCATGGCTTATGGCAAACGCTTCATCGTGACCCTAATCAACATGTTGGGTATTGAGTTCAGATAGTTTTAACTGACTGTTCCCAGGCACTTCAAGAAACCAGGAACTACAGCAGCCAGTGTGACTTCTAAATAAACATAAAAATTATCGTTATAGATATCGAGAACGCATTATGTTTCGATAAATCGCTCTCAGTATCAAGAAGGTTGTTTTGTGTTACTTAAATAATACTAGTAATTAGTTGATAAAAATTCCTCAGTTCACGAACAACTAGATCTTTAATTACGTTGTGGATGAATCGGTAAATTTCCAGACTCCCGAGGGACGGTTATTGGCCGAATAACTCACAAGTTGTTTTGCCTTATGTTTGTACTGTCTGGAAGAGCTGTTTGTAATGTTTAACAGGATTACAAAGTTTGCATGTAGGTATTGTACATTGTACTGGCAGACTGTTTACTAGATAAACTTATTTGGTTAAGTATATTTGGCAGTGTATTTTATATCTGTTTTTACCAATAGAGGTCGCCTGGGTGGGTAGAAGGTCCCACCGCAATGTCTCTTTCTCCCGTCAAACAGCAAAGTAAATGCACTATTGTGTTCCGGATTAAAGGATATTGTAGCCAGAGTAACTACTGGAGATAATGAGACTTAATATCTTATGTCTCAAGATGACGAGCGCAGTGGAATGTCAAGCATTGCTTATTATTCATGGTGTTATTTGGTTTTGCTACTGCCCATGAGCGGACGTATCGCTTATCATCAGGCGAATGGCATGCTGGTCTCGCCATTCATCGTAATAAAAAAATGTTTTATGGAGTTTCAAAAATCCTTATAATATACCTACACTGCTCTGCATTTACTATTACCAATCCTCAAAGTCTGGCAACACACTGACAACTTATGATTTTCTTGTGATATTATAGTTATTCACTAGCGGCGGAGACTAGTCTTCATCATATTTTAGTTTCATGTGCTAATCCTTTGCTATAAAACATGCTATAGAAACAATAAAAAATACAGTGGTTATGAGCCACTGAATATACGCTATTCATCATTAAGATCCCTTAATCCTTAGCCACGCATTAATTACATAGTGGATTACTATCTTAGTACAGCAGCCTTGGGGGACAACAGTGGGACACGCATACAGCAGACATGGTCGCATAAATATAGTTTTTTATACGCCTAACCATAAATATTGCATCTAGTCGTCTCAATATTTTGGTTGCAGCGTGCATGGAATGTCACCCGTGAGTTTTACGGCCTTATTCAGTTTAAAACCTATTTCAGTTATCGATAGTTGTCCTTTTCGAACGATTTTCGAATTCAGTTTCAGCAAAGAAGACAAAACATTCGATTGTTAAAATAGGTTTTGAAACTGTCTATGAATAAGGCCATTAGTCTCTATTCCCAAATTAGGGAATCCAGTTAACATAAAATGTTTAGTTTGTGAAATTTCATATAACTTGTCTGTAACAGAAACTCTTAAGCGCCATTTACACGGGGAGAGTTTCTCGCTGCGAGAATCGTATGCGAATATCGCATGACAGTTTCGCCATAGATTATCCTATTCTAACAAATGTTTACACGATGCAAATTTTTATATCCTTACTATAATCGTATATTCAAGAAACTCTCCCCGTGTAAATGGGGCTTAATACTCGCATTTTAGGCTGGGACGGGGCACTGTGGGTTGCATTCTTTTTTACTTATATCTACATATGGAATGAGTCTATGTGTTGACATCATTACATTGCCGCAGACAACAATACAAAAGGCATTATTAACCCTCTAATACACACGCTAATTACCACGACCTTTACCTTCGCATCAGTTATGACAAACTAAGATCATCAATGGAGACTATTGTCACATATCAATCTATTGTCTTCCTACATGCTTCGAATTTAATTTTTCTTTGTACAAAACAGTGTGTCAGTAACACGAAACAACATGCGCCCAAGTCTGCATTTTGTTTTGTTTGAGTGAATTTTAGATACTATGCCAATTGTATTGTATCAGCCCATATACATACGTCCCACTGCTGGGCACGGGCCTACTCTACAATCGAGAGAATCGATTGAGAGTGGTTAGGCCATATAGTCCACCCCTAGTGGTCTAGTGCGGGTTGGCGGACTTACATACCGTAGAAATTCTTTAAAATCGCTACGGTATGCAGGTTTCCTCACGATGTTTTCCTTCGCCGTTAAAGTGCGTGGTGATTGACTATCAATACACACATAAATCCGAAAAGTCAGAGATGTGCCCTGGGATTTGAACCCTAGACCATCGTGAACATGTAGGCAGCCGCGTATGGTCCGTTACCAACAGACCACTACGCACTATGCCAATATCAAAGGCAAATTAGTCCTCGAAAAATATATGAAAATATATAAGATAATTCTATTATTATTTGAATCAATATCACACAAGCGAATTTTCAGCAAATATCTATTGTGAAGTAATTTATAAATACCTCAAGACTTGCCAATTTAAATGACACTATATTCCGTATTGGATATCTATCCATAATTAGGACGAAACATTTCCAAAGTTTGTAGCCAATAGCTGCATGCATCAAGTACTATTATTACTTTTTCAAACATTACATCAATACAGAAAAAATATCTAATGATCATTACAAAATAATAACTTAAAAGCAATAGGAAATTAAGACCAATTAACCACCAAACACCAACACATACTCGTATATTATAAACGAATAGCAAAATAACCATTTTTAATTGGTCTATTAGACCCAATTTACCAATATGAGGTTGAGAAAACGTTCAAACATCGACCTGGTTGAAAAAGGTGCAATTAAGTGTAATTTATCGCCGCTCCCGGAGACAGCGTAGTCCCGTCACGTCTTCCCCAGGGAACTGTGTAACTACACCACGTGCGAAAGCCTCTTCTATACTTTAATAGTTGTTGGTGAAGTTGAAATTATTATTAGGATTTATTAGCTGGGGATATTGTTAATTAAGGTTTTATTTGTGCTAGGTATATAAATAGATTATTGATAGTATTGGTAATGCGTAATTGTTTATGATAAAAGAATAGGCATCATTTTCCTGTATTATTTTATTAAAGAATGGTTTAAAATATTCTACCCTACAGCAAAAGTAGTTTTGGTTCTAATCAAGGTGGTAGTAACAAGACTGTAGGCTTCGTTTGTCAATAAGAGTGTCTCAGTTACGAAAAGTGATTTTTTTTTGCGGTATCAAATTACATACTAATAAAAATTGTCTTTGACTGTCATGAAACACAATGTTGTGTCCTCTACTATACAGAGGCCGCTCCTAAAGATTACCAACGCTTACTTGGCTATGATCACCGCCGTAAACACAAAAAAATAAAATATTACTATACACAAACTGTGTGTTAGCCCATAAAATCGCATTTACTTCAAAGCTTTAAGCTAAAAGTGGAATAAAATTACGTGGCTGATACAAAATGTTATAACGGTAAAGTGGAGTGCAGCGCGCTCGGATACCGGATATTGGGTCGAGCTGAGTTGTTGCTTGAATTTAAAACAAAAGCCAAGTGGAGCCATCTGCCGCCGTGGGTTGGAAGCTGCGGGCGTAGGGGGTTATTAGAGGAGCGTTCGATATTTATTTATAATTTTTTGTCCACTCGTACATGAGTAAAGGTTGATAATAATCACCGGCTTTTGGCATATGAAGTTCTTTGCTGAAGACAAGCTTCTCCCAAGGGTTTCCACAGTGATTGTTTTCCAATGCTTTTAGAACCAACAAACACAGGTTTATTTTATATTTGTTGTTCTGCAGAGTTGCTGGGTAGGGGGATGAATGATGGTAGCCGACAAACTAGGTCGATAGCGTGGAACTAAAGAGATCTATGTCCAACAGAGCATTACTATGGCCTGATGATGATGATATTGAGGGACTAAGAAGTCTATCGGAGGTTTTTACTGCAATATGCCAATAAAACATTCTTGCATTAAGATCTATTTCGTAATCACGAAATGTCTATAACTTTATACAAATATTCTATAAACCAAAATAAATTTAACACTAATAGAATTACAATACAAGTAATCGTTAATCATAATGTCGAATTAGAGCTAGTACAGCTATCTTTTTATCGAAAGCTTTAAGAATAAGGTCCCTTTGTTCAACAATGTCATAGACACGTGGTTGGAACATATTGCGGCTAAATTATATACTGCGGTTACTTTATCGTCATTAGCTTTATGTAAACAATGAAACTTTGATATTATTAATATGAGGTTAAATTACTAATCGGCTTCCTTATTTCATCTTACTAATGTTCTTTTCATATACAGTTAGTATTTGTCGCTAATTTATGTTATAAAACTAGTATAATAAGAGGTTACCCCTGTGTTATGTAATAAAAACCTTTGTAGCTATATAAAAATAATCTCACAAAAAGAAAATCTAATTATAGCTACAACAATGATTAGAGGATGTTCAATTTGGCACTTCAAGCAAACAATCCAGCTCAAGATTCTAAATGAACAAAAATTCAAACTCAAAATTGCAAAACACGTGTTACAGTATTTAAATCATTACCCAAAGCGTTTCGCCAAATAAACTAAATGCCGTTTAATTCCCACAGAACACAAGCAGTGTATAAAAGTTTTCCAATATGAGCAACAATGCCTTTCATTCGCGCCGCGGTACAATGGAGCTGTAAATAAATGTAAGTTAAATGGGGTGGCTGAGTGATCCAGACTTGGCTGTGAAGCGGTATCCGTCATAATACTTTGATTTTCCTTCGAGTGTTGGGCGAGTGTTTGCTCCTTGGGTTCCGTAAGGATTTTGCAGGGGTGTTTGGAAGTATGACGATTGTGGTATTGTGAAATCGATTTCGCTTTAATTATAGAAAATATTATGGGACACATATGAGGTAATTTCATATTTAATGGAGAAATTAATGTCGATTCCTCTAATAATAACTTCAAATATGAAATTTTCAATTTAAACAATAAAAAATGTATTCATTTTTTTGTTTCAAACTTGAGATTTTAGGGCATTTATATTTTTTTACTCTTACGCATTATTTCACGCAAAACTGCAGGAAATAGCTAGTTGATTATAAAATCATAAGCCAAATGCGTTTGCAGCCATCAACTTGTGTGTATTTTGGATCAACATTTTCATTGGAAAAAATATGTAGTCATCTTCAAATAAGATAGGGGTAGATTGAAGTTAGACAGCCTCCGTGGCGCAGTTGGTTAGACGCCGGCTGTGAGACGAGAGGCCGCGGGTTCAATCCTCGCACCGTAACATATATTTGTGTGGACCAGAAATATTTGTTTCGCATCTGTGTGTTTGTGAGACCGAAAAGTCTCTCGCAGTTCCTGATACCCACGACACAAGACTCGATCATAGTGTGAGGCCAGGACTATGTATGTGTGACTGTTGGTTGTATTTATATATTAGATAAACTCACGTTATACGACTACATAAACCAACAACAACTGTGGTGAAATTAAATTAATTTAGTCTCAAGTTTTGATCTATACTAATAGATAAACGTATATAATCACATACGTGGTTAACGCACTTAGTTTAACAAGCTTACTGCGACCTCCGCAAGATCATCTGTCCTAACACAAGAAAACAATTAATTTATTAGGTAGGTACATTACAGACATTACATATAACCTGCGTTTACATTGACGTATATGTAGAAGAGTAGGCGTGTACAGCCCTAATGTTTACCGAAATGAACAAATATATATTGTTTGTTGTTGCTTTGTTTGTTTTAGAAGTTGGAATGCGTTCATTCGTGATAAAGTTGGCATAAATAGATGTTTGCATAAAATAGTTGCTAAACTATATTATTTACTTATGATTTGAATACTAACATGCAAGAATATATAAGCGATCTTAATACTTATATATTACAGATATTAAGAAGCTTGTTTTTCAGGAATGAATAGAAGATCTTTCACATAATTTTCGGTCACTAAAAATTGTGTGCCCGTCCTGGAAATCGAACATAGGTTCTAAAATATGTTGCCGCTCCTTCTACTCATAGATCAATGGGACGATTAGATAGATATTAATACGTCAAATTCTACACCATAACAGCAAAATAAATAAAAGCTGGCGCTTCTTGTAAACAATGTACCGAATGCCGACCGAAAGAGTATCATATTATTATATTAAGAATGATAGTTCGGTATAGTTATGTTAGAGTTAATCTTAAGAAAGATATGTTTCTTAAAACAAACAGCTTTTATCCATGACTTATTTCGCATGAATATAAGTTGTACGTATTATAATATAAGAAAGCATACATTTTGAAGTAAAACAAATTCTTACAGATTTTATCGCGATTTAGATTTACCAAATTCGCGATAAAATCCGTAAGAATTCGTTTTACTTCAATGTGTAACATTCGCGTAAATCTAAAAAACTATTAAGCATGCATTTTTGCAACTTAGTAACTTTGGAGGTACTTTATTAAAAAATCTCTGAACGGTAAAAGAATAAGGAGACAAAATAATCACGTTCGAATTTATATAAATAGTAGGTATGATTACTATTAAAGGAATATTTTATTCACTCAATTGGATTTTATTTGAACAAATACTTCGTAGACGATTGTGTAAAAACTTTATCTTTCTGTATAACAATATAACGCAATTGGAATCAAAAGGTCTGAAAGTAACGTTACAGATTTGATTCCAGCCGCGCTTAGAAAACAAACGATTATGTTATAGTTAGACAGGTGCGTATTTAAGTCGCTTGGGGGTTATGGGTCCTTAATGAAAAGTGAAAATGAAAAAAAAATCAAAAATCTTTATTTGAAATATAAATTTTACAAAGGAGAATAATACAGGGGTTCTCAAATTAGGCGTTGCCTGTTTCTTGGGAAACCACTTAAAGTATATTTTTTATTTCAGTATTTGGGTGTGTGAGTGTGAGAGCGTGGTGTGTGGGATTTTTCGTCGTTTTGCAATTTTTGTCTTTTAGTAAACGAAGTTGTACCTAATTATAATTACTAAACATTTGATATGCTGTATAATTGCTTGATACTAAAGGCTTCCTTGTTTCAAAATCTGTCAATCCATTCAGCCACAGAAAGTGCAGTGCTATTCAGACGCTTTATCGTATTAACGTAATAATTTTCAGCTAAAATTGATATCTGGATGGCAAGCGGTCGGCGATATCGTTAGGCTAAATGATATTGTAGCAATTTGACATATGCAAGAGCAGTTTACTAGTTGCAGGTTACGAGTAAACCAGCAGTTTTAGAATGTAAAAGCAATATCAATGACCAGCTCCGCCACTGGCTCGATCCATACAATACGGTCGCTGTGAATTCAATCACCAATTTTCTACGGTCCACACCGGTTTCGTTTTGTGCGTGAGTTGAGAGCTAATACCAAGGCTTTGTTCAATCTGTCGCCGGATTATGCTTTACTTTTACGGTATTTGCAAGTGGACTATTGAACCTAGTCACGCCTATGTCACACTTTGAACGCCATTGTTTAAAAATTGATTGATTTTTTTATAGTGTGCAAACCTTGGTTCAAACGGTTGTTTTATATTCGTCCAATAAAGTGATTACAATGCCCTTGACATTAGGCGTAAATGCAATGCAATCCGAATAGCATATTCTGGAGAGGGTGATGAGCCCGTAACGCAACAACTGAGTGGGGATCTATGACAAAATTTACAATTTATAATGTGGTGACCTATCGATAAACAGCGATGTCTACCCTAAACTAACTGAGGAGTAAATAATATTATAGTCAGCCTTTATGAAAAGTGACACGATAAATTCCATATTTATTCCAACATATTACTCATTAGTCGAAGTGAAGATTAGTGATAAAGGCTCAACTCTCTACTCTTAATTAAGATGTCCATTATCAATACCAGTCAGAAAATATACTGAGAGTTGAAGAAATATTAGTAATTGCAATATTTTTATATTACTTTAATTACTAGCACTGCAAGGGGATTGCAAACATATCAATCACTTAAATCCCAACAGGCTTATGACGGCTCAGCGAAAACACACTTAGTACTATGATGGAAGGGACTTTGTAGCTTCCAATTCTAAGCGCGTGCATCAGTATCTTTCAAACTTCGACTTTGTAATATCTAAAATTCCCAATCACCAGTTATATTATACAAAACAGGTGCCTTTTTGTGTGTCTAGGTATCCAATTCTATTTGGGTGTGTTTTTATACACTGACACGGCGAAGTGGCTACAATCTTAATATTATAATCATCATTACATATTTTGTTCTGTGATATTAGATTTTTCTATTAATTATCAGCCCAGATCAGGAATTTGTGCCCGATATGGCGTTAAGCTCGCCCTCTATCACATCCCGGGAACAGACAAGGCGAAGCGTGGGTGATCGTGGTAGCCTCTGCCTACCCCTTCTGGGAAAAGGCGTGAGTTTTTTACCCCTGTCTCACAGGGGATCGACGTAAAGAGACAGCTTAGCTGTCGCGTTTCGTTCGGTGAGTGAGATTGCCCATCCCCCCCTTCTCTTGCGATTTCATGGGCCGACTACACATCTATGATCTAAGCGTTGTGGATGTTCTTGGATGGCAGTGATCACTTACTATCTATCAGGCGACCTGTTTGCTCATTTGCTGGACCTATTGTATAAAAAAACATGCTCTAACCGAAACGTAAAAAACTTATATGAATCACTATGAGAGTACGGTGGGCTCCAACCGGACGAATATGAATAAATACGCCGAACTACCAGATCATAAAGTTTCAAGACAGTGGATAGAAAATGGAAAACCCAACAAAGATTTTGCGTTCTTGGGGTTAAAATTTTAAGTGAATGATGAACGAGTCAATAAGCAAATTCGCTCCTCCCACTAAAAGATTTGAAAACCCAGAATCCTACCGAAGATTTTAATTTGAAATCTTCAAAAAAAATCATTTTTTAAAATCGCTGCATCTTATAAATAAGCCAGTGGCTTATTCATACGGTAACAAGATTTCACGCTTGACTCCCAAAGACTATGCGATCTGTGTTTCCATTTGTCACAGGCGAAATGTGAATTTTCCTCGACTGAAATGTGTTTTCCAAAGAACAAATTACGACAGTAATAAGAAGACAGCGATTACAATTACTGATAATAGCTTTATGAAGGAGCAATTATGCCTAAGAAAGCCCAAAATTAAATATAAATTATCTAGTACCTGCCAAGATTGTTGATTTGTCATTAATATTTAATTGTAAAGGATAACGTCTTGCCGAGATTTTACATAAACTTCATCGACATTTTATTTTGTTTTATAGCATAAGCCCGGCAAACGAGCGAATAGGTCACCTGATAGTAAGTGATCACTGCCGCCCAAGAACATCTACAAAACTTGGATCATGGATGTGTTACTGGCTCATCAGATCGGGAGATGAGCGGGAAGGAAACAGAATAGGAAAAGGAAAGGTGTATTGGGCATACGGCAGTAACACTCACCGAACGAAACGCGACAGCATACCTGTCATACGCTTCACGTCGATCTTCTGTGGAAGTGGTACCCCGGTCGAGCCTGCCAATTCATGCTGAGTTATAGCTGACAACAGCGTGGTTCTACTACTTTTAGAAAGCTCTATCACTTCTATTGGCGTGTGGCGAAATTTGAAACTATAAATAAAATTTTAAAAATGTATAATTAACGCATTGTTTGAGATATGTTTTCATAACAACGAGCATTTATACTCGTAATCTAATAGTATTGAAATGTCCAATATAATAAAATGTGGAGAGAAAAACTGTTCCTAATATTTTGACAACAGTATGACAACAACGCATTTGGACGCCAAAAGACCGTAGACGATATTTATTAGAGATCTTTAGAAACAATTATCTAACCCGTAATCAACAACACATCAGTGTCGGTGATTGTTTGCGAGTGTGTGCGTGGGTGCTCTCTCGATCGTTAAGAAGTCCCGTGCTCACTATGACCTGATTTATCATTTTATTATTTCGTCATTTATCCATCCACCATTTGGAAAATTAACATTGCATTTATCATTACCAAATTTTTCAATCATATAGGAGGATCATGCCAGACCATGTACCAGACTTAGACATAGATTTAATGAATATACGTGACATGAACAATAAAAGTTGTACAATAAAAAACGATATACAAAAATCATTAGTATTTTATTTCCAATAAAACAATAATCCATGTAATTAAAGAAAATTTACAAAAATAATTATTAAATACGCAAAATCCTTACACTAATGGCACGACTAATATAATAAAATGTGCTGATATAATATACTTTGGACGGAGTGTATTAAGACCAGTTATCAAACTAGAATATTATAATACTACAAAAAATACTAAGAGATTCTATAGGAAGGTAAATAAGGTTAATTTATTATTAATATACATTATTTATGAGGGTAGGCCGTAATAACAAATACGCAAGAACAATCGTGATGGTTTTGTGTCGTGGGTACCAGAAAGTAGGAGACTTTTCGATCTTTGAACACCCAAAACAATTTTTTGTGTGATGATTAGAGACCGGATTATATGTATTTGCATATTCGTACATGCAGTTGCATATTTACGCGGTAATTGCATGTTTTTCCTAAAATCGAGTAATTATGCTTATTTTCGTCATATTGGCTACATTTTCGGTAGGTACTCTTGATAAGAGTAAAATAAAGTGTTAATTTTTTTTTTCGAATCCATGCACAAAAATAAATCACTTATTTGCTGGTCAAATCTATATCTTCGTAACCACATGATTATCAAAGCGCACTGACCTGCTCGTATTATTATAGACAATGTTTTCTGGTCAATAAAGTTGTAACATTTTGAACAAATACGTAATTTGATGATTTGGTGCTAATTTAATAATCAAAAAAATATATAGCACTCTTTATATTCTATACCCTTCAAAAACTTAGAATTTATATTGCATATGTTATCAGTTTTCATTGGTTTTCATGCATTTTCGTGCTTATTCGCATGCATATTTTGAGCTTTTTATGTTGCATATAATCCGGTCTCTAGTGATGATACACAAACAGTGGCATCATTAACCCACTGAATCACAAAACTCAAATTAATGTTTTGATCAAACCTGCTGATGGAACTAAATGCCAAGCCGTTACTCATTCGTCGCCAAGACAACTTTTAAGCCCCATTTACACGGTGAGTTTCTCGCGGCGAGAATCGTATGCCATTATTGCATGACAAAATCGCCATAGATCATCGTGTTCTGACAATTTTTACACGATGCAACTTTTTCATATCCTTACGATAATCGTATCTCTGAGGCAAGACTCTCCCCATGTAAATGGGGCTATAATGTTATTTTGGCAGTAACGAGTGGCGAGAGGTAATTGACATATTTATGCCGGTTTGAAATATCAGTTGGTATGAGAGTCAAATTAAGGCCCCAACGTTTGGATCCAAAAATAGCTACATGCATTATTGTCGATGAGGTAATAAATTGGTTAAAATGTAAAGGAAGATACACTAAGTACTAGAATTTGCTCTTCTTATACATTGAATGCAAAAAAATGTTCAAATACAATGAGTATTCAACTTATGTTGACACATAGTTTTTTCTCAAAACATTCATAAATAGTAAATACGGTTTCAGACAAAAATACTTCTTTGTTATATTATAATACGGAATGTTATGGAATATACATTCAAGAATAAAATTAACCAAACTTGCAAGTTTTTTGTATGACTCCCTAATTTATATTTGAGCTAGACTCGTTTTAATAAAATTGTTCATTTACACTGTCATCGTTTTATCGATCCTTCGTGCTTCCGGTTTTCGAATATACTTAAATATATATTTCTTGAACGTAAATAAAATAATACAAAATACATTATCACACTTACAAACTAAATTAAATACCCAATTGGAGTTATTTATTGAATTCAACAATTATTCAACACAATTTTTTTGAGCATAATGAGCTGTATATTTCCAAATTATTTTATTGTTAATGACAAAATTGTAGCCGGTTTCAAAGTTATTAAGCATAAAATATAAAATTTTATAATTAAATATTTTTAAAAACATTTTATCCTTAGTCACAAAATTGTTTCATTCAATCCTTATATCTACGTTACCATGGACGGATTATATTCACAAGAAAATTATACTAAAACAATTTTACAAGCTAATATTCAGCCTTCGTTTATAAACACATACTTAGCCCGTGAGGTTTTGAGAAATAGTATATTAGTGTCAAAAAACAGCTTTAATTTCTATGTAAATACTGTTATATTTAAATTTGTGACTCGTCCAATTCTACCCACCCTTCATTGGGCAAGTGTGGTGTTGTGGCAAACCTTTTTCATTAAGGTATAAGACATCAAATGCATCCCGTATTTTATATCATCAAATGGAAGCCAAAAGGTCACAATATTTAAGCCATATACCTACTTTAAAAATAATTTTGAACATATCTGTCACATAAATAAAGGAATGTAAATATTAAAAGCTTTAAAGATACAAAATTGAAGCGGAAGAAGTGGACTGCAAAGAATAAAGGTAATTATTTTTGTGATATTTGAAATTCTAACTCCATGGTATTTCAACACATTGGAACACATTATACTGGAACGGATATCGGAGACAAAGTCTGGGAAACCAGTAGAGTGAGAGGAAAGAGAGTGTTACCAAGAGTAACAGAGACAGAAATAGCGGACGACGTACTGCTCTTCTTTGTTACAAAAAATTTGTTCGCGTGTTCACTTCTAGGCTCCACTACATCTCTGTTCTACATGTTCTAGCAACATGATATTTAATCTTACATAGTGCTTCAGAAAGAAGGAAGATTCAAGTGTGTCAGATCTAGTATAATTTAGTTAGCTATGTTCTAGAACTTTCTAGAATTTTCTCTTAGTAGAGCATAATCGCTCCGTTGACTTTCTCTTCTAGCGCTGGTGCGATGGTGTCTGCGTCGCGACTGTCCGCCATTGCCACCAGCACGCACACGTCGTTCACAAACGCTGCTATTGATGCAGCTACCACTAACCTGCAAACATAACAATATTTTATGTGAATATATCTAACAACCACTTCATACTATGAATTCATCTTAAAGCATTTATAATATAGAGGGAGCGCTGATACTTAAAAAAAATAGGTAAAAACGGTGGTGCCGAGCCACCTTTTTCTGGCCTCCTATTGGCAGACATTTGACAGGTTGTCCAACATGTACGTATTATTTGTAAAATATAGTTTAGGGTTGTTGAATTCCACTTAAGCTCGTTTTAGACGGATAACAACAAAATTAATATACTTTCTGTTATCAACGGAATTTATAGTAATATGTTTTTAATTAATTACTTTAATTTACACTAATATAGCAGTGCTATCATCATTACGAACAAAAAATATCGACGTATTTGAAGACGCAAATGTACGACAGTGCTCCCTCTATATTATAAATACTCTAAGGAATTAATAGAAGAGTCTAAATTATGTTAAATTAATTAAATACACTGTCTTCTATATCACGGAAATAACAGTGGTGCATGTGTGAATAAATTAGGCACAACTCACAAGTAACGTTCTTGGGCTACATGACTAATTCATAGGCTGCTAATACATTATTTACTTCTGCAACCAATTTACATTGTGCCAGTGTGGAGGATTAACGTTTATAGATGTAAACAGATTCTGCTGTCTGTCTACCATAGCTATATAACACGAAATTTAAATCAATGTAATTAATGAAGTTGGACGGACGCTCGCCTACAAGTTGGACCTAGTTATCGTTGCGGAAAGTCACTGGTTGTAGGTCACTTCCAACAAGTCGATGTGGATATCTTTAGGGTGGGCCTATATTCAGCTTCCTGTGGCTGAAGCGATAAAAAGAGAGGGGATCGGAAGTTTAAAATACTTACCAAAACGACAATCCCAGGTCCGCCATGCCATCGGAAGACCATGTATTGGCAAGGTCTTCATCAGACATGACGTTGTGTTGCAACCGAAGGAAGTACTCCGTCAACCACACTGCTATCGCTCCGAGAGTAAACAGTACTGGAATAAGTATTTTTATTTTTATCAACATTATTTGAGGGCATTGTCACAATTATCATAAACTGCAAATAAGCCCCATAACAACATTTGGTGTACGTGAGCATCGGGCATCAGCTATTTCGGTTTTGGCCTCGTAGGTACACTTCTATTTCAATTCGCTAACCTGTTTAGTTTAACAATAAGAAGTAATATTCGATCTCAAATTACAGAATTAGAAGAGTTCTTCTGGTTCTTGAGGATTTTTAACCGGGCTTATCACGGTTTATTTAAATGACAATTTGTCTCAACATTACTTTATTTTGTCCTTTATAGTTTTACCAACGACTATTCTATATTTTAAATGATAAAGTTCTTATTATCTTACCAGCGAGAGTATTCCCTGCAAGCAGCGGTCGCGGCGAACATCTCGCTCTTGCCGCAGACCCTAAGGCTGCTAATATACAAGCCCCACCAGCGCAGACCAGCGCTGCCCCGAGTAATGCTGCAGTGCCGCACCAAGCCCATCGCCGAGCTGGATGTGTGCCCGCCTTTACTGAAAATTCAAGGCAAATGTATTCATAAGGAGGATGCCAAATTAAAGTTGATGGTAAGGATACTGCTAATTAATAAAAGAACAATAGAGTGGCATTAGTCTCTTATTGGTGTAAAGTATTTTGAAGGATTAGGTAGAGATATTCGTTGAGTCGCCTGCATAATAGATAAAGGCATTAAAGTGTTCTATGTTGAGAACTAAGTTGGTGAAGATGGAAGGAAATCTGTACTACGGGTGCTTCACAACTAAACAATGTATTTCACGAATAAGGATATCACTTTCAACATCAGAAACATTAAATGCGGCAACTTTAAATTTATTGCCATTCTGGCCCATAAATATAAAATATAAACTGAACATTGACAAAAATCTGGCCCAAGTCCAAGGCCTTCTGTTATAATTATTTATGAATCTGTTAGTCCGGCGGAAACATTTGGAGCGTGAATTATTGCCCAACATGATATCGGAGATCAGTCCAAACAAGTTAGACAACCAGGTATATCTAGATGCAATATTTACTAAATGCATAGGTATTCGATTTTTATATGTATTGATATGACATGACTGCAATGAATCTAATGTTAAGTGTAATTCTATCTAGATAGAGAATGGATTGACGATTAGATTATATTTCGCCAGTCTACACAATTAAATAATTGTACTCCTAAACAAATTTAGACTACTTGCTTATATTTAATAATAAATCTTGTTTAGATATGGCAACTCTGATTGCTTCATAATATCGTAGCATGGAACTAGTCTAGATGCTAATCGGAGCTAGTTATCATTGTTTGAATTGTAGAACTTGCTTCATTTCGCAAAACAAAGCCTGTTCGCTTCTCACTACACCTTCAATACTTGGAAATGCACAACTGTACATTTCATTATTATATTTCAAACTAGCAACTCGGTCTAGCTTTACCAGATTGTATTGCATGTCTAGTTTTATCTCTGATTCTTCTAGATTTTTAAGTTGACCAAAAAAAGGGATAGATAAGTTTCCTTAACTTTGCCTAACCTTCCCATTTATCGAACGTAGATCGGTTCTAACTTCTATATTACAAATATTCACGAGGATGCACAGGGCTCATATCAAAAACTCTTCTCAATTTACGATTTAGAAAGAGTAATCTTAAATTTCTATGGCATAAACCACTTACCACTAAAATCATGATTCCTCCACCCATACCCGAAGTTTAACTCTTTTCTACCCTCAAAGAGACCAAAATTAATTCTGCCTTCAGATTCTAGAGAATTTGACGTCCGCCGAGCTCGTGCGTCTATCCAATGCGTAGTCCCCAGGGACGCCACTATTAAAGCTATACACAGACACGACCCAAAAAAGGTTGCGAAAATCATCGACCGCTTAAATAAATTCAACTTCATTTTGGATAAAATTAGATTATCAGCCTTCAATTTCACTAGCTTAGTCAGTTCGTTCACCGCTAGATGTCACTAAATCACATTGTCTATGTCAATATTGCCGATGGTTTGCGCGCCACATTATCGAGTTTTTAGAATCGGTTTCTAACTATTCAACTTGTGGGATCGCGTTTGCTTCATTGTTTTTTGGTTTATTGACGCCTATTCGCCATTATAGTTCGTTTTCTTTAGCCGCGCTCTCACGGTGTTGAAGAAATATCTGTAACAAAAGAGATATAATTATGTAAAGTCAAGTTCGTTTAGATTACTCAATTCAGCGGTAATTAAGGCTATTTTACGTGAGAGAAAATAATGAGTTAGTTAAGTAAGCTAGGTTATTAACAGAAAGTTAATCATGCTGTTTGTATTGTCCATAGGAAAACAGTGTGTCCCAGTATTACTGTAATTAGATAGACCAGACAGAACTAAATACATTTTCCTGCCTATCCAAAATGTAAAATTATTTAAAGCAAATGTCTGTTAAACTTTATTTACATTTTCATGGCTTTATTTTACGTAATGACTCCAATCCTCGTCAGTATGACCGAGTAAAATTTCAGTGAAAGCAAAAATAATAAATTATGAGCAGATTAGCTAAGCTTATCTTTTACTGAATTTTACTCGGACCGCAGCATTACTATAATGAACCTTATTACAAAAGTTATTTAATGAAATAGAAATAGCACCGTGACAAAACCAACTCTAATTACGTGTTACTATTAATCAGGTTGTATAATGAAAGTATATTTTTAGAAAGATTTCAGCGCATAAAATATTTGGAATCGATTGCGATTTTGTTATGGTAAATCGATCGGTTCGTTACGGTGAACCGATGGATTATGTTTTTTAATGTTACTGTTATAGTTGAACTTTATTTCGGTAATAAATTTTAATGCTTACGAATTCTATGTCCATAGGTACCGTGCGTGGATTGAAGATTTTGAAATTCGCTATTTTCAGAATAAGCAAATCGCTTTGAATTGATTTTCATTGTAAAAGGAGATGCGCCCGACTCGGTCGTTTAAAGTAAATAAACATGGCAATGCACAATATAATTCCAGTGTAATTCTAAGCTCTTAGCAAAAAAAAAAACAATTTTTTTGTAACGACAAACGGATAAGGTATGAGAGTAACAGAAACTACGAGTGACTTGTAATATAACAAATATTTGTCTGGGTGCGATGATCACAACTGGCTTTTTAACCAAATTCGTCGCGAGGGCTACCAAAAGCGTAAGCTACGATATTTTGCAATATCCATGAACGGGTGATGAAATCGGTAGATTAATTGCGATGAAGCAGCGTAGTATATTTTTAAATATCGCTGTTATGTTTCAACTTTATTTCGGCAGTAAATTTTAATGTTCATACACGTATGTTCAGCTATTAAGATTCGATCTCCACCATGCTGGCTTTTAGTAATGTTTTTATTATTAAACATTTCTCTTTATTATGCAACAATGGATATAGCATTAGCTTACGTGATAACTACTGCAGTCAGTTTGCATTTATACGAGTCGACATTGCATTGTCTGAATTCTCTAGACAACAAATCAGCGCAATCAATAGTCTGAAAAGCGCAGTCAAGTAATTGCAACTAATCGGAATTTATTGTTATTTTCTCATCGGTTTTAATATTTCAGGCTTGTTAATACACAAAGGTTTCTGTTGATATACCACTGATGCTTGGGAAAGGCTAATTTGCCATTGACTTAACTTGAAACGAGTCTCAATTCCGAAAGACGAAGCATAAAATAATGTCAAACTCCATATCTTGGGGCAAACACCAAACTCTCTGCTTTTGCTTTCCAAGCCTGACATTCTCTTTGCCTCATAGGATATCGTTACACAGTATAAGTTATTCTATTGCCTGCTGTTAAACTGTTGATATCTATATTTTATATTGGTCTGTAGTCCGTGGCCGCATTTTCACCGTATTTGAGATCATGGCATGTATATTGTATATTAACTGTAACTGGCGCGCCGAGTGTGGGAAAGCATGTATCGATAAACTGAATTTAATTGCTCATCGATTAACTGAACGGCATGCGGGCAAAAAGATATCGGTCTCTGGAGCGACAGACAATTTCCATGGATAATTTTATTGTAATTTATGGATTTTTCTTAGTTATGTATGTTCTCAAAAAAAAAATTAAAAGTATAATATGTCTAAGGGGTGGAGGGTACAATTGAAAATTTGGCTTGCAGTTTTTAAATAAATTATCTTTTTAAGTTCGTTGGACAGTTACATAAACAACGAAATACAAGCTAGCCAAAACTTCGTGCCTAAGAGTTCAATTTACAAGGGTACCAGTAGCGGTTAGGGAATGTGAGGGCGACATGGTCTCCAAAGCCTTATTCATATAAGTTTAAAATTAATATTTATAATATTAGTCCAAATCGTCAACCGCAAACATCCGTTAATTATGTTTCTGTGATCTTGAAATTTTCTTGTACACTATACTATCTTTATCCTAAAATATAAATACCTATACTATTTTATATCCCACATATACACAGTTCCTGGAACCTTGGCAGTGGTAGTGTAACGGACGAGCGATGCGCGGTCACGCCGCGCTGCGCTCCACCGCCTCCGCGCACATCTGCATATTTACCACACATGTTTACACGAAGGTCACTGTTACTATTATGACATCAATATGATGGTCATCTGCTTATACTGTCCTCAAATAAATCCATAAATAAACAGTTATTGCGACATTTGTAGATGTGCGACTTTATTTACTATGCTCTTTAGTGTTTATCATCCACCATAGCAATTTCTGTAAGCCAAGATCGAAAGTGGCACGCAAAATTGGCAGTGAGCACCGAAACTTAGTGTATCTAGGGTCATCTGCCTAATGTGTGGCTAGATGCAACGTTACGTCATCATCATCATTCTCGGCAACAGAATGTCCATAACGAACATAGACCTCTATGAACACCTACTTATGATGAGCACAGAAAAAATATAATTGTGAATTTTAAGAAATATAAATCAGAGTACATCTGATTTTGTTCACAGTATTGATGCGGAATTAGTTCCGCTAGGCACACAAAACGCATTTTGATGACTAGATTCATTTCGAAACAACACTTCTGTTGCCCATAGACACAATTGACCGTAGCTACCATTTTAAACCATCAACTGCATTCCCGATATGGCGATAGGCTCGCCCCCTATCACATCGTGGGACGGAATATACAAGGCGAAACGTGGGTGTTCTAGTAGCACCTCTGCCTACCCCTTCTGGGAAAAAGGCGTGTGGTTATGTATGTTATGTAATGTAACTGCATTCCCAGCATAATCCGAATAGATACTCGTAAATATAAACATAACCCTTTGCATCTACAGTAATGAGCTTAAACTATAAAATGTTATCATAAATAGTCATAACACGTAATTCTTAATTATAAAACAGCATTGACACCGCGCTTAAAACTAAACTAATACATTCGAACTGGTTTCATGATTCGGTGTAGTAAATGACGTCACCGCAATCCGGATTCCGTAAAACTATGTTGTAGATCCGGTGGTTATTAGTTGCTATGAATAATCTTTATTCATTGAAATTTCTTGTAGCATTATAGGCGATTACAATTTACAACCATTTATGCCGACTAAGAGATTTTGGTTTAGCTTGGTATGCTGTGTTAGTTCATGAATTTTGTAAAATCCGGGAACATTAGTAATCGTACATTATGTTAATGTTTTGGATTCCATTGTTACACTGAATATTAATTGTGGTTCTATGGATCCACAGAATAAACTATAGAGTGTAGAAGAAGCATCTCAGCAGGCCGGCATAATTGTGTCGAATGGCATGGGACCGCCGTCTGAAGTAATTCGATACTCTGTCTGGACGGCATTTGCGCTTACCATCAGGTGCAGACTGCATCATTATGCCGTGCCAGTGTAAAAAAAAACAAAGAGTATAAATAATGATCAGTAGCTATAGGGAATCATATTAATAAAAACAATAAAATAAACGATCGTCCAAAATACCCAATATCGTAAGGAAAACGAGGCGCACTTACACTGTAAAGCTTAATGGTCGAAACCTTTTAGTAGCAACCTTGAAGATGCAATTTCCAAAATTAGCATTGGTGTTATTGTAGAAAGGACAATATGAGACGTAAGAATATACTATTTTGAAACAAATATTTTTATGTTATTGTCCTTTCATTAGTTTCCAGATGGTGTTTACTTAAACGCTTTCCTACATTTAGGGTCAAATTATAACAATCTTCTAGGCCATATGTTCCACCCCTTTGTAATGTAAACTGTTAAACGAACCGTGACAATATTGAGCAGACCCTCTGAATAATTACTGCCGAAGGACATTCATTTAAAGCTCGTTTTTAAATGTTGGTGTCCTAAATTAATATTTTTGAAAACACAACCATCGTCAGGGTTAAAAAGTTACCAAATATGTAGATCTAATTGCACCCCGGCGTTCGTGAATTGAATTCTGAGGCCACAAAACCAACAGCCAATTTTCATACAAATAATAACAAATGACAAATCGATGACTTCCCAGAAATACGGATGTCAAGTATTACGAGTACGAGTATTTTTATTGATTGTGCTCGTAGAAAATTAATATTCAAAACATCTAGCAAATCTATTAGCATCATAAAAGATTAATTACACGTGTGTTTTTGCTTCCTACCGAAGACCCTATCTATAAAAAAAAATCATTCACACGACACCCAGTAATTATATTTAATAATTAAATTGTACAATTTGAATTCCCCGTCTCAGTTACACGTCACGCGGAAGAAATGTCGAGATCGTTTCCTTGTAGACAACGCGCAGTTCGTTCTCAAATTACTAGATAGTTAAACTTGTATTACAAGTATAATCAAATTACACATCTTATCCACTTGCCTGTTAGTAGCAGGCTGGGAAATATGCATTCTTTTCTACTATAGAAGTTGAACGACCGAGCAGCCAGATGATATCAATGCCTGGCGTATCATTGATGCATTTGTACGTTAAACGATGTTCAGCTTTTGCCAATCTCACTCATTAGAAGAACAATTATATAACTGTTTTCTTATTCTTATGAATATTTCGCGTGACTGCATGGATTCGGCAATAATTTATATAATCTCCAGAAGCTACCAAGAGCATGTGGCTCGCTGCTCATGTTTTTCTAACAATTTATTGTTACAAAACCCACAGCCGCTAATTATTTTGACAACATCACTGTTGCTATGGAAGCAGATGAATCTGTTGCTGTGATTATTACAATTGCTATAGTTGTTGTTCAAGCTGTCGCAGTAGATATAAACTAGTCACTGAATACTATTAATTTCGAAATATGATTCCTATTTCTCAGTTCACAATAACACGTCGATCTCCAATCCTGACGGCCTTATTCATAGACAGTTTTAGAACCTATTTTATTTATCGAATATTTTCCTTACCAACGATTTTTGAATTCAGTTTGAAGGAAGAAGATGAAACGTTCGATAACTAAAATAGGTTTTAAAACTGTCTATGAATAAGGCTGTAAGAGGTTAAAGCTATCAATAAGGATACGTGTTTCTGACCTAGCCTTTGTGAGAGGAAAGTTTCAAAACACATCAGCCATGTACAATCCAGTGTCCGGTTGCACACCTATAACGAATCGATACATCGACCTTCACGTATCAACAGCCTTTATTTAATTTCAAACACGTCACCTTTACCACTTTTTGTTGCTTTTCGTATGAACTGGCAATATAAAGGTTTTTGCAATTATTGTTAATGTAATAGTTGTTGGTATTGATTGTGCTTCTCCTTTTTTATTATATTCATAATAGTATTTCCTTGTAACATAATTCCTTGATATAAGTACATATGTACAAACAAAAATTGCTTTTTATGTCTAATTTATATGAGTAGCTAAAAAAATAATTAAACAATATACACTTTCTACGTTGAATCCTTGTGGTCACAATTGAATGACTAGATGCGTTTTGAATACATCAATCACATTTCTACAAAGTTTTGATGATATGAACTAAAAACCACATAATGCACTAAACGTAAAATTACCAGAAATCTACATGCATTACGTCAAAACTTTCGCATAAGTCCATCCCGCAAAATGAGCTCGACGGTACGAAATACATCCTGTACGCCAAGACATTGCCTAACTAAAGCTTAGTCATACTTTAGGCCATAAATGTTCATGGCATTTGGAAGATATTTTACCTAATACAGTAACCAAGTAAATAAATCGTAATGTTATATGTCGGTCCAATTTTGCTATATTGACCAATGTATAATTTTCTATGGTGTTATAGTTGTAAAATTATAATGTCTTGAAATCATAATAAAACTTAAAACTCTACTGCGGGAAATGAAGAGTTACTAAAACATCTTTTGTTCTATAATCACTTTCTTTCGATACTCTATTAACAACTGGCAACTTAATATTTTCGACTTTAGGTACTTATATTGTAAGTTACCAATTGCAATAATAACTTTTGGATATCGGTTCATATTTAATAAACAATATATTACGCCATTATACATTAATTAGGCTATTCATCTACACATTCATAGGTGGATTAAAAATCCCACTTAACGCGTAGTTGGTTTGCTAAATAAACGGCTGCACAGCTATTATCACGAGGCATTTGAAACCAAGGCGCGCTGCAGGCAATGCAAATTACATAACCGCAACTGGTAGGTTAAATAACCGCTTTGAAATTATACCACGCGGTTCAGTTACTGATAATTACTACATATAACTGTTTGTACGGTGGTATAGCGAACGGTTTCCACGCGTAAGTGGGAATAAGTACCAAGCACTTTTCAATGAGAGTACTACACGGATATCTGATTTTTTGAGAAGAGTTTATATTGTGTGAGAGGGAAACGGTTATTTTAACAGTAAACAGTAAGTTTTTAGCTACTACTTAAATGTCTGTTTAATATAGTAAACGAAATAAGTACGATCAATTAAAAAAAATCTATGTTAATTATTCATAATATCATAATAGACATAATGCATTCAGGTTGAAATGAATTAAATTTTCTGTGTTTATTATGTCTATTTGATGCTATTTTTGACCCTTTTTGAGTTTTACTTCCATGAGTTCCAAACCACGCATTTATAAAAATAAATAGCCTGTAAAAACATGGCAAAAACGTAAGCCTTACGAGTGTTACAACCTGTTTACGAATGAAAGGAAATACATATTAATATTTACTTATTTCGGAAATATAAAAGTGTTATGTGACATTAAATTTTATCGAAACCTTGGTAAGGCCGAAACTTTATAACGGTTATAAATTAAAGATACTTTAACGTACCTTGACATGAAGAATGATATAAATTTCGTTTAGTTAAAATAAATAAAGTCTAGTAGTCGCCCCTGATCTTGATTAGTGCCGCAACAGTTGTTATTTTGAGACGTAAAATAAGCGCTAGACCTAAAAGGTCACTTGTCTAGCGAATAATCAAATTCAGTTCAAAAATTACTAGAATAGTAATGTTTTGTAGGCTTCCAATTAACATCCATACCTTGATTTATAAAACAAACGATAAGTGTTCTTATTTAAATGTTAATTATACTACCAATAGTACTCTTTATTTCTTGCCAAGTATAGATACGAGCCTGAACACAATGAACAAAGCAAAAGACAATATCTACCAAAATTGAGCTCCGAAACTAATGTTTAAAAGTAATCAGTTACAAATTTCACCACTGACCACTTTCGCGGCCGACAACATCATTATAATCGGACCAAAATTTCGTATCGCTACTCACCAGCAATATTTACTCTCTCCGCTTCCGTCCCTATATGATGGGAATATAGGCAATAAAGGAAGTACAATAATTGCATTCGAATATAGTTATAATAAAATATTTCGTTTGAACTGTGATGAGATATTTTTTCCCACAGCTGTTCATAGACATTTACGATAATCATTTAAAATGAAATATTAAGTGCGTGGTGGCATGTTGGTAATGGACCAGACGCGGCTGCCAACATGTTAACAGTATTATGGGTTAAAATCACAGTGCCCTCCTCTGAATTTTCGGAGTCATGTGTTATTGATAGTTAATCACCACAGTCAGATGCAGTAAATATATTAATCTCTGCCTTGTTGGGTTCTTAGGTGCTGTAAGCAAAGCGTGTTGAAGCATTTGTATTGTATTGTATTGTATCAGCCCATATACGACCCACTGCAGGGCACGGGCCTCCTCTACAATCGAGAGTACCATTGAGAGTGGTTAGGCTATATAGTCCACCACGCTGGCCTAATGCGGGTTGGCGGACTTTTACATACCATAGAATGTAACACAAACCACAAATCGCTATGGTATGCAGGTTTCCTCACGATGTTTTCCTTCACCGTTATAGTGCGTGGTGATTGACTATCAATACACACATGACTCCGAAAAGTCAGAGAATTGAATCAGTTGAAGCATTGGCAAGACAAAATTAACCAACGAATTCTCCAATTTCACAACACTCGGCATCAGGCAAGGTAATCACTTCCCCATATCAATAAAAAAAATTACTAAGATTATATTCAAGTTGGCTTGAAACATCAATCTATAAAATACTCGTCCCAGAACTACTAATATAAATCATTGCGCAGTTTATTACTTTACACATTGAAATTGAATTCCAACCCAATGACTTACTAAAGACGTAGCGACATGCTTGACATCAATTCCAAGGTCTCGCGGAGACATACAATACTACGTGAGATGTTTTTATGAGTCGGGGAATCTTCGGAGCATTACAAAACAGGAAACTTCACTATTCTTGGTCACATTGACTTGGTTTTCATTACATTCAACCGGATTCTGAGCAAATATTTGCGTGTCGTAGAAATATTTACCGTTGTGAAAAAGGAAACCATAATGTATCAGCCCAGATACATACCATTGCAGGGCACGAGCCTTCTGTACACTCGAGAGTTAGAAGGAAACAACACAATACAATCAAGGAAACCGTGATTATTTACGAATAGTAATGACTCGCGCATAATTTCGATTTTAATTGGATTTTTTTCGAAATGACTAAGTAGATGGCACCAACAAACTCTAACTAAATTTAATTTATTCGTTTATCCACCAAACTAGCTAAAATTATATTCGTGAATTCAATTGATATGTTGATTATTGTATATTGTTTTCCTTTGCCTTTGAAGTTACCAATAGAATTAATTCCTGTGTAATAGTAGTTAAGATTTTAAAGTTTTAAAAATTAGTAGTTACAGTTGAAACTGCACAAAACCAAAAACATGCAATGGATCGGACCTGCGGTCGTATTCTTGGTATCCATTCCCAGCATGCCTTTTTATACGGGCGCTACAAACTACAATGTACCTCATGATAAATGCAGTCTGAATGTGAGTTTCCCTCGATGTGTGCTGGATATATCTTTATGGTGGAAACAATTATATCGGTCTCATTGTGTTCCGACATATCTACATAGCATACACCCGAAACGCGACACACTTACGTGGTCTACTATGACGGGTTCTCAACCACTGCGAACGGTGCGTCCGTTACCAACAGGGCGTCTGGCTTACTTACTTTATCACATATTATATAAAAACAATAGCTAGACCACTTCCTCATTCGCCTTCATAAACATCAAACACAAAATTGGTCCACAACCAGTACAATTGCGCGTTAAACTCACAATAGGCTATCCACGTAATGCGCTGTCTTAACCTCTTACGCCATCGGAAGTAAAGTCGTTTGCACCGGTGACAAGAATTTGGCAAGTGTGACGGACGGAACAATGGCTTGGAGATGAAGCTGGAAGCCGGGTAATTAGCTTAGAAATGTGTTTGCAATTTGGTACTTATTTGTGTGGCTAATTTTACAGAGGTTTCAAATCGCGAAGACTTGAACATAATCATTTGCGTTTAAGTTATTTGATTTATGCAAGATTCTAAATATAATCGGGATTTATTATTGTACTTAGCACAAGCTCAAGTAACAAGACCTTTAGTGCACCTCCGACTACTTCCATTATTTAAGCAATGTCAAATAAATCTAGAATATATTATGAACTAGCTTCTGCCCGCAACTCCGTTTGCGTGGTTATCTTTATATAAAAATTCCCATCCCGCCACGTCTTGTTGAATCCCGCCTTGTCGCGGCTCATTCTCACTCAAGATATGTAATCTAGTCCCATCACATCCATGTACAAAAAAGTAACAAATGTACCGGAATTCCTCCCTCACTCCAAGGAAGCACTGCAATTTTCGGGATAAAAAGTAGTCTAAGTGTTAATCCAAACTACCACCATACCAAATTTAATCGAAATCCATTAAGGCGTTTCTGAGTTCATCGCGCACAACTGCACAGACGGACAAACTTCTAAAAAATCGTTTAGGGTTCTATTACGTTATTATAGTTCCCCCATATTCATTTTTATCTTCCATGTACATATGTACACCGATCGGTTACAAATTTATTTTATGTAGAGATACGATATAGTATTTCGTATTCATCATATATTCTAGATTGTTTTAGAAGCCATGTGCATAACTACTAAAAAGCCAAGTGTAAATAACGGTAATAAGTAAATCACTTAAAGTAATTAAAAACAACGTGCGCTTGTTTACTAACATCGCGTAAAATATCGCTTTTATTTCGCTGTGAATAATAATTAATATTATGCGTACAACAAGCATCTCATAACTGCATGGACGCGATCAAGTTACTCTAAACCAACAATATCCATTTGCAACTACCAATAATAACCAAACGATCGAAATTTATGATCTAACCAGTGAAGCGAAAATTTAAATTTCATTCATAAACTTGCCAGTACGATAAAATAAAATAGGTAATTTACAGTCAAGCTACATCAAAAAACAGAAGCTATTAAATTCCGCAGCATAGTCGCCAATGTCGATGGAATATACAAAACAATCAGTGCGCAATAAGACCATTAGAAGAATCTTAATTTCTCAATGCGTGGTGTTTATTATCGGCGTGCTCGCTTTCCACTTTCTAACACTCGTATACGTGACCCGTTAAGTAAATAAATGCCTTTGTTGAATATTATATCAGATAAATTAAGGAAATTTCGGTTGTATAACTTTCGCAATGGATTTGCTAAGGCCTGATTACACCTGATTACCTGATTACATACGTGAAACTTTGCAACAATTAGCAAGAATAAAATAAAGACAGAATCATAATTTTTTATATTTAAATTTACTCAAAATAATATGATAATAACTGATGTTATTATTATAAATTTCGAGTAAATTCTAATAATAGAATTGAAATAAAACGAATTGTTACGTGATTTTATCGCGAATTTAATTTATTTTTTACATTTTTTAATTTCCCGACGTTTCGATCACTTTACAGTTTTCGTGGTCCGCTCCGTGACGGGGCATTTTATTTCAATGTTCGCGTAAATTCAAGACACCATTATCTAATTATAGAACTTGGTATAATCACTTTAAAAGTAAATGTCAATGTATGAATGAATAAGTAAACTTTCTCTCTTAAAATAAATCACCAACAATATGGTCTGTAGTTAAAAACCAGTATGAGATAACGTTGGTATAACTTAACATTCCTAGAAAGCATTTAGAATATGAATGGCGAAGTAATGTAAATAATTATTTAGCTATGGTAAGTTTTGGCTTTACAGTTAAACTTGTGTTTTGAATTTAAAAAATAAAATAGAAGATACATTACGCACATGTAAATTCGGACAAATAAAACTCGGTTCAGTATTGTATTTAATGTTGATAGATCTATTAAAGCATTTTTACAAGACACAATCAAGATATCAAGTGGATATGTGAAGAGGATCTAACATTTTAAACATCATACTCCGTATACTGTTCGAGTATTTAATCTAACTTAGACAAGCTAATTTCAACGGCCTTTTGAGTATTATCCAGTAATCCGATCACCATAATATTAAGCTGCAGTTAGGTTTATGACCTCAATAGTAGCGCAATAATCGAATTACGTATCTAGGTTATACGTGTTCCAGATGGATCACAAAATAATAATTTGTTTTATGTAAACACAGTCTAGTCTAAAATGTCAAAATATTACAGGTGTTAGATATTAAATAAGCTATAAGGGGAGGTGATGATACATCTTCACCTTGTGGAAATACCTATATAGTTAGCAGGAAGAATATGAAAGCGGTGGCTCGAAACCTAGGTGTAGAGTAAGTAGATGTTATTAATCATGGGATGTTTTGGTAAAATATGACTTTCAAATAAACATACAGCTTACAACGAAGAAGTTGAAGAGGCTTTGCTGGTCTTTGGAAGAGTAATGGGATGGAGAGTGCAGGAATATAAATAAATATATACACCCAACAGTCACACACATAGTCCTGACCACACTTTAAGATCAAATAAATCTTGTGTCGTGGATATCAGAAACTACGAGAAACTTTACGGTCTCACAAACACCCAGACCCGGGACAAATACTTGTGACTGATGTCTCGGTGTGGGGATCGAACCCACGGTGTCTCGTCACCAACTGCACTACGGGGGGCGTCAACAATATCGAACAATGGTTGCTGTATCTCTAACAAACCTTATGGGCAAACCAAAGTCTATTACAAACTGTCGTCATTCTACATATGATTTCCATTGAAGATATTAGTAATGTTGTTAAAACTATATAAAGCTTGGTATTACCGTATGTAAGACGTTATCTGCTTTTATGACTAGTGCATGACTTCCCAAAACTTAATTGTAGGCTCAGTGTATTCAACGAGGTGAGACAGCGCTAACGGTCTTCCGGCCCACAAAAGCGGATACACACTGGCTAGTCCCGATAAAACAATTGGGAATGAATCACCGAGTTAGTGTTCACCCTTCTAAAGTGTACATTGGAATCGTATGTAGTATAAAATGCTACTTTTGGAAGTACCTATAAAATATAGGGTAAGCAATACGCTGATAAAACTTTTTCAATAATAAAAGCCGGTGCACGAAAGGGCTATATTAGGAGCGCATTCAATAGACGATTGCTTTTGAAATTAACAGAGATAAATTTCAGATCTAGGTTTTACGATATCGAAATATTCCTTTATATTCTCCGATACGAAAACAGAAATGTAATTGTACTATGGCGTTCGATCTTTTTTGCGATTTTAATTTTAGTGATATTATATCCATCAACTTAAAAGATTTTGTAAGCTGATTATTCATTTCCCACCAAATAATAGACACGAGAAGGTAAAATACCCTGAAAATCGGTCGCATTCGCTACAACGTTGAAGACTATGCGTTCCGGCCGTCCACACTCCACGTCTTACTTTCCAACAGATCGTGCTAATTATTTCAGCACACATGGAGATGCGTGTGAAGGTCTGCTGCTAGCAAATCGCCGGTTTTTTCTTCGCACGGGTATGTTGTAACTTTACAGCGGTAAATATTGTTATATACTTACTATCTATATCTATACATATAGTAAATTTGTAACCGATCGATGTCCGTACATGGAAGATAAATGAGAAAAACTGATATGAGGGGACTATACGGACGTAATAGAACCCAAAACAATGATTTTTAGAATTTTTGTCTGTTTGTCTGTGCGCGATGACCGCAGAAACGGTTTAATGGATTTCTATGAAATTTGGTCTGGAGGTACCTGACACCCTGGATTAACACTTAAGTTACTTTTAATCCCGAAAAATTTAGTGTTCCCGTGGGATGAGGGAAGAATTCCGATGAATTTGTTACTTTTTTGTACTCAGATGGATGAGATGGGACTGGATTACATATCTTGAGTGAGAACGAGACGAGACAAGGCGGGAAATAACGGGACGGGACGGGATGGGAATTTTCTTATAAAGATAACTACGCAAACGGAGTTGCGGGCAGAAGCTAGTATATATTCATTTACATCAAAGTGCGTGGTGGCCTGTTGGTAAACGGACCAGACGCGGCTGCCTATATGTTCACGGGGGTCGCGGGTTCAAATCCCAGGGCACACCTCTGACTTTTCGGAGTCATGTGTGTATTGATAGTCAATCACCACGCACTATAACGGTGAAGGAAAACATCGTGAGGAAACCTGCATACCATAGCGATTTGTATAAATTTCTATGGTATGTAAAAGTCCGCCAACCCGCATTAGGCCAGCGTGGTGGACTATATGGCCTACCCACTCTCAATCGTACTCTCGATTGTAGAGGAGGCCCGTGCCCTGCAGTGGGTCGTATATGGGCTGATACAATACAAAAAAAATACATCAAATCAATTTCTGGATTGTATTGTAGAGCGACTTTTAGGGAATATTATACTGAGTACTAATGAAGTAACAAGTTTCAAAATATTTCCAGGGATACTTTACTAAATAAAGCTTCGATCATTTGCATAATCGATTTAACAATCTTTGTGACTGCCAACGTGCAATGTATTGCAAAAATAAAAATTTCGATTCCCACAAATCACAATATCAATGAAGATAATATGGGTTTGTACACGTATGACGTAATACATATTAATACGTACCGAACTATGTACACTAATATTTTGTTAACATAATCAAGTAGTAAAACCTATCTGAAATGCAAGTAGAGGCTTTAAGTAAAATTTGCGGTTTTTTACCAGGAAAGTGATACCGAGCCTGCCCGCACTAATATGGTTCAGATTGCAATCATACATGAAAACATTACGTGGATGCTCTGTTCGTGTATGTAAAAAATTACTTTCATTTGTGGACTTTTTCTGTTATCCACAATGCTTGAGGAAGTTGTGGACAGAATATTACGACACGATACCGACTAAAACATCTCGTTGATCGACACGCGTGTTATGTGAGGGCCTGGATGTCACATGACGAGAAGCGCCCGATTTTCTTGTATGTTATGACCTGGAGCAAAATCATGAATGGTCCTTCGAGTTGGCGGGCGCAGGTATCCTTTCCTTACTATTTTGGATCCCCGTTTATGTGTTATGGGTATCCGGGACTGATACATCGGCATGACGGTTGTCACCCATCATGGATTGAGGATTCGCCACCCTTGATGGCGCAACAACCCTGCAGTGCATTCAGCCTCCATGATGACCTCTTTAGGTTGTCTCAGACGACGAAAAGTTATATGAGATACACTTACATTGCAAGGCCTAAGATTTGAATCTGTCGGTACCCATGCTGTTACTGTGGTTCAATTCAATGTATTTTAGAAACCATATTTTATATCTGAATAATAATGATAAAGACCCTAAATACATTTTGTTACTAAGTAAATCTGAATTGGTCTTATTTGTCAAAGACAATCCATATATTGCAGGACTTGATCAATATTCAATGTTTATGATAATTTTAACCTTTCATCAAAGGTCGTGCTCAAAGGATAATATTTATTAAACAAAAATAATACAAAATAAGATTTCCTTTCTATTTAAGTATGTGTTGACAAATGTCAAATTTTATTTTCGTTCATTACCAAATCACTCTTAATTTGTTATTTTTAGCAGTAATAACTTGTCCACATATAACATAAGTATTACTATATGAGTACTTACTGAGAGGAGTTGATCTCCTGTCTGATGGGAAAAAAGTATTACTCATGAATTTTGACAATACTAGGATCACTGTATAATGGCAATTTATTTGAAATCCTATTTTATATATTTCTTAGTAGATATTATTATAAATATACAGTATACACACAAAAAAATAAAACATGGAAAAGTACAAGACTCTGCCAATTTAACCATTAAGATCTGAAGACTGTATCTAATTGTGCAAAAAATGGCTGAAATGGCATGAGTTATTGACGTAAGTGATACAAGAAAACAAAAACTGAAGCTTTATGCCTGATTTTATATTCAGAAATATGTTTATACATTGATAGAGGTACAAACCCCTCATGTTTTTTGGATGCCGCCATTAAATTGGTATAATACAATAGATAGTAGTGGTGGACAGTTCATTGTTATGGTGCCAGCAGTCAATGTGTTAACAGTCATTGTTATAGGAAACTGTGGCTACTTATTAGGCTATTTTACAACAAGTGAGAAAAAAATGAGGACTGAATGCAACAAGCTTGGCAAATTTTGTCTTTAGGTTATCATGCACTCTTACTTCCACAATTTGTTTAAAACCATACATTACAGAGTGTCCTATCATAAATTGCCCCCGAACTAAGATCTTGTGGCCCATTACGCTTAATGAAGTTCTCCATAGTCTTCGCCACATGAAGAACGGGAAAGCGACTTCATGGTGTTTCTACACCATGAAGTCTTTCTTTTCATTGTGTTATTTAACTGAATCCAATCCAAATAGTTCCCATGCTACACTCTCAAAGTGAGCAAATTTGTTAATAATGACTGGATGTGCCAACTATATTATTTTAGTGTATGCAGGATTGCAAAATTTTATTTTTGACTCGGATATTTCATGACCACGCGTGAAATTTTCAATTATTTGAAAGAGAAATTAAAAAATAATTTATATATTTTTATTTCTTATGGTTCGTAGATGAGGACATATAATTAATCATTAATTTAAGTTAAGTTTAATATATATTTAGAAACTAAAGTATTGGTAATGTTTCCATAATAAAATACCACAAGAAATTCCAAGAGGTTTTTTACATTTACCGCTACTTGTAAAACACAAGATATATTCGATAACTAAAGGTAAAGTTATCAAATAAAATTTGTAAATTAACTTTTATTAAAAGTTCTTAGCCATATATCCTCACCTGTTTAGCAAGACCTTGTTCAAAAACTTTCAACTTGGGATGCTTAGTTGTTGACACAAAAAAAAATGTTTCGTGTACACTTCACCACACATTAATTAACACTAAATAAAACTTCACAAATAGTTATTTAACTTTTCGTAAACTAGTGTGATGAATACTTGAGTACATATAGTTTAAATACTCTTTATTTTATACTAAAATCACCACACAATAACTTATTTAACGCGTGCGCGACGTGAATGCGCAGCCATTACCATAGCCATTACGTTCGGAAATAATCAGCCAACTATTCAAGTTTCAACTTAAATGACGTCACTGACGTCTGACGATGACATCTGACAGATAAGTCAAAAAACTATTTGATTCTTTACTATATAGAATTATGGTATCGTCATGCGTCATGTTTTGTAACTTTTGAAAAAAATTAAAACTGCAATAATAATGGAAACATTTAATTACTAAGCTATAATAGAGATAATTATAATTGTAAAATTGATTTTATTATTTTATATTATTCATTATTTTGCTCATAAAATAAACATCCGTACTGTAAAGTGGACTTATGGTTGTAGGGAAGAGATCGCTCATAGCGATAAGACTGCCTATGTTTACGTACTATCTCTGTTAAATTTGGTTTTAACATCATTATGTGATGTTCAATAAAGTTTTGTGTATCTATAAAGTATTAATTCACGGTAGGGATCAAATGTAATGGCTGTCATTTCAAGAAAAGAGTCTAAAATGATTATTTATCGTTATTAATACATATTTAAAGATAATCAATTTGATTCATTAAACAAAAATTCAAATTTATTTGTATTTTTTCCAGAGTTTCGATTCACCCTGATTATCTATAAAATTTCGAATTTTACATGGAAAAATAACTTGAAGTTTTCCCATTATTTCTGTAATATCGAAAAATTACATCTCGAAAAGTTTCTGAAAATTGTCATGAACCAACAGTAGGCATGCCACAATATGTATATTTGTAAACTATTTTTAACGGTGAAGGAAAACATCGTGAGGAAATCTGCATAACGTAGCGATTTAAAGAATTTCTACGGTATATAAGTCCGCCAACCCGCAGTAGGCCAGCGTGGAGGACTATATGACCTAACCACTCTCAATCGATTCTCTCGATTGTAGAGCAGGCCCGTGCCCAGCAGTGGGACGTATATGGGCTGATACAGACATACAGATTTTTTAGGCACCAATTTCGAAATATAATTCTGAAAATATAAGTACTTTCATAGATATTCATTGTCGTTAAAACCAGATGGGAATGGCGCGGATTTTAAACACAAAGACCGCTGGTACCTACCAGCGAGGCGGTAGGTACTTCAAACACGTAGGTAAAAATTATGGTGCCGGGTCACTTTTTTCTTCCCTACATCCAGTATGAATTGTGATGCCTTGGAATACACACGAATTACATGAAAAAGAAAAATCTAAATATGTAGATTAGCGTCATTGAATCCAACAAAATTTATTTTAGGGGTTAATACTTAAATTTCAGCCTCCGTGGCGTAGTTGGTTAGACGTCGACGGTGAAACGAGAGGCCGCGGATTAGATTCTCGCACCAACACAAATGATTGTGAGGCCCACAAAAATTTGTGTCGGATCTGGGTGTTTGTGCAACCGAAAAGTCTCTTGTAGCTTCTGATACCCACGACACAAGACTCGATCTTAGTGTGGGGTCAGGACTATGTATTTGACCGCTGGGTGTATTTATATTCGATTACAACCGATATTTAAAGCGATTTCTAATTAAATAACAAGATATAATTTATATATTTTTACAGAAAATTTTGAAATTTTCGAACGACTTTCTGCAAGTAATAAAAATTTTGAAATACCGAAATAATTTTACGTAAAAATAACAGAACATATAAAATATTGGAATTTGAATCGAATTCAATTATAATAAGGCAAGGGTGTGTTTTAGATTTCATTTATTAATATTTAATAAATATATTGCATTATGATAGGCAAAAACGATGTACTGCGAATATATTAATTCCTATTTATTTATTTTACTCGGAAAGGTCATTAATTGGTAACAATAGTCAATATAGGAGTGCTACCAACGTTACGATCAAGAAAATATCTACGCTTTTGAAGACCATACAGTAACTTGAATAGAGGGTATTGAAGACGCAAATGTAAGACAGCGCTCTCTCTTTAAATACACTCTAAGAACCAAAATGATAAAGTTTTAACTTTTACATTATTATTTTATTTTACTTATTTTTTGGTGGCCTAGCTCCAAAAATATTCGACCCGACGCGAACTGTAGTAGCTCCAAGCTCAATCTAAAACAATAAAATATTTATTTTGTTATATTAAAGTCTATTCGGATAAATCTGAATGTCAGGGAATCCCGATAATCACTAATTCCCCTAAATACAGCGGAGTATTTTGCTCTAACAACATTCATCTAATTGCCATGCCAATTCACTCGCCCTCTTCAGTCGACTCTAAAGTGCTTTAAAGGAAAGCGTGATAATAATTTAGTCATATTCGGAATTCACCCACATTTAGATTACATGAATATACCTTATTAAGGTAATTAGACCTACAATCATGTCTATTTATTAAATTAAATGTAGTACATGTCACCCAAAAAAAAAAGACCATATTCAGTTATAGTGAAATATACAATTAGTTTAATTATCTTATGTACTAATAAACTTACCGCATGTTCAAAGTCAGTAGACATTCCCATAGACAATTCCACAATGTTTATATCCAGATTGAGTTTCTCACACACTTCTTGTCTACATTTTGCTAGACAGAGAAAGTCTGGGTTAGGTCCTTTAGACAAATCATAATCATACTGTCCAATTGTCATGAGTCCAGTAAATTCAAGGTTTGGACAATTCTTCAGCACATGGTCTACAAGTTTTGTGCTGTCTGATGGTTCTACTCCATTCTTTGCTGTAATTTACAAGAATACCTTATTCATAAGCAGATTTAAAAGTCATCTTACTCATCAAATGTTTTGTCTTTTTAGTTCAAACTGAATTCAAAAGTCATTTGAAAGGAATACCAGGTAGGAATACCCAAAGGTATACCAGGAAAAACAATGAATATGGTACAAATAAAAACATATAAATACTTAAATTATCATGGTAGATAACCATCCAGTATATTGTACTAAGCGATGGATATTACAATATTTGCTATGTGGAAAGCTTACAGTTGTTCATACTTTTAAGGCTCTCCTATATACTATCACGAAAAAATTACCTTCCTCTCCACTAGTATTAATTTGAACCATCACTTTCAATTTCTCATCACCCTTTTTGAATTTCAGCCATTGTTTATTCAAATTATCTGCTAGTTTTTCTGAATCAACAGTTTCAACCATAAATAAGCCAGGTGATCCAAGTAATTTATTAATTTTATTGGTTTGTAAATGACCAATAAAGTGCCATTTTATGTCTTTACACTTTTCTAAGATCAATGGGTCTACAGCTTTATCTGCTAGTTCATTAACATAGTTCTCTCCAAAGTGACGTTGACCAGCCTCATAGGCTTGAGCAATCATTTCTACAGGTTTGATTTTTGACACAGCCACCAGTCTTGGAGACACCTGGGGTAAATCCTGAAAATTAAAGAAATATTTGTGTTATAAAATATTCATACACATTGCATAGTTAGTGTTGATTTGTCCACTGCACCAATCACTTAAAAGAACATTTTTTCCCTACTCAGCAATCTGAGAACAGTGAACTTATTACTGACCAGATTGTCAATTCTTCTGAAATGTATTAAATATATTAATATCCCCATTTTAATGCCATCTACACTCCTTAATAATTATTTTATATTTATTGTGTTTTTGATTGATTTGAAAATGTTAATCATAAAATAAACACATGAAAAATACTATTTTTTAAAGTACATTTTGTACTTATGATATATATTATTATAAATTAGTGTTAACAGAATTATTAATAAGTTGGACTGCTGAACAATAAACGACGTTTATAAATAAAATCTAAATGTGAGAAGTCTAACATTACGGTCTGCTTCAATAGTCATTATTAACAAACAACACACCTATCAAGGATTTAATATTAAAACTTTGTTTAATTTAATATGTAATATGTTGGTATTAGAGATATTTCTAGCCACAAATATGTTGGAACAGACTTATTAACAAGGAATTAAGCAATTTTAAATTTGTTTGCATGCAATTAAGATTCGGTTACTTTATTATTCCCTTACTTTACTTCGTCTAGCAACAGCTGCCTCAATTTGGGAAAGCACATTTTTAAGTCCATACATTATGTCGACTTCACTTTCCGAGGACATATTAAAATATTTGTTAATTATTTTTCTACTGTACTAAATTATTTGACGTTTGATAACAATTTGATAAGATCACAGATGACTTTTTGTCAATAAATCATAAAGCTTGCTCTACACTCTCGGCGAGATTTTCCGTTACAGACTAACTTTATCTGTGGCAAAATAAAACAAATATTTCCGAACGTAAGTACTTATGTCAACTCCATTGATTTTCTTCATATTTGTTTGCGTTCTCCACTACGTAAATTAGTGTTTCTCGGTTCGAAACAGTAAATAAATTATGCACGAAATACATGATACGTGCATGGGCTGACAATAAGCAGCCATGAATGTCTTGGAAAAGGCCGAGAAGGCCCTTGAATATTTGAAAGCAAATGAGAATTCGGCCAAGTGAGTATTGTATTTTGGTTTGGTATGTTTCCGGCTGGATTTTTTTTATATAACAACGATGTTTTTAGGGGTCATGAGCTTCAAGCGGCTGCAGGGACGCTCGGCAGGTGCTTGGGAGCTCTGGGGAGCAGGGCAAATTGCGCTCGACATTATGCCAATTTGCTGCACTCTGCTATACCTACCTTATTGTTTTTGGCCAGCAATGACAGCGTGAGTAACCTTGGTAATAATAATGGTTCACAAAATATTAATGTTTATGGTACATTGTGTTTAGTAACAAAACTAGGGTAGAGCCTTTGTAGTTAAAGAAAATAATGATATTTGAATGTGGAACCTATGTATGCAGTTCTTTCAGGTTTCCTCTGTAACTTCATTTTGAGTAGGCATTTATATAGAATTTATATAGAATTCTTGATCAATCTTCTAGATTTGGCACTAATTGCCACAGAAGTTGTGGCATTTAAAAATACCTTTCCAACAAAGTATCAATTACTAGGCTGAAGTCAATACATATGATGCTTGCAATACCTTTATGTTGGAATATTTTTTTTCATACAGCAAACTGGTATTTCTTGCTAAAGAAAAAGTTGTAGCATTTGAAAAGAAGTCTTCAATGACTTAACTCTCGTTGCTATTAGCCATTAGGCTGGGATTCCCCTTCGCCATTATTACATTGCTTGAATTACAATTTTCTAATAATAATCCACTTAAACAAAAGTATTTAGTAGACCACTTCTACACATTCAAACATTTTATAAATAATAATGCATCTCTTTTCATACAAAAATATGTTGTCTGGCGTGAATTATTAATTTTCATTTTTTTCAGGCTGAAGTGAGATTGGTGGGAGATGAGGCTCTGAACAGGGCAGTGGTGGGTGGATTTGCCTTCCACTCATACAAGACAAACATAATATTACAGAACCAAGTTGATCATACAAAGAACGCCAGGTAGGTAAAAATTACTCATAGCTTTTTGAGAGCATGTTGAGTACTGCACAATCTTTCACAACAGTATATCAAATGATGACATATGTCTGAAAATTACAATTATTCATGTGAGTTAAAAGTGTTACAAAATATTTGAATAGATAAGACAGCCAACTATCCTGGATTCTGCATACCAACACTGAAATAAAGAATAAAATGGTCCTACAGTTCGGTGTTTGTGTGTCACATAACACAAATTGGAGGAAAAATTGGAATTGGAAAATAATTTCAATAATATTAGCATAAACACAGATTTTGGACTTAGCGGATTACTTTTAAATATCTAGGAAATAGGAATGTTTTTGTTAATTACCATGTACATTTAATTACGTGTAAACTTTTTTCAGTAGTATTTGATATCCATAACACATCCATTTTGCAGCTAAAATCTTGGCTTTACAGATGGATCAGAGCGGCCCTCTCCCGCATATGTCTTGGAGAATGCTGGTTACGTCCAGGAGTTGGCAAAATTCGCACCCAAGCGCAGTCTTTATTTCCAAAAGTCAGTCAGATAGTGAGAAATACCACAGAGATACACCTCATAGTTGAAGCATTGGAGAATAACTTGCCACGTCTGTTGAATGCCTTGGCTGAGTACACTACAGATGAAGAGATTTCTGGTATGTCTTTCTAGAATTACAGGATTTTTAAGACTTTTATATTTCGAATTTCTATGGGCTATGAAAGAATTATTCTGAAAATATTTACTGATTCACTGCAGTGCACATAAATAATGCGCCAAACCTGCGCAGATAATTTTTTGCTTACTTTATAAGGGTATAGACAGCAACGAGAGGCGTACATACATACAAAAAATATTATATATATATATATATTTTTTTCTTATTTCAGAATTGTCGAAAGCTCTATTATCCCACGTAGAGACGACAGATCCGGCCATTAGGCGTGGGATATCGACATGTATTGCACATTTGTGTTCACATAGAGAGCCCCTTCTTACTAACATACTGTGTGAAGTGTTTGGTAAGTAATATTGTGTTGAGTAGAGAGAGAGAGATGGATGATGGTATTGTACCTGTCACCATTTGTAATTTGTAGGGTAGTTCAGTTTAGAAAGCATAAATTATCTTCAGTGCGTTTGACAGCGCATTTAAAGCTTTAAACGTAAGGTAAAGATGCAGCTTTGTATGTAATTTTTATGGTACAATTTTATTTTTACAGATAAATTATGGCCGCCGACTTCAGAGGGCGCTGTGATTATGGGTTGGCTTTGTATTGTCAAAGCCATATTCCAACTCAACGATACATCGAAATTTTCAGAAAACGATCTGTTCAATGTACAAGATTATTTAGAGGTGAGAAAATCATTCAACCATCTTTTATTCAGAAGAAGAAAGAAGAAAATTTAAGAGACCTAACTATATAACTCTTCTTAACACATATTTGGTTTATTCATAGTATATTTCTACTATTAATTACTATTAGTCTAGTACTCATTCAAATTTAATTATTACATTTATATTAAATTTAAACACCCGATTTCACGAATCAACTGCACAAATTTGTGTCAAAAAATGACATACAACCATATCAAGACATTTATGACACCTGTGTCAATGTAAATTAACACAGTTGTTCAAACCTATAATTTGACAACTAGAAACTATAATTTGGAAATGTTGGTTAAGCGTGTCAACTTTTCTTATGAAAGAATAAGTCATATAATCCCAAGTTCCACATTACTTATGATTCTTTTTTTTTGTGGTTGCCAGCTGTATCACCTCTGTATATACTACATAGAAGACTCAACAACGGACCACAATGTCCAGAACTGTGTTATTGAGTGTCTCACTGTGCTGTTGTCTCGAGCCAGTGGGGAGTACAGGAGAGCTCTACTTGAAAGACATCCCAGTACTGTTAATCTAGATGATAGACATAATAGGAAAGGACATAGACGTAATATTAGTGAGTATAGATTTTTTTGTTTGATTGTTAGAATGGGAAGTGAGAAAGAGTAAGGGGGAAGAGAGAGAGAGAGATAAAAAGATAATGGAGTACAGAAAAATAATGTTAACACATTGTTATTGCTGTCAAAACAATTAATTAGTATACATCTTTTCATTTTAAGTAACATGCCTGACGTGTAGAAGCCGCATACGCGTTTGCGTTAAAACACAAAATAATATGTACGATGTAAAATAGACATTTTAAAGAAATTAAATGAAGATCAATGGAATAAAATACAAAATCACGTGAAAGCAAAGTAAATAGACAAAACAATAAGGAATCAACCGATTTTTTTTTCTAGGTTCAACGAGTGTGATATCGTCTCGTTTCGCGCCAAGTTCGCCTTCAGAGACGCGTGAAGCGATGGAGCTGTCGTTCACCGGCGCCTTACAACTTGGGAGTATACTACATCTCAACACACCCAGTTTGAGTGTTGAAGATCTGACTATTCAGGTATGATATGGGCATCAACTAATCTCTATGTGTTATTGTTAATAATAGATTTTTCAAGTTGTCAAATAATGCTCATATTATGACAAAATATCAGCTCCACCCTTAAGCGCCATTTACATCTGGAGAGTTTCTCGCGGCGAGAATCTAATGCGATAATCGCCTGACATAACCGCCGTAGATTATCGTGTTCTGACAAATGTTTACAGGATGCACGTTTTTTATATCCTTACGATAACCGTATATTCCAGGCGAGAAACTCTCCCCGTGTAAATGGGGCTTTATTTGTACGACACGATGGTACGGCTATTGAGAACTGCAACCAGCAAAACTCGTGAAAAGTTTGTGTAAAAGATATAAGAAGCAAATATGCAGATAAATGAAGGAAACCATAGGGGTGTATTATTTATGTAACACGTTATATAATTATGTTCGGTTATAACAACGGTCGGAGCACCTTTTAACAGTCAATGTTTTCTTTCATTCATGTTTTGAATTATTTTAGACGCCAGATTCTCCGGCAAGCGAGGGTGGGATAGAAATACCGAACTCGGAACAATTGTCGAAAGAGATCTCAGAGAAGCTTCAAGAGTATGAAGAATGTGATTCTAAAGGGGATCAGGTCGATACCACCCTTATTGATGCTTTTAAGGTAAGATATTTTCTGATTCATCTTGATCCTAATTTATTTATTTATTAAACGAATTTCTCACAATGTATACAAATAATAATATAACAAGATATCGCAAATTGAACCATCAGCATGTTACCTCAGTTATAAAAACATATTGTTTTAAAAATTTAATGTTTTTTAGAATATAGTAGTTGGAAATAAAGTAAGTAATCAAGTGATTTGTTAGAATACCAGTTTATTTTATTAGAAAATATTTTTAAGATAAACACGCAAAGACGTCGCTAAAATGTAGGAGTTGTAATCTTGTAGGTTGTCATTAAACTAGTTTTTCTATTGTTATTATTAAGGAACTTTTAATACAAATTTTTCTATAAACACACAGAAAAAGTACGAAATCGAATCTGTATTTTCTTTTCAGATAAACATAGGAAGTTCAAATGATGATGATGTGCCACTCAAGTTTTGCACGAGACTGCTGGCGTCCAAATTCTTGCTAGCCGGTAACAAAGGAGATCTAATACCGGATAGGTAGGATTACCTTTAATCAATGTGTCTCTGTCTAGGCTTAGAAGCAACATCATAATTATCTGTGAGTTTGCCAAAAGCCTTTTTTGATATTGTAAAACTCACACAATCTGAATTACCAGATCAAAAAATCGATACAAGCGCTTTATGATCCCCAGATTAAAAAAAAAAACAATAGTGAGTGAAACTTATATTTAAATATCATGTTTTTGTACATCCAGGGTGATACGAGTTTCAGTGAAGGCGTCGGCTTTGAATTGTATATCGGAAATACTGACTGTATTTCCTCAAGCTATGACGCTTTACCTGGACAAGGATGCTGATGTAAAGAGTCACAATATATCTGGTGAGTATCAGATTTGTTAATATTTTTTCTCTAAACGGTTGTTAAAAGTATGTACAGAGAAAGTTGATCTAAATATACGGATTTTGTTTAAAATATGAGCAGAAATACATCATGGCAAAATGGGAAAAGCATAAGCAATCTTTAATTTTATAATTATTATAGTTTTGTATAATAGATAAAATATATAAAATGGGTCTATCTTAATTCTGCACAAAAGGCCATTGATAGTACAATCGTCTCTCGCTTTCCCGGGAGGTAAAGTGTAAAATCAATTAAATCCCGAACTTACGCTGTTTTAGGTTCGTCAGAAGTAACAGAGTCAAATCAAGAACATATTCACGAATTTATCCTAGAACGCAATGTGTGCTATCAAGATTCACTCACAGACTCAATGAGTCAGGATCTCCTAAATAGAAGTGTGGACAGTCAAGCGACGTCACAACAAACCTCTAAGAAAGAGAGCAAGTCCTTAGACAAAAGCTTGGATGACGATGATCAAAAAAGTACTTCCAACGTCATTAGAAACGAACTATTAGCTAGTATAATAACCGACAGTACCAACCCTAACATGACAAACAGCAATTTCACTACGAATTCCAATATGACGGGTAGTAATGACCCCACTAGTGGATACCCCATGTCCAGCAGCGGTGATATATTATCATCAAGCATAGATTTGGACATGAAGTTCGATCACTTTGGTGAATCCACCACTAATTTGGATAATCTGAAGGATTTTGATAGAAAAGGAGAGCGTCCTAAAAGACCCCTGACTCGTACAGATGAGATGCAAGTAGGTGTGGTCGGAGGGTTATGTGATAAAGAGGATAAAGATTTTGAAAGGGAGTTTGAGTATCAGCACATGTCTGATGTTTTCATTTTGCTAGAGGGTCATAATGACCCACAGATTAGAGGGTTGGTTAGGGTCTGCGCGGGGAATTATTTGGCGGCTGCGCTGGATCTGTCCCATGGAGATTATCAGAGATGGAGGAATTTGAATGCGCTGTCTAAAGATGTGAGCGACAATATTACTGTGGAGAAATTAGTCAACATTATTTTAAAGGTATTATTCATATTTTAGCAGAAATGTAATTAAAGTATAGCATTTTCAAAGATTAAATCGCGGTTTTTCCCTCAAGTAATTTTATTATTACTGAACCCAGGGGGCCTTATTAATAAAATCGGATGAGCGAATGATTAACTTTAGTCCAAGGCTTTAGAATTGACTCGACTATTTTGAATAGCGAGATATTCTGTATTTACAGCTTTATTAATAAACACGGCATTGCATAGAGGGGTAGACAACCATCGTATTGTAGTTACATTATTAAATATTATAGTCAAATTAATAGTCAAAATAATCAAGTCAATTTTAAAGCCTTGGACTAAAGTTAATCCTTCGCTCATCCGAGTTTATTAATAAGGCCCAGTATGTCTACTACTTAAATAATATTTGAGCACCTACATATTACGTGTTTAAAAATGACATAGGTAACTTCATTGATTATTCTTTGTATAATTTCAGGGTCTTTCAGACAGCATCCACTCCACAGTGAACCATACTTTATCATCTTTGACTACTCTCGCTCCAGCTCTATGCAATAGTCCTCACTGGGCGCAAGCGATCGAGGCTTTAACCTCCTTGGTGAATGTTGAGACCAACAGCTATTGGTTGTGTAGGGTCAACCTTTGCAGACTTTACGAGAAATTGCCTTATAAGAAGTGAGTAATTGTTTTTTTTTTTGTGTAGATGTGACTATTGCGACGGCGTTGTTTTTTTAAAGAGGTGGAACTTCAAAGGGTATTTTATTTAGCTTATTTTCAAAAATAGAAGAACACAAGTTCAAAGGATCCATAAAACATTTTACGCTTTAGAACTGTAAAGAAAATCATTGTCCTTTGGAATATTCTTTTTAAGGCTTTATTATAAGTATTAATGTGGTTCTTTTTGTATCTTCTTCTTCACGTAATTAATATTGTAAAAAATACGTATTTTGCAGACTATACACACTTTACCCGGGATATTATGCCAGAAGTAAAATGATAATGGACGCATTAATCCGTCTGCTCGGCGACCACGACCAGAAAGTGAGGAATGCGTCGGCGCAAGCTATTGCTAAGTAAGTATACCCGTAAAAATATCATAGGATTCATACAATAGGTACTTTAGTTACTAGAGTGCATCTGCAAAATGGATATTAATGTGAAATTATTATATGCATAGTGCAACATGGTGAAATGTTAATGAACTTTGAAATATTGAGATTTAGATGTAACCTTAGAAGCATAATGATGTGTCACTCCGAATGTTTATTTACTAAGGGAGTTTTATTGCTTGTATATTTTATTGGATAGGTTTAGAGAGGCGTTGATATATTTCGAATCTAGATTAACAAACTGAATACATAAAATGCATATTTTCAGCATCATCCCAAGCATCTACCCATCAAAACGCCACACCCCTACCACGATGGTGTGCGAGATCGCCTCAGACCAGTCCAAACTTATATCTTTCGATGATATCGGTCTATCTCTCGACTTAGTTCGCAATATTTACTTCTACAACGATTTACCTGAACAATTGAAATGTGGCGAGGTGACGAGAGCGGAATGTCTCAGGACCGTGGTAGGGGATCTGATGGCGAAATTGTTGGCGAGTAGTTGCAGGCATTTTTCGGTAAGTAAAGTTACATGGCATTATATAGAGACAGTAAGATAATTATTAAAGCAGAAAAAAAAACCGTGCATAGACTCTTATGCCGTCGTAGGGACATAGCTATAACTGTAATCCACATTGACAGTGATACGCACTTAAATATCACTTGACTTTAGTCTTATTAACACTGGGCTTTAAACTGACGAGTCTTTTGAACAAGTTTTTCTTTCGAAATTAATCCGGAGGTATGTCTAAAGTCTGGAATTATTAAGCAATATTTTTTCCCCAGCAAGGTTTGCTCGAAGCCATACAAGCTGTTTCGAAGAAGTGGTCTCCATGGAAGCACGTGGAAGCGTACTCAGATCAAGGGATATTGAATTATTGTCTGGAAAACCTGGACTTTTGCAATGGAACGGTCCAAATGAGGACTTTGTTAATGGATTTGTGCTGTATGACTTATCCAGGTGCATTTTTTTCTAAACGTGTAAATAACAATTTTGCTTTCGAATAATCGTAAAAATATTGGGAACCTTATATCATAATGCTCAACTTTCTGTAAGGAAATACCTAGTAGTACCACTTGGTTAAGTTCAATACATAGAACAATATGTTACTATACAATTTTAAAGTTTTTATACATATTTTTGTATATTTTTAGTCGAAATCCACAACGTAATGCGTCACAAAACATCAAACAGGGACATATTCGAGCGCGACACACAAAATTCGAAGGATAGGTGGCAACACTTGGAAGACTCTAGGGTTGCCAGCTTAGCGGAGAAATTTCTTCAAGTGACGCTGAAGACCTTGAACGTGTTGGTACACCTAATCGAAGAAGTTAACCCCACTATCCATCTAAATAGAAGTGGGATTGCTTTGCCTGGTAGTCCAGTAAGGAGAAAAACTCAGGGTAGGTAACTTGCTGTTCAATTACATCAAACTAAAATGTATCAGTGAAGGCTTAAGTCGTTCCTTCACATACATGGCGTAGTAGGCGATGTGTCGGCTATGAAATGGGACGCAGCCTGTTTGATTTTCGTATCAAGACAACAGGGGCATTGATATATTCAGTTGTAACCTGCCGAAATTCGCTGAAGCTGCGTATAAGTGCGTTGTAAATAGCTTATGATAATGTTTAGTAATAATTAAAATGTAATAATCATGTACTACTTATAGCATCGCATTGGTGGCAACTGTATAGATGTTATAATGATGCATGTACATAAATAAATAAATTTTCGTGTTTATGCCACCATCGAATATCTATATGCATGACCAATGCCTCAGTTTGTCTTCTCAAATGTGTAATTTGTTGATTGTGGGTAATTCCAAATTTTTAAAAAATTATTCCGATATCTGATTATATTTCTCTTTTTTGGCGACAGTACAATTACAATCGATATATTCAATAAAATAAATATATTTTCCAGATTCAATCCCAGTTCGTAAAAGTAGCACTCCAACAGATAATCTAGATGATAAAGGTTCTTTACGAAAGAAGCCGCCAACACCTGCAACCAGCCTGAAGGCAAACTTCAGCGGACATTTTTACAATGAACCCTTTTATATGAAACTCTATGAGAGTTTAAGAGCCACGTATTTTAATCATAAGGTAAAACTCTTATAATATGCTTTTCAGATAATATTTCATCGCTTTAAAAAATAATGTCAATTTTTTGTGTTCTTGCCATAATATGTTTACGTAAGTAGCAATTTATCTAACACGATTCTGCACTCCTGAAAAGCCTGTGTTTTTGGCATTGCTAAAAAATACAACATGTGGACAAATGCTCTTTTGTATAGAAATGTGATCGAAATAGATTAATATACAATTAACTACATACTCTAAAAGCCACTAAAACCCACTACATTATTGAAGGCAGTATTTTTTCCCTAAAAGAAGATTCTATTTTATATTTTTTTAGATAAACCTAGATCCAAAATCGAGCATATTTCACCTCTTTCTAACAACAACGCTTAACTGTCTCGCAATACAACTTGAATTATCGACTGAAAAAGAAACTGGGCATGTCACTGAAGAGATACTTTACTACCTGAAAGCGATAATGCCATTATGTCCCAACATAACCGTCTATTGCATCACCCAACTGCTAAAATGCCTCTTTGGGACCAACATGCTGAACCAATACAGTGATTACATGAGCATTAGTGATAAAAAGGACGATGAAAAAGCCAGTTTCTTTGATGATATCATGGTGATGAACCCTCTTAGTAATGATAAAGGCTCGAGAAGAAGTAGTGTTAGCTCTACTACGAGCCAGAAGCTGTCTTTGGATAGTAAAAACCCGAGGATGATTGCTGAAAGACAGTTGCTGGTGACGTTAGAACATTTTGCGAAGAACAAATCTGATAGGAAATGGAGCACTAATAAGAAAGAGCTGGAGAGGTATATAAGGTTGTTTGAACCGGTTGTGATACAGGCTTTGAAGGTGAGATGGTTTTGTAGTCTTTTTACTAGACGAAAAGTTTATTTTATTTAGGGAATGTAGTAGTGTTAACAAATAGGTCAACAGGACATCATAACTTTAACGCTTTTTTAATAAGTGCATCTGTAAAAAAAGCTTTACGCTTTTGTTTTCCACAGGAACGGGTAATATTAATAGTTTCAAATGATTTTATTTAGTCTCAAGGGAATAGTAAAAATCGCCTTAATACAATTTAGCCAGTTTCAAAGTAGTGGTTTGTGTCCTTTTACATCAAACATCTAAAATATATTATATTTACTTATTCTCTATTTTCTTTAGAGTTACACCATGCAAAATGACATACCGCTGCAATGTCAAGTGTTGAATCTCCTCAATCAACTTCTTACTTTGAGGGTCAACTACTGCATGTTAGACAGCGATCAGATCTTCATAGGATTCCTCATGAAACAACTAGATTTGGTCGAACAGCACGAGATTCCGTAAGTCGTATTTATTCTCTATCACTGAACATAAGGGAGGAAATACTGTCATTTCGTCGAAATCAATAAGCAGTCCTAATCGATATCGAAGGATCGGTCAAAAAATCACCCAATCAAGATCATAAGTGGGCGTGTCGATGAATCTTTATCCCGATTGGTCTGTTTTTGGGATTTTTCTTTTAACACAGAAACGCATCACTATGACGATATTTCGACTAAATTTATTTTACTGTAGTTTAATCTAATTTTATTGTTTCTTCTAGTGCATGCAAATATTAATTCAGCTAGATATTCACATGAGATATTTGTTCCAGGGACTGTTGTGACCTCGTCCACAGTATTTTGATGTTCATGGTGCAATTGTCTTCATCTAAACACCATACCAAGCAGATCATAGAAATACCCAAGGTAATCCATTATTTAGTATGAATATCGCCATACTAAAAAAAGGTTTTAACTGCATGATGATTTAACTTCTACACATTATTCAATTTAAATTTTACTACAAGTGCTCATTTTAATCAATATTGTTTTAATATACTTTAAAACAATACTATTCTTACTAACTCCTAAGCATAAAACTATTATAATTTTCGTTATTCTCTAATGATTTGTTATTCTTTTTGAACAGTTGATCCAGCTCTGCGATGGTCTGATGGCGTCAGGTGCTCACGCTGAATGCACAGCGGGATTGGAGCCCGTCGCAGTGAGAGTCTTCAGCTCTATGGGAGGTAAGATACATGTGTATTACATGGCTATAAGTTTGTTTTATCTAGTCGAATCGTTTTCGTTACCAGTATGCGGGAGAAAGGTGCCTCGGTGTCTCCCGATTAGATAACACTGGAGCGCATGCGCAGAACTGCCTTTTCTTCCCGGTAACCCAGCAGTGACTTGTTCATCGAGGCGTCTAAGACAGCTTATAACACGAGACGGAAGATAAATGTTTATTCTTTGATTGAAGAACGCATGTACTTATTTAGAAGATTATAGTGATAGTGAATTGGAAGGAGAAGAGATAACATGGCACTTAGAAGAATAAGGAAAAGCGATGACCTGCGATCTAATGCCTACTAGATCCAGCGCCCAGTATGATGGAAGATAGGTATAATGAATTTATGTTGAAGCAAGAAAGTATCAAATTCGCCTATGGGGGGCTCCGTCTCTCGAACACCGACCATCAGTGTAAGAAAAAATGGTATACGCACCATGGGAGAAGTGTAGGGCATCCTCACCCGCGATTTTGCCATTTCGCGGGTGAGGACACCCTTCTTTTCTCCCTAGGTACATAATATACTATTTCATTCGTTCGATTCGTTATTGCGATATACAAGGAATTAAATACACGCACTACATTTATAATAACTTTTTTTTTCTATTCATTATCACCCCGGAATCAGAAATTGTGCCCAATATGGAAAAAGGCGTGATGTTTACGTATGTATGTAATTTATGTATATTATTATTTTATAATTACAGGTGCCAGTATTATAGGCCGAGCGCAACAGCAAGAAGCTCAAGCAACAAGAGAAGTTTTGTTCTATATGCTGCAAAAAACTATGCACCAACCCAAGGTGACTATTCAATACTCTTCGACCGTAAGCCTAACCTTTTAAAAGCAAATATCTAATTGACAGTAAAATAATCCGTATTTCATATTTCATAGCAAAACAGACGCACGGTGTTGATGGAACAATATCTGTCTCTTCCACAGGTACTTGATCTAGTATCGTGTGTGCTCTCTCTTTCCCAAGAACACCCGGAGAGTTACTATCGCTACTCAGAACTGGCAAGCGATACTCTCCTCAACTTACTATCACAACGGTCCATCGAGCTGGATAGTTCAGAAGCCATATCTTCACTAGAGAGACTTATTGATTCTGTATACAAAGATGTACTTTTAGAGCAAAGCAGGGTTGAGATACTGTTAAAGATATTGTTTAAAGCACCTCCCGATCAGGTAAGACAAGTGAAGTGAATATATTCCCATAACCAATCATTCCAAAAAAAAATCAACGGTTATTTGTCTAAATTTCTATTGCATCAAAATGGTCCTTCGAGCCGGATAATAGAGATTTATTTCGTAGTACGTTTTATTATTATAAAGTGAAGATAATACGTATTCAATTCCATAAATAAAATTGTAAAGAATTTTATTTTATAAAATTTGATAAAACATGAAAATAATCTTTTTACAGACATCAACTCCAGTGAAACTAAAACTCCGTTACCTCTCAATAATAATGGTCCTACTTCGAAAAATACTCATATTAATACCAGAAAGCGAAATTTTACTCTCGATAAACTACCTAAAAGCTACATGCATATCGCCACAATCGATATTTTTCAACGTTAAACCCGATGTTGATCCCCTAAACGTGCAGAATGTGAATGAAAATTGCGCGAATCTGTCACCAGATGTCGTTTTAGTAAGGTTTTTGTTTAAAACTCTTACATATGCTCTGCTGGAAGCTGAGGGGTGTTATGAGCCTAGCGGAGTACAAAGAGATGAGGGAACAGTACTGAGGAATAACTTGGTTTACGCCGTTTGCGTCAATATTATTGTGCAAGTGAAGCATATGTTGCATTTGACTAGTGAGTATATAGTCTTTTAATTATTTTTTTGATGTAACGTCTCTAAATTTCTTGCCCTAGGACTACAGATAATTTTTATGAAATATTTTTAGCCGTACTTACAATATGTAAAAATCAAGTGTTCTCAATTATCAAACAAATATATATATTTAAAAAATCCTTTCAGACGGGTGTCTATTCCCTCTAACCGCTAAGACTGCTCAAAACATCTTGCACAATGAGCAGAGCGGCCTAAACACTGGTCTGTACAGCCCTGAAGAGAACATACCACTGGACGCACTGAACTTGATATGTTTGAAATCGGCGCATCGGTTGCCGTTACTTACTGTGCACTGGTCTCATCTTTTAATAAGGTGTTTATTTTACATCCCGTTTTATTTACTTTTGTTTTGTACATAAATATGAATCTATGATAGGTATTGAGTCAAAACTATTCAATTTCGCATGCTCATTGTTCATTTAATATGATTAATTTTTCTTTTGCAAAGCATCAGTGACTTCCTATTTTGCTCCCATTTGCCTCTTGCGACAATTACTATCATATGAGATCATTATAAAATAGAGATGTTGTCGACCATGTGTGTTTTTAGATAGCACTTACCTCATTCTAATTTGTTTTCAGGTTAAATTTCCTATCGCACAAGTATTGGCAGAAGCTAGTCGGTTTCGCTCGTAATCTGCCGCTCAGCGCTGACAATGGGGATACAAATTTACTGAGGCTTGACATGCTTCAAATCGCGTGTGTTGTTGCTTACTGCGAATATTTTGTAAGTTTTGTGCACCTGTATTTCATAAAACTGTCCTTTATCTTCTCCATTCCAATATAAAGATAACATAGGTAAATGTGAGATATAACAATAATTTATATTTACAACTTAATACGCTTAAACAAAACTCAAGAAGTTTTTATACAGTAATTCTTTGAGTATGGACTCAAACCAACTAACAAACCGCTCGTGGATGACGGGCGCATTGCTGAAAGAAATTACTATGCCTAGCGTATAATGCCGGCAAACCCGTTGTGCCCGCAAAATACGTATGCGTGCGCCGAACATAACGTGCGAAATCTCTCAAACCGTCAATTTCATCTCCTCGCAGGTAGAAAACGGTTTAGCAGAGGCAGTGCATCTAACATGGTTGTTAGTAAACCGGGTGCATATCCTAGTGAGTCAGTACCAGCAACAGATGGTACAGAGCCTTATAAGCAAGGTGCAGCAGGTCGCCGGCGCGTCGGGACTTCTACTGCAAGCTGTGGCGGCCAGGTGTCAGAGTTGTTTAAAAGTGAGTTTTTCGAACGACTTTTGAATTTAGTTTGAGCGAAGAAGACAAAACATTTGATAACTAAAATAGGTTTTAAAACTGTCTATGAATAAGGCCGTACGTTTATGTAATACATTTGAATCTCATTTTTAGGATGAGTTTGCGCTGAACACTTACAAAATCCTATCGCTATGCCACGAGAGCCAGTCTGGTCCTTTAGTGTTTCTCATCTGCCGAATAATTGGCAAACTGGAACCGGCAATTGCAGTAAGGTAAATTGAAATAATTAGATGCTAATCAACTGAAAGCTTTTTTTATAGTTATGATCGTATAATGTCAGACAATACTTTTTCAGATTCGCGAAATTGGCAATTGACAGATGTAAATTGTTGAAAGAGTTGCCAGTGGACAAAATAAACATGCAACTGTCCAAAGAGGACGTACAAGTTGCGCTGGAGCTTTTACAAAGGGATAAAATATACGTTAGGTAAGACTGTTGTATCGAATATCAAAATATGCTCAATGTTTTACTCAAACTGGCCATTTACTGGACAATGTTCTATATATTACTTCAAATATTAAAATAGTGTATATTTTTAGATACTCGTCTCTTGTAGTGGAATTGAATTCGCTGGCGTCAAGCGTGTTCGACTTATCTCCGCTGGATTTATCTCAGGACAGAGCCATCAATCCACAGTATATCATTACAACCAATGTCGATTCCAACTGGTTGATGAATCAGGTTAAAAGCAGGTAAATCTTTAATACTCTGTCTCTATTTGTCGGCCATATAAATAATCACTATCTTTTCGTTGAGGACCGAAGGACAAAATTCGAAGCTGCTACGCTAATCTCTCATTTAAAGACCTTTTACAATTTATTTCATAACTACAATATACCTTAACAGATGCATTTTGTTAAAGACGTTTATATCTATACTAAGAAATTAATCTGATTTCCAGATGCTGCCAAACGGCTTGTAGTCTCCCAAAAGTACAAAACCAAGGCGAACTTGCGCAACTACTCTCAAATCTTTCAAATGAGGATCTCACAACTGTCATGTCGTGTTCTGAATTCGACAGAAAACTTATAGGCACATGCTTCAAAGTTGCAGGTGAAAACTACTTGAGAGATTTCATTGATATAGTATCTATTTACGAAGCTAAAGAAATTGAAAAGGATAATGCAAGACTGCAGAGAGAGATGAAAATAGCTGAAGAGATGACGTCATCTATCGATAGTAACAAGTTAAACGTAGTCAACACCCTACACGTCTTCAAAAAAAGCGATAGCAAAGAGTCGAAATCGCAGTTCTTCATTCCAATAACGGATAATGAAAATGTCAAGGAATTTGGTAATCTCCAGATATCCGAAGAGGAGACTGAGCTGATGGTACCTGAGCTACCAAGTTTATATCGAGTGTCTATTACAATACTAGATAAGTCCTTAGCCGAAGTTATCCGACTGTTCCCGAAGCAGAGCCGACCGCACAGCCATTCAGAAGCGTTCAATTTGAACATCGAACATACTATCGACCGTTACACGCGTAGATGCCATCAAGTCTTCCAAGATAAATTGTTCCACAAAGAATTTGTTATACTCCACACAATCCTAACAGGTTTTATTGATTGTTTGAAGACTTTGATGGAATTTATCGATGATGCAGATTGTGATTTATTAGATAAATGTATAGAGAATTTATTACCGTCGTCTCTAGCGAAGAATATAGCAATATTTTCTGTAATTTCGTTGCAGTACTTATCGTTTTTGATTAAGAATAAGACTATAGCTGAATCACCAGCGCATGCTGACGTGTCGTTCCGGGCGACTGTGACAGCGACGGATAGTGTGTCTATCGATAATGTCATAGTGTGGACTGTCGATAATGTTTCGAAAGCTTTGAATATCGAACAGATTTGGGCCGAGTTAAATGTTGAAAGTAACGCGAATAGGACCCAGTCGGCAGTCAATTGTTTGTACGCTATTCTGAAGCATTTAGTCAAAGTGAGTATGTATATTTTGTGCGGTCTTACGAAATTTGTCAAATTAAGTAGCATTTAAGGTTTTGTTTAAATAATATTAATACATACAACAGTCACGCATGCAGTCCCAATTCCACGATTTTTGATCCTAACGCACCGAACTGATCCTGCGGCATTATATCACTTTGTTTGTGGCTTAGTTCGCTTCTTCCTATAGTCTTAACTATATTGAAAGGACATATTTTTCTTTTTCAGGACACAAGACCCCTGGTGCTTAAGCAATATATGCATACACAAGACCCAGGGCCGAGATCGGATATGATGATGACAGGAGATAAGCTCGTTACATTGTGGGATTACTGGGAAAGAAGCTTCTACGCAAATGGTCCCAGTAATGTCCTCGCCAAATATTATAAAGATCCAATTGAGAAATTACTTGCGAGCTTATCAAGGTAATGTAACATTATTTTAAAGTAGTTTAATGTGTAAACTCGGAAATAAAGTACAGTAGTGGTAAGTAGTACCACAGTATTTGAATGTAAAGGATTTTGAATTTTAATTTTTAAAATATATACGTTTTTCGGATTAGCCTCCTTTTTATAGCACCTTTAACGACTATTGTAGTTATATTCCAAAATTAAACACCACATTCGATTCGACAGCTTCAGCTTTATCAACTCGGTAATAGTAGATGTCCAAAGATATGTTGTAAGTAGATTTTGTATTCCAGGCTAGACCTGCTAAGCAACATAGCCCTGATCCCACCTATAGCATGGTCGTCAGTCGAAGTGGTCACCAACAAAGAGCAGATCCAGAAGATCGATTTGCCACTTCAGGCTTTGCAAGATATGGATGTGCTTGAGGCATTCTTATTCAGGTAAGATGGCAATTATTGAGGACTGGAGTATATGCCTTTGCAAATTATACAAACCATCACTGATCATTATTACACATCTCATCCAAAATATGGTGATGATGCATATTCTCTCTATATTTGTGACAATGTCTAGAGAGCATGTGTCTAAATGACTAAACACAACTTACGTAGAATTCGGTCAACCAAATTTTCCTGTATAAAAAAGTACCCGATAAATAAAGTATTAGTAGATTTTTTTAGGAAGATATCCTCCAAAAATATTACAAAAATTGCGGACGGATTTATAAATGGATATCATCAAAATGTTACAGAGCGCAGTGCGTCGGCTGGAGCGGTCGTCGTCAGTTCGAAGAGCGTTGGGTGGCGTTGCTAGCCGCTTTGCAAGCTGATGCACCTCATACTGCCCTCAGGGCTACGGCACATCTCCTACTCTCTACTGCAAGGGGCAGGCATGTTGCAAGGGATTATGTACATTCCACTGCTCATGGGTATGTACATTTAACATTACATTTTATTTACTAATACAGTATGTAAACTAAAACTTTGTTATTTTTAGAGGCAGTTTCCGTGAATTGAGATAATGATTGCCAAAGTGTAAAATTCGACGGATTTGATGTATGCCGTTGTTATGTGTTTAATTGTCGAAATTGCTAAAACTTATACATTTTTTTTGTTACACATTGTATAGTATTATACTTTGAACGATATCACGTAGAAATTGAATATGGAAACGAATTTCTAAAAAAAACCTCTTAATATTTTTCTCAGTATGCAACGTCTACGGAATATTTTAATTGGAACCTCCGCATATCGACTCTTCGATGACATCAATTTGGAACGAATACCTCTACAAAACGATGATTTTGATGGTTATCATTACGCACAGTTTAGCACTGAGTATCTACAGTACGCTTCTGGTAAGTATGAAAAATTTAAATAAATGTTATTTTAATTGAATTAATAGAGCAAAGTACAGTAACATACAGTGCCCTTAGAACCGGAAATGATGTTGATGTTTTAATTTCAGACATATCCGAAGATGCGCCATATAAAGTAAGAAAAGAAGTGAAACGAACCAGAAAGAACAAAGAGATTGATATAAATAGCTGTCTACAAATACTGATGGATGTAATAACTCAAATGTTGGATCCAAAGGTTCGTAACAAGTATGGTGTTGTATGTAATACGTCGTGTAGTATTTGAAATATGCACGTTTTTACTACCATAATATACCTCCTCTTATAATACTGTTCTATTTTATTTATTTTAGCATTTTTTTTTATCTTTACGCTTGTCTGCAAAATAATAATAAAAAATAAATCAAAGTAATTGTCTAATATCGTTATGAAATGTATCGCCACGTATAAATTACTGGACTTACAATGTTATGAAAACTGCATAAGAGTACAATTAGTACTTACTATAATCGCGATCACCATGTCCGTGTGTGTACAGGCGGGCACGGGCGTGTGCGCGCGCGCGGCGTGCGTGTGGTGCGTGGAGGCGAGCGGCTGCGCGCTGAGCGGCGCGGCGCAGTGGCGGCGGGCCGGCGCGCTGCTCGTGGCTCTCACCGGGCCCGCGCACGCGCCGCTCACGCAGCTGCCCGGCGCCGGCCGCGCGCTGCTGGCCGCGCTCGCCACCGCGCTGCCCGTGCTGCACCCGCACACGCACCACGAGCTGCAGGTGTGTACACTACACTACACTACACTACACTCTTGTTTATAGTGGCGCACGCGCCGCTTATGTATCATGAGGTCACTTACCATCAAGTGACCTGCTTGCTCATTTCCCGAACTTACGCTATAAAAAACGATACAGATACAGATAAAAATCACAACACATGTATATATGTGTATTGCGCATAATATAAACATATATACACATTCAACTAAGAAATCAGCTATAAATGTTTGAATAAAGTTATCATGTTACCAAATTTAATAATCAGCACTTATAACTGTTTAAAATGATTAGAACTGCATTACCAAATGTGTTAGAAAATGAAAAGTATTTTAATATTTCCAAGTAAAAATATGTATGGCCGGTTTATAAGTTTAATGCATTAGTATTCTAAACAAAATTAAATTTTCAACTGACTTTACTTAAAAAGTTTATTTTGAACGTTTTGTTGCATATGCAACATATTGTAATAGTTTACATAGTTTTTGAAAATTATACCACTGTGCATGGCACACTTTTATCGTGCATTATTTTCACAGGAACTATCAACAGTCCATCAGAAACTGGTGAAGTCCTTATCGTCGTCATACGCCCCTCTGCGTCACGCCGCACTACAGGGTTGTCTGCTACAACTAAGCGGCAAGTGCCAACGCTTGTCGATGCAGCAGGCCACGCCAAACCCCTACCAGGAACTCATCTCGCAGTTGAATGTAGCTGTGAGACAGTACTTGCCTTATAATAATCGGTATGTATTGAGTTTTTGTCGTTTTTATTTTAGGTAACAAAGTTTTTTTTTTAATCAGCCCATATACGTCCCACTGCTGGGCACGGGCCTACTCTACAATCGAAAGAATCGATTGAGAGTAGTTAGGCCAAATAGTCCACCACGCTGGCCTAGTGCGGGTTGGCGGACTTACATACCGTAAAAATTCTTTAAAATCGCTACGGTATGCAGGTTTCCTCACGATGTTTTTCTTCACCGTTAAAGTGCGTGGTGATCGACTATCAATACACACATAACTCCGAAAAGTCAGAGGTGTGCCCTGGGATTTGAACCCGCGACCACAGTGAACATGTAGGCAGCCGAGTCTGGTCCGTTACCAACAGGCCACCACGCACTAAAAGTAATTATTAGTGTAGTGGTAAAAATAATCCTTATGATCCAGCCTTTAATTGGTATCTGAAAATGATGTTTTATTTTTTCAACACATTGCGGGTTCAACTCTCGCTTCAGACATGCGATTATTCAAAAATTTTGAATGTAGTTCGAATTGTTTTCAAAATCAAAATGTTGTGCTCTTTCATTAAAATTGTCTGTCTACAATATTTGAAGTACATCCCCTCCATGCGGTACCGCCGTGGGACGCTCTGTTTAGGCACATGTAGATGATGTCGCTAACTTAAATTAACTTAAACTTTTTATTTTATTCCAGAATATCGTTATATGAACAAAGCTTGTACTGGACGGTGCTTTTCACACTAGTGGAACTTGGATACCCTGACCTCATCAACTTGGCTGTGGATTTCGTGCTGTCCTGTCCAAGACACTATTGCATAGATCTGGTCGTTAAGGTAAGTTAATAGTTCAGATTTCAGTACTTTTAATGGGTGATATGTATGGGAAGTAACGTTTTAATTGATTATGAAGTTTTGAAATGTATTATTTGTCTTCAGGGCATAACAAACACAATTCGTCAGCAAGTACTACCAAAGGATTTGAAGAATTCAGTCATAGAGAAATTATTGGATAACATGAAGAACTATTCTGAACATCATGCTATACAAATATTGCTCGTGCATTTGTTTTCAGGTAAGGCGTGAACTATCATAGATGAAACTTTTTAAATTTAAAATTAAAAAAATAAATAAAATTTGAAATTTGAAAAAATTACCTGAAAGCTTAAATTTTTTTATTTGATATTTTTTTATTAACTAAATAAATTAAAAGGTTTCTGGAAATATTACTGAATAAAATGTCATTTCGACATTGCTTTTATTACTTTAGTTTTTTCCACTTTTATAAAAATGTCTAATATGTTTTGCAGCTGACAACAAACTCCTAAGCCCAAAATTGACATCGGATGTGTCAAACATGGACCCTGATGTACTCATGAGCTCTATGGAGAGAATCACTTTACTCTACAAAGCTCTACGCCAAACCAAGCTAAAGGAGAGTCGGCGTATAATCACAAATACATTGAAATACTTCCTGAGAGAGACTCTACCACCAGCAGCGACTTTGAGTAGAGTCGTGATAGAGTTTCTAGAGTGTTGTAAAGATGCTGAAAAGGTCAAAATGAGCGTGATTAGTGAAAGGCAGAGATGGATTGATTGCTCTGTGTTAAATGCTGAGGTTGTTTTTGAGGTTAGTACAGTCTATGTAATGTAATAATGTAAAAAATATAATATATAATGTAAAAAAATGTAACTTTTAAACCAATGTAGTTATTTTACGTGAAAATGGTTTAAGGTTATTACTACACTACAATTTAAATTAGGTGTATATTCATCGAAACTTGTTGATATGACAAGGGATTTAAAACCTCTCTGTAGGGTAGATACTATATCCTCACTAGCACCGCAAGACATTTGTAAATATCTTAATTAGGATACATAACATACTAAATGTCATCATATTGGTATATAATTACGGTATTTTCATTCACAGGTATTCCAAACATCAATTGCACAAGAGCAATTGCCGGTTCTAAGCGGGTGGATATTCGAAGCACTGTGCCACCTGTTAAAAGGCAAAGTCACCGCCAATTTGCTTCCGAATTGCCTTTTAACGTTACTAGTATCGGCGAGTTCAAGTCGACATATACGAGAAATAGCGCCCCTATCATACGCGATATTAAAATCAGGTTTCTACAAGAATTACGCAGTCGATCGAGATTGGGGGATTTTTAGAGACTTTTTATCGAGTGATAGACATCTGTCGTTCGCTGATAGAAGGTTGCTGTGTATCGTCGCCTTACATTCAGACTATACTGGATCTCAATTGGAAAGGTTGAAGGAAATGTGTGAAACTGACGATTGTTTACAAGATTTGTTGTCTTGTTTGTGTGTCTAGGTGTTTGTAGGGTGAACTGCACTGTTAGCGGACGTAGACAAAATATTGTAGTGTCAAATTTATTATATTTTTGCGATGTAGGCCGGTGTGATTAGATCGCGTGGATTGTAGTGATAGTAAGGATAGTGTTCTTGTCAGTTTGAGGCCTTTTTTCAAACGTTAACGTCAATTTTGTAACATGTTTAAATATACTTTTTATAGTGGAATTTTAAATTCTTATCCAATCTTTGTTTAATTATCATACTTGTACATTATTTAGTAAGGCGTAAATAGTTTAATTTAATTATTTCAGAAGCCATGTGAACGTATTACGCAGTTTCAAAAACGCAATTTAGCAAAATGGCGATAAAGAAACGCCATGAACTAGGTTCGTGAAATTTTAACAGATAACTTTAAATGTGTTTGTAATTCTAAAATGTAGTGCATGCTAGTCTGATAGTTTTGTAGAGAATCAACTAGAATTGAACAAGTACAAATGTTGTGAAATATTGTTCTTAGTAACCGCTGATGGTGCGGTTCACCCTACAACTACGACAATGCAAACTAAAGAACTTGTAATAAGCTTGATAAAACATTATCGTTAATTATATTTATAAGCAGAAATATGTCAAGTTCAATATATTCCGCGTCAAATGGCAATCTGAACAACTTTTGGGATATAGTAATATAATAATTGGTTCCCAGTATGTCATTCATATTAACCTTTGTACCAAAAATGTAGCATTAACTATTCATAATGCAATATGATTAAACTTATGGATATAATTGACAATACTTCTAGGCATCAATCAGTTGAATGCAGAATTTTCTTATATCCTATCAAGAAGTATGTGAAATTTATTATATTGTCTTTCTCTTAGAGCATTAGTCTCGACAATACCGATCTAGATTATGATATTAAAGCGAAATTATGGATAATATCCGCCGATAGCATACGCCATAGCCCTTATGAAGTTTTATTTTGTGATAAAAAGCATAAAATAACTCAGATCTGTATATTTTGGATATTAATATATTTAATTATTTAAATAGTCGTATGGTGTCATATTTGCAGTAATATTAAATTTTTCATCCCATGACTGTCAAGGAAAAGTAGGCAAACATTTTGAGTTGTGAAGTTATGCAGCTAATATATTAATTCTTGATTTATATCTTGAAGACTGTCAATAACATAATTCATAAATGGCTTGGCAACAGTCTAATTAAAACTGAACTAAACTCCTTTTATAAATTGGAGAGGTTGTCCATTGCAAAAAATATATTATTTTAGTCTTCATTAAATATTTTAACAGTATTTAGTAAACACGCTATCTCGCGTTTTTAAATATAAAAGCACATTTAAAAATGTAACTTAAAATAAATGGAATCAATTTTGAAATATTATGATGTAATAATATTTATTTATTCTTTTTTTCTTATCATTATGTATTATAATAGAGTTCTTTTAGGGTGTTACGTTGTTTCATAAATTTACAATAATTATTTTATAATGTTAATTTAAGATGAAATTTAAAATTGATTCCTTTTATTTTTTTAAAAGTTGACTTCTACTTAATATTTTTAATGTTATTTTAAAATTTGAACGAAATTAAACAATTGGCTTAAACATTCCATTATTATGTAATAATGTGTAATGATGAATTTATAATCTATTTAAAATTGTTCCAAATTGTAATAACAAATTATTTATTCCAAATAAATGCACACCCAAAGTAATAAAGGTAATGTGCGCGCCATCTATCCGAATAATTTAGAACTTACTTATGGATAACAACAATGTAATGAGAATCAAACATATTCCATAAGAATATTCTATTTTAAAGCGTATCGAAACGCGCTATAAAAATTTTGTTGCAACAAATTTGTTTTTCTTTAAATAGGGACACTGTTCGATGAATGCATTTAATTAAACTATTTGAATAAATTCTAACAAATCGCTTTAAATACAATAATGGTAATAAATATGTGGAAATTATACTCAACGAAATTGTTTTGTCCTAAGTGTTAATATTGAAAAAAAAGTGAAATAGTAAAAAATATATTTTGTACCATGTAATGTATAAATCGAATTTAGTCGAATAATTTGTGTCACGGCTTATTTTTATGTATTTCACACAATCTCTTTTTAATGTATTGACAATACGTCTTGTTTCTTGTCTCTTGTATCAGGGTTTAAAGCTGGCAACATCGAAGATTTTTTAGTACCAAAAAATGGTAACTGATGTCCTGTTATCCTGGTATTTCTAGGTCAAGCAATATTGTCTATGTGTTTAGAATTCTTGCATCTCAGTGTAATCTGGTTGTTAAATTAATTTCGACTATTATGGTTTTTTTAGAAATATTGAAACTTCTTTTATAACTTTTTTTTTAATAACTGATGTTAAATATTTCATCATCTCCAATGTTGCCAGCTTTTAGTCAACTCGTGTATAAATAATATTTAATGTTGTACAATCTGTATATTCTATGAAATTAATTGAAATTATGTTATAATATTAATTAATGCTTCCGCGTGTTAATAAAATTATTTACCACTAGTTTTATTCTTCTTTTTTTTAATTTACCTATTCAACTCAAATGAAGGCTAACAGTATTAAAATAATAGTACATAACTTGAAACTTATTATGACTACTACGAAACAGAACACCTACGTAGTAATCAGAATAATATCTTGTTGGCAAGATATTGTTCTTGCCAATAAGATATTATTATACGCCAGTCGCAATTATTGCGACTGCCTCGGTGGCGTAGTTGTACTACGGTGTAATTACAAAGCTGAGGTCTCGGGTTCGCATCCCGGGTCAGCTAGTGATATTAGATTTTTCTATTCATTATCAGCCCGGAGTCGGGAATTTCTGCCCGATATAGTGATAGGCTTGTCCCCTATCACATCATAGGACGGAACACATAGAATGAACGTGGTTGTCCTAGTTGCACATCTGCTTAGTGCTTACCTCTAGGAAAAAGCCGTGATGTTAATGTAAGTAAGATATTGCAAGACCAGAAAGAAGATGTTGCATATTGGAAGCCTTGTACCTAATAGTTGGCTTACGAGATTGGATATAAAAAGATAGAAACAGGGACCTAGCTTGGAATCGCCACTAGCGTAAAGCTATCACTGCGCACCGGAATAGAAGACCGGATACCTAGGAATACCCTTCACGCTATCTTCCCTGGGGCATAAAATGTATTTCAAAAAATTATTTCTTCGAGAAAAATCAGACATTGTAGGGATTCAATAATGACATTGATAAACAAGTTCTAAACATTTGTGTCAGTGCCAAAAAATTACGATTTAAAAAAAATTAAATTGACAATGTTTATTATCGAGTTGATAATTAAGTTGTGCAGAACACGTCGTTTTATCTGCGATAATGTATAATCTATGTGTACCTATATCGAATATTTTTACAATGCGTATATTATCCTACTGACTCACGAGACGAATTCGTAAGTTACCGCATATTATCAGGACTTCAGTAAGGCAAGTCGGTCCAATATAAAAATTGTGCAAAATGCAACTCAATTACATGTTTATTGTTCTTAATAGTTGACAATAATTTTCTGTTTACTATATTTATTATATTACAATTATTATTATAGGCGAAACGTAGATGTTCTGGTAGCACCTCTGCCCACCCCTTCTGGGAACAAGGCGTGATGTATGTACCTACTTATATACCTACTTTTTTTAAAAATAACTTATTACAATATATTATTGCCTGACATTAATTTGTTTAACAGACTTGCCTCAACTAGAATCCAGATCTACGACGATTATTAATTAATTATAAAGATAATTTGGTTAGCAAAACTATCAAAAATAATTGGAAGGAAGATAAAGGAAAGATATATGTAAGTCCTGTGTGTTAAATACAACACATAAACATTATTTTATAAAGTTGTCTAAATCTACTAAGCGATGTCGTTTTTACAAAAATATTAAGCACTGTTTATTCTTGAATCACGGTCATATCAACCGTATCGATATTTTATTCATGTCATATGATAAAAGGATTTAAACCGTAATCCCCGTGATTGAATAATGCAAGGCCCTTAATTTTGAAGAGTCTAGTATAAGTGTAATAGGGCGAGATCAGTATGCACGGTATGCGAGATCTGTTTCTTTTATTTACACTCATATGTGGGGGGCTTAAGATTATTATGACTCAGGAAAACCATTTTGTCTGCTATCCTTTAGTATAAAGGCAGGGAATTATGGTAAGAGCCTATTTATTTGTTCGAAAAAATAATAATATAAGTAGTTCATTTAATATTAAGGTCTCTGCGCAGTATGATGAGCCTACCATTAATATATTATCAAATGAGACCTTATCACGCAGCGGGTAGAGCTTATATATTTTAAAATTAGGTACTTGAGACGACCAAACATCAACCGAAATCAACGAATCTTAAAGTTTTATAGGCGTTTATATATTTATTTTATTAATTAATAATTCAAATAGCCAACCTGGCGTTATCTGAGTCTTACGAACATACACTGACCTTGACAACATAACATTTTATTAATAAAAAAGATTAACACAACTGCCTTACTGAACTCCGTATGCGTGGCTATCACGAAGCGATTATCATTATCGCCGATAATTGTGGAACAATGCGCTATCAGTGTTGTGCAGAGCGCCAAACATGGCGGTGACCCGACGAGTGTACATATTCGGAGCGTTCCTTCTAAGTGTGCTTTCAGTGCTGTTGATCCTAGTGGCTATATCTAGCGATAGTTGGGTAAGTACACTTGTATTTGCAACTTAGGTTCACTTATGCTATCGATAAAATTTGGTTGGCTATTTACTCACATTGGCAACCAAATTTCTTGGAAAGATGTTGATCCTAACTTATAGTGCTAAGCCAGACTCACACACACAATTGACTTGACGCACAATTTCCTCGGCATATCTGTTTTGTTGTTTTGTGCAATAAGCGTGCTGAGCATGGTTTAGGAAATAGGAAGTGACGGTGGTTTAGGAAAGAGCATGGTTTTTACTGGTGGTAGATCTCTCATATGTGAGAGGCCGCCTGGGTAGGTACCACCGCAATATCTATTACTTCAGCCAAACAGCAGTTGCTGTTGTGTTCCGTTTTGAAGGACATTGTAGCCAGCATAACTACTAGACATATCACACATAGACATAGACATAGACACATCCGCAGAATTGGCGAGCGGCTCCAAAGCTATCACTCTGGGAGCCGTGCTTTTTGGGCGCTCGCTAAGGCTGTGGAGGGCAATTTCTGCCTATCCAGTCTCCCACCACTGCGTAAACCCGATAACAGTTTGGCCCATAGTGCAAAGGAGAAGGCCGATCTCTTGGCCGAACACTTTGCCTCGAACTCGACTCTGGATGACGGGGGAGCCACACCGCCGAACATCCCACGGTGTGAAAGTCTCCTGTCTGACATCAAAATCACCCAACGATCTGTCAGACGGGAGCTCATGCTTCTCGAATCCATAAGTCGAGTGGGCCAGACTGTATCCCCGCAGTGGTTCTTAAGACGTGCGCCCCTGAGTTGACCCCCGTGCTCACGCGCTTGTACCGTCTTTCCTATAAAACCAACCGGGTTCCGGCTTCGTGGAAGGTCGCCCATGTACACCTAGTCCCCAAAAAGGGTGATCGTTCGGACCCTTTGTGTTACAGGCCGATTGCTGTCACATCCTTACTCTCCAAGGTCTTGGAGCGAGTTATAAACACTCAGCTCCTGAGGTATCTTGAGGACCGCCAGCTGATTAGTGACCGCCAGTATGGTTTCCGTCACGGTCGTTCGGCTGGTGATCTTCTCGTGTACCTCACGCACCGCTGGGCGGAGGCTTTGGAGAGTGGGGGTGAGGCGATTGCGGTCGGCCTTGACATCGCGAAGGCGTTCGATCGAGTGTGGCATGGCGCCCTTCTGGCGAAGCTACCTGCGTATGGAATCCCTGAGGCACTCTGCAAGTGGATCGCCAGCTTCTTGGATGGTCGGAGCATAAAAGTCGTGGTGGACGGCTGTTGCTCCGAGACCAAAACCATTAATGCTGGTGTTCCACAAGGATCGGTGATATCGCCGACACTCTTTATCCTGCGTATCAATGACATGTTGTCTATCGACAGCATGCATTGTTATGCAGATGATAGTACGAGTGACGCGCGATACATCGGCCATCAGAGTCTCTCTCGAGATTCCATTGGGGAAAGACGGTCTCAACTTGTGTCTGAAGTCGAGAGCTCTTTGGGGCGGGCCTCCGAATGGGGTGAATTGAACCTAGTTCAATTTAACCCCTCAAAGACACAAGTTTGCGCATTCACTGCGAAGAAGGACCCCTTTGTCTTGGCGCCACAATTCCAAGGAGTTACTCTCCAAAGATCCGAAAGTATTGGGATCCTCGGCGTCGAAATATCGAGCAGCGTCGAGTTTAGGAGCCATTTGGAGGATAAAGTCAAACTGGCGAGCAAGAAGTTGGGTATCCTGAATAGAGCCAAGCGGTACTTCACGTCGGGTCATAGATTGACGCTCTACAAAGCACAAATCCGGCCCCACGTGGAGTACTGCTCTCACCTCTGGGCAGGTGCCCCAAAATACCAGCTCAACCCACTTGACTCCTTACAGCGACGTGCTTGTCGAATAGTCGATGACCCCAATCTCACGGACAAATTGGAGCCGTTAGGACTGCGGAGAGACTTCGGGTCTCTCTGTGTGTTCTATCGTCTGTTCCATGGGGAGTGCTCCGAGGAATTGTTTGAGATGGTACCAACGTCACCTTTTTACCATCGCACCACCCGTCACCGCAGCAGAGTTCATTCCTACCACCTGGAAGCGTACCGTTCCCGAACGGCACGTTTTCAGCGTTCTTTCTTACCACGCACGTGTAAGCTCTGGAATGAACTCCCTGCATCGGTGTTTCCTGAGCGCTATGACCTGTCCTTCTTCAAACGAGGCTTAAAGAGAGTACTTTCCTTAAGGTAGGCAGCGACTTTGTTGTGCTGGACCCCTGGCACTGCGGAGGTCTATGGGCAGCGGTAGCCGCTTTCCATCAGGCGGGCCGCTAGCTCGTCTGCCTATAAAGGCTTAAAAAAAAAAAAAAAAAAAAAAATTGAGACTTAACAGGTCTCAGGATGGCGAGCGCAGTGAAATGCCAAGCATTGCGATGTAACTCATGGAGTTGTTTGGTTTGGTAAGCGATACAACCGCTCATGGACAGTAACTGTCCATCTGGTGAATGGCATGCTCGTCTTGCTATTCATTGCATAAAAAGTGTTTATTTTAAGCATGTAGATATAATATGACTATAATAGTGTACCTACCTACTTAAGAAACCGTTCACCAATCTATCCTAGCAATTTCAAACCTGTTGCGGAATGTCATCGCTCTTTATTTTGTATATCGGTTTGATCTCATTTTACTTTATGGAAGCATAGTCGAATAAGGCCTATCTCCTCTCTGGCCTACTAGAGACCACTGCACAGCTGTATGACAGTAGCTACCCATAATATTATTTGTAATGAAAGCTTTTGTATGCGAAGAATAGTGAAGCGAGTATTGGAGAGTAGAGGGAGTGGGGAAAGCAGACTACAGCTAAGTTTCGGTTCATAGATATATCTGATATTCTTTTTATATTAAAGTAAAGTGTGGAGTCAAGGGTAGAGCATACAGAAGAAAGAAGAGGTTGCGTAGTCTGTACCTTGTTTGGTTTTGTTATGGCTGTAACTATTGACTTCGCACTTAGTAAAATACGACTTCAAAAGTTGTACCTACTATCATGCTCGTATAATAGATAGTGTACAGTGTATTTAATAATATGATGTAGAATCGTATGTGATTACCAAATTCAAAGCGAAAATCAATTCATACTGTTTGTTTACAGTACAGAACTAGTTTTATTCTATAAAGATGTTATTGTTTACGATGGAAGAGTAATCAGATTAGCTCGTTTTAAAAGGGATAACAATGCTATCATGGTTTGTAAATCTAACAAAAACTTTACTAGGGGGCATATGGTGTGGAATATCATTATTAAGCATATCAAAAATACATATTTCAAATACGTTTTTTCAATAGACTATCGAACTAATAATGTTACAAGACTGCAATGAAAACACGTTGTGTTATAAATGATTATAGCTAACACCCAAAGATAAGATTAAAGGACTTGGAAATATTTACAAAATAAACGCATGCATGACGTGTTTTTGTAATTGTATGTCCTTACTGGATGATTTTACTAAAAGAACATGTACGATAGACTAGTGGAAAAAACGACGGACTGTCCAATGTGAGGTTGAAGGATCATTGCCTATGCAAACAACGCCAAGTTTTCATAGCAACGTTTAAACTTCATAGTTAATTATATGTCATTGCTTTACTAACAAAAATGACATGGACTTTAGAGAAATCACCAGAAGAATTTCGGAGTATCAGCTTTGAGCCTAAGCGTATTTTTATATTGAAATTGATTAAATTTCAGTTAATAAATTAAATTTAAATGAAATATCTATTGGAGATATAGTCAGTTCAGAGAGTTAACGCAGTCATGCCATTTCATTCGTAATCGACGGTGGGATGATTTGCACAAGAGGGTTAGCAGCGGTCTGGATGCTTAAAGCAGCACACCGGGCTTTATGGCGTACCTTGGGTAAAGCCGATGGCCAGCAGTGGACTGCAACGATCCGCTATTGATGATAATTCATAACCAGCTATACAAAAGCTGAAGCCTACATTCGACGCAATTGCGTAGAACACTGTTTTCTATCACCAATGGAACCATCCCATTGGTGCCGAGGCTCTAGTACTTCAATTGCGATACAGCTATTTCTAAGACCATCTATTAGTGTTGACGTAGAAGAAGGCGGGATGTGTTGTAATGTAGGCATTTTATACTTATGTATATAGCTTATTCGTAGTCAGTTTGTACCTAAACCTATTTTAGTTATTGAATGCATTGTCTTCTTCGCTCAAACTGAATACAAAGTTCGTTCGAAAGGGACAAAACATTCGATAGCTCACACCGGTTTATAAACTAGTCATGTTATAAATCTATTTTAGCTAAAACATACAAACTAAATCATGAATGGGTCTGTTAAAGTTTTGTAGTTTGTCGCATATGATAAGTGATATCAGTAGTAACGTGACATATATAGCTTTCTTTTCACGAACAGCATAAATTACAATAGCATATTCCGTGCATGTATCATTATGTTCTAAGAAATAGAAAGGATACACTTAATTTAGTTCTCAAGTCACCAAGAGACGGTATCGTCAAGCAGACCGCAGAACCATTATAACTAATTAATGATGCTAATTAGCAACGGAGATAGACACCTAGGAAGTTATAAATTATGAACACGATGGTACTCAAGTCACTTAGCACGGGGTAGACCAATTACACAAGAGATTTCACGGCTCAAAAGTTGAAGCAATTAAAATGTATCTTAATTAATAAGCTAGGACCAAGAAGTGCAGCCGCTTGGACGATTATTATTTTGTATCGATACCTTCATAAATAACAAGAATTTATTGATACGAGATTTATTTACAAGTATATATTGACGTTATATGGGCTATCATATGCCTTTACCCTAGACTATTTATATTATACATACAGAGGGAGCGCTGTCATACATTTGCGTCTCCAGAAACGTAGATATGTATATTCTTGTTCGTAATTTTGGTAGCACTGCTATATAAGTGAAAATTAAGGCCTTTACAAACTAAAATCCATCCATCCATCCATCAGCCAAAGGAAGTCCACTGCTGAACATAGGCCTCTCCCAATTATTTCCACAGTGACCTGTTGGAGGCAGCCTGCACCCAGCGACGTCCCGCGACCTTTACCAGGTCGTCTGACCACCTAGTGGGTGGACGTCCCACGCTGCGCTTTCCGCTTCAAAACAAAAAAAAAAAACTAAAATAACGCTTTACAAAGTAAAATACATCTGTTTAATTAATTCTGCACAAACATTCAGATTCTAATATACGAGTATATAATCCATATTATTATAAGTATTAACGTAATACTCGCGAAATTACAATCGGAATCACGATCAAGATCACAGAAAGTTCACTCTTTACCTGCCATGCAATCATTATTTTATTGTTCTGAGTAATGCATGGTGTGTTTCAGGTAGTGGCGACAGCGACGGCGGATGTCCAATACCGCGACAGCACAATCAGATATGGCTTGTTTAGAGGGGAGCTGACGCTTTGGAACATGATCACGCCGACATTCAACACTCTGTACAGTAAGCTAGTTTCCATAACTCTATTGTATGGCGCCGATAGTTTTCAAAATACTTAGCTCTAAGCTGCATATTTGGAAGATAAATGAGAAAAATAATGTGTTCCCGTGGGATGAGGCAGGAATTCTGATATATTTGTTACTTTTTTGTACTCAAATGAATGGGATGGGACTGGATTACATGTCTTGAATGAGAATAAGACTGTACAAGGCGGGATATAACTGGACGGGACGGGATGGGATGTTTTTTTATAAAGATAACCACGCAAAGGGAGTTACGGGCAGAAGCTAGAATTATAATATGTCAGCCTCCGTGGCGCAGTTGGTTAGACATCGGCTGTGAAATAAGAGGCTGCGGGTTCGATCTCCGCACCGAGATAAACATTTGTGAGGTCCACAAGTATTTGTGTCGGGTCTGGGTGTTTGTGAGACCGAGAAGTCTCTCGTAGTTTCTGATACCCACGACACAAGACTTAATTGATCTTGACTTAATGTGGGGTCAGGACTATGTTTGTGACTGTTGGCTGTATTGTTTATTTATTATTTTCGCAAAGAAGATTTCTCATCTACGAGTAATACAAAAAAATGCCCAAAAAGTACAAAGTCTCATACAAGGTTGATGCCAGATCTCAAACACCTCATGTCGTACAGAAATCTACTTGACATGGAGATAGACTTTATAGACATTCGATACAAAGTAAAGTTCGTTAACCCGAAATAGGCAATCGCGGTGGACGCAGGACTAAAATCCTCTCAAAATATTTTTTCGGTTATAGAGGAATCCTGTTCTTATAAGTGGAATTGATGACGAAATGATATAATGAAGTACACGTCATCTGATTTAAATGAACAAGAAATTAAATTATGATAACAGCATTTTAAAATATTGCCAATAATTATAATAACTTTCGTTCTTATTGCTTCCTCATTGTAAAAAGGCCATGACTGAAATGTTAATTTTCATAAAATCACAACACAGATAATGTAATCACGTATAATTAAAAGTCATATTAACAAGATAAAGACATAATGTATGTTTACAGAAGATTAAAAGGTAAATAATATAATACGTTACTCGACTTCTAAGTTATTACTTAATTTGTTAATCGTTTAATATTGGTATAAATTTATAAATTTTGAGACAGCAGTTCATTTTGCTGGGTGTAGTATATTTATACCTTATGCTTTGATATCGCAAAAGCAGATTATTATCTACTACGTACATAGAACTGGACACATAAAGAAAATGTACCGGTGACCGGGTTTTAAATTATTTTCATAATCTATAGCAGGGATGGCAAACCAATAGCACGCGCGCCATTCATGACACGCGACATAATATTTTAGGCACCCCACCGATTATATATTTTTTCACAAAGCAAGAAAACACATTCCACGCTTGTTATAGAAGAATAGGTTTTTTTCCCAATATTATTGAAATCAAAATTATTTGAAGGTATATATACTATATAGATAGATAGATAGATAGATAGATTATTATATAGAAATATATTTTTATAATGGCACGACGAAGTAATTACAATTTACTTAATTGCAAGTGTGGAATCAAAATAGAGTATGGACACGATTATACCGGCCTGATCAAAGCCAGCTAACGCTTAGGCATTATTTAAAAATAGTTCGTTTATGTCTTCAACCCTTCATCTGACGCGTTTAAGAAATAAGTCACCATGATAATATAATTTTTTTATAGCTTTATTTAATATTTCTTTTTAAAAATGCAATTGAAAGTCCGCTGCTCAACATGAGCCTTCTAAAGATTTTGAAATCGCTGAATGTTTTATTTTTCATAACTGCTGACCGGTGTTTAGTACTGTAAGATATTCTTATCTGTATCATCACCAATGTACAATAGTCACTTTCCTTGGACAGCACAAATATTTTACGTTAAATTATCGCGTCGCATTATTTAATCTAAACAATTATTATTTATGGGCTTTTTACAGCGCTACCAGTATTGTACAAGATAAGTTACGGAAGCGGCAAGTCCCCAAAGTAGAATAATGCGATGAAAACGTTTCGCCTCAGCTCCTAATTTATATTTTGTATTCACAACGCCGGGGGTATTTAATTGAATCGCTAATTTAATGTCATCTGCAGATAATAATATAAACAATTAATTTTAATTTGGAGAGAAGTTTTATTATTTATGATAATTGGTTGGTATGATGTTTGGTTCTTGTAAATTTAGGATTGTTCATTCTGCAAGCTTTGAGTGGAGGTTTCGTGTATAATGTTTTTTGAGTCTGACGAGGCAGCAGGATAATGGTAACTACATAAAAAAGATGTCCCGAAAGTATGCCTTTTAGATTGTCTTAGTCTTTGATTACAAAAACAATTAGTTAAGTTTTACCGGGTGCAGGTAATCAATACAACATACTCTTGAACATTTTTTTATTCTCGTCAATATTCAATTGAATTATTGTATCACGTTGATATTATAAGTCGTTTATCACTTCCTGCATACTAACTATTAACGAATTATATGTTTTTAAATTTCAGTGACATGTTTACCCGAACATAATGCGTGTGCATTAAGTTGCAAGACTGAGCAAGAAGCAAGGATTGACGAGGTAAACTATCTGTATATTTTTACGCTGGTTTCACAGTCGACGAAAGTGTGGATACAAAGTAAATACAATAACAATTGCTTTGACGTTGATTTGAGTGCATTAAACAGTGTGCATATATAGGAACAAACTAGATTCAGTCACATCTGGATGAGTATTGCGTAGAAAATTACCCAGCACTTGTTGACAAGGGCGTTGGAACCAACGTGTAGAATAAGCCATATTGCCCCCCAATGACGAAACTTAAGACCCAATCTCTCGGTGCCTAGGGATCCAAAGTGAGGGACCTACTCATAAGGTGGGCCGGATCCAGCAATACTGCCTGTCGAATCTGGTTTTTACCTAACGGCCAAGTGAAAGCCATTGGACATGTCAATCGAGGATCTTTAGTCTCGACCCATGACCAGAAACAACAATCTGGAAAATATTTATATCTGAGTAGTAATAATATTTAAAAAATATGACCTTTCTTTCAGGTTGCTGCGTTGGCTCAAGGTTACCGTCCGACACCGGCGTGTGTATCTGTCACAGACGTTGACACGACCAATCCATGTGTGTAAATTTAGATTTTCTTTGAGGATTATTATATAGAAATATATTTTTATAATGGCACGACGAAGTAATTACAATGTACTTAATTGCAAGTGTGGAATCAATATAGAGTATGGACACGATTATACCGGCCTGATCAAAGCCAGCTAACGCTTAGCCATTATTTAAAAATAGTTCGTTTATGTCTTCAACCCTTCATCTGACGCGTTTAAGAAATAAGTCACCATGATAATATAATTTTTTTATTATTAATGCTTAATACCTGGCTGATTCCAAAATTGTACGTACTTATGTGTTATGTCGATTGACTCTACATCTTTTCTGCGATTATCACCATCTGGCCACGCATGTTCTACTTATAAATTTTTGTATGTTTCAGTGAGCAGTCCGCCCGTCATATCGTTCGGGTTGTATGTCAGTACACTGGTAATAGTGTTCCTGCAACTGCTCTTTGCTGTGATCGCTGCAGCACTGGCGATCGTCAATGCTACTAAGAACCCTACAGAACCGGCTTTCGGTCTGCCAGGTGAGATTGGAAAATAGTTATGTATTTTTGTGTGAAATAATCAAATCGCATCGAACCATTTGTAATTTGTATGATATATTACCGATCCATCATCCAGCACTAGTAGGATTGATGAAAGTGAACAGTATCCTGTAACGCAGGGTACATATCTCTAAGCTTTAGAAATTACCTGTCCGTTCATAATGAATTATTGCTAATGATTGTGTTAGGAATATCTAGAAAATTATTAACCAAAGACGCCTTTTTCAGGTTGTTTCTGGACAAATGTGATAACAGTCAACTTGGGTATCCTCGTTCTGATGGTATTTGGCATATATTGGGCGACTTCAGGACTACAAGACCATTTAGCAGTATCGTACATCGCTTTAGGTTTATTCGTGCCTGGGCCAGGACTTGGGTATTCTTACTGGTGAGTATATGAAAACAGTAGATTATTATTATCTAGCAGATGTAATAGAATTTCTTGTGTATAATTTGATTGAAGTACTACTTAAAATTGAATAATGATTTGGATAGCCATGCTGTTCATGTTGTCTATGCTGAATGAGATGAGATTAGCTTTCCATTGATATAATATTTTAAAATATAATTTAGGATGAACTTTGCTAGTCTTTTTGAGCTCAACAAGATTAAATGCTCAAAATAACTTGTGAACTCCACTTAGTCTATGATCACAGTCGTTTTGCGTTTGATGACATGTGAATGTCAGAGAACACGCTACAATTATTACCAGTCTTTAGTTACAACATTATGAAAAATATGATATTTCTGACCTAATCAAATCAAAAACATTATATCAGGCGGTCCGGTTGCTCGTTTTCCTCCTATTGCATAACACAATATTATACAACCGGAGATACTGTAGATACTGAATTAGCTCTTAATCGCGCTCTGATGAGTACGGGGGTCCTCTAGACCTGCAAATTAAATTGATGAGGATAAAAACTGAACATAATTATCAGAATTTCTCAATCCGCAGCGTGCTGGTTTGATAGGCCAGCGACACTGACATATCTCTTTCGGCGTGACACACAAAAAAATAATTTCTCAATCAAGTCACAAGAAGTCCACTGCTAGACATGGATTTCCCTCAAGGATTATCATATAAGTAATATAATTTCTCTCTCATTCCAGGGTGCTTATTTTCTCCGTCTTATGTAATATGACGAACATAGGCCTCATTCGACTCAGAGCGTACCTCCTGGAAAGAGATCCTCCTCCACCAGAAATTAAAGTCGACAACCATCCATCCGACGGCACTATCTTTATATATTAGAAAAATGTGACGTATTAAGCTCTAGAATAAGGTTGAAAAGAGATCAGCAACTGTTTTGGTAGTGAACCTAACGATGACCGCTTTAATGCAGTCTACTGTAGAGCATTTAAGCCAGTGTCATTGCATTTGGTCTTCGTCACTCATAAAGTTACTGGAAAGAACTTTTAAAATGCTATTATAGTATAAAGGTCTCTTGTAGTCTATATCCTGAATGTATTAAGAGTAGTATTATTATTTATTTAACGCTTAAATTAGCTATGATTGGCTTAAAAATATGAAATTAAAAAAGAAAGTGTTTTGAACGATTTAATATCGGTGAGACAATACACATGTAAGGTTTTCAACATAATATTATAATACTAATGTTTTTAATTTTTTTTGTGACTTTCATATATTTTACCCTCAGGTTCATATCCATGATATTCTCTATAGATAGTTGTAATAACAAAATTAATGAATGATTCATAATTAATGTATTTTTATTTATATTTAATGTAAATAAATATTTTTTATATATTCGCTGTTTTATTTGTAGTTATTTGAGGAAGATTAATGTTTTAATGTTATCTGACCACACCTACTGCGTTAGACTAATAAACACTCTAAGGCATCCAAAGAGTTTATTTACAGTTGAGTCACAGGTACCATTGCTAATTGTTAAAAACTTTAATAGACAGTTTAAATGCTTTATGAGCCATGGACATACTCGACAAACTTCATGGTAGACTGATGCTGCTAAACATGCATAACCTGGATTCAATTTCATTGCATTTTTGGGTAATTGAATCACTAAATCCCTTATCACCTTCTGCAATTCACGGTAAATGTTTTCGCTCGGTGTTTTTCATAGGTGGATACTGTAATTTGTTTGTACTGCGCTTATCATCAAGTGTATTGTCATCATTTGTCATGCTAGTATATAAAAATTCTATGTACCAATATAAATACATACACCCAACAGTTACATACATAATCCTGACCCCACACTAAGATTGAGTTTTGTGTCGTGGTTATCAGGATCTACGAGAGACTTTTCGGTGTCACAAACACCCAGAACCGAAACAAATAGGTACCTGTGGATCCTTCAAATAGGTGTTTCAGTACTGGGATTTTTGGGCCTTTCATTTTACAGCCGGCGTCTAACCAACTGCGCCACGGAGGCTGTCAGAAAAAATCCAAGAATTCAAGTTAACCCTTCCAGATCCTAACAGTCTGTACCCAAAGCTGGAAATGAAGCTATCGAGCGTGGTCTAAGACAGGTACAGGCGGGCGTTAAATAACCTAATAGTACAGGTACAATATCCGCTTACCGATGGCTGATTGCATGCAAATTGGAGCTGGCTCGGCCGACATGAGTGGTGACAGCGCGGTTTAAGGGTTAAGAGGTGGAGGAAATTACTGCATGGTTCTAGTATGATTGTGAATGGTGCCTCAATACTTGTTTTCTGTAAAGTAATATGGAGGGAGCCTGATGGTAAAATTTTGACTTAGTTCTTATTTATCGGTATGTGGAATCTGTCAGTAATTTTATTGAAATTGGTAATTATAATACAAAGACTGTACTTAAAGTAACATTATGTACGAAGTTTTAAATTACGACAATTTATTTTTAGATTCGTATATTGTTTAAGTTCAAAGCGATTGCATAATTTGTTAATAAAATCAAGACGAATTATTTATCCTTTCTTTTCTCTTTATAAGCAGTAACCATTGCTTTGAAAAACAATTCATTATTAAACACCTATTTATATATCTATCACTCGGCTAATCCTATTCGCTATATCTCAATAATTAAACCAAAGCGTAAGTGAAGACCGTGGTCCCAAATTTCGCCAACGGACGCAGACGGCCCGAGCAATTTAGGGCTGGCCATCAATCATTCCACGGTCCCGAACGTTAAGGGGACGCTGCTGATGGGCCTCTGCTGAAGGCAGCTCGGGATAGTTCAGAAAGTTACGTGATTTGCTCTTTTTACGAAGACTAATGAGCCTAATTTTTGTTTCGGTTTTGTTTTATGAACTGCGCCTTAATTATCTGGGTATTAACATCCCTGAAGATGCTTTTTGCGGTAACGGAAAATTTGTGTTATGAGCGTCTACTTTTGGAAGGTTTCAAGTTGGTTTTTATTAAGTCTGGAAGCCGCTATAGCATAAGAAAAATATAATGAAACGATATAGATAAGCTACCGGTAAATTAGAATTATATAGCGGTGTCCTTACTTGGCGATGGATATTTTAAAAATATTAACTAATAAGTTCTGTTAGTGAAGTTAGAAGATCGAGGAGGGAAAATTTATGTTATAACTTTTTAGAGAATTTTTGTGTCGGGGTTTAGGTACATAATAATTACTGCTATGACTACTGCCGTTTTTTTCCATTTACGGATCACATTTGATCTCTATTCTTATCCGGTTGTATCCCACATTCTAGCTTCTCGTCTATTTTCTAATGGCAAGACATCAAATTGATTTAATTCATTGAGCCATTTGTCAAAACTACTAATATAGTTGCTCTATCACCAATGTCCTCATACACACTAAAGGCCTACTAAAATGTATGCGTACGACTTCCACTTAACACGTATACGAAAATGATTGCGTGCCGCGAGTGTCGTGTTGTAAACTGTGTACAAACGAGCATTTTACAAATATTCAGATGACACTGTTCGAGATTGATTGATTCTCGGATGAGGAAGATCGGGTGCTATGATGCTATGATCGTGTATTTGTATTGTGGTGTAAATATTAAGTGATTTTCCTTTGGCATGTAAGATATGAATTGCTCATCTTCCAAGAACCTTGGGGTCTTGAGCTCGGTCACGTCTTTCTAATAGTATCGAAGTAGGCTGAATTATTTAGCCTCCTTGGCACAATATTGCTATGTCACTGGGTGGTGTATTCTTCAACAAACGAATTGCAATTGTCTCATTCAAAACTCCGTACCGAACACTTAGTAAATATATTTTCTAAAAATTTATCATTTTCTGAATAAAAATATCCAATTAGTATAAATTGTAAATTATATTTTTATTCTTGAAAACTTAGTCCGGAAACCTCAAACAATAGCTCGCTTTACTCATCCTTAAGTAGAAGAACTGCTAGAGAAGTCTGTGGTTGAACGAGATTTATGTCTGCTTTAAGTATCCCTGCTTTGTTTCTTTAGAAATAACCGTCTGAAATTTTCCGCCTCAAAACCATTTTCTCTACAATCCGAAGGAACAAGTACTGATCTATAAGTTTTATCTCTAATAATATTGACAATTCTTGGTTCATTTTATTCCAGGAAGTAAATAACACAGAGACAATAAAACGTAATAGATCAAAGATAGTTCCATGCAACTCTCTCGAATTTATTTAATGCCAGAAAGTCTTGCACACGGAAACTGAGTACGAAGCACAACTTCAAACAAAATGGAGCTAATGCGAACGGGAAGTAACTTCTGAGCTGAAACTGTCTGGACTTTTTTCTACGTACTTTTTGTAATTACGTTCTGCTTTTACAGTGAAGTTGCTTTAAATTCCTGGTACTGCTAGGCGCAGGTCGTTCATGTGATGAAATGTATTGTTAGGGACAAGCGATATTATAGTGTTTCCGCAATTCATTGTAAATAGGTATATATGTAACCCTTTTTATTTAGTTTCTTATATCTATGTCAGTGGAGAAGGTGGGACATACATTTTTGTGCACGGTGTAGACGAAAATTACTACTCTGGACAAAACTACCTGTATCTAATTTGATGGATATTTCGAAACTAATCGTAAAAAAAAAATGTACGCGCGCAGTCTTTTTTTTGTACATACATAAAAAAAACAAACAAATAAATAAAAAATTCAATCGACATAATAACGAATCAGTAAGGTAATTCACGTAATCAAATAAGTTCAGTTGCAGTGCAGTTGCAGTTAAGTTTCGTTCAAAGTAGACCTTTTCGTATTCTCGTAATTTTGACAACCGCTGTCAAATACGCTCGCGTCAAGTCCGCGTCACGCGAGCGGTTTAGCGTATTCTACTGCTGCGTGTTTTATGTGCGTGATTCAGATCGCAACTTGATCGGTATTCACGTGTAAGCATACGACTGACGTATAGTTGACGCGCAGCACCCGCGCAGTTTACGCATAGCTTAGGTGCAGTTCACGCGCAGCTAAACAATTACAAGAATACCATTTTGCACTAAGACGTAAACTTAATTGCAACTGCACCGCAACTTGATCGGCGCGTCAAAAAATTACGTGAATTACCCTACAGCCAGTTACGTCGTTATCAAAATATAGAACCATTGCATTACATTCGGAAGGCAACATTCATACGTAGTTAGCCGGCGCTTGCACGCAAATTATGCGTCAAAGTAGCGTAGAAGATAGTTTCACCGGGAAATGTAAAGTTCGCCGGAGATAAATACATCCTGGAACTGAGTGTAACAATATCTTGAATGAATATGCAGTAAAATGGCGCGAAGCACACAGAGGTTGCATAAGGTCCGACTTCATAGCATTACTATTATTTTGTACGTAGTTTCAGATTATATGGGTATGGAAATTAGTATTTGGATGGCAACTACACAAACAAACACACGGTCGTTAACCCATTATAGCTACAGATGTTTTGAGAATTCTTGCTCAATTGTGTTGATCGGTGATAAATAACTACTTCTCATCTGATACGGTTATCACGCTATTGTAAAAAAAGCTACGTAGGTACAGCCTACAAGCTAACGACAGCAAAAAAGTTAAAAAAAAGCTACGTAGGTACAGCCTACAAGCTAACGGCCGCAAAACAGTTATCATCCTGTAACACCTAGATTAATGATTTAATGTTTTAAGTCCAGCGGTCATTTCCAATCGCCATTTCAGAGTGATCGGAAAAATCCGTTTCAGCCAGAGCTTGATTTATATTCATTGATGTGAGCAGCCGTCCTCGCCCCACAGAAGGGTTCCAAGGATAATGCGCACTTGGAAATCGCCCGACATATATTATCACGCAAGCCACCTGCTGTGTCGTAGGTCCTTAGGGGTTGGTCCCGGTTATAGCGAGTTTGTGGCAGAAAATTCTGGATTGAAGCGGTTTTTTTTTTGGTTTGAAATAACGTTCTTCAATGTGCGAACCCTGTATGTGCCAATTTTTTTATCTCAATGACCTAAGCAACTAACTGCATAGTTAGTTGCTAACTATGGTTGTCTCCAAATAGCAAGACACCATATAGGTTTTCCGTCATTATTTTTCTGGACAGCGTTGCATTTGCCATCAGTAGTCGTGCTATCATGCTAGCGCCCCTGGAAATAACTGTTAAATTAAATTAATAATTTTGAACTAAAATTTTGTAAAGAAAAACCTTGTTTATGCTTGTTAGTGAATATATCATTTTTGAACCACTTAACCGGTTGCGATCCTATTTCTATATACATACATAAAACATTCATAAACACACGCCTTTTTTGTCCCAGAAGGGGTAGGCAGAGGTGCTGCCAGAACACCCACGTTTCGCCTTGTATATTCCGTCCCACGATGTGATAGGAGGCGAGCCTATCGCCATATCGGGCACAAATTCCTGACTCCGGGCTGATTTATGGATAGAAAAATCCAATATCACTTTGCCCGACCCGGGATTCGGACCCGAGACCTCAGCTTTGCAATCATACCGTAATATCACTACACCACCGAGACAGTCAATATCTATATATACTATTTAATACTATCAAGGCGATGGTTCATAACTTTTCAATAGCTCAACACATTATTGATTTTAATTTGTAGTGTCCGCTTACACTAGCACCCTACAAAATTTTCAACAGTGCCCGGAGGACTATAAATCGTAAGGGGAAGGGCTTAGTCTAAAAATTGCTTCACGCACACGACCTCGTCCAAAATCCCAACGGATGCATTTTTTATATTTAATTCAAATTTTAATCGGTCATAAACTAGGTACCAGTCCTTTTTTAGTTGCTGGACGAAAATTTTCTAAAACGTCATAAGTAGTTTTATATGAGAATTTCCGATTTCTACTGACTCTTTGTCTTCATGCTAAAAGTTAGTACATCACACAAACTTTTATTTCGCTGTAGATGTCGATACCGCGGTCTTACGTTTCACAGCAATCTTTCAACCAATAGCGCCCTGGAAGCTTCTCTTCTAACTTCAATTACCATTAATGCAAATCTTCTTTAGAGACTTGCTTTTTTCAAAATGACTACTTCCATACTATTATGTTGACTTCAGATAAATGTGGGCATTTTATGCTATCTTTTAAAATATCGTAGCAATTTCATCTCAATTTACTATCAAAATATCTTTCAGAAACTAATATTTGTACATGAGACTGAGAGAGAAGCAGCTATTTAAACGAAATCCAGTGTGGTGCCACTATGTGAACCTGCAAGTGCCCTCGATTTTGCGTTAGTAAAGTGAATATTTTGATTAAATGAGTAATTATAATTCGTTCAAGATTGTCATGATTCATTGTCAGTTTGTACGAGTCGGTATACTATTAGATTTTCTGCGGAACGGCATAATTGTATTGAAAGATTATTTTAAATCTATGGTCAGATGATATTTTATCTAGACTTCATTGCAATTGCTCTCGCATGCAGTGTAGTTATTTTTTAAAATATTATGTCATCCTACTACTGACCTAACTCTTATTTCTTACTCCTAAACCTATATAGGTTTGAGCAAACATCTATGTCTTCTTTAGTTCTGCAAGTAATTTCGATGATCACTAAATAATTTTAGTATATCAATAGTTACACACCCAGTTACTATGCAGCTTTATCAAACCGCCTTTCTAAATTCAAAATAACTCTAATATTAAAATAAGAAGGATCGAAAAAACTGGCCAGTGTGAAAAGCTTTTTTTTAATCATCGTTAAAAAAACGCACGTAAAAAATTCACCAGCTCGGGCCGTCCAATACCAGTTCATTACAGAGCGGGCCGTTTCATCACAACTGTGCATAAATATTCTTTATTACTGTCCCCGTATGGCGATGAGTTCGCTCAAGTGCGCCGACGCTCCCAAATGTGACGGACATTTGTGTTGCGAAATGAGGGAAATGGACGGCAGACGGTTCTTTCTACTTGGGTCTTGAACTTTGATTTTTCAAAATGAAGATTTTCAAAAAATCTGAATTTTTATATCTTATTTGACACAGTAGTTTAATTGATTGCAATGCTATTTCGTGAAACCTTCCGACAAACAGCACACGATTTGCCTATTGGCATGAAATTACTCTAACCGATAGACGACATCGGTGCATTGGGGACCGCAGATGTTTTACCTCCGAAAATGGATTGAAATTGAGAGGATGAAGTAGAAGGGCGGGCGGAAAAGGGTTACCGAGCCTTCAACAATATTGCTAAGGAAGAAATGCAACATCAAAAGTGTTGTATAAGTCTTTTATGAGATAGTAGCCCTAGTAAATTCGTTTTCTCATGTCTATATCCGCTCACTCAGGTTAGAGACCTTTTCAAGGTTACACCATTCCAATCAGAAAGATTAACACTTATCCTTGCTGGGCAGCCGGGTTGACGAGTGCGGTATTAAAGGCTGGTTTTAGCCTACACATATAGTAGTCGTAACACTATAACTGCAGTCAGCAGTTTTACATCTGGTGATATAAAAGTAGGTGCGAATGGACCATGTATAATCACTTAAATCGGGTTACATAAGCTCAAATATCTCGCATCATTAGCTACATTAACTGAATGATTGGGTAATTGATCAAAAGCATAATGAATTAATTTAATCACAGTTTAATTAACGGCCAGCGAATCTGCAGTAATTTGATAAATTCCATTGCTCTTAACTATGGGTGGAATAATGAAATATTCCAAGAAGATACTGGCTATTTAAAGACCGATTTGTTAAGTGTACAAGTTGGGACAGTTAACAATTTTGAAATGACAATCCCAGGGTTAGAATTTCAATGTTGTTTGGTTAGGTTTTCTGTTTATTTCATTTTCATCAATGCGAGATGTGGTTTCGGAGGTTATTGATTTGATATAAAAAAATGGATATGGTCACCTATAGTACCATTTTAATTTTAATTTGTTTTGTAATTCCTATCTAATTTAATACGTAGAGTGTAAATAAATAAAGAAACAAATATATTTTTTGTCATTTTCATACCCATCCCCATCTCACCCATTAGTTTTAATATTCTTCTTGTTGCCTCTCCAACTAGTGAAGGTTGGCAATCAGCTTAGTCATTAGTTTTATTATCAAAGAAAATATATGCCAAACTAATTTTCCACAAAATCCCAATTTAAATACATAACATGCGATTCCCTTGTGAAAAGGTAGTCACAAGCTTATAATGCAGATGTAATTCCTGTCCGATATGCATTAAATTGGCCGCTTGTCACGCCGGCATATTTATGAGGTAAAAATTGGCAATGATAAAGCAATTTTAACCGAGCTTCAACCCTCTTAATGACCTAATTAGGTGATTTATACTTCGAAAGTAGTGGATGTTATTTTAAGGTCATCTCTATTGCGATATTATTGCTTTTCTAGAAAGGGTTCATGTGAGACTGGTTGTATGTTAAATATTACCCAATATCAGATATCTGTTAAAGTCAAATTGTTTGACCAAGTTTGAATAAAAATTACACATTTATATAAACAAACTACTATTTGGTGCACAAATTACTGAGAAATTTCCGCTAAATATTTAGCTGTGGTTACCTAGCCTGAGGTAGGTTTATAAAATAAATTTTGTTTCGCAATTTCCCACTAGTTGTGGAGTGAATCTATAAATCAAGCGCGGTCCACTGCGGCCGGCCGATGTCCAAATTCATACAATTTATGTTTACTGAAACAATGCGTCGGTTAGATTTGATCTTTTTAGGTAGTTCGTGAAGATTTAGTTGTCCAAAGACTAAAGGGACTACGAACTTTACATTTCCCTAAGTACCTAACAATACAATACAATAATTCTGTATTGAAAACCAAATTACAGTAAGTACCTTTCCTAAGTACCTTTACCTAAGTACATTTTCTTACGGTATGTGATGAAGTCTAGAATAAGTCCACCACATTAATCCAATTTTTTAAGTTGAAAAATACTATAAAGAACGTAGGAATCGAAATTGCTCCGTTAATTTCAAGACAAAACTTTGCGCTCCCGGATTTGTTTATGTTGATCGCAGGGGAATGTGTATTGGGGAGTGCCATATTATTAAGGTCAATACAGAACGCGGGGTGTAAAACAATATTTACGATCTCATTATAAACCAATTCGAAAACAGCCGCATTAATCCCTAAAGACTAAATTAACGCACAAATTTCCAATATACTTGAAATCCCAAAATAAATCATAAATATCCACAAATGTATACTAAAATACAAATAAATTTAGAACAAAATGTTTACGGGTAACAGAAAAATGGAACGAATTAAATTAGGAGTCAAGTGGCAAGCGACGAGGTCGGCCTTTTTGCGCCACAGTGGCAGGTTTAGGCGTTATGCGTAATAGAGTGACATCACGGGATCTGTGTAAGGAGATTACATTATTTTTAGGGATTCGCAGACAGGAAATTGGCAGACCCTCGCGATTTTTCTAAAACTCCATAATATATCAGTTGTATAAGTCATGGAGTTTTCGTCCATTTGTCTAGTTAGGGTTAAAAGTAAATATCCTTAGCAGGGCGTAGGTATTTATCAATATGTAAATACATGTAGGAATACGAATATCCGGAAGGATGTATGTAACGTAGAAGAATGAATGTAAAGTGTTTTATCTATTTTGATGTAAGGCAATTCCATCCGTAGTAATTGTTAAATAAATAAATAATTAACAAACTTTGTCAAGTCCTGAGAATTACTTATTAAATAATTATATGTTTAAGTGCGGCGCTTCCTCATACATAATCACAGAAAGTCAACAGCTTAAACGCCTTCCATAAGAATCTCTACTGCGCCCTGGTGAAAGCTGCCCATATTCAACCAACTCTTGCGACTTATATTTTTATCGTCAGTTTAAGTTGTTGGTGGAAATCGAATACTAGCATAGCCGGTACATTGCCATAATAGTTGCATAACTTTAACATACGGAACCCACAGCACTTACTTCATGAGGCCCTAACGCATTTTTTTGGTATGTCTGGAGCCATTATTCCTCGGTACATTGTGGAGTAACGAAATGTCGAACGCTTCCAAATGGGGGAACACTTTACACAATTCAATTTTGTTTTTGTCTTGCCTAGTGAATTTATTAGCGAGTTAAATAAGTGTGGTTTCGACGCGGATGCTTGTAGCTCGTGTTCAGGCGCAAATTGTTAGAGAATGATTGTGTGGTGCACGAAAGTGAATGCATTTGTGTCTTTTGATAATGTGTTTTAAGATGTCAAATATTGCAAAAGTTGGAATATCCTCGCTGAAGATATTTCATTACATCAAATCAGAAATTAAATGGCATGGAACTGATATAAAGTGTTGAAGTGGCAATGGGCGGGGCACATAGCACGGAGAACTGATGGCCGATGGGGCCAAAAAGTTCTCGAATGGAGGCCACGAAGCGGAAAGCGCAGCGTGGGACGTCCATCCACTAGGTGGTCAGACGACCTGGTAAAGGTCGCGGGACGTCGCTGGATGCAGGCTGCCTCCAACAGGTCACTGTGGAAATCATTGGGAGAGGCCTATGTTCAGCAGTGGACTTCCTTTGGCTGATGGATGATGATGATGATGATGAACTGATATAACCAAAATAAGCATGTACCAACATAGACGTGGCCAATAACTTTGCTACATAGTTGGTAAAAGAGGTAATTAATGGCTATCAATTGTTCTGCAAATTAATGGCTTCATATTTTGAGACAAATAGTTTTGGCTAGAAAATAAATCTTTTATTTAAAATAACAATATCGCAGAAAGGATTTATCCTTTAACCAACAACAAGGCACTACAGTAATGTATTTGTATTTCGTAACAACGTAATACTACGAGCGTCACATTGAAAGGGCTTAGAGAAAGGTTGGCCAATGCGAGATAGACGAAAATTGGTCACTCGACTTTTGCTAATCTTTGAACCGGCCGCAAAAACACTCAACACATGAACAAGCCCTACTTATGGCCTCACGATTCTAGGGGTCCGTACGAAAATTCAAAATTAATGGAAGTTTGTTACGTTGTAGTGAATGAAGTACATACCTATTAAGAAAGCAAAATATTACAAATCGATATCGTCCCGATATATTTAATCATAATGAACATTGTTAGGAATTAGGTTAATTAATTTTTACTGGGATAGACTAAGTATTTCCCAAAATAGATTTTATGATGTCATGCGGAATCAATTTGTTAAGGTTTAATGAGGCTTTTATTTTTAACACTTTTGTTAAAAATAAAAGCACCGTTACAGCCTCCGTGGCGTAGTTGGTTAGATGCCGACTGTGAAACGAAAGGCCGCGGGTTCGATCCGCGCACCAACACAAATTGTATGTGTGGCTCACAAATATTTTTGTCGGGTCTGGATGTTTGTGAGACCGGAAAGTCTCTCGTAGCTTCTGTTACCTACGACACAAGACTCGATCTTAGTGTAGGGTCAGAACACCCAACAGTCACTGTTGGGTGTATTTATTTATTACTTTTGTATATGTCTTATGTAGTAAGGTTTTATTAGATTCATTTATTAACCAGTGTTTCGTCTAAACTCTAACGTGACTACTACTTTGAAAACATTGCTAGTAAAGACTAGCATATTGTGGTATTGTCAAACATTTAGTTACTACAAGAACTTTTGTATGACAGAAAAGTAATAATATTAATTAAAAAAATAATCATTTATTTTCAGACAACATAACACAATTTGTAAAAGTAATGAACAGTGATAAATTTTTCATCTATGGGAATGTAGCGAAATAGCCAAGCTACATATTTTGACTAAGGTATAGAGGTTGTGAAGTCGGTCCTCGCAGAGTTTGGGCCTGAAGACTAAGAACTTTGGCTCTACATGAGATCTTATAACTTTTTGACAGTGTGAGTCGTATGGTCTCATCTTGGCAACATTTTACATGAAAAGTGTTTGATGGTTATTCTTATTTTATACATTTCCTTTTAGTATAGGATATTCCATAAAAGCCGGTTAATCCAGATAATGTAGGTTTATACAAAAAGTCGATAACATATCGATATGTACGGAATCCTGCGCGAATGTAACTCGGATTAAACCCTTTATATTGTTTAACGATACCTTATTACACGGTACGTTGGCGCCCGAACCTTTCGTAATAACATTTTCATTTGTCAAATATGTATTAAAAGATTTGCTGAAATGTTTCCAATATCGCGATAGAAATATATTGAAAAGGTTCGCAATTTAACGTTTTTATACAATTTTGCATATTTTTGTACTCCGACAGATGTGTTTTATTCCCTATTTTTCATTTCATTTCTTGGCATGGATAATATTTCTAATATTTTCTTTAAATTTCTGATGTTAATACCAGTTTAAACTTCGCCTATTCAATAAACTTATAAATACCAACCTATACCTACAAACTAGTTTAAACTTCCGTATATCTCGATGCAGTGCTGTTGACGTCGACATAACAGACTTCAAACTTCCTGCTGTTCGATATTTTCAACCCGGCATATTCTACCAATCGAAAGCAAAACCGGGGTAATTGAAAGTAAACTATGACTCTTTGGGATAGAAAACGTGTAAAATACAAAACAATGTAGGCGTCGTGCGTGTTTTAATTAAAACAAACAACCACGTTGTTGTCCCGGTCCTATTGTGAAAGCCGCTAAATTTAGATTTGAGAAAGAAAAATTACCCAAATGTTTGAAAACAATGTAACTTGTGTTTTAATTTGTTTATTAATCGTTGTTTTTCGACGAATTGCGATTTACTTGAATATCGCTTTTGTGTCTCAATTTGTGTATTTATAAGAACTGGATTTCGAGTAGACCGACGTATGATTGTCGACTATTAATCTTTGTTTTATTTTGTCGCACATTCTGAATTTGGATTGCACTTCAGGTGCATTGTGACCACTTTGACGTGCCCATATAAAATGATATTATGTACCCCCAAAGCGATTGAGTTTAAAATAATTTGCTAGGGTAGTACAAATCTTGTCTTATGGATATAATGACACTTGATACACCAAAAATTGATGTCCACAGGGCTTGTCAGTGTTCCAATAATATCCTTTGCCTAACCTTAACCCTTTCATTTTCTATGTTCTATACCCAGCCCACAAAGTTTCACAATTAGCGGTCGATTCCTCGCACTTTAATGGGTGTTAATATCACATATTAGTAATATTCGCAGGAAACTATTTTAGACAGCCTCCGCGGCGCAGTTGCTTGCAGTTGCTGTGAAGCCAGAGGCCGTGAGTTCGATCCCCACACCGAGACATATATTAGTATAGCCCACAAATATATATATATATATATATTTATATATTTCATATATATATATTTCAGGTCTGGGTGTTGTGAGACCGAAAAGTCTCACGCATTTTTTATTACCCTCTACACTATATATAGTATCTTCCTGTTGGGTCGGGACTACGTGTCCGACATTTGGCTGTATATATTTAAGTCGCGTACGTAGATGTTATTCTGAATTGTTAATATCATGCAATGTGAAGTCGAATGTCTGGGGAGAATTCCCTGAATGCTTTAATTATATTCTGAAGCGCTCTGTTTTGGAATGCAGTTAATTTGTTGGTTCTTGAGTGGTTATTCGGAGATTAAATGCCGTAGACTTGTAGAGTTAAATAAATACAAATATACTACAAGTCTAGCCCGACGCTCCAGATTTTTATTTAATTAATTACACTCTTTTGTTTTGTATAAGAATCCGCTCTGTCCCTGTCGTACCTATTACATTTCTAACATTTTTTTTCTAATTGTTACTTCATAATTTAACGAGCATGTTAAAAATATGTTTTACTTAGTAAAATGAATAAGTATTTCAATGAATATCTGTGTATACCAGATCATATATAATATTCCCCACTTTCTATCATTCATGAATTCATGTTATTTTTAACTGTCACTAAATGTTCTTCACTCGACTCTATTAATTTAAATGGATGGTAAATGTAACCTATATTAGAATAATGATATTCAAATGAAATGAGAAATTCAAACCAATTTGTTAGCGATAATAAAATTCCCAAAACATATAATAAGGGAAACATCAAGCCTTTATTGAACTATAAAAGAATATTTAAATAGTATGCGTTTCCGTTGTTTTATGCGATGCGATACCTGAAACTCTGCATTATATTTTAACAAATTTTGGTGGGGCAGTTAGATAATATATCAGCTGTGAAATGTGAGACCGCAGGTTCGACTTCTGCACTGAGACAATTATATTTTGTGTGATTCAGAAATACTTGTTTCTTGTACTGCTTTTAGTCTTGTGAGACGAAGTAGTCTATCGTTGTTCCCTGATATCCAAGGTACAAGATGACATCTTACCCGGACTATGGGAGTATGGGTATCTGTTGTTTATAAACAGGTAGGCAAATGTATTAAGAAGCATCCTTCATTAAAGTCAGATTAAGTACTAATATACTTCTTATCGATCAAATTAACCATAGATTTTGAAATAAAACAAATTCTTACGGATTTTATCGCGAATTTGATTTAATTCTTCAATTTCCCGACGTTTCGATCAATTTACAGTTTTCGTGGCCACGGGGCGGACTGTCCGCAGTAAGAATTCGTTTTATTTTAATGTGTAACATTCGCGTCAATCCAAGAAACCATTAAACATAGACTTCTATATAAACGGTACTTGCTTTTACGTAGTAATACACCCTATCAAAACTGTACTTCTCTTGATTTTCATCTCTTAACAAAACATAATTAATGTACAAAACAAGCAATCGACTCACGTGACATTTGCATAGCAATGTTAGCTTGATATTATAAATCGCAACACAATATCAAATATGAACAGCATGCAAAACATTCAAAATTACATCACGTTACTGAAATTCACAATGCAATCAAAATCGTTTTGTTTGATGAAGTAAATTGTGATAAAGTTGTGTTCGCGCAGTGGGTATTTGCTTTTGTAAAAAGCTTTTTATTACCATTAGCATATTTGCTACGGTTTTTCTACCGTGAGGTTCTGGATTCGATTCAAGCAATCTAGGACTGGTTTTTGTGCCAAACATGGGGGTGGGTTTGTCTTCAAATATATCGTGGTTTGGAAATAAATAAATAATAAATAAACAAATATACCCAACAGTCACATACATAGTTCTGACCCCACACTAAGATCGAATCTTGTGTCGTGGATATCAGAGGCTACGAGAGACTTTTGGTCTCACAAATACCCGGACCCGAGACAAATATTTGTGGGCCTCACAAACATTTGTCTCGGTGCGGGGATTAAACCCGCGGCCTTTCGTTTCACAGGCGGCGTCTAACCAACTGCGCCACGGAGGTTGTATAATCTCTAATAATTGTGGGCATAAACTAGAACTACTGGCACGGGGCACCTCTGCCTGCCCAATCGGATTTACGGGTGATCTAAAGTAATATTAGATGAATAATGTGAGAAATCCAATGCTGAATTGATGAAGTGAACTTCAAATTAACTTGTTTAATGACTGCCTCGGTGGCGTAGTTGTACTACAGTACGATTACAAAGCTGAGGTCTCGGGTTCAAATCCCCGGTCGGGCAAAGTGATATTGGATTTTTCTATTCATTATCAGCTTGGAGTCAGGAATTTGTGCCCGATATGTCGATAGACTCGCACATCACATCATGGGACGGAACACACAAGGCGAAACGTGGGTGTCCTGGCAGCACCTCTGCCTACCTCTTCTGGAAAAAAGGCGTAAGTTTATGTGTGTATGTTATTTAATGAGATATTTAGGTGCCCAATAATCTGTGCAATCATCCCTCCTGCTCATCCATTATCAATTGTACAAGGTTGGGTGTGAAATCAATTACGTTCTCAGGTCACCTAAGGTGTTGAACATTGTTTTCCGTGATGTTAATTACTTAACAGAATAGCTTGGTGCTTTGACATTTCAGAATTCAGTTAGTAGTAATTAATCGATAAACTCAACAGGTCACTGTGGAAATCATTGGGAGAGGCCTATGTTCAGCAGTGGACTTCCTTTGGCTGATGGATGGATGGATGGATGAATCGATAAATATATTAATATGGCTATGCGAATGCACGCTGCTGCCATTAATTACTGGTTTGCCTGCTCAGTCCTGTAAATACTAATGGATATCTTGAGCAGTAAATAGTTCAAGAAATTCCAGTATTGTTAAATGTACGGGACTGGTACAACATTCATCCAAAGTATTATAGTTACGAACAATATTCAACTTATAAACATTATAAAGTAAATGTGGAATCATATTTTAATAACTGCCTCGGTGGCGTAGTTGTACTAAGGTATGATTGCAAAACTGAGGTCTCGGGTTCGAAACCCAAGTTAGGCAAAGTGATATTGGATTTTTCTATTAATTATCACCCCGAGTAAAGAAATTGGGCCCGATATGGCGATAGGCTCGCCCCCTATTACATTCTGGGATGAACCAGACAAGGCGAAACGTGGCTGCCTGATTACTACCAAGAGTACCTCTGCCTATCCCTTCGGGAAAAAAGGAGTAGTATTTTAATAAATTCAATTTTATTTATGGGGATAAATTTTTATTTTAATAAACAACTTACTGAGAAAATTATTTGTTATTACAGTGATCCTAGAAAAACCTTTTTACCGTGAAGTTTGTACCGCTTTCGACGATTCTTTTTGCATGGGGGATTTTTTGAGTTTTCACTAGAGGTATTTCATACTTTATACAATAGTCAGATCAATATTTAATAACCACTTCTACAAAATTTTACACTCTTATTAACGTATACTGTATCTTATGAAATAATCAATATTCATGAGAGCACTCAAACAAATATATTCTAAATAATAAATATTCCGTTATATCGCTAGTCAATGGAAAGCCGATCGAGTCTAGAAGTCGGATTGTGTTATTACCTTTTTATGAGTATTTCGACCGAAAAAGTTTAGTGCCGACGAAAATTACCGCATAAAAAAATCATGGTCCATTCACATTTACAGCAAATGATATAACAGGCAATTATCGAGACGAATTGCTCATATTTTTTATAACATCGTAGATGTAAACGACTAGGCAGTTTAATCGATTGATAATGATCCATTTTATAGTTTATGACATAAACCGACGTGAGGTGACGGCTTGGCTGTCGCGTTTCGTTCAGTGAGATTGCCGAATGCCCCTTTCCTGTTTCCATCCTTTTTCCTTCCTGCTCCCCTCCCAATTGGGCCGGTAACCCATCCATCCCGATCTCGACGCTCGACAATACCCCTTTCCACCTGCCCCGAGGCAACGAAAGGGGAGCTTAATAGCTTTTCCTCTTGAAAAAAAAAAAAAAAAAACCATCCATGATCCAGCTTTGTGGATGCTCATGGGCGACAGTGATCACTTACCATCAGGTGACCTGTATGCTCGTTTGCCGGACTTATGCAATAAAAAAAATGAAATTGACTGGTGCTGCCAAACAGATATCTCGGATCTCCGGTCCGATCACGGCTTGTTTTAAAACTCATCTTAATTTAAAAATAAATAGGCTTGGCCGGCATAGTCACAAAGTGAATAGGGCAAAAAATAGAAATATAAAAAAACATCTTAAATAAAATATATTACAGTCATATACGTACATATACATATAAAACAAGTTTTATTAATTGAATTTATCAGTCGTTTTAACGTAATAAGAAAACAACACGGTGCAACTTGTATATTTGATAGTTGTTCACAAGAATTTGAAAAGTCAAATAATTCTTGCTGGTAACTTTAATTGTTTAACTTAAACAACCAATTGTAGGAAGTCATTGTCTTACTGATAAGAACAAATATGGAGCTGATATGATTACATTATTTCCTCATTATAAAGTTATTATACATTTTCATTGTAAATTAGGGATAATCAAAAACGTATTTCATTTATTACAAGGTGCAAAAATAACTTTTTATTTTAATGAAGCAGTTCGCATTATTTCCGTCACAAAATTAGATTTTATTTATAGAAGGGATGTGTATTAATTATGTGTTTCACAATAATATAATTTATTAGACTCGTTTTTATGAAATGTTATATTCCAAGACGATTTCATTTTAATGTAGATATAACATTATTTGACCAGTTGCTTTGCTGTCGCGTTTCGTTCAGTGAGTGGGACTGCCAGATGCCTAATAATCCTTTCCTCTTCCTATCGTTTTTCCTCCCCGCTCCCCTCACGATCTGATGGCCCGGCAACACATGCCTGATCCAAGCGTTGCGGATGTTCATGGGCGGCAATGAAAATGCAATCGTTTACGCGAGTGACCTGTTTGCACCTCTGTCTACCTCTTCTGAGAAAAAGGCGTGATGTTTACGTACGTATATGTATAATATGTATCAGTTACCATCAGGCGAAAGGCATGCTCGTCTCGCCATTCTTTGATATAAAAAAAGACATATCACAGTAGATAAAAAGAAATGCAATTCACGAGTAAATGAAGCAATCTACATACATTGTGTATCGTTCGTTATTTCTTCTATTGATCCTTTTCTAATGCATTTACATAACAAAGGCCCAGCTAACAGATGTGAATGAGTTCATTATACTAAGGAGTTGTTCTCATTCTTCAGGGATCAGTAGCGACTTTTATTCACTTCGAGAAGTTCGTCTGTAGTCAACGATACCATGGCTCTCTCTGCCTCTCTCTTCAGTCACAGGAAGTCCATTGCTCAACATAGGCCTCCCCCATAGATCGCCACATAAACCTACTGGAAGCGGCCTGCATCATACCATGGCTAAATAATGTATTTTTTATAGGTGGTAGGTATTATACACAGATACATATTAATTTAATTATATCAGTCGATAAATTTGTTTTAGTAACGCGTAGTAGTATTTTAATAGTAGCACGCACTGTAATTAAAACTAAGATCGGAATTCGCCGAATCTCTGGTAAGTTATATTGCAACCAAAAACATGGAAATAAAAATAAAAAATACACACAATTAAATATGTAGTGTCCTATTTTTATGGCACCTTAAAGGGTTCCTGATATCGGTCAGTGATAGTCATTGCTACATTGCCATATGTTGTAGAAGAAGACCGACGACTGTAAGCAAAAATCAAAGATTTTTAGTATGTATGGAAAAGGAATTTTGTATTGTATTGTATTGTATCAGCCCATATACGACCCACTGCAGGGCACGGGCCTCCTCTACAATCGAGAGTATGATTGAGAGTGGTTAGGCCATATAGTCCACCACGCTGGCCTAGTGCGGGTTGGCGGACTTACACATCGTAGATTTTTTTTAAAATCGCTACGGTATGCAGGTTTCCTCACGATGTTTAAAGGAATTTATTATGTGTTAATGTCCAAGAAAAAAATATTACCACTGATCCCCAAAAATAAGATTAAGCCTCTCAAAGGAAAATTCAACGCATTTGTATGTTAGTTGATATTTTAAACCTATTCTAAATTCACCCAATCCTTTCACAAAAAGAATCGATCCCGCAAACCGAAACCCGTACAAAGGTTTTTGTACACGCGTGGTTAACAAGATTTTGTGTGAAATTTATTCAGTATTAACTGGATTAAGTCAGCTTGCTCACGTATCACGAAATCAGCGGGTTTTTAGGACATTTACGGGTAAAGTATTGTTGCAGTGAAACATATTTTATGGCTATTTTTTATTGGTTTGGACGGCCTCAGTGGTGCAGTTGTAGTACGGTATAATCGCAAAGTTAAGGTTCGGGGTCGAATCCCGGGTCGGGCAAAGTGATATTGAATTTTTCTATTCATTAGTCCCGGAGTCAGGAAATTGTGCCCGATATGGCGATAGGCTCGCCCCCTATCACATCGTGGGACGGAAAAATACAAGGCGAAACGTGAGAGTCCTTGCCTTCCGGGAAAAAGGCATGAGTTTATGTATGTATGTTTTTTATTGCTTCTTTCACGGGCAGAAGAGAATGAGGCCCGCCTGATGGTAAGCAGTCATCTCCGTTCATGGACCTTCGCACTGTCAGGGGTCTAGCACAACCAGGTCGCTACCAAAATGTCACATACATAACCTAGTGTATGGTCGTGGTTCTTAATGACCTTTATATTGGTTGATACACAGATTTCCGGGGCGGGAACGATACTATCGAAACAGAACATTTTTCGTGGCTCGCATGCGGATTCTTTTGACCAATGTACAATAATAATGTCTTACCTTAATCATTTACTATTTAATAGGTATATTATTTGCATATTTTAGCCGTTTCATGGAATAGTAAATATTATACGCATGTCACCTTAAACAGTTTTTCAGTATTTTGCCTATAAATACATCCTATTTATGCAATGTTAAAAAAATTAAATAAATTACGTACATGGAGTAGTTGAATAACAATTTGATATTTTCATCGCGTATCTGGTAGTGGAACAAACAGCTTATTCCGTACAGAGTAGTCACGTAAGAATAACATTTGCGAGGTTTTGCTGCGTGCCTACTATGCTCGCAAGAATATTGTAGTAACTCCAATCAGTTGTGCGTGGTGGCCTCGTGGTATTGGACCAGACTCGGCTGCCTACATGTTCACGGTGGTCGCGGGTTCAAATCCCAGGGCACACCTCTGACTTTTCGGAGTTATGTGTGTATTGATAGTCAATCACCACGCACTTTAACGGTGAAGGAAAACATCGTGAGGAAACCTGCATACTGTAGCGATTTAAAAAAAAAAATTCTACGGTGTGTAAGTCCGCCAACCCGCACTAGGCCAGCGTGGTGGACTATATGGCCTAACCACTCTCAATCGTATTCTCGATTGTAGAGGAGGCCCGTGCCCTGCAGTGGGTCGTATATGGGCTGATACAACAACAACAATCAGTTGTAGTTATATACAAGTTTTCTAGCCTAAATTCCACTCTCAGCGGTCAAAACTAAACCAAACTGTAAAGGATTAAAACAAAATTAATCGTGCAAAAGTACGGCGAAGTAACTGTATGTATCATTTGTCTAATTACGGCAATTAGAGCGTGTCCAAACTTTCCTCCCTGGAGCGCCATAATTCTTACTTTTATATTATCTTACAGTAAGGTTACTGACATAGATACAGCGGTAGCGATTTTTCAAACTGTACTGTTTCAGCCCATATACGTCCCACTGCAGGTCACGGGCCTCCTCTACAATCGACAGTAAGATTGAGAGTGGTTAGGCTATATAGTCAACGACGCTGGCCTAGTGCGGGTTGGCAAAACTGGATTCTTCAAAACTGGATTTATATTTTCAAATGCGCTTCAATGTGATGTATCTAAAATAATTAAACACTTTGTAAAGGAAGGTGATCAAGTTTTTAATTTATCTTATGAAATACGATAATTGCAAAAATGCCAACAGTGCTTGAGATACTGAAGCTTAAAAACCTTTGAGTACGAAGGTTGTAAAGACTGGAGAAAAGGTGCCTTGGTTTATCAGCTACGGAATCGTGTCGAATAAATGCTTAGGAATAGAATACTTTACCCAATAACCTTCAAGTTATGTGTATATTTATATAAATGGAGGACTTAAGGTATTTTAGTAACCAGCCTTCAAGCAAATAATTCTTGATTCACTACAGTCAGTGTGAGGGCCAAACTAGAGATTTCTGTATGCAACCAGTTATCTCTTCACTAAGTTAACTACGCTGTATTCATATTTATATGTTTATAATTATGTTGATCATTACTCATTACGCATCCCCACACTTGTATGATAAAATACTCAAACTCCGAGACCGTTTCACAGATTAAAAATAGTTTAGCGTTCGTATTTCAAGCACCAAGTTAATTGCTGCCGTAATACTTCAGATATTTAAATATTTTATACATGTCAATTTGTTGAGGATGAAGGCAGATTTACGATTTTTTAGCTCAATTTGATCAAATTAAATGTTAAAATATCGCGTATTTCTTTTACATGTTCATTGAGAATCTGGGATCTATGGACAAATGGATTTTTTTATACTATAGGTCCGGCAAACGAGCAAGCAGGTCACCTGATGGTAAGTGATCACTGGCGTCCATGAACATCCACACATTGAATCATGGATGTGTTGCCGGCCTATCAGATCGGGAGGGGAGCGGGCAGGATAAAGGATAGGAAGAGGAAAGAGGTATTGGGCATCCGGCAGTCTCACTCACCGAACGAAATGCTGTCGCTTCACGACGATCTTCTGTGAAACAGTGGTTTTACCCCGGACGAGCCTGCCCATTCATACTGAATCATGTCCGACAACAGCGTGGCTCTACCACATATAAAGGATATAGTTAATTAGTAATCCAGCCCATATACATACCACTGCAGGGCAATCAATACCTTTTTGGGAACTTAAATATATTTCGTAGTGCGTGGTGGCCTGTTGGTAACGGACCAGACTCGGCTGCCTACATGTTCACGGTGGTCGCGGGTTCAAATCCCAGGGCACACCTCTGACTTTTCGGAGTTATGTGTGTATTGATAGTCAATCACCACGCACTTTAACGGTGAAGGAAAACATTGTGAGGAAACCTGCATATGGTAGTGATTTTAAAAAAATTCTACGGTATGTAAGTCCGCCAACCCGCACTAGGCCAGCGTGGTGGACTATATGTCCTAACCACTTTCAATCGATTCTCTCGATTGTAGAGTAGGCCCGTGCCCAGCAGTGGGACGTATATGGGCTGATAAAAAAATATATATTTCAAGTGACTCACCACCTTATGCTTATCAATTCTAATTAGCTGAATATTTCCGGTATAAGTGAATTCAATTGTAGTATTGGTACGCTGGAGCCTAATCGAGTGATTGAGTTAACTGATTACACTGAATTATCTTTGTGGGCAGATGATATTACACGCTCGATTAACGATGCACTGACTAATGCAAATGATAGGACTACTGTGTATTACTATAGTATTATTATATTAGTAATCGTGGCAGTAATATAACGTTAGAAATGGCTATTGATTCAATTTAACTCTTGATAGTAGAGGGGACCCGTGCCCTGCAGTGGGAAATGTATTGATTGATTTTATTATTATTATATAGTTATTTAGTTCTAGATATTACTTCTAGATAATGTTACAAATCTGAATATTGCAATATAAAATAAAATGAGTCTAAAATAGTTAAGGTACTCTTTACTGGAGTGGCACTCTGTCTAGACCTGTGGCACAATAAGCGTAGAGTCGACTATGAATAGGAAAGCACAAAATTCAATTCCCACAAGACAAACATTTTGTAAACTTATGTTCCTCTAAAAATTGTGTTGTTTATATAAAATCCTAGTCGCACGAAGATTAAACAAATTTCCTTGTGTATCAAAACAAAGTGTATGACTGAAATAAAACGAATTCTTACGGATTTTATTGCAAATTTAATTTAATTTTTACATTTTTTAATTACCCGACGTTTCGATTACTTTACAGTTTTCGAGGTCATAGGGCGGACTCAAATTAAAAAATGTGTAAATTAAATTGAATTCGCGATAAAATCCGTAAGATTTCGTTTTATTTCCATCTGTAACATTCGCGTAAATCCAAGAAACCAAAGTGAACATACTAACATACTGTTCCGAACATTCCCTTACAAATCGCCGCCGCTCCGCTCATCACAAACCACAGTGAGAAAACAAACAGGCCCGCAGGCGAAACAATAAAAGTTAGGCGGTTCTGAAACTCGCGGCTGTAGATCTTACACATGTTGCCTACCCCCGGCGATTGTTTTACGTGTTCCCCGACTTATCTATTATTAATCCTTTTGGTACGCTTTTTGTAGGCTTGATTTATAAGGGATTTTTTTCTTTATTTGTGTATAGGTTACAAGAAAACAGTTTAGTTACATTTTCTGCTCTGTTTCTCAAACTTTATTTATTTAGTCGCTATTAATGTAATTGAGACAATAACAAAAACGTGGAAATGTTGTGGCAGCCATTTTGAACTTTTTACTTTGCTGCCAAATATTAATTGTTATTTAACTAATTACTAAGCTATAGTTTTTTTATAGCATAGGTTCGGCAAACGAGCAAGTGGGTCACCTGATGGTAACTGATCATTGCCGCCTATGAACATCCAAAACGTTTGGATCATGGATGCCTTGCCGGCCCATCGGATCGGGAGCAGGGCGGGAAGGAAAAAGGATGGAAAGTCGAAAGGAGTATTGGGCATCCGGTTTAATTTTAACCTGCAGAGATCATTTGTTTGAAAGGAAACTATTTTTTTCATTTCAATAAAATTTATGGGACTTTTATACTTTTAGATACGATGCCAGTCCCATCGTACCTTATCAATAGACAGGGAACTTTTTAATAACCCATTACAAAAATTGGGAACCTTTCGGCTCAGGCTGATGTCACTGTGTTGACTATAAAACAATGATTTCTAAAGTTAGTACTTGTCGTTCTGTTGAAATAAAAGGAATGGAGCTAGGTAACACATTATTTGGAGTATTTGCCATTATAATACGGTAAAACGCTCTAAGCGAATCGATATCGCAGCGAATGGAAGTTCTATGTCACCGTGATAACTACTCGTACCTAACGATTGATTGACTTAACAAAGAGTTGAAAGGCAAACGAACACCAGGATTTAGTAATTGCAACTGGGTCAGCCGTAGCAAAGATTGAAGTTCCAATATAAGGTTTTAATTACATAGAACGTGAATTATTCCTTCAGTGGCACAGTCTTTAGGTTTAATTGTCTATTTGTACGAAGTTTTTATATCAAACCGGTTTTTGACTAGCGAACTACAATAGTTAGGTATACTAAACGAAATGCGATCGCGAAGTTGCGGTTATATTTATATTTATAGAGACAGTAATGCAAGCACTCACGATGGTGTATTGATAATTGTGGTCCAAAAATCTACGGCCTTATTCATAGACAGCTTTAAAACCTATTTTAGTTATCGAATGTTTTGTCTTCTTCGCTCAAACTGAATTCAAAAGTCGTTCGAAAGGGACAAAACATTCGATTACTAGAATAAGTTTTTAAACTGTCTATAAATAAGGCTGTTACACGAATTTATAACGCGTAAGTGTTTAGAGTCTTACTTATTTTTATGCTAAATAGTTTTTCTTTCTTATTGCGATGAATGGCGAGACGAGCATGCCGTCCGCCTGATGGTAAGCGATACGACCGCTCATGGGTAGTAGCAAAACCAAACAACACCATGAACTACAAAGCAATGCTTGGCATTCTACTGCCATCTTTATGTACAGTAGTTACTCTGGTAACAATATTCTTTAAACCGGATTACAACATAGCATTGACACTGCTGATTGAGAGGAGAAATAGACATTGCGGTGGTACCTAGTATTTTTTTTTATTCTTTTAAAAGTTAAAGTAGGTACTTAACGCTGCAGACTGAATAGGTGAAGATGATGATGATGATAATGAGAATGCCTCAGGCATCAAGTCCGCCTTTATACTCTGTATAAAAAGTATAAATAAATAAATAAATAAATAATACCATACTAAATATAGAAAATAAGACCACATATATAGCATGTCACATTAGTTCTTCTTGTTGCCAAGATCTACACAAGACCACATAAGTTTACAGTGAATGACCGCCACCAGTAACTCGCTGTGGCTTATCTGCCAAGATTTATTATTTCAAGCAGGATTCAATTGTCTGGAGTTACAAAGCATAATATGTGTACACAGTATGTAGTCGTTCTAAGATGGACGAACATCTTATGGCTCTTATTAAATAAAATAAACACATCAAAATTTAGCAGATGATGTTGAGGTCTGTGACGATTTACTATTGTATGTGCACGGCAACAATTCTTGAAAGACGAGTCAACCGTTTGAAGATTTCAAAAATGCTGGTCATTTTATTTTACAAGCATCTGAGCAAGTAGTCAAGACTTTGTGTATGCCACATTTTAATTTTAGTAGTCGGTGTAATGTTATAGTTTTGAAGCGCATTGACGTCATAAAGCGGTAAAACTTAGGCTGTTAAACAAGACCATAACACGATTTCCTTGAACTTACACCGCTGTGTTTCTTGAAAAGCCTATTTTTAATCCACGGCGGCTTACGTAACATAACGATACGGATCTAAACAAGCCGTCGGTGGCCAATGAGGCCCATATCGGGCTTAAAATAGTCGCGGCCAGGGCCACGTTGCGTTGAGCCTCAATCTCGAGGGCTTTTCAGATGCTAGATTAGTATTCTTTACACGTGCTGTATAGAAATAGTAGGGTTGGGGTACGTAAGATCGATGTAGGAGCTGAATCGGAATAAAAGGGTTGCCCTTTTGGTGATTCGATCCATAAATTAAGATTCGTGGAAGATGTTTGAGAAGTGAATATTAGAATATTAAAATTATGTTGTATTTCACTGTATCGGAATCACAAAATATAATGTTGCGTTTTTGAATCTGAGATACACGAACATTTAGTGCGATTACAGTACAGTATGAACATTTTTCGGATGTAATTTTTAAATAATTACCATAATATTAACCAACTGACAAACAATAGCTGTGGTTTTGAAATTCTAATTAATATACATACATCGATAGAGTAATATGCAATTTTATTCTATTTTTATAAATTTTGTGAAGGACGCCTGCATTTCTTTTGGATTTCTGACTTGTAACTTCAATCTTATTAAAATAGACTCTATATTTAGGTGCTCCATAGCATATTATACAATGTTTTCCTATCAACTATTGCGATTGTTGATCTCTCTCTCTCCCCCCCCAAGCTATGAATCCCAGTTGGTGATACTACCGTGTGTCAGCTTTCTTCGTTTTTCTTTACCACTTCGCTCTATCCCTGTTGCGATTGTTTATACATATTCCAAAAGACACGTATACGAAAGAAATGAATCGAATCAATCCCAGTCAAAATTTAAGCGAGGGAATTCCCTAAGCAGTATCGAAATAACATAAGCGCAACTTTACCAACTTGCTCGCTCCATACAATATATTGCGTAGAAATTGTAAATTATAGCCTCTGTTTCCCATTGATAACTTTCCTTTTATATTGAATACTGTTTTGGAAGTTTGAGACGGTCTCCGGAAACGATTATCGTCGAAAAGGCGATTATTTGGATGAAAGGTATGTTCTTTCATTTGTTCAACAATCAATATATTGTTGTGTAAATGGTATTCTGAATTGTTAATACCATTTTTTGAGATTATGCATCATGAGGATACCGGCATATCTGATAATTTTTGGTAAACATTATAAAGTATGTGAGGTCCTCTATCGGGCATTAAGCTAGCATGCTGGAGAAGGGCTACGGCCGTCTTAACCCTAGAGGAGGATACTCTGCAATAAGCCATATATCGGCTTCAATTATATTATTTTTTACTTGATATTACCCTTTCGAAACATGTTCAAGCAGTAAAGAAAAATGACGCAAGAAATATTTTGATTTTGATTACCTTACTTTTTCTTTCTTTTTTTTGATAAGATTTTATTTCATGTTCGTGATAGGAGAGGAATACAAATCCAATACATCACATTGTGGTTACTTTTCGTTTTGTATAGTCGCCGAATACAAAGGTACAGAGCCTGCGAAATAAATTCTACTCACATTTTACGAGATAAAATAAACACCAACGAATTAGCAATAAAACGTAGAAATTGCGATGTCATCTGTGTAACTTTTTATTTACGCTGCGACCTCCGAAATCTAATTTATGGCCGGTTGATTTACCCTTAAAGTTACTCCGATAAGAGGCCGAACTTCGGAGTTTGCTTAATTTCATAGAGATTTGATGAAGGAAATTTTGTCCCTTTTGACATGGTGTGTGATAAAATTTGAGTAGCGACTCCAAATGGATTTGAAAGACAGCCAATAAAACACACTGTTATTTTGTATCTGTATCTGTTGTATCCGCCTATTTACGTCCCCCTGTAGGGTACGAGTCTCTACTATAATCGAAAGTAGGATTGAGAGGGGTTAGGCTATATAGTCCACCGCGCTGGCCTACTGCGGCTTGGCCTAATTCTTTAAAATCGCTGCTATATTCAGGTTTCCTCACCATGTTTTCCTTCACCGTTATAGTGCGTAGTGATGGACCATCATTACACACATAAATCCGTAAAGTCAGTTTAGACACTGTTATTGACTACTAATAATGATTAGGAAAAAATGGAACTAAGTTAATTAATTGCTTTCGTTAGCCAGCGACCTGGTTGTGCTAGACCCCTGGTGCTGCGAAGGACCATGGGTATAGAGAGACAAACGTTTGTGTGAACCATAAGAATTTGTTTCGGATATGGCTGTTTATATACCGAAAAATCTCTCGAAGTTGCTGCCACGACACAAAACTCGATCTTAGTGTGGGGTCGGGACTAAGTATGTAGGTGACTGTTAGGTGTATTTATTATTATTTATGTAGCGAAACACCTAAACTTCTTCACATAACTACACTCAAAATTTAAAAAAATACAGAGATTATCCAAAAAACTAGCAAAATCGAAACACAGCCTCAATATGGTAATAAATTTGAAGCCAGATCAATGCAGTCGAACGCTCGCAGCTAAATGTGGCTCATAAATTATTCCGACGCCACCACGCATTAACAGAATCTGGCCTGTGACTGTAAACGGGAATATTGATATATATGACTACAGTGCAATATCGGAATATTCAATATCAGCGCAAGTTGCGTAGTATTGCTATCATCTCATATTTTGGGCTTTAATTATAAAATTAAGAGGTTTGCTCGCAACATCGTCGTTCTGACGCGAAATTAAATTTAAGTAATGTACAAGGTGGATCCTGTACACTACTTAATGTATCTTAATGGATCTTGTACTCTCAATTGTACTCTCGATTGTAGAGAAGGCCCGTGCCCTGCAGTAGAACGTATATGGGCTAATACAGCACCGTACAGTAATAGGTGGAAAGGCAACTTAGCTAAGCAGGAAGTCGCTGAATGCAGCATCCAACAGGTGTTAGTGGAAATCCTAACGGAAAGTCTATGATCAGCAGTGGACTTCCAACGGCTAAGGAGAGAGTGAGAGAATTTACCAGAAAATTTTACACATAATGAAATTTGGACTGCCTCCGTGGCGTAGTTGTACCACGGTACGATAGCAAAGCTGAGGTTTCGGGTTCGAATCCCGGGTCGGGTAAAGATATAATGGATTTTTCAATTAATTATCAGCCCGGAGTCAGGAATTAGTGCCTGATATGGCAATAAGCTCACCCCGTATCACATCGTGGTCCGGAACATACGAGGAGAAACCCCTGCCTACCCCTTCTGGGAAAAGGCGTGAGTTTATGTTTTTTTTGTAGGTTTCAATGTAACCAAATGCGTTAATTTGGGCCAAATATCCAGCAGAATAACGTTCAATAAAAATCTTAAGCATTCTTAGAAACACACGCTTCCTTTCAAAAGCACATTAGGCATTTACGTTCCAACTTAGCCATACAGAATTCCCTAACTTTTATACCCCAAATCGCGTAGAAAATATTTTCCTAAACGGCAATACTTAGTGTTCCTGGCAGTGTGATGTGCTTCAGTATGATTCAGAGGCTGTTACTGGCACGTGTTGCCGTAGGTGAAGTGCCATTGTTGTTTTATAGGTCTTATTCGGAGTTAAATGGATATCGTACGTGGAAAAATAAGATGCCATATTTATTGTATAAGGAGTTATTTTTTATATAATAGTTAGTTATTTATTCATCTGAGTGTTCGTTTACTTCTTGATTTTATTAGATGGATTACGGAGTAAAGACAATTTAGTCATCAGGTCGCATAAAGTCGCTATATGCAACAGTATGTCGCTCTATGCCGCTTCCAACAGGTCTATGTGGCGATCCATGGGGGAGGCCCATGTTCAGCAGTGAACTTCCTGTGGCTGAAGAGAGAGAGAGAATGACATTACGCCCAAAACAGTGGACATTTCTGTTTTATTTGCTGTCTTATGTTATACTCGTAATTTACATATATTACAATCACCGATCTGGTAAAGGTCGCGAGACGTCGCTGGATGCAGGTTGCCTCCAACAGGTCACTGTGGAAATCATTAGGAGAGGCCTATGTTCAGCAGTGGACTTCCTTAGGCTGATGGATGTATGGATAATGACAGTCGACGTAACATAACATTTCAGCTATGCTGGAAAGTGATTTTGTTCATAATTTTATCCTTTAGGTCTTTCAAATTTAAATACTGTCTATCAGACTGATGTATTTCGTAGAATTGTCAAATTTTTGAAATTCCTATGAAGGATTCTTGGGTATGCAGGTTTTCCCATTAAGTTTTATATCACAGAAAAAAAACAGAGCAAACCAGGACGGATGTAGGTATGTATGAATCAATTATTTAGCCTTTTGGGACATCGAAGGCGCAATCCGGTGCGGAAAGCCAAATTACCTGCTACATTAATCGGTCGCCAATTATTGGTATAACCCCTCCCCCCTCTACCTCCGTACACATCACTTACAATTTAATACATAACTTCACGTGATCTACCCCGCCCAGAGGCCTGTTTCGGCGGTTCTATATTTCACAACTCTCTCAAGCATTTCAGAATTACTTGTGACAAGTTCCCGATAAGTTCAGGGATATAACTTGAACCCGTGTTGGTGATTGAGTTTTAATGGCATTGTGTAGTTTAGGTCGCCTGGGTTGGTTTCTACCTGAAAATCTATTGTTGCCACAATAACATGAAGGGAAACATCGTGAGGAAACCTGCATACCGTAGCGATTTTAAAGCATTTCTACAGTATGTAAAGTCCGCCAGTGGCCACTAGGCCAGCGTGGTTGACTATATGGCCTAACCCCTCTCAATCGTACTCTCGTTTGTAGAGGACGTCCGTGACCTGCAGTGGAACGTATATGGTCTGATACTGATACACTGTATCTGTAGATACAGTGTTGCCAGATGTACTGATATTGGTGAAGTTCTGATTTTTATCCCAGAATTAAACGTGTCGTCAGTTTCACTAATAATAATTTTTTGGAGTATAACTCTTCGCAGATGATGATCGCAGATGATACTGATTTTAGTGAGGTGCTCATTTTTGAGCCTAAAATTGAAATTTTTGTCTCTATCCTTTAATATATAATAGAAACGGCGAAGCAAAATTGCTTATTATTTTTTTTATTGTTGATAAACCGTATAGATATTTCATGGAATAAATATAATAAGTTTGGTACAGATATAATATTGACTGCCGATACTTGTTCACTTTTCGATATTATAATTATAATCTGGAGTTTCTTGCCCGTTCTTTTCTAATGAAAAACCGCTTTCCGAACCAGGTGGGAGATAAAAAAATGACTCAATCTAAATTATGTTGAACATTTTAATGGATTCAGTAAATTATTATAATTTTAATAATTAATAAATATATTATTATATTAACCTACACACAAAATTCGTCCTTCGAGTTGTGCTTATAAAGCAAATTTTTTCAAACATAATTTCTATTTATGAATGAGTTTCATCAGAAAATTGTTTCAATTTCGTTATCTTAAGTAAATATAAATTAGTAATTAGTTATTAGAACTAACTTATACAATTATTCAAGTCACGTTTGACTCACAATTATTGTTTCTTTTTATTTCAAGTCAATATTCCAAGAAAAAAGTTCAAGTTAATTAAGCTTGGCAGCCACTTGGGTACAATCTTTGGGGACAACCCACGTACTTTTCATACTTACGTGTAATATTCATGATAAATTATATTGTTTTGGTAGATATTTTGTATAAAATATTAGTAATAATTACAAAAAAGTTAAAAATCACCTAACGTGCCAAAGAAACGAATTAAACTTATCAGTATTCATACTAATATTATGATTGTGAATGTTTGTAAAAAACGGCTTGACCGATTTTGATGCAGTTTGGTGTAAGTAGTTGACACACTGTGTTAACACATCGGCTACTATTTTATCCCGAAAAAATTTAGTGTTCCCGTAGGACGAGTATGGAATTCAAATATACGTATTTGCTACTCTTTCAAACTCGTATGTATGGCATGGGTCAGGAGAGGACAGGATAGCATGCATTTCGTTATGGGACAGAATAAGACGCGACAGAATCGTATATATTCGGGACGGAAAAGCAATATATTCAATGGCGGTTACATTGAGTTTAAATATAAAACAGTTGGTACGAAATAATATTTTTTTGATGTGGACTGGATTCAAACACTATCTGCACCCACGACGGCTTCGCCTGGGTCTGATCGCTAGTACATACTATACTTAGTAGAAAAAATAATTTCTCGTTTTTGATCGGTGATATTCTGGGAAGTAGTTTTTAATGAAAGAGAGTCATTAGTCTAAGGATAAGTAGAAATAATAGTACAAATACGATTACAATAATTCACTGCAACATTCATTACCGGTGTAAGTTACACAAAGCTTTAGACGGAGCTCGGCAAAGCCCGCATGCACTGTGTACTTATGTCAAAGGAATCAATGAGGTATCGCCGACTAAGCCTTCAGATTGTCGGGGTTCAGATTAACTTAATTCTGATTACAGTTCGCCATTACACCATAACATTATTCATATGGTTTAGAGAAGATTAATGTGATTTTTCGTAGTATAGGTCGGAAAAGGGAAGCTTAAGTCCAGATTGAAAATATGATGTTATGAAGGAATATTGTGTTTGATCAGCATACAAAACAGAAGCCGGTAGGCATCGACACTTCTTTACTGGCATACATTATCATCATCTTCGGCTGATAGGAAGTCTACTGCTGATTATGAACCTACTCCAAATATTTTCACAGTAATCTGTTTGGAAGCGGCTTGCATTCAGCCATTTATGCAGAAATGCTGTGTTTGACGTTTATCCACATGGTGGACGGAAAATGTATATATTTACCACCCAAACACGATGATAGGAAAAAAATTTGAAAAAAAATCGTCGCTTATTTTTTTGCAAAAATTTAGTTGCATTGTATCTAAAGTCACTGAAACTACCACCTGGCTTCGTTTTCGGTAGCAGTCTTGATACACCCTGTATATTATTTGGAATATGTAGTGTGAATATCAAATAATACTCGTATTTATAATTGGAGTCAATAGAAAAGTGAATTTAGTGAGTCAATGTTTTAGTCCATAAACGCTTCTAAATACTTACATATGTATTATGTCCAACAATTTCATGTTAAATTGCGACATAGCTCCAAAAACTCAAATGATATATTATACTACTCTTTGATTCATTAAAACAAATATTATGTGAAACTGTTCGCGTTCACTTTGACGATAACGAAGCGCGGAACTTGTCAGGATCCCTAAACTGTACTTAAATTAAACTTCCTATTGCAGTGCACGTTTTGGGGATTCCGAATATATTAACGAGCGTGTATTTGCGTCAGAAGAGTGGTTAATTTGGCACATAAATAGTTTTAATTGCATGAGTTTTTCTGCTGTGGAATATTATTGTTATTAATTTAGGAAATGAGCAGTAGGTTAGTAAGTGTACTGGACTAGCGAGTTTAGACTTTTGTAGAGGTGTGTAGTCATAGTTTTGAGAGTATCTTTTGGTGGTAAGATATCCGTATTCTGACGGATAGCAACAACGGTACATAATTTTATTGCATTGCGCTTACCATATAGTGTACGTCACTTTATCATATTAGAGGAAAGAGCCAAAATAAGTCAACAAAACCCGTCCGTATAAAAATAATATACGCACGGAAACACTAAAAAACCTATTTGAATACAAATTCAATAGACTCCTACTTTCCCTAATAAAATAAACTTCACCATATTAACGTACAGTGGTCTGTATACAAAATTAATACCGATATTCGCAGTTGGCTTCAATAAAAATCCCAGTTCCGCGAGATAACGAGCCGCGCCACAAAGCTGAGGGCTTTCGACTAGTTTTGTGTGCTCCCTACTGGTTATTTAGAGTAAATTGCTGCGAGCTCCATTCACACTGGAGAGGCCATTCCTGTTAGTAATATTACCAATTATATGCCGAATAAGTAGGTTTTTTGACTTCGAGTGACTGCCTCGGTGGCGTAGTGGTACTACGGTATGATTGCAAAGCTGAGGTCTCGGGTTCGAATCCCGGGTCGGGCAAAGTGATATTGGATTTTTCTAATCATTATCAGCCCGGAGTCAGGAATTTGTGCCCCATGTGGCGATAGGCTCGCCCCCTATCACATCGTGGGACGTAATATACAAGGCGAAACGTGGGTGTTCTGGTAGCACCTCTGCCTACCCCCTTCTGGGAAAAAGGCGTGTGTTTGTGTCTTTTTTTACTTTAAAATGTAGTGCTGGCTGGGTTTCGAGTGGAAAGCGAAGGGCTATCGGAAGACGATGCATTTTTATAACTATTTTTGAAACCAATAATAATCATCCATTCATCAGCCAAAGAAAGTCCACCGCTGAACATAGGACTCCCCCAATGATTTCCACAGTGACCTGTTGGAGGTATCTTGCATCCAGCGACGTCCCGCGACCTTTAATCAATAATAATGACCAATAATAATATAGAGTAGTAATTAAATATGCCACGAAAATCATTGCAAGAGGCAAATTGTCAGCAATCTTCCTGTGACTGAAGAGAGATCCCATTCTATCAAGAATACGGTGAAGGAAAAGCAATTTCTCAAAGCATCTTTTACAATAACATGCCCCGATGGAAGTGTTTTCTTGTAGTACGATAACCACAACAACAAAACATTTCCACAAAACAAAATCAAATCAGTTGAAAGTATCAAAATATTTTCGCCGTTCTGGCACATTGTTATATCGATTCACCGTACGAAGTTGGCAGTTGACCATTCTGGCCATAATCTGCTTTGACCGGCGTAAAGTACGCGAGACTTGTTCGTTACCGAAATTTAATTTGGTCGAGTCTTGTGTAAAACGCCGCTCGAGTTTGCTTTGTTCGAAAACACAGTATCAAACTACAATAGAATATACGAGAATTTATTTTATAAACGAATTAAAATTTATTGGTTCTGTATTTGGATTATTACTATTTGGAAGTTTTAAGTTCTTCAGTCGATTTGCACGTGTAGAATATCGTCTTAGATCTATTCCAATGAATAAGTATATCATTAACAGGATGTTAACTTGTAACTTGTTATGATTTAAGCAGCAATTCAAATCGTGTTTTACAACTCCAATTCATAAATAACAGCTTACCTTACAGTAGGCTTGTCACACCGCAGTTTTCCTTAAAATTACGTTGAGAAAATGTCAACAATCGTACTCCGTGTAATTCTCGTCTTTATAATATTACCTCAGCCAAACGAGGTCTGCGGACTCGAGCCCTGCAACCCTATGACAACCCTATAAAGCCTGTATTCGAGTGCAAGGATTAAGGCATAGTGCCGGCAAAATCAGTGGTCTTAAAATAGTGAAATAAAAATAAACTCGTCGCACGTCACTTGTCTAGCGAATAAAAGCTTTATGGGTCATTGGATACGCTTTTAAAAGAAAATTCCTGGCGGTATAAAAGTTAAGATAGTGAACTTAAAATACATATTATGCTAAGATGACGAATATTATTTATAGAGTTCAGTATTTGATTATGTTGTACAAACTAAACTGTATTAATAAATATTAATATTTGGGATGAATTGTAACTTCAGGGTTTATTTTAAGAATGAAAAAGAGAGAAGAATGAAAAATGTAAGTTAATCAAATATACAGGGTATATCAAGACTGCTACCGAAAACGAAGCCAGGTGGGAGTTTTAGTGACTTCAGATACAGACACGATGAACTAAAAATTTTGCAAAAAAACGTGACGGTTTATTTTTGTAATGTTTTAAATATTAGCGTTTAGGTGGTAAATCCATAGCTTTTGCTAAAATTATAATTTAAAGTCTTGCGTACATGTTTAAAAATAAAATGGTATATTTTTTTTAGGAAAATGTATGTATATTTATCACCCAAAAAGGATGATAGGAAAAAAAATCGTCGCCTTTTTTTGCAAAAAATTTAGTTGCATTGTGTCTTAAGTCACTAAAACTATCACCCGGCTTCGTTTTCAGTAGCAGTCTTGATATACCTTGTATTAATATTAGTTAACATACGCTCAATTGCATCGTTCATTTTACCTTTTAGAGCTCTCTCTCAAAGGTAAATTATCTCAGAGTTACGCCATATTACGAGTATAAAACGTTGATTTCCTTATGTGACTTGGTTCACTGCACATCCTTTAGAAACTACATCTAAAAATATTAGACAGAATGATAGATCTATAACGTTTTGTGTCAATGTTACATACAGGCAGGGAAAAGCTGCAATGAATTTGGTGGTAACGCAGTACAATTATGTGTACCGTCCCATGATGTGATAGGTGGCGAACCTATCGCCATATCGGGTATAATTCCTGACTCCGGCTGATGAATAGAAAATCCAAGACCACTGTGCCCGACCCGGGATTCAAATCCGACATCTGAGCGTTGTAATCGTATAGTGATACAACTGCACCACCGAGGTAGACAGGCAGTAGAACTGTAGAGGTAAATATACTTTATATAGTATACCATAGTATAAAACAAAGCTGCTTCCAGCTGTCTTTCTATCCTTATGTTTTCTTAGATCTTTAAAACTACGCAACAGATTTTGATGCGTTTTTTAAAGTAGATAGAGTGATATAAGAGGAATGTTTATGTGTATAATACATATACATGGTTTTCCAGTTTGTACGAAAAATAACATGTATCTGATATCTGGAATCAAAAAACATCTGCACTCACTCGAAGCTGGGACGGGCCGCGGGTATTTTATAAAACAGTTGCGTAGCGTTCAAACAAAGGGATGATGTCAGCCTGTACTGCGAACATGGATCCACGCCGAGTTTACAAGGTTTGCAGATGCTGCGAAATGTGTCGGATTTTGTAGAAACTTTGTTTGATATCAATCGATTTGGGATGTTCAATCAGCCCTTGAATTGCTGAATTTATTATAAATCTACAATTTAGCATAGACATTTAAATTAAATCTTTATTAAATCCTTCAGCAGTGTACTTCTTTCGCTAATGATGACGAAATAACATAATGTTTTGCTTGTTTAATTTTTTTAATATCTTCAACACGCATAATTGGTCTAATATTAATAATGACATTTTCTATGCCTCGACCACAATTGTAAATTTAAGATTGCTAGGGGTAGGAATTGAACAATAGCAAGTACCCAAGGTGTAAGTCTTACCTTTGTAGTGCACACAATTGATGTGTGATCCGAGATCCGCCAGCATTCATGCGACTTCGAGCGAACATAGTTATATTATCCGGCGATAGTCTCCATTATAATTAATACTATACATATTTCTAGCGCAAGAGTAAATACTTTCCGTGCACATAACATTTTTAATTAAAATTTATCTTAGACTTAACTTAGACGCAACATTAGCAATGAAGAGGGTAATAAAAACACATTCCTTTTTTTACTGAAAGAAACGGCAAAAACGACTATTTATTGCTGTACTAGTGAAGCTAATTTAAAGAGGAAAAACAATAAAAGTGTGCATCTAATTAACAACGTCTTTCAGCACAGCGAAGATGGAGTAGCCGTTGTACACCGTCTGAAAGAAAAAAAAAAACATCAACTCTCCATATTAGAGGCAATTAATTTGAGTCTAGCAAAAACAGGAGCTAAATGAATGTCAGGAGAAATGTACTAACATTTTAATTAATGCTGAATTTGATCTTTTTCCTTTGACGATGATTGCGTCAGTAGACTATTCCTAAAATTCATTTTAAATAAAATCTGTAGTGTCAAATTTATTGAGACCTTTCTGTTTTTTTACTGCATGGTTCTAAAGAATGAGCATACGGTTATTACGGCTCAAGAACAGGAATAAGAGAAGAAAAAACTGCCAAGATGTGGAAAAGGGGACAGGAAAATCTCGGTTTTTAGTTCACTTATCAAAATAAATACGACTGCGTAACTACATCGAATCTCTATATATTTTTTATTTTGAACAATTAATTCCGAAATAACATAAAGCAGATCTTGCAATTTTTCGGTCTATTTAGTGTTATCATACATAAATACCTGTCACTCCTTAGTAAATTTGTTAATATTTATAATAGTTATGTTTACCAGAAAAAATACATATGTATAAAATGTGCTTTGAATAATTGTAAGCATAATGTAAATGCGTGTTGGCCTAAGTGCGTGTTGGCCTCGTGGTATCGGACCAGACTCGGCTGCCTACATGTTCACGGTGGTCGCGGGTTCAAATCCCAGGGCACACCTCTGACTTTTCGGAGTTATGTGTGTATTGATAATCAATCACCACGCACTTTAACGGTGAAGGAAAACATCGTGAGGAAACCTGCATACCGTAGCGATTTTAAAGAATTTCTACGGTATGTAAGTCCGCCAACCCGCACTAGGCCAGCGTGGTGGACTATATGGCCTAACCACTCTCAATCGTACTCTCGATTGTAGAGGAGGCCTGTGCCCTGCAGTGGGTCGTATATGGGCTGATACAATACAATACAAATAATGTAAATGTTGCATAACAAATAAATCACTTCTATCACACTATAGCTTCTTTCACAGTTCATACGATTATAGTTGTTAATCTCTACACAATACGTACCAAAGCGAAAGTTTCCAGTGACATTGGTGCCATACCCCCTGCCGTGAGTTTAATTGGCCTCTGGGAAGCTAATATTAATGTGAACAAATTCTTCTGCATATCTATAGGCCATGAGGTCCAGGGAGAGTCGTAGGCTGCTATAGCTATCCCTTCGCTCTGGAATGTTATGAGTGCATTCAGTACTTGAAATTGGATACGGGTATATGAGGCCAGGTTGACTTGGAAGACAGGATCTACTACTGTTCAAGACTTTTTTGTTAATCTCAAGCCGGATGTCATGAAATTTGCACAGGAACTATCCTGTGGCAACGCTTACATATTTTTTAACATGGCAGGGTACAACAAACAACTGCTCCGCACATGACGGCAAGCGTAGTAGTACGCAGATAGAGCGCCGATTGGCCATCGTTTGAGGATAACAGAGAAGGTAGATCAGAATGGATCGGAACTTGATTTACTGTGTTTCTATGAAACAATTTATTGAAGGCAGTTTTATCTGCAAAAAACACCAATGCGCAAGTTAATTAAATGTAACACTTACTTGTATGATAAGCTCGTTTCCTAAGTAACAATAAAAGTATGAGTGCATCAAAGAAAGAGCAAGAAAAGCTATAAAATTGGCTGTTAGAGTTTTTTGATCTATCCCAATCTGAAAAAAAAGAAATGGTTAAGATTGTCATGAAATATTTGAATGAATCTAAATTGCTAATAAACAAGATATCGTTTTTTAATTATTATATTCAACTCTTAACTTTCACTTTCTTACTTACCAAAATCACCATTATTGCGTCAAAGCATAACTCAATGGTTATTGCCAAATTTTGAATCAGGAAATATTCTTTGTAAATATTTTTCATTAATTCGCTGTACCTGTAACCAAAAAATCGGACAGGTTTATATAGTTTTATTCACTGGTTTTCGTAAAAGTTATTACATTGTTTTCAAAATTTAAAAATCAAACCATAAAACTTTATATTACAATTCTTACCTGATCAGACGAATATGTTTCTTTACGATTATTTTAAAGTTTATTCTCATTTCATCATTTAGATCATGTGAATACTGCAGATTTTTTATCTTTTTCTGCAAGTCTACTAACTGATCTCTCATATATACGATCATAGCGCTCACAAGATATTTTATACCAAGGCCTCGGTAGCAAATAGGCACTCCAAATGTTATCAGAGTAATCTGCATGCCGGACATAAGATTCATAAAATTTTTCTTGTAATCAAATGGTAACCACATTTCAACAGCCAACTCTCCTTCTAACATAGCCAAAGAGCTGAATGCACTAACAATCATTGTAGTGATTATTGCTGATGTTGCGCTTAGTTTCACTATTAACGCCTTACGTTCTTCTTTCACTATATCACCAGAAGCGATCATTTCTTCAACGAGATTCCTGATTCTATCTCTTTTAAACAAAAACACTATAATTTTTAACTCGAAGTTATATGCCGCGAGACATTTATCTAGGTTTGAAAGCACAAGAGTCGTATCTCCTATTTTATTGTAAATACCGAACCCACTTAAAGTGAGGAACGTTGCTCCCAATATATGGAGTATTATTTCGTATATCTTGTAACAAATTTTCTGGTTTCGAGTCCAGTTTTTATCGGGCCATAACCCAACCAACGTAAGATATGTTATGTTAAATCCAAAGAAATTATCGTTATAATTAAAGAAACGTTTGAGCTTGAAGCCTGCCATTTTGCGAATGCGCATATTGCCCTTCGAATTATCCAATGAAAAACGTTTGAAATATAAATTACGCGTAATTCGAATATAAAGTTCGACGAAGAAGGGAAAAAAGTACTTGAACAAGCAACGGTAAATTATAGTGGAGATAATGTCATAAGTAGTGAATAATCGCCAGAGTTTGCAAAGTTGAAGGACAATTACGAGTTGAAATTTACTTTTGCACTTTGACTTCAATATTTTAGTTACGTGACCAATGGCGGGGTCTCTGCGGGTTCCAACAATTGTTAGTGAAGTTTGAAATTCAGCTTGCATGAGATCGTGTGCACCTGCAGGAATTATTGAATCTACATTCAGTTCGTGTTTACTTGACGTTACTCTTGGGTACTGAAGGTTAATTTAAGGTCTGTTTTACATGTAAATTGTTGGATATTGGGAGTATTTATTTTAAATGTGGAAGAAACACGCTGTTGACAGTCATGTCTCAGCATGAATGGGCAGGGTCCTCCGGTGTGGTATCACTGTCTGATAGGAAATCGACGTGACAGATCGAAGCGACAGCTTTGCTGTCGCGTTTTGTTCGGTGAGTGATATTGCCGTATGCCCAATACCCCTTTCCTCTTCCAATCATTTTTCCTTTCTGATCCTCTCGTCATTTTAAGGGCCGGCAACATACCTATAAGTGCGTGGTGGCCTGTTGGTAACGGACCAGACTCGGCTGCCTACATGTTCACGGTGGTCGCGGGTTCAAATTCCAGGGCACACCTTTGACTTTTCGGAGTTATGTGTGTATTGATAGTCAATCACCACGCACTTTAACGGTGAAGGAAAACATCGTGGAGAAACCTGCATACCGTAGCAATTTTAAAGAATTTCTACGGTATGTAAGTCCGCCAACCCGCACTAGGCCAGCGTGGTGGACTATATGGCCCAACCACTCTCAATCGATTCTCTCGATTGTAGAGTAGGCCCGTGCCCAGCAGTGGGACGTATATGGGCTGACAAAAAAAAAACATACCTATGAACCAAGCGTATGTGGATGGTACCTGATTTCCATCAGGTTACCCGTTTGCTCGTTTGCCGGACCTATGCAATAAATAAAAATATCATAATTTATTATAGATCACGTGAAGAGTTTATCAAGTTTACTTAAGATAAATTTGTGATTATTTTAATCGTATCTGTGATTTAATGGGCGGGCAATGTTTTGTCGACTGGAGTGTGATGATCATTTATTGTTGGGCAGCTATTTACCATCAGGTAGACATTTAGCTATATTTTATATCTGTCTGCCCTTTTCCAAATGTAAGGACGTCTTGCACGTACCTAACTATTCATTGTTAACAACAAAGAATCTTTCAACAAAAGTTCGTGAACCTTCGATAGTCACAATATTTACTCAACCTCTGCGCAGATAAACGTGCAAAAACAATATGATTTGTGACTTTAGTTTGCAAAATTGTATTTTAAAATAAAATTTACGATGTCATCGACACGGCCCCAAGTGTATTAGATGTGTAAACACACTTGAAATTTTGAAAGGTTCGATATCATTTTTACAAGGTTTATGTAGTATTGAGTGCTGAATAAATTTATGAATTCGAAGTGTATTTTTTAATATAATATAATGCTTAGAGAGCGAGTAAGGTGATATAGAGTAAATGCACTTAATCGTTAAAATTTTCTGCCTTATACAACATTAAATGTTGTCCCAAGCGTCTTGAAATGGGACTATAGAGGCAAGTAACAAACTTCGTAAGGTTATTAAAATTTTATGACCTACAGATCTTGCAGAAATTTGTCAATAACTTCATAATGAACTATTAGAAGCCTGAGGTCTTCTATCAGGCATTAACAAACTTAACAATAGGGTTGCATTAAACCAAAGCAGTTGATCTTAATCTAATAAAGAAATAGAGGAGTGAATTCCCATCGATATAAGAATTCTCTCCAATACAATCTAAACCAAATAATATATAGAAAAGTGCACGATCTGAAATTGCTTCGTTTATATAATAACGTATTGACGTGGTCTCATACTAGCGTGGAAATTCAGTCGGTGTGAGCTGGGTTTGAAGAAATGCATTGTCGCAGTAAAAGCGCGGAGTGCTTTCCGGTACGCCACTTATATTGAAAACGTAGCCCCGATGCCACTACTATCTGTCTAGTTCTAGAGTAGTACGAAGAATTTCAAATTTTACTACAACATCCCTGGCAAGCAAACGGACCTTTAATGATCTTTATTGCCTACAATGATCTCTCTAGAACCTAAACAATATCTCAAAAAGCGCACAACAATTCTTTTGTCAGCAATTTTACTGAGCAGTAGCAAGGTCGGCAGCAGACCAGACTGACAATCAATCTTGAGAAATCAGAGGTTCGAGCTAAAAGAACCTCTAACTTCGAATATTCGTGTAAGTATCCCTATTAGTCAATTATTAGTGAATTTAAGTTTGAAGATATATCATAAGAAAACTTGCATACCTTATTTTGCAAAAGAATTTTAGGAGTATGTAAAGTTTACCATCAACCACCAGGCTAGTGTAATGGACTACGATCAAAGTTTCTCTTAACCACAGAGAACGTACTTTTCCCCCGCAGTGCGACGCAGATGGGTTGATACTATTATTAATTTTGGTCATGAAGTCATGAGGATCTTTTCTTAGTTAAAAACGATGGAAAGTGGCGATCTAAATGCAGGGTATATTTAAGGGTATGTTTAACATAAGGGCTTAAATTATAATTTTAGCAAAAACTAGTCATTTACCATCTAAATACGATGATATTCTAAAAATTGCAAAAATATCCTGTCGCTTTTTTTCGGAAATTTTTAGTATCATTGTGTCTGTAATCACTAAAACTATCATCTAGCTTCATTTTCAGACTCAGCCTTGATATACTCTGTATATTTGGATATCTATCAATGATATTGGCTTAGATAAACTCAAGTACAGAGAAGCGAAGTCCCACAGTAGGGGTAAAGCACACACATGCCATTTATCCATTGTCAAGATATGTAATGCCGAGAAATAAACGTGACTCTGATGTATTTACTGTTTTATTGTCCCGCCGTAGCGAGCGAGACACGAGTCTGTGATCTTTAATTACGTTTGTATTAAGTAGATTTAGGAATACATTTTTTTAAAGGATGCGAGATGAGTGAGTGGATGAACCACCTAAACTGGGTATTGATGCTTGTGGAAACCCACAATACCTGAGGAATTTGGAGAATTTAATTGTGTTGGATGTAGTGAGTTACCATAGGTCATGCATTCAACTTTGTGTCTTGTTTATGTCTCAGCGACATGATTCAGCGGTTTTATCTACATAGCCTCAGGGTTTTTCGCTCCAGGCGTGACGTTATCATCTCAACGTGTAATCTCTTTGACGCGTTGATTACCTTGTTCACTTCTACCTCTATTCTAATACTATAAATCCGAAAGTGAGTTTATTTGTTACACATTCTAGGAATAATGCATACATTGGACATTTACATTATACATTACATATATAGTAATAAATCTAAAGAGCACTGTGGTTACTGTTAGGTGCAGAGCAGTTACAATGTAATACCAGAAAGAGAAAAAATACACTTTGTGGCCTTGCTATTAAAAGCTGTTTTAAGGAAATTGTTGCTTCATTTGTTTCATCATAATCTTCAGTATAGCAAGCCCGCTGTTAAATATGGGGTTTCCCGGGGATTTCCACGGCAACCTGTTGGAAGACGCCTGTATTTACTTTCTGAAATTTTATTACGTGTCCGCCTTATTGTCAGAATGCGGCAATTGTGTAAAGGAAAATTACTGGTAATAAAGAGATTTCTATAATATTATGCTTACATATTACCGGCTTATCAGTTAATAGAATACCCTTCTCCCTATCTCGATCTATCGACGAGAAACTGCCGAATATTATCGGCCATTATCTATTCCTAAATTAGAATTATTATCCGTACCCAACGGAGTATATAATCTCAATTCCATTTTTCACAATTTCATTCAAGAAGCCTACCCGTATATTTTATGCCAATCCGATGGAAGTACACAATAAAAACAAATATATTTTGAAGATAAAGGAGCCGTACATTTTCCAGTAATGTGTTTCGGATACGAAGCGGGGCGAGGTAAAAAGCGGCGTCGTGTACTGGGATCAGATGGTAGTAAACATGTCGGGGACTCGTTTGTGCAAATACTGTCCATGCAGATTGAGCTCGTTTCGAGACCAGTTTTAAAAAGAACATATGAGTTTTTTTTTATTGAAGCAGTAAATGAGCAACTCGCTTTCCCGGCAAGTAATGCTGTTTAAGAATTACTTTAGAATTATAAGAATGGTGTCGAGTACAGGGAGAGCGTATGACTTTCATTTTCAATGTCCAATTTTATGTTATTTTTAATTCGTTGTGAAATTGTGCCTGAATTGCTGACAATGAATAAACAAGGTGTAATAATTGCATAGGAGTAAGGCATAGCCTCTGTATCCATATTTGAGATACAAAGATGACACACTAAAACGGGTTTTCAACCTCGAGAGAATTTCTATGGTATGTAAAAGTCTGCCAACTCGCACTAGGCCAGCGTGGTGGACTATGTGGCCTAACCCCTCTCAACTATCGAATGTAGAGGAGGCCCCGGCCCTGCAGTGGGACTTATATGGGCTGATACAGATAAATCAATCTATTTAATTAAATATGATGTTATGAAAATATTTACTTGCATGTGAACTATGTGGTTTTACAGCATGTTTTTGTATATAAAATAACATGAATAAATAGAAATAAAAATTGAAATAAAACTAGTTTTTACGGATTTTCCGCGGACAGTCGACCCCGTAAGTACGAAAACTGTAAAGTGATCGAATAGTCGGAAAGGTAAAAAATGTGAAAAATAAACGTAATCCGCGATAAAATCCGTAAAAACTATTTTTATTTCAATTTTAGTACAGTAATTAAACTTACAGTGTATTTTGTATGAAAATATTAATTTTTAATGCAGACTCTTACACAATCTTTATATATCATTATAAACAGAATATTACTACGATACTATAAGGTAAATGTACGCCTGGTATCTCAATATAGGTATGCAACTAAGATATTATTTTTCTTAATTATTATACTAGTAAAACTAAAACATAATGTCTACATTACTTTTAGGATAAAACAAAAAAGAATCTAATGATGTATGTAAAAGTAATTTAGGCTTGTTATAATGTGTACAAACTTTTTAACTCAATATATTCCCCTGACAAATTAATACGGAGGGTGTTTGGGGTGTAACACGGCTTCGCAGAAGGGTTGTTGCCTAACTTTCTTAATGTTTATCGTGTTTGCCAAACTTTTATTATACGTAGATAAAATTGAGATACGTATATTGTGCGTATGTTACTGTTTACGTCTAGTATAGTGTTTACTGTTTGGTTTATTTTATTATACCTGATAAAAGCGTAAGCACCGCGGTCCGTAGTCTTCCCTTGTCTTTTAGTATAAGGATTTTTCCTTTTTTGTTGTGGAATTAGTGCCCAATATGGCAATATGCTCGCCTCCTATCACATCGTGGGACGGAACACACGTGGCGAAACGTGGGTGTTCTGGTTGCACCTTAGCCTACCTCTTCTGGGACAGAGGCGTGATGTTTGTGTATGTATGTTTTATTGTGTCATTTTTATGTTTAATTGTTGTTTCTTACTTATGATCTTATGATTTTTTGTACTTTAATGTTATATTTTGTTAAGTTTATGTTTTATTATATATGTATATTATGTTTAAACAAGTAATTGATTAGTTTAATTGATATAATTTAATCGAACTATTCAAATAAAATAACTGACATTTGAATAGTAGTTTTTGTTTTCAAAAGAGTAACTACCGCTACCGCTTCACTACAGGAGAAAAATGGACTGTTTTCATAGTATTCAGCTTTACCACTTAACCTGAGTCATCTGGGTATTTATCAGGCTGGTGACCGCTGGGCTGTATGCTTACCAAATTTCTACATCGGAAATCTAATCTCTATTCTGTAACAGATCCATTACATGCATATGAAATGGCACCGATTTCCCGATGATTTCCCGAGCCGGGAAAGGGGCCTCCAAGATTTTATCGATTCCGCCCCTGCCTGAATAGTCTTTAAGAGTCTAGGCCTATTTTTGTATTACAATATAATAGAAGAAACGAAAAACGATTTATTAGCCACAGATACAGAATTAAAGAAACACAATATTGGCTCTACCTACCTACTATCATACATACTATATAAATGTAAAGAAAATTAAGAAAGTAGAAAATGTCAACCCACTTCAGCATGGTATAGTTAATGTATAGGCCGTCTACAATCTTTTGTTGCCGAAAGCGCTGTTATCACAATAATAAAACAGTTTTGCTCTCTTCACATTTGATTACATTGGACATTAATTAGTATGAGATTACGAGTATAAATGCTTGCTGTTCATGTTAGGAATACATGTCTCAAACAATGCGTTTTATAGATTTTTTTATTTTTTTTATTTGTAGTTCCAAATTTCGCCGCAGGCCAATAGATTTTAGGTGATCTGTAATTTCGTTTCTATGACAGGTAGTTGACAGCTCGGCATTTAAACTGAGTGGCATGAACCACAGCCCGATGTTAATTTTCAGTGGTTAATATATAATAAAGCTATAATTACATATTATTATGTACATACTATTATGTAATTATAGCTTAGAAATATCCATTAAAGACAGAATACGTATATCTATTTAGTTGTTTTGGCGTCTAGACCACTGAAAATTAACATATTAAGATACATACCTTGTAATATTGTAATATTGTATTGTATTGTATACATATGTACATACTATATAAACTAACGCCTAAAAATGGTAGAGGTGCAACCATGACACCATGCCTATCGCCATGTTGGGCATAAATTCTTGGCTTCGGGCTGATAATGAATAGTGAAATCCAATATCGCTTTGCCCGACCCGGGACTCGAATCCGAGACCTCAGCGTTGTAATTATACCTACCGTAGTACAACTGCGCCACCGAGACGAAGTCGACGAAGTGCGACGATATTGAGATACAAAATCATATTAATAAAATCATGGCACTCATCAACAACCAATCGTCTGAGTATGAAAACGGCGTTCAGTGGCAGAAGCTATCTCAAAATCATTTCAACGATTATTGAATTACACAGTTGCAGATTCATAAATATTAAGTTGGATTATGTTAATGCGATCTAGTCATTTTGTGGTTATCTACATTGGTGATGCAAAATTCTATAAGTTTGATTTAACACCGCTTGTGGTGTAGATCTGTGGTTTTAGTGCTGGCGCTTATTATGGTAGCTGTCTAGTAGAGATGTCGTATTCGACATTCTAATATTTTGACCTATGCGTACCTGTGGGTGGGGAATCAAGCTAAATCTCATCATTCACATTATGGAAAATGATTACTACCGCCCATAATTATATTAATTATGGATAGAAGATAATTATAGGGATTACGTCGCTTCGGTGTTCTTTGTGACAATAATACGACAACGGTTGAGTAGACCCGATGATATTGCATGCATGCAATAAAAGAAAAGCACATTGTGTTACAGAATCACGTATTACATGTAGAATTAAAAGCAATCTGTATTTTACTTATATATTCTAGAATCTGTAATATTTCGATAGTAAGTATATAAATGTATATACGATACTAAGTCTTATTTAATAGATTAAAGTCTATTTAACAGTACATGTAATGTCTAATTTCAATAAGTATGACATGACTGACATGATTTCACCTCTGACAGCTTTAAACTACACAAAATATTTTAGGACCTGTTCGTTACAAGTTATTTTCGAAGACGTGTAAAACACCGACAAGTTTTTTTATAACTTATCGAAAAAAAAAATTAGATTATGCAACTCTAATTGAATTTCCAATCGCGATGAATAACTTTAATATCGCCAACATAAATCATATCGAAGACATTTCTACTTAAATTAAATGCTCGCCTGACTCATAGCGAAACATCGATAATACACCCCCTCTCGACAAGGTGTGCGCGATTAAGGGATCAACTCAAGCATTGTTTGGCTTTTCTAATAGCCTCACTTGAATATACTTCAAGTGTGAACTGGCTCTATATTAACTTTTGTTTTATACTAGACGTTTCTCCGACTTCGCTTGTATTTTATATAACTTAATATATTCGGTATTGGTAAAAAAGTTGGACAGAATGTTTGATAAAGAAATTTACTATGCGAGCTTGTAGCCAAGTCATTTATTTACCTTATAAAGAATTGATGACTAAAATTTAAGTAATATATTTAAAGCTTACAGATTTTTTGTCGTAAGTACTAAAAAAATTCAGTCATTATTCCAGGATCGTTAACGGACTTTAAAACCACAATTTTTAATCGATTTATGTTATTATTCAACAAGATTTAGTTACGTGTTTTTTTACTGTCCTCTGCTAGGAATGAAAAGCAAAGAAAGAAAAAATGTGTAGTAAAATAATAGGGAACTTGTGGCGCACTCCAGAGACCGCTACACGTGTAGCTCATTCGTTTTGTTCTCATTCGACACCGACCATACATTTCATTTAATCATGCGTTGTTTGAAAATTGAGAGGAAACTTAGCACAGCAATATTTTATTTTAAAAATGGCTTCTTTAAACGAAAGGACACAAATGATACATAAATAGGGATTTAATCATACATTAGGTAGGTATAAAAATTCTACGGTGTGTAAGTCCGCCAACCCGCACTAGGCCAGCGTGGTGGACTATATGGCCTAACCACTCTCAATCGTACTCTCGATTGTAGAGGAGGCCCGTGCCCTGCAGTGGGTCGTATATGGGCTGATACAATACAATACAAAAAAAAAAGGTAGGTATGATTAAAATCAACGGGACATGACACAATTCTATGTAACTACGGGTTTACGACTTGTAAAGCAGTTCCATTAACTAGGAACATGTAAATCATAATAATTTTGATGGAGTAGAAATATAATACACATGTCACGATCGGTAATCTACCATGTTAATCTATAGCATGTAAAACTGATGGTATTTATGTTCAAGAAAAACAGGTCACGCCAACTCACAAATAATCGACAATTTGAATTCTTTTAGATGAAGATGATAACTAGTATTGCATATATTAAACGTTGTCGCCAATTTTAGCGTAAAGAAATGTATTTTTATTTGAAAGGGTAGACAGAGGCAGCTAACCATATTCCGCCGAGCTTATTTTTGTTTTACGGTATGGCGAGCCTATCACCGTGGGGTCCAATTGACTCCAACTCATAATCATATCAACGCATACTGTATCGTGATTACACTCATTATAAACTCCTCATAATAATATTAAAACAATTAATTCGAATATCCTCTAATACATCACCGGCTGAAGTATTTATGTCAACAAGCGTATAATAATCAAGCCATTTCAACCCCGCAGTGTACCGCGTGCCATAACCGATGGATTAGTGGTCGATTTAATTGCTCGCAAACTATTCGGTGTAATTACCAAATGGCTCAGATCGTGGCGTATACGTGATTTAATGCTCAGGTCTCTGGCTTATCATATGTTTATATATACAGATATAGGAATGTAATATCCTATATAGAACAGGTTGTATGTATGGAGTAGAGATAAGTCGATTGTGAATTAGGATGCGGTTAAAAATATTTGGTGATTAATAAAATATATTAATTGTCAGGTAGGTTTTCCATCCTGACTCGTTGGTTTTCGATGTTGGAAAATTAAAAAGTCTCTCGTATTTTTTGTAGTCACGACAGGCGACATGTCAATAAAAAGTCGGGTCTGCGCGTGTGAATTTTTTTATTAAGATAATACTTTGGCTACAATACAAATTCGCCGTATCGACTATATATATATGATAGTATAATATATTACGTTTTCATTCTATTTTATAGAGAAATTGGGAGTATGTGACAGTTGAATGTATTTAATTTATGCTTATTTTATTACTTCTTACGAAACAGCAACAGCGCTGTTAAAAGGCCATTCATAAAGTGACACTAACAGAAGCATTTTAGTTTTATAGCTTCCGCGTCTTGGTGGAAATATGGCCGCGGACACTATTATTGCGATTGTTGGGGCGTGCTTCTGTGAACGCGGCCTTAGGCTATCTTAATTATTCAGCGGTGGCGGAAAGCGATTGATTAAAACTAAGGATTTAACAAACTAGTTTTTCTATTATCCTTTTTTTTATTTTTTTATTTATTTGGAAAATCAACAGCACACATTTTTTTCAGTTAACAGTTAGCCAATTATAGATTTTCACTGTTATAGATTATGGTAATAACTAGAATCGGGAGATTATATAGCCTTCGAAGTTTGTGATGGATAATATTTTAAATTAAGCACCATAATAGCATGCATATTTACTACAGTTTGATAGCGTGCTACCGTAGTTTGAATGGAAGAAATAGTGATTTGGTACTAGAAATAAGTACCTCTTATTTACCGTACGAATATTTGTTTTTGTGATGATGAAAAAGGAATAAAATTTCACTATGTCAAAACTTAGTAACAAATTATCGTACTTTATTATTTATATTATAGTACTCGCAATATCCTAAAAAAATTGTAGTGATATTTTATTATAAGCGGTCTGATTATTTACGCTCTTCTACCTAATGAGAGATCACCCTTTCGGATTATACAGTACAATATCGCTTTAATACGAAGACAATTTGTTTTTACGTCGTAGCAATAGAAGTCATAGGAATTAATAACATGACATCACAATAAAGATGTTATCAGGACTTCATGTCTTCTAAATTGCTTGTAATCATGCTATTACTACGAACGACAAGAAGAAGCGATTCGCTATCTTGCAGTATTATTTTTATACAACTTTTTTTATTGCATAGGTCCGGCAAAAGAGCAAACAGGTCACCTGATGGTAAATGATTACTGCCGCCCATTAACATCCATAACGCTGGGTTATGAATGTGTTGCCAACCCAATTGGGTGGGGAGCGGGAAGGAAAAAGGATGGGAAGAGGAAAGGGGCATCCGGCCATCTCACTCACCGAATGAAACGTGACAGAGAAGCTGTCTCTTCACGTTAAGTTCCTGTGAGAGAGTGGTACCGCCCCGGACGAGTCTGCCAATTCATTCTGAGTCATGACTGACAACAGCGTGGCTCTACCACGTCCAATTGGTACCTCCAGAAGTACCATATCCCGCATGTTTTACCATAGTCATCTAAAATGTTTTAATTTTCTTCTAATCATTATTTAAGAAGTCAATTCAGGTAATTACTGTGGATAAAAAGTGTTTAACTAAGTTAAAAACCCTGAACACTAAATATTCCGACCTTCTAATTGCTAATCTAAAACTTTTTGCGTCCATCTCTAGAGACAAAAATTGTTGTTTCGAAGGCCCCTCGACTGAAAGATAAAATAGTGCCCGGATGTATTTACGAAAATTCTAAATTAACGAGCATCAAAATGGATTTGCGGTGCTGGGGAATCAACGTATTTTAGGAATAGTAAATTATTTTGGGGTTTTTATTTTAGTACGCAACATGTGGCAACATATCGTGCAAACGGCTGCTCAGCAATCGCCTAAATATGACCACGATCACTCTGCCAAGTTACACAACTACGAAGAAGAGAAAGACATTTTTATACTTCGAAATTGTTTGATGCAGCCCACTAACATCAGGTCACTGTTGAAATATATACATATATATATATCTCTTCAGCTACAGGAAGTCCACAGAACATAGGCCTCCCCCGTAAATAGATCGACCTGTTGGAAGCGGTCTGCATCCATCGACTTCCTGCGACTTTGAACAGGTCGTCTGTCCACCTTGTGGGTGGGCTGAAATTTACTAAAGGCTTACTTTCATCAGTAGATTCTCCGTGGCTCACGTTAAGTTTGATGTACATTTCTATTTAAGATATCTAATAACTTAATATCCAGTTATATTTGATCGTTCCGATCCGCCGTCATCAACGTTGCCAGCGTGGTGTACTTAGGTTTAATACCTTTCAGTTATATGAAGAACCCAAATCTTCCATTGGACACTACAGATTAATATATTTCGATATACATTACTGTACACTTTTAGCGAGGAGAATTGAAGAGCCATAAAAGAACCGTAATGAATGACTCTAAATCTGAATTCCGATAAGTGCGCTTACAAAGACGTGATTTAGTTATAATCCGGGTATTATTGAAACATTTCGAGTTGCCTTTCACGTATTCAATGCTGGCTAAACTTTATGGATCGATTTAGAAATGAAAAGAGCGACATTAAGGCTCACTTTTTCGACCAGTATATGTATTGGACGTACCTGAATTGAAATTTACTAAGAAATAGGTATATGAATGGCTATATGGTATTTTATTTTGGATGACAGGTAAAAGAATAGAGTAAAGGAGCGACCTGCAATTCAATATACTGACTGTAAACCAAACAAGCCTCTAAATGAATTAAAAATTGAAAATGATAATATAAATGTAGGAATGATTAAAGTATGTATAGACAACATGTATATATGTAGACGGATGACAAACCCAATGTTGTCTTGTGACGATATTACAGCTCTGATAATCTCATAACCATTCGAACCGTTGGAAAGTTAAACGCAAAGCTGTTTCACGCCGTATTATTGGACACAGATATTTCACTAACCCTGTTGATTTATGTTATGTTTGATATCACTGAAATTGACCTCATTAACATAGCAGCGCTATATATACATAGGTATGTGCTGTGTACCGCGAACCCCTAGACTCAACATCACGAACAAGCAATCACTTGAAATTTAAAATTACATGAACATGAACGTTCAAATTTAATTATTCCATAGACGGCTTGTCATATCTCACTTTCTCTCTTCAGCCACAGGAAATCCACTGATGAACAAAGGCCTCCCCCAAGGATCTCCATATCGACCTGTGACCCGCATCCATTCCTGAGTTGTTTGCTATTCAGTATTATTTAGAAAAATTATAATTATTATTAATTATTTATTTATTTATTTATTTTTATTATTTTTTATTATTTATTTATTTTTTATTATTTATTTATTTATTTATTTTTATTTAGTCGCTGGATGCAGGCTGCCTCCAACAGGTCACTATGGAAATCATTGGGAGAGGCCTATGTTCAGCAGTGGACTTCCTTTGGCTGATGGATGATGATGGATGATTATTTAGAAATGCTGTGATCGGAAAAGAGACAAAAATAATTTTATATGAAATATAGTGCAATCCAATCATCTAGCAATGATTCTTTCTTACCCGTCGATACAATCATAGTGGAGTTGATTTTGGTATCTATGTTCTCTAAATATTGTCTCGGGTCTGGGTGTTTGTAAGACCGAAAAGTCTCTCGTAGTTTCTGATACCCACGACACAAAACTCGATCTTAGTGTGGGGTCAGGACTATGTACGTGACTGTTGGGTGTATTTATTCATTGAATCCTTGACACTTTCATCTTGATAATAATTCTTTCGTCAATTTATATTAATTTCGTGCTATTTAATTTATTTAGGCTTTCAATAAACTTGGACTCTAATTCTCCTACCATAGGATTTCTAATTGGCGTGCTAGAGGTGGTCACAGTTCAATATCACCAGTCACTGAAGCCAATATACCAGAGGCGTGCCATATCTAGCCCGTAATAAACCATTTAATAGCATCGTAAAACTATATTAAAAGGATTAAGGGAAAAAATAGCCTCTAATAAAGTACAGGTGGGCTTCAAAATAGACGGTGAACGGGGTCGGGCCTCGTTAATAGCCTTTTTATAGTTGTAGCTAATGTTGAACGGTGGCCTGCCCTTTCAATGATATAGATGTACTGCTTTGTATCGAATCGAAAACAACAGAAAATATGAGTTTGGTATTCGTAATACTTAGGTTTTTAATCATTTAAACAAACAGTCTCTTCAGTTTTATACAGGGTATATCAAGACTGAGACCAAAAACGAAGCCAGGTGGTAGTTGTAGTGATTAAAGACATTTGTAATTTTTTTGTTGCGGCAAGGAATTTTCATAATAAGCATGAACTACCGCCAAACACAAAAATCTCACATTTTTGCGAAGTTAGTCGATGGAACTTAGAAACAGTATCCACCCAGCGCCGCGACATTTTGGATCGTTATTTATAACATATTAAATATCTATTTAAAAGCTTGGTAATGGTATAAAACCTTAATTTGAAGTATAATATTTATTGAACCACTTACATCAATTTCAAAACTATCTTCCGTTAAATATGTTAATCATAACATAAGTATAAAAAAGTAGCTACCCGCTGTATGTCTGTCTCTATGTATGCTTCGATCTTAAAAACTACGCAACTTATATTGATGCGGTTTTTTTAATAGATAAAGTGCTTCAAGAGGAAGGTTTATATGTTTAATACATATACAGAGTGTCCCAGTTTGTACGAAAAATAACGTGTCTGACGTGGAGTGGGATCAAAAAACATCTGCACGCAGGCGAAGCTGGGACGGGCCGCTAGTAAAATATATTCCATTACGTTTGAAAGGTCAACATTGTGTAAGTGGCGTAAATGTGTCTAAATATATTTTCCACATAATAATACTGTCCCTTAGGATTGCAAGAATAGCGCTCATACCGTAGATGTAGTAAAGCTCCATGCCGTCTTAAGCTATCAGACATGACTTAAGCCAGGCAAAATTGATTATATTTTCAAGCTTATATAATATTTAGTAAGAGCGTGGTGGCCTGTTGGTAACGGACTAGACGTGGCTGCCACCATGTTCATGATGGTCGCGGGTTCAAATCCCAGGGCCGACCTCTGATTTTTCGGCGTCATGTTGTGTATATGTTACGGTAAGAGTGAATAATTGAAGATTATTAATAATTACCGATTATTATTAATAATTACCGAAAGTCGAGGTTAAAGTGATAAATTAATCACATTTGTCGGTTTTTATTAATAATTTGACCCTAGTAGTGATAAATGTAATAAGTGGCCAAGGGTTGCGGGGCTTTATGGATCAGTTAGGTCGACTGTGCCCCAAAACCGACTCGGAACACCCCGACTTCACGTAGTCTTTTGGCTACCGACCCTAGAGTGTATATAAAAAGCCGGAGGCGCGGAGGGAGAGCAGCCCCCGCCCGCTGTAACGAAGGATAGGCAACCGTGCGAGCCGCAGCGGCTGAGGCTGGTCGCCGGAGGTGACCAGCAAGCCGAAGCTGCGGAGGTGAGCATGGGTGCCTATCTTTTGTTACGCAAGGGCGAAGGGGCTGAACTTCCCGTAGCGCCGGAGACGATGCAGAGGCTAATTTGTATTGACAACAAGTGTTTTAAGGGTTAGGTTGTTATAATAGATATTTCTCAGGAATGGTGCGTTACCTTTTCATGGGAGTGGTACCAGGGGAGGTGCGCCACTTCCCCTCTCCTTCCACTCCTCCCAACCCACCCCCTCATGCTGCACTATTCTACATTCTACCACTTCGGCTCATTATTGTTTTGATTTTGATTCGCTTTACATCACTCTGCCTTACACTGTCACAAGTAACCTTGTTTGTGTGATCTCTAATTAATATAATTGTAAGACTGTGTTTAATATTATAAATAAATACCTGCTGGTCAAAAAACATTGAGTTGTTATTTATTTTATAACTTTCACCAATATGTGTCGTGAATTATTAATAATTACCAAAACATGTGGTTATTATTAATAATTTTGTAAAATTATTAATAATTTTCAATTAATCACATTTACCGTAACATATACTCAATCACCACGTTCTATGACGGTGAAGAAAACATCGAGGGGAAACGTGCATACCGAAGCGATTGATAAGAATTTTTACATTATGTTAGGTCCGCCAACACGCACTACGCCAGCACTAGGACTATATGGCCTAACCCCTCTCAATCGTACTCTCGATTGTAGAGGAGGCCAGTGCCATGCAGTGGGACGTATATGGGCTGATACAGATACAAATATATGTACTCGTATATTGCTGGCATTTTATACGTTTTTATTAAGTGTTTATAAATACATTCATATTTAATGTTGAAGTAATCTAATGCAGGATCTGATGTTCCTGAGATTATCGCATTCAAAAAAATAAACTCTGCAGCTTTATTACATTTGTGTCGATTTACATTCCCTTTACAACCTGTTCCTGTAAAACTTAAATTGCTTACGATTTTTTTTATACTGCGTAAAGGTAGACGCAGTAACATTTATACATTATTGGATACAAAAGGTCGCATCTCCAATTTTAAGATTGTGTCATAAGCGTCCTTCTGTCTGCGAAGGAAGGTCTATAAGCAGTTAAAAGGATTAGTCGTAAACGAGTGCCGTCGAAGTGGTGCATTAAACTTGTCTTCAATGTTTTATGGGCTTCGGATAGGTTCATCTTTTGATGTATTTCCTTCTTTATAGCTTTAACTTCTTGGGAATTGTTCGGAGGAAGAATGTATATAAATAAATCTGGTTTATAACTAAAGTGTTTATGTTTTTATTATGTCTATTTTTATTGACCGTATAATCATGAAACGGACTCTATTCGCCTTCTTTATTTTAGATATAATATCGACTATCAAATTAAACCTTATTAAACATTATATAAAATGTTATTTCCTGTCTTTAAAAAGAGGGGGCCCTTGTTTTATTTATTTAATGTGCTTTGGGAATAGAAAATGCAATGGTTTGTGTTGTAACTTACGTAATTTGATGATGTTAGTGAATACGAAATAATTTTATTTAACAGTTTCATGTTGTATTAGCCTTGGTTTAGTATCGGAGATATCGTTTAAAGCTATCTAGTATAAGACTGCTTCGGTGGCGTAGTTGTACGATTATATAGCTGAGGTCTCGGGTTCGAATCCCAGGTCGAGCAAAGTGATATTAGATTTTTCTATTAATTACCAGTCCGGAGTCAGGAATTTGCGCCCGATATAATCCTATATCTCGATATAAAGCTCGCCCTCTATCACATCGTGGGACGTAAAAGGTGAAACGCGGCTGTCCTTTGCCTACCCCTTCTGGAAAAAAAAAATAATTGAGTGCATTCAACTCATTTTTTCTCTGCGTCTACATATAACATATTGTTAGAAGACGGAAGATGAATACCTTCCAAACACTATAAAAGGAACGCGCACACCGTTCTAAGGTCATTTTGTCGGCTGTCTTCGAGGAGGAAACATCGCTCATGTTCCTTAGATTCATATTCAATTTGTGACTTGAATTTCAATTAGTGTTAAAATTGCGTTATAATTATCGGTGAGGCATAAACGATCTATTAACATTAGTTTTGTTCCTTGTTTTTACTAATTGTTGTTAATTTTAAGGCATTACGTTGTAAGTGATTTGATTGTGCAAATAAATAAGTTTGTGAGTCACCTCGTGTGACGGGAGTTATATTTTTTTATTAATCTCCACTTCTGATTCCTAATATCAGAAGTGGGATAAAGGACTACAAAGCCCACTAAAAGCATCGATACAAGGAACAAAACTAAAATATTTTTCTACCCTCATTTTTGCATTGTGATATTTTTTATGTTTTAAGTGTTCTTGTGTATTGCGGTTCGAATCATTGATACTACTCGTGTACCATAAGAAACCTGCGCTTAATATGCCCCGAAGGCACAACCGCCGTCGTTCCCGAGACCGTTCGGGAAGTAGATCAACTAGTAGTGATTCCGTGTATAGTCCGCGTCATGAATCGCCGCGTAAGCGCCGTCGCGACCGTAGTGTTTCGAAGGATAGCTCCTATTATCGCCGGCATAATGATCGCCAGCGGTGCCGTTCTAGGTCTAGATCGAAATTCACGCGTCAACATTCTAGACAGCGATCTGTCTCACCTAACGTTAACGCCTCTTTACAAAACACTTTAAGTAGCATCATGACGCGACTTACCGCAATCGAGGGTAACGTCGCAAATACAATATGCACGCCAAATGTTTTAGTAACCTCGCAAGCGAATGATCATAGTGTAGTGAATAGTAGTAGACCGATCCGTGAAGTTGCGTCGCACTCTCGTAGCTCCGTGGGCTTGGGCGATGTTCCTAATAGGGATCGCGTCAACAACTCCGAGGGCTTTTCTACCACCGCTTGCACCGACGATCCAACCGTTCGCGGGTCCGATACCCCGTCAACCACGACCCTTCTCGTGGAGGCTATAAAATCACTGCAGCCTATGAGATCGCATAATTATTACGTTTCTAGTTTTGATCCAAACGTACACGACATTGATGCCTGGTGTGAGGAGGTGGATCGCGCGTTAACTGCGAACGGTTGGACCGATCACGAGTGTCTTTCGCGAGTAGCCTCCTGCCTCAAAGGGGATGCTAAAGTCTGGCTAAGCGAGTGGGTCACCAATGACCGTACTTGGTCAAATTTTAAGCTCGAATTCAAGCCCCTTTGCCCTCGGAAGTTGGATTACGCTAATATTTTATTTGAAACTATGAATACGACATCTGACAAATTCGCGACTTACGCTGAATACGCCCGACGTACACTCTTACGATTACGTATAGTTAAGGGCCTCAGCGATGAACTGCGGACTCTTATAGTAATACGCGGTATCGATAGCCCACAAATTAGAGCGGCCGCGGCGAACGCAAACTTGGCAACCGAAGACATAGTCTCATTTCTATCCATTTATACGAAACCAAGTCGCACTAAGCCTGAGTCGCGAAGTAAGGTTATTGGAAAGCACCGCCCTACTAGTTCGCCTTACGATCGCGGACTCAAGTGCTACAACTGCAACCAGCGTGGGCACATGAGTCGTAGCTGCAATAAGAAACATCGCGTGGAATCAACCGGTTCTCCGATTGACAAGTCCGTTACACAAAGTTCGTCTGCCGCAGCCACCGTTAGTGCTAAGCCCGCGTTGCGATGTTATTTTTGTAAGAAAATAGGACATACTGAGGAAAGATGCTTCGCGAAGGATAGGTCCAAGGCTAGAAACCAGCGCGACGTTAATTTGTGCGCAAATCGTGCTGCCAGTGAAAACGATGTTGTTACTGCCGTAGTTCAAGGTATACCTATGGATGCACTTATCGATAGTGGAGCTCAAAACGTGTCGCTGATTTCATCCGACGCCGTAAAGCACCTGTCCTGCCAAATAAAACCGACGCACTACGTGCTTAAGGGTATAAGCGAACATGAAATTATAGCTTCGTCCTTCGTGACAGTTACCATTGAACTAAGTGACATATCCATAGAAGCTGACCTGATAGTAGTGCCAAAGTCGTGTATGAATACTTCAATCATAATTGGAACCGATATTCTTAACCGCGATGGGGTTATGTATGTGCGTACGAAGCACAAGCAATACATCACTCGATCTATCGATGCCCAAGTCCCTATCAATGGAGTCCAACGTTTAGATAATACGCTAGTCAACACCCCCTTACAAGGTTCTATGCGTGACTCTTTGATGTCCGTAATAAAGAACTTCTCTAACTTCTTCATCTCCGGCACTGCAACCACTACGGTTACAACCGGAGAGATGGAAATCAAGTTGACCAGCACCTCACCTATCGTTTATCGACCGTACAAACTCTCTTACGCTGAAAAACTTAAAGTACGCGAGATAATTAAAGACTTGCTCGATAAAGGTATCATCCGAGAATCACGGTCGGAATACGCCAGCCCCATAATTCTTGTGAAGAAGAAAGACGGCTCCGACCGTATGTGCGTCGACTACAGGGCATTAAATCGTATCACTGAAAAGGAGAGATATCCTCTGCCTCTTATCGACGACCACATAGACAGGCTAGGACGGTATACCTTCTTCACGAGCCTCGATATGGCTACCGGTTTCCACCAGATCCGAATCAAAGATAGCTCTATACACGTCACGGGATTTGTCACGCCAGAAGGACATTTTGAATACCTAAAGATGCCTTATGGCTTGACAAATTCACCGATCGTCTACCAACGCATCATTAATCAAACCCTTCGCGAGTACATAGAAGCAGGGAATGTCTTAGTGTATATCGATGACGTCCTTCTCATGAGTAGCAGCATAGAAGACGGCATCGCATTACTTGATAAGGTCCTAAATACACTCACTAAGGCAGGCTTCTCAATAAACCTTAAAAAGTGCTCTTTCTTAACGACCGAAATTGAATATTTAGGGAGAGTGATAACTTTTGGTCAGGTGCGGCCGAGCTCGCGCAAAGTAGCAGCCTTAAAGAACTCCCCACCCCCTGAGAACGTTAGGCAGGTTCGACAGTTACTAGGACTAGCAGGATACTTCCGCAAATACATTAAGGGATACGCGACAAAGACCGCATGTATTGCACATCTCACTCGGAAAGGTGTTGAATTTCGATGGGGTCAGGAACAAGAAAGGGTTCGCCAAGAATTAATTGTCTGCTTAACCGGTGAACCCGTTCTCACCATATTTGATCCTGAACTTCCCACCGAGGTTCACACTGATGCGAGTTCCACTGGCTATGGAGCGGTACTCTTACAGACTCATGCTGACGGTGGAAAACGTGTGGTGGCGTACTTTAGTAAATCCACACAGGGGGCAGAGAGCAAATACCATAGTTATGAACTGGAGACGTTAGCGGTCGTGAAAGCCTTACAGCATTTCCGACACTATTTAGTGGGTCTACAGTTTAAGGTTGTGACGGACTGTAATGCCCTTAAATCCACCGAGCGCAAGAAGGACCTATTACCTCGCGTCGCTCGTTGGTGGATTTATTTGCAGGATTACCACTTTTCTATCGAGTATAGAAAAGGAGTTCTGCTGCCACACGCAGACTACCTGAGTCGAAACCCGGTCACTTCGGTCAATCAAATATCGCGACCTCGTAATTGGGCACAAATAGCTCAATCCGCGGACCAAGAAACAAACGACCTCATACAAAAACTCTCGGAGGGACAGTTAGACTCTAATCGCTATGTCCTAAAAAAGGATCTGTTGTGCTATAAGTACACTCCTGTAGGCGAAGAACCACGTATCCTGTGCTTCATACCCAAGGGCCATCGGCTCAGCTTATTGCGCATCTTTCATGATGAGCATGAACACATAGGTCCCGATAAAACTCTGCACCTTATCTTAAAACATTTTTGGTTTCCTGGACTACGCCAGTTCGTCTCCAAATATATAACGCATTGCTTAGTTTGTATTTCCAAAAAGCGAGTGCCCCGAGCCCCGCTACAAAATATTTCGTCTTGGCCAAAACCCGATACTCCGTTCGATACCATACACGTTGATGCTCTGGGTCCAATACCCGAATCGGAAGGGTACAAATTCGTTCTAATACTAGTCGACGCGTTTACAAAATTTTGCCTCCTTTATCCGATTTATCGCCAAGATACCGGCGAGTTAAAACGGGTTATCTCCCAAGCAGTGTCTCTATTCGGCGTTCCTAAACTGCTGGTAACGGACAGGGGTAGGATGTTCGAGTCGGCTGACTTCGTACAATGGATAACCGAACTGGGTTCGGACTTACATTATATAACACCCGAGATGCACAGTTCCAACGGCCAGGTAGAGCGTTACATACGAACCGTGCTAAACATGCTTCGGATCGAGGTCGGACACAAGAACGCCTCCTGGTCGACTACCCTATGGAAACTACAGCTGACATTGAATATCAGTAAACAGAAGACGACTCAAACTTCACCGATCAACCTCATGATCGGCACTGATGCCTCCACCCCAGCTATACGCTCCTTGGTACGAGACCTAGCCCTAAACAGCCCCGAGAACAATAGAGAAGCCTTGCGAGAAGTTCACAGACATCGTGCTAGCGAGCTTCTGAAGAAAAATCAAGATCAGCAGGATGCCTCGGTCAACCGGTCCAGACATCCACCGCGTGACTACAGGGTGAATGACCTTGTTTTCGTAATTAAGTACTCGCAATCAACTGGGAAATTAGATCCAGGAATGCGAGGGCCATACAAGGTTATAAAAGTGCTACCTAACGGCCGGTACGAACTAAGACTCCTCAGTGGCGGATATGGAAAAACAACCCAGGCAGCTTCTCAGTACATGATACCATGGAAAGGAGAATGGTGTCCTGAGACGTGCGCTGCGTTTTTCGATAGTGAGTACATTTATCACTGTTACTAACATGTGTGATTTCAGGCGCAGACTAACGAGTGGGTGCAGGTGTTGCCTGTGTCCGCGCCAACCCAAGAGCGGAAGTGTTGTTTGTGTCTGCGCATATCCGATGGCGTTTGTCGCCCAACATGTGGGTTCGTCCCAATGGCGTTTGTCGCCCAACATGTGGATTCGTCCCAATGGCGTTTGTCGCCCAACATGTGGGTTCGTCCCAATGGCGTTTGTCGCCCAACATGTGGGTTCGTCCCAATGGCGTTTGTCGCCCAACATGTGGGTTCGTCCCAATGGCGTTTGTCGCCCAACATGTGGGTTCGTCCCAATGGCGTTTGTCGCCCAACATGTGGGTTCGTCCCAATGGCACATGTCACCCGACGTAGGTGTCCAACGCCTAAACAGTATTAGTCACTATGGTAAAGTATGTGCAACGATATAGGACGGCTGGGACGCCTGTCATCCTGCATCCTTGCCATTTGACACTATCATTGCAAATTACTTAAGACTAATGAAACCATATGTCTCGTGTTAACGTCACTTTACGTTTCAGACGACGAAACTGACGATACTGATGATAGCTCCAACCAAGCTCCAAATAATGAGCCCGCAGCTGCTGGACCATCTATGCCTGATCTCGACGCCGTCATAGGAGCTGTAACCCAGTCCAGTCAAGTCGAGGACGCCTTGCGGTCAGGAGAGGCCGTGTTAGAAGACGGAAGATGAATACCTTCCAAACACTATAAAAGGAACGCGCACACCGTTCTAAGGTCATTTTGTCGGCTGTCTTCGAGGAGGAAACATCGCTCATGTTCCTTAGATTCATATTCAATTTGTGAATTGAATTTCAATTAGTGTTAAAATTGCGTTATAATTATCGGTGAGGCATAAACGATCTATTAACATTAGTTTTGTTCCTTGTTTTTACTAATTGTTGTTAATTTTAAGGCATTACGTTGTAAGTGATTTGATTGTGCAAATAAATAAGTTTGTGAGTCACCTCGTGTGACGGGAGTTATATTTTTTTATTAATCTCCACTTCTGATTCCTAATAATATATATATTTTACACACGAAAAAATAGAAAATTTCCGACAAAAGTAAGATTATTAGAGCGTATAGTTTAGTATTTCATACAAAAAATATTCCATGATCCAGCCAATTTCGCTAACAAAAGCGGACCGGTTCCGTGAAACGTAAGCCTGCAAGATTGGTAAATCGGTAAGTTTGCTTGCAATAGACTCGCCGGGTTTGTTTAGTTAGATTACTGTGTATTTTCCCTTGTCTTTTTTATTGACAAGGTGACTACAATGTAAGCGTACAGTACACGTTGAGAATCCATCGTAAATCTTTCTAGTCATTACGAGTATACAGCATGTCCAAAAGTAACAATAAATAATAATATATACACCCAACAGTCACATACATAGTTCTGACCTCACTGATCGAGTCTTGTGTCGCGGGTATCAGGAGCTACGACATTTTCGGTCCCACAAAATCTTAGACCCGAGACAAATACCTGTGGGTCACACAAATATTTATCTCGGTGCGGGGATCCTCACGTTTCATAGCCGACTCTAACCAACTGCGCCACGGAGGCTGTCGAATATAAGCGTACAGAACAGATTGAGAATCCATCGTAGATCTTGCCAGTTAATATACAGCATGCCCGAAAGTAAATAACATTGGCTCAGTCCATAATGCTAAAATATGAACTAGGCTAGTATGACGGGGTTTGTACCATTGTATATTATAGATCTAGCCATTGGAAGACCATCGCTGAAAATAGGCCTCCTCCAAAGGTATCAACAGCGGCCTATGTCTAGTAGTAATTATACTATCTTTCAACTCTACTTAGGATGTTTAACTTGTAGGTGGATGTCCAAGGTCGTGCTTGCTTGCTACATACACAGCACATCATGCTGTGATCGTGGAGGTCTATCAGGCCTAACCCTTCTCAATCGTTCTCTCTTCGTCTTCTTCTTCTTCTTCGTTTGAGTCAATGGCTCAAAACTGTTTGCACTAAAACTAATTTAAAAACTAAAACTAATTAGCTTAGCTAACAAAAGCAGGCATTGGAGTGACTCGACTAATCCTTCTGCCACAATAGCTCAAAACGGTTCTTGTCAGAGCCACAATAAACACGGTCCTCTTCAGAATCTTACTCTCGATTGTAGAGGAGACTTGTTCCTTGTTCGCGACATATATGGGCTGCTACAGTAAATAAAATTTTGGAGATACTTTGATGAAAGTTGGTTAGCAATATTATTTATCCTGAATAAGAACTATGAATGAGCCAATAACAATCAGCAGCCGTTCATATACCTACACAAGCCAATGTTACTAATTGGCTTAATTATTCATGAGAGGGTGATTACAGGCGGGCGTAAACACGTAAAACCAACAGCCACGCAGATACGAGAGTCAATAGTTTGTAGCTGAACGAGGGCAAACTGAATAGCATACGTTTCACATAATAAGGCCAATTGAATGGCCACGACAATAGTGAAAGAAAAAAATATATAATTTAAATTTGCCCAATATTTTTTTTTAGGTTTCTTGTGTCTGTGAATTCAAAAATAAATATTTTTCTAAATTGTTATTTTTTTTTCAGCAATAATCAAAACATCTTTTTGTAGTTTTTTTAATCACTACAATCCATTAACGCCCATATCTGTTTTTTTGGCTTTTATCTTTATTAAATTAGGGCTCCGTCTATTTTATAAACTTTTAAAGACACCTCGAGTTTCTGAGTAAAAATAACAACCGTCGCAAAAGCCAAAAACTGTTAGGACCCACTAAGATACTCTAAAGCTTAAACCATCTAACGATAATAAACCAACTGTACTATAGAAATAATCGCATGTGTAAAACCTACCTTACTCTGATATTGCTTTCTTGCTATGTGACGTAAATTCGTGAGATGAATTCGTAATTTATTACACTCACACATCGTGTAAAGCACTTAGATCTTGATACTTCGGTACAAGGTTCGATTTGTGCTTGATGTAGGGTTGTCAGGTCTCTCGGAAATTGAGCCATATACTTAGAGCAACCTTCATTATGCAAAAAGCTTTAGGTGGCCTTAAGGTACGATGCGTTCAGTAATTTTGCCCATATTTGAAATGATTTTTAATGGTAAGGTATATCAAAGATATAGGGTTGCTGATACCCAAATAATTCTTAAGTAGGAATTTAAAATTCTGGCGATTGTGCATTAACAACATAACCGATAAACATCATTTGATGGTAGTCGAATCGTCAGGGACGAAGTAAACCAAAAGCCTTCACAACTGAGGTCAGACAATCCCCGTTAAATAAATTTGTTTACTATTGGCAACCCTAACATGAAGTGGGTCGGGCACTTTACGTCTGATGTACGTCTAGATTCCAAACGCAGGTAAACATGGATAATGTTCCAGACCTTTTAATAGTGTGTAGTCTATGAAGAAAACTATAAGAATATATTACTTCTAGAATGTTCTAAATCAAGTGAAAGTATTATAAATATCGCAGTCTAAGCTCGAGAAGAATCTAAGTTACGTGAAATTAGAAATTGAACGCGAAATTAAGAATTTATTTTGGTAATGTGACATGGTCACTTTACAATTATAAAATGTCTTACGTTCAGCCTCCATGGCGCAGTAGGTTGGACGCAGCCTGTGAAACGAGAGGCCGCGGGTTCGTCCCCGCAGCGAAATAAATATTTGTGTGAACCACATGTATTTTTTTCGGGTCTGGGTGTTTATGAGACCGAAAAGTCTCTCGTAGTTTCTGATACGACACAAGACTAGATCTTAGTGTGGGGTCAGAACTATGTACGTGACTGTTGGGTGTATTTATTTATCTATTATTATTCTTTTCATCATTTCAAATATTTTAAATAGAGACAGTGTTTTTACTTACAGTTAAAATATAGAAGGCACTAGTTATAAAAAAACATTTTTCTCTAATAAAAAATACAGCAATATCTTGTTACACCCTCGTAAATTACGCTCACCATAAAACATTGAAGCCATCCCGCGATAAACGGGGAGCCTTTCAAACATTTCCGATACGTTATTAAAGCGTACTCCGTCGTATAATGAAATAGTGTGGAAGAAGATACCTGAAGCCGACGAACGACACCGGTTCGGAACTTTATCAAAGTCTACGCTGCAGTTTTCGAACGCTTCCATCGTTGCATAGAGTAGAAATGTTTGGAGATGAGACACACCTCTAACGTTTCGGATGAGACGCGATTTTTGGTTGGATATTCTCATGGATGGTGAATATTGTAAAGTGGTTATGAAAACGTCATACTTTACGTAAGTGTTGTCTTTCAAGTTCAGCTGTGGTTAAAGAGATAAAGTCAGGCTGGTTAAATTGTGCCTATCGTTAGGAGTAATTACCTACAATTTTACCATCAGGAGTTTGTACGGTTTCTTTATTTTCTTTGATAGCAAAATTAAATATTTTTAGGCGTGAGTATTAGTGTGTAAACCGATTTGTAGAAAAAAATGAAGATATTTTCAACAGCAAATGCTGTTGAAAACATATAAAATTATACAATCGCTAATATTGGAGAATCTCGATGCCTGGTGGCATTGCTTATGTATACATGTGCTGTGTTAAATTTATAACATTTGTCCACTCTGAAATTTAATCGCTACTCTATGAAATTTTATACAACACGGCATCTGTTGGATGCTGTTATTGGAAAAAGTTGGTATTTGTTACAATAAAATACTTCGGCGATATTGACTACTTTAAAAACTTCTGTATAGTAAATCAACGACTAAATTTTGTTTAAATTTTATCTTTATTTCTTACTGGATAATATTAGTTTTCAGATTTTGTGGTCGCTGGAGAAAATTGATAAGAACGAAGATATTCGTTAGTGCGATTGGAAATGCTTGTGTCTTACAGTATATCGATGAAAACTGATGATGAACATGTCGATGCTGATGCTAATGATTAGTATATGTATGTAGGCATTATTTGTTTTAACTGCCATTTACACGAGGAGAGTTTCTCGCGACAAGAATCGTATGCCATTATCGCATGACATAACAGCCATAAGTTTAATGTATTCTGACAATGTTTACACGATGCAACTTTTTTATATTCTTACGATAATCGTATCTTCGAGGCGAGAAACTCTCCCAGTGTAAATGGGGCTTTCCAATCTAAACCAATCCATCAGCCAAAGGAAGTCCACTGCTGAACATAGGCTTCTCCCAATGATTTCCACAGTGAACTGTTGGAAGCAGCCTGCAACTCATCATTTACCTTTACTTTTAAATGGGGCTTTATCCCATAGAATTTCGGGCGTGTCTTTCAATTGCTATTATTCCTTAATTGGACACATTTATCTGAATAAATATGGTAGATTTCATATCCATTGAGACTAAATGTAATGATGGTCCTTCATCAAAAAATATCTTATATTTACATAAAATACATATTATGTTATAAGCAGGCTCGATATAATATAGCCAGGATGACTGTTAATATCGTGTTTGTAAACCCAATAATTATCTTTATACAATAAAATAATCAATGAATAAAAACATCAAATTTTATAAGAAAAATTAATTACAGCTTCTAACGACCTTATTCATAGACAGTTTTAAAACCTGTTTTAGTTATCGAATGTTTTGTCCCTATCGAACAATTACTATTTTCAGTATCAGCGAAGAAAACGAAACATTCAGTAACTAAAATAGGTTTTAAAGCTGTCTATGAATAAAGCCGTAAATTATTAAAGAGTTGATCTGACTTAAACCAAATTGTGACTGTTGTTATAATCACTGTATTGTAAACTGAATTTGAAAACTACAAAACTTGAGTTTCTTTCTCGTTCTTCTTTAAAACCAGCCTACCGGGTGGTAGAGTATATAAATACTGAATCTAAATGATATATACTTTATGGATTCAATAAATTTTATTAATTTTATATCAACATAATTTTATTGAAAGTTACTTTAAATAACAATAAACTACGACGGCTTTATTTCGAAAAATACCTGCTCTGCTATCTGTGAATCTGCGGTGCTTCTAAACTATTTACATTAAAATATTGTCATAGAGTGATCCATGCACGTGTAGCGTTTTGAGCTCTGCTTTTGTATGATTCTGAGAAGGCCGACTTAATTTTGGAAACTCTACTTATTAAAATTGCACTACATTTATCGACTGCCTCAGTGGCGCATTTGTACTACGGCACAATTATAACGCTGAGGTCTCGGGTTCGAACCCAGGGTAGGGCAAAATGATGTTGGATTTTTCTATTACTCGGTTACTTTATTAGTGTTACGTGAAGTGAGGATAAGCTCGGCCCCTGTCACATAGTGGAATAGAACACACAAAGCGAAACGTGGGTGGCCTGGTAGCACCTCTGCCTACTCCACTTGGAAAAAGGCGAGAGTTTATGCATGTATGTATGTACATTTACAAACATGTTCTAACAATTATTTTGCTTTTTTATCCTGTCACAGCACAGTGACTGCATTGCACCTGATAGTAAGTGGCAATGCCGTCAAGACAGTGTATCAAATGGCATTCTCATACCAGACCACTCATATCAGACGGCAGTCTCATACCATTCGGTACAATCATGCCGGCCCGCTGAGATGCCTCTTCAAGCTACGCCTGAAGGACCCAGGATTATAAGAAGGAGGATGGCAAACCGTTCCACAGCTTGACTGTGGGGCGGAAAAATGAATTTGAGAACCTTTTGGTTAGCACCGCGATGGATTGAACCGTCAAGATATGGCTCCGCAAGCCAGCATGCGTGGTTCTGTTAAGGAAAGGAGAAGAAGGGATCAAATTGAACAATTCCTCAGAGCATTCACAGAAATACTTACGGTAGAACACGCTTAGAGGGGCAACATCCCTTTGCAACTGTAGCGACTCTAAATTGTTCGTAACGTCTGCATCATTTACAATGCGGATGGCCCGCCGCTGCAATTCATCCAAGGCATCGAGTAAGTACTGGGCGGATCCATCTCAGAGGTGTGAACAGCATTCTATACCCGGCCGAACCTGCGCTTTATACAAGTGGTAGAGTTGACTGGGCGAAAAAAACCGACGCACCTTGTTCAAGACTCCAACCCTGCGAGAAGTGGCAGATATTATGCTCTCGATGTGGATTTAGATTACAGCGGATACCCATACCAAGGATATTAAGGTCATTCCGCATTGAGGGGGGAATACCCTGAAGACTTGGGAGGGCAGAGAAAGAGGATTTTTTACACGTGAACGCACACACCTTATACTCTATACTAAAGAATTGATGACTTAGTTAAATTGCCAATAATGACTCCTCAGAAAGGGTATAAATTAAGATAGGTCTTAGAGAAAATAATTTCAAAGGAATATTGATCGTTTGTCGTTTGTCTTACTATATAAAAATTCAATCATCATATTGCGGCGCAACGTACTTAAAAAAACACTTGTTACTATGCGTATTGAAGAAGATATTATAATGATAATACATTATAATATACATGAAAGTTTAAGAATAAAAAGTTTATCTAAATATAGTATTTTGAACTACATTGACGATAAAAAGGTCTGAGATAAAATTGGTGATACCAGCTGTGTTAATAGAAATTGGTATTGTCTTTAAATTGATATAAAATAAATTGTGAATATACTCGGAGAGTAATCGAACTTATTAAATTTTATTAATATTTCAATAACAAAGCATTTCGTATGTTTTTATTCTCCTCATTATATCATTCGTTTGTTATCGAGTGTATTAGTAGTTTTACAAAAGGTTATTTCAATAAACACATAATTAATAACAATTGTAAACTTAATATTTACTAACAACTGATTTATAAAATTAAGCATTAGATAATTAACACTCAGAATAAATTATCTTGTTAATTTAAGTAGTAAATTAAGGCTATTTTTATTTATTTCATTATTTGAATAAAAGTGTATTTTATTTGTGATTTCTGTATTTTGTAATTGTGGCTGTATATATACACATAGAATGCGAAGACAATTACACCATTTCGTAAGCATAAGTAGGTATAAACTATTTTTTAGTAAAAATAATTATTGGCTTAACTGAAAATTTTGGACTTAATTTATCTGATTTACTTAACTGATGCACGATTTGTTAATAATAAGTATTAACTAGAATAATCATGTACTACTAGTACCAGTGAATTAAAATTACTGAAACTTTGAATTATTATCAAGAAAAACATCATTTGCATAAAACTGCTCGTTTGCAGGCAGCCTAAAAGTAATCCCTGTAGGCTCAAGGGGAAAAGTCACCCGCAAATGTTTACCTTTGAAAGGAAAAGTTACACATTCCTCGCAAAAGTTGTCTTACAATAGAAAAGGCGGATTTTGCCTTTTTATTGGGACCGCTCAGTTTCGCCTTTATCTTTTGGTATACATAACTTTTGAAGAGGACATAAAGCATTGCCTTTCATAAAAGATCATACATTTCATATCCTTTGTTGGGATTTTAACTCATTCACAAGTCATATTAAATATTGGGGTCGCCCCATTGGTCGGTTCATTGTATTGTATTATAATTTTGTAACCAGTTTATATGACAAGCCCTGAAGTGGAGGCCACGTACGCAAGCAAGCGAAGTATCGGACGCTCACCCACTACGTGTACCCGTGACCTGGGTAAGGTCGCAGGAAGTCGTTGGATGCAGGCCAACAGGTCAATATGGAGATCTTTGGAGGAGGCCTTTGTTCAGCAGTGGACTTTCTGTGGCTGAAGAGAGAGAAAGAGAGACAGATATGACAAAACCCTTATGGAATAATTAAATCTGAACATTCATGTTCATTTAATTGTGAATTTCAAGTGATTGGTTGATCGAGTTGTTGAATCTAGGGGTTCACGGTACACAGCACATACATATGTATATATAGCGCTGCTATGTAAATGAGGTCAAACGCAGTGATATCAATCCTAGCCATAGCATTTAATAGTTGTAGAATATTCGTATTCACCCGATGGCTATTATCGTACACAATGGAGTAAATAATAATAATTAATAAATACACCGAACATTTATACATAGTCCTGACCCCACACTAAGCTTAAGTGTTGTGTCGTGGGTATCAGGGACTACATGAGACTTTACGGTCTGACAAACACCCAGACCCAAAACAAATACTTGTGGATCAGACTAATATTTTGTCTCGAAGCGGGGATCGAACCCACAGCCTCTAGGTTTACAGCCGGCGTCTATCCGACTGCACCTAAAAACAGCAATAGCATTAAAGAAACTTAAAATAAATTTATTCATTCTATTAAAGTCTCATGAACCACGATCGCCAAAACAACCCGAGACTACCCCACTATATTCTTAATTGAATGAGAATTGCTGCCTGGAACATCCAAGTCTTCTACAGTCAAACCCCATTACCGAAATTAAACGTAACAGCTTTTTCTATTTTGCTTCTTTCCACTGTCGACTGCGAAGTTTGCTGCCTTTGAGCTCAGCGGTTATTAGCTAATGAGCAACCTAGTTTTTATAGTTTTATAGTTTTCTAGTTGATGGAATTAGGTGCAGTTTTGCGTGAGATTGCAGGAAGTGCGTGGAATTTTACTTCGTTTAATGGGATATTTTCGAATGATTTTACTTTACTCGAATTTCTCTATTTTATATATAGGGTATATCAAACTGCGACCGAAAACGAAGACAGGTGGTAGTTTTTGTGATTACAGACACAATGCAAATAAAATTTTCTTAAAAAAGACGACAGGATTTTTTTTGCAATTTTTTTAATATCATCGTACTTGGATGGTAAATCACTAGTATTTCCTAAAATTATAATTTAAACCCTTGCGTACCATTGTGTCTTTAAAAATAAAATGGTGTACATTATTATTTTGGGAAAACTATGTATTTACTTATTTTGTATGTATGTATTTATTTGTGGGTCGCATATAGGCTGATACAATACAATTAATGTCTTTACTGCCTAAATACGACGATAAGTAAAAAATTACAACAAAAAAATGTAGACTTTTTTTTTTGCTAAATTTTTAGTTGCATTGTATCTGAAGTCACTAATCTTGATACACCCTGTATAAGATAGACTGGTGTTTGGATATTCGTATTGGAACCACCATACACTAAGTTGCAAAACCTATTTATTCACTTGTAACGAGTTCCGGCTTCAACCTATTTATATGCGGTTTCATACAAACTATAAAAGTGATAATACGATGCACCCAATGGTCAAATGAAAGCCAGTCCGAGTATCTAATAGCGAGATTTAATTACCACTCGTCGTCCTACACAAATATGCCGGCTGGCTCAAAAGTAACCTAATATTATTATAATTTATTAGTGGTAACCACTGGACATAATGAGACTTATTACCTTATGTCTCAGGATGGCGAGCGCAATGGAGTGCCAAGCATTGCTTTGTAATTAGTGGTGTTGTTTCGTTTTGCTACTGTTCATGAACGGTCGTATCGCTTACCATCAGGCGAATGGCATGCTCATCTCGCTGTTCATTGTAGTAAAAAATATATATTAATCAAATTGACTTCATATCGTGATACTCTTGTAAGAGCCGCGACGATGCAACGGGACCGTTTTCCATCATTATGTACGTTGGTCATGATGATTGCCTATTAATATCCTATGACCAGAAACTTTCAGAAACGCATATACGAATTTCTAGTATTTGATTTAAAAACAATGCTCCCTTACAACGATTTCTAGCATACACAATCGACTAACTTGGCAACTAGTTGTCGTAACATTAATAAACCGCCTAAAATACTTTGAAGTTTTGTACAAAAATTCCAACTGGCTTTCAACGACCATTTTAATTTACGATTATCCAACCGCTGCAAGAAATAGCTTCTGAAAGTCCCTTTAAAATATACAATATTTAAATAAACTTTTCGGTTGCGGTGATTTTCTTTGGTATCGATTTACGAATTGTTATGAAACTTTCAGCAGTTTTATTTAACCTGTTTTCGTGAGTTTGGTAATGATTAAAGTTATTTTTTATATGAGCATAATAAAGGACTTATTACATGTTATTCAGCTGTTATGAACTATAAAATGACCAGAACTATAGCATAGTGCTATATTTACTTATAGACCCGGCGATAAATTACCGTGTTTTGATGTGATAAACTAGAATCTATAAGATGGGGGGAATAGGATTTCTGTTTATAAAAATGCTGTACTTCTACTACTGTAGATAGACATACAAAATACCTAAATACCTACGGCATTATTCAAAGACAGTTTTAATACCTATTTTAGTTATCTAATGTTTTGTCTTCTTCGCTCAATGTGAATTCAAAAGTCGTTCGAAAGGGACAAAATACCCAGTAGCTAATATGGGTTTTAAAACTATCTATGAATAAGGCCGTAAGTTTTTTTTTGTAATATTTATACATCTGTGACCGGTAATCGTTGATCACTCATTCCAAACCAGGTCACGCGCGTACATGCGTGAAACTTGGTGATATCGTGAAAATTCTACCAACTCAGCCATAAAATCCTACAGAGCGTACAACTTAGCGATTCCCAATAAAACCAACAGATGGCGCTATTTCGAGTCAAGTACAAACGAGGTTAATGGCTTTCTCAGACGCGTGAGGAGGGATTAAGTTAAATGAAGCATTTAAAACTAGAAGTCTAGTCTTCTGAGCATAGAAATTATTGTTTTGATCCCCGCTGTGAACTGATTAGAATAGCAATTTGTTGTGCTTATTTTACGCCTTTTGGATAGTTAATAAAGCGTAGGTGTTCTGTTTTCGTTTATTTATATTTAAAATGTGCAATATTATGGTTTTAAAGTTCTGTTTCTTTGATATTTCAAAAATCTTTATTTACGGAGATTGTTTGGTCAATCTGATAGTTGATTTACAGTAAGTGTGTCGTCTACATAACATAATATTGTCGTCTACATAACATACATAACATAACATATTTATCCCAATCTCTTTTCCTATAAAGGACAGCTATATCTATCAAATACAATTAAAGAATATAAAGAACATTAGACGTTAACTGTAGTCGACATGGCATTAATCTTGCCCCTATCACATTAAAGAGCAAACTACTTGCGAAGCGTGGGCACAATCATTAAATCTAAGTGAAAAGAAACGAGCCGGTTCATTCCGTATGTTACTCGATGCTAAGTCACGAGTAAGCGTTAATTAGCAGTATAGACAGTTTCATATTATTTTGCTATATCAAACGAAATGTAAAATGTAGTATTAAATTAATTAACATTGGTAATTCTCTTTCTAATTAAAAATAGATACTGGTATTGCATCGACTGGTATACGTCTATACGTGTACGGATGAAAGTGTGGTTAATAAAGCGATTGCTCTTTATTTTTATGTATTTAATAATTGACATTAATCAACGTGCATGGTGGCTTGTTGGTAAACGAACCAAGCGCGGCTTCCAACATGTTCACGATGGTCCCGGGTCCAGATAGGACACGCCTCTGACTTTCATCACCTGATACAATCAATTGATTTATCATCATATCACTCAAATCTTGTCTTGGCTAGCATTTTCCTCTAAGCTAATATTTTTATATCATGTAATTAATCTATAACTGCTCGTCATCTTTTGCTTGCCTAGAATCAATTGTACCAACTCTGAAGGTATTAAATTTATCAGGATCATTGCTAAGGCAGCATTTAATCCGTAAGGAATTTTTGGTCATTAACATCTTCTATCTTGTAATAGCACTGATATAATGAGGTATGGTCGCAGTGGTAGCGACGCTTATGATCCTTTAAGAAAATACATTTTTCATTCGTCTTTCGGCGAATACAACTATGTTGTCGTCACAACGGGATATAGACATTAGTTAAATAATAATTATGTATTTTCGTTCACATTTGAAGGATATCGCGACGAAACCTTTCTACCTGAGAAGTCTGCGCAAGAATTCTTAAAGGTGTATATTAAGGTACCTGTGCTACGGGGCCCGGTCTGCTGCTCTATGCATCCAGTCCCTCTGGTCCATCCAGTTCATCCATTTCACCTCTGTGGCGTAGCTTGGGAGAGGCCTATGTCCATCATTGGACTGCAACGGGATGATAGTGATGACGATGATGATGTATTAAATAATTTAAATTTAATTTAGCGTTAAGTAAACCATATCATCTAGTACGATATGGCCTAGGCCACGTGGTGAACTAAGGCCTAATCCACTCTCGAACTTAAGATAGTATAGGCTCACTGGCCTGCACTAAAATGTTTATAATTTGACAAAATTATTAATATATTTAGTAGATATTATAATATTATGAAACCGTATCATACAAAACCTTTTAATAAAGGAGCAAGTTTTACCGTGGGCGTACTGGCGGTATAGTCAATATATCGTGTGACAATTACACCCACGTGAACAAAGGCACAAGCAACTTATGGATGGGAGGAAATGTACATGCTATGTAAATAGTGAAAAAGTAAACGAGGAGACATAAAGTATTTCAATAATGTATTGTTATTTATTTAGCAATTAACTATGTTTTTATATTTTTCTATTCTTGTATGAAATTTACCAACCATTATTGAATTATCTGATTCGGATAAAAGTCTTAAGATCTAATGGCCCTCTATTTACACGGGGTGAGTTTCTCGCCTCGTAGATACGATTATCGTAAAGATGTAAAAAAGTTGCATCGTGTAAACATTATCAGAACACGATAATGTTATGGCGGTTATGTCATGCGATAGTGGAATATGATTATCGCCTCGAGAAACTCTCTCCGTGTAAATGGCGCTTTACTCATCAGAATCAGAAAAATCAATAGCCAACCATGGGATATCTACAACTCTGGTCATCATCATCTTCATTTCATCTTCGGCCAATATATCTTATTCATTTTGGTCTTCATGAATTTTACTTGTCATAATAAACAAAAAATTGTCACCCAATTGGTGTGACTATCTAACTGAACGAATTCTTCTTTTTCTCTGCAGCTACAAGAAGTCCACTGCTGAACATAGGCCGCCCCCATGGATCGCCACATAGACCATATAGCTGGTTGCAGGCCGCTTCCAACAGGTCTCTCCAGGAGGCCTAACTGGACGAATTATATTTGAATAATTGGAGATCTGAAGAATATTTAGTATGAAGGTTGGAGCTGGCATCACTCGGGATGAAGTCAGGTATACGATAAATTAAATTTAACAAAGAAAATAATAGCTGAAAAAAATGGATTGGAAAGAAAAACACACAGAATTGATTACGTTTATTTTGAATATCGATTTACAATTTCATATAAAACAAAGTCTATTCATTGACAGGTGATAAATTCGGTAAGCCCCGTTGTCACATCCACTAACGACGTGAACGGTTGAATTCGAATAAAAAATATGAATTGTGTATGAGAGATCAAAGCTGAATATATGCATATACATAAATCGGTTTGGAAGTTATGGATCGTAAACAAATTTCAGAATAGAGTATATTCTTTTTACTATTGCTTACCATAATCTGTCTGTATCAGCTCAAACACGTCCCGCTGCAGGGCACGGGCCACCCCACAATCGAGAGTACGATTGAGAGGGGTTAGGCCATATGGTCCACCACCCTGGCCTAGTGCGGGTTGCCGGACTTTACATACCGTAAAATTTCGTGAGACCGAAAAGTCTCTCGTAGTTTCTGATACCCAGGACACAAGACTTAGCGTGGGATTAGAACTATGTATGTGACTATTGGGTGTATTTATTTATTTATATTTAATGACAGTTGATGAAGAGAAAGAAATATGTAAGGGCCGTAGCATTAGGCGTTCTATTGTCTGTGTATACCCCAGTGGGACATAGGCGTGAGTTTATGTACGTATGTAACTATATAGTGATTGGATAGTATAACTCGCTGTAATAGGGACCCTAAATATTTACGAACTTGTCAGATACCATTAGTGCGTAATCTTAGCTTACATTTCGACTTAGCTTTGTAAAGATTACGCTAATGTCAGAACTCGGGTTATCATCGCGAATTCCAATATCGTGTAATGAGCACGTTCCCTTACAGAATAAATTAAAAGTGAGTTTATTATCATGGTAATTAAAATGTATGGAACGCACACGCTAGATTTTATTTCTAGTTATCGAACAGGATATTAGTATAGCTGATAATAGTTGCGATTGCGAGCAATTTTTATTTTCATTTTGAGATAAAAATGGTTACAAAATGCCCGTTATTTAAATCTAACATAAATAGTGCATGAATTGTAGGATATTTTTATCCGCCGGATAGCGACCAGCGTACACAATGGTGTGGAAAATAAGTTATTCTGATCTACGCAAGCTTATCGCGTTTCGATTTCGGCCTGGGTGCATCCAGTGTTCATGCAAGCCAATTTATTTGTTTTCAGTGTTGAGCATCTATATAACTATTGTATTTTTCACTGACTGCTTCGGCGGCGCAGTTGTACTACTTTATGATTAGAAAGCTGAAGTCTTGGGTTCGAATCCCGGGTCGGGAAAAATTATATAGTTTTCTATTTATTGATTATCAGCCCAGAGTCGGGAATTTGTGCCCGGTATGGCCAGATAGTTATAAAATTAATTGCCATTGTTTTTATACTTTTTAACCTCCCGACGTTTCGATCATTTTACAGCTTTCGTGGTCACGGGACGGACTGCGTATGTTACAGGAGCCGAGCCTATCACCATATCAGGCACAAATTCCTGACTCCAGGCTGATAATGAAAAGAAAAACACAATATCACTTTGCCCAACCCGGGAATCGAACCCGAGACCTCAGCTTTGTAATCATATCATATTGCAACTACGCCACCGAGGCACTCAACATATAATAAAAATCTTGTATTTAAACTAAAACAATTAGCGTCAATCACTGCAACATTCATGTAATCAAAACTCTTGTTAAAACTGAATTTAAGTTTTAATTGTATGTGGGTCATATCGAATGCCTAATAATTAATCCGCTGATGAAATTTAGATTGAATTTGGATTAAATTCAGAGCTAATACATTGGTAACACGCTGAAACTTTGTATACTGTAATTAACCGGTTAATGAGCATGTAATTCTATGTATAGGGCTGTGGCCGACCGCATTCAAAACCTCTGTAGGAATCATTTATTCGAACACTATGATGTACCGAATTTGGTATGAGCATACTTGATAATGCAGCGTGGGACGTCCACCCACTAGGTGGTCAGACGACCTGGTGGACGTCGCTGGATGCAGGCTGCCTGCAACAGGTCAATGTGGAAATCATTAAGAGAGGCCTGTGTTCAGCAGTGGACTTCCTTTTGCTGATGGATTGGATTGGATTGGATTGGATGCTTGATAATGGCCTGCGCACACCTGGACGGAATGGCAAGGGATTTTGTTTTTTTACACAGGATATTCAAACTTACCTGGCAGGAATAAGATATAAATTCCAATGTTTTAAATTTGTGTCGTGGCGTCGAAAGGGATTTCTTTACACGGCATCGGAGACCGCGTCAAGGGAACCCCCGGCGGGATGCCGCGGCGCACTGCGGTATGCCACGGTACGCCGAAGGACGCCGCGACAAGACGCGGGATGAGACAGTCCAAGCGGCAGTACACACAGGCGAGACATATTTTAGCGTGATGCCTTGGTAGGCCGCCGAAATGCCACGGTATGTAAGCGGCTGGTCGATGGTAAAATCCCATGCCATTTCGTCCCCGTGTGCGTAGGCCTTATTATACATCAAAGTCACATTGTATCAAATAGCGTGATTTTAAAGTACGTCTATTGGTAGGTGCAACTAACTATAATATGAAACACACATACGAGTATATACCTACCACACTAACCCACCCATACAGTTTTTGTATAAAAAATTAATTAACTGGTTACCCAAGTCACAGGCAATATCTAATTTGAATACCCTTGCAATATTCCTTGTCAAAAATGTTTGTTTTTTAAGAAAGATTTTTTCACTTTCATTTTCAAAATATCAAAGAAATTTGCGCAAATTTATCCGTCATTCATTTTCTTTCGATAGTGACACGGATACTGCCTAAGGCCCAATAATCTCTGCTGTTCCCTTCCTTAAGCCCTTTGAGAAAACTCTGCCGTAAATTCCGAATTGATCCTTCCTTCATAACTTCAAGAATACCTTTTTGTGTCTCGTGCGTACACCGATTGATTTATCGTTTCAGTATATATTATAAATCTTCAAGGAATTTCAATTTCTAGATACTTTATTATTAGAGAAATGCTACAGTCTAAATTGCCCGTATTAAAAACCGCTATTATAAAGTCACTCGTTGAATCATTGAATTTTAATTATGAAAATTGACTCATCACTTTCTCAACCAATGTACCTTAGCAATTGATGTAATAAATTAGAGATAATAACATCGAATGCAAGGCCTTGTCTGGGTAGGTAGCGCTGTTTTATTTGATCTTGCCGCGAACCACTTGTATGAGACAGAGACAGACTTTAAACTTCAATTTGAAACACTATGCATATTCTTGATCGTGAAAATATCTAACACGCAATATCTTGTGGTGATGATTGAAGCGAATTGCAACGTTGTACTTAGTAATAATACATTCTGAATGGGGTTGCTCGTACTTGAAATCCCCATTTACACGGTGACAGTTTCTCGCCACAAAGATACGACTATCGTAAAGATATAAAAAAGTTGCATCGTGTAAACATTTGTCAGAACACTATAATCTATGGCAATTCTCGCCGCGAGAAACTCTCTCCGTGTAAATGGGTCTTTAGGGAGGTATGACACTTTTTTATGCAAGAGGAAAAGCTATTAAGCTCCCCTTTCGGTACCCCGGGGAGGCCAAAAAGGGTATGTCAGTGTCACTGGCCTTCCAGTCCGGCACACTTCGAATGGTAAGTACGAGTTGGGTCCCTAACTATACCTTCGCCAGCATACTGACTAAAAACCTCTTGTTGACCGTCACGTATTATGGGCGGCACTGGACATCCCAGGACGACGAGCGCCCCGATTTATTCCAGCATATGTTCCCGGAACAAAACCATTGGTGGAAGGAGATATCAAATCTAACATCAGGCGTCATTTTCGCTATTAATAAAATAATTAATAATACAAACATAATACCAGGAACAACGATACGTACAAAGGTAAAATGAGAGCAACAAACATAAGATTTAACCGTTTATTATACTTTTCCATACAACTATTAGTTATACGACATTTAACATTTGCAACAAGAATTTAATCATGAAACAGTAGAACGTAAAAATATCTTAATCTAACACACATACTAAATCTATTTATTGCTTTTATGTATTATTCAGAATTTGTACATTATTTACAATTCTTAGAAGACCCCGGACGCGTGTGCCGGGTGGACAGATGACCCAGAATAGGTCGTAGGAGACAAAAAAACATGCTCCATGTATAGAAGATTAGGTTAACAATTATAGACGGAGTAAAGATGTAAGGTGCTAAGTCATGTACCCCAATGATGATTACAAAAAACAAAAAAATATCCTACAAGCCACTTTGATCCATTCATATCGCGTATTCATGATATATGAATATTTCAAAGTAAAGCTTTGATAGCACAAAACTAGAGATAGATCAAACATTTGACGAGAATGCAAATATTGGGTCTTTTGAGCCCAATATTTGATCGGGCTGCAGTGTATATACCCGTTTTAGATTGGTTGGGTACCGCTTAGACTTAGCACCTCTGTTCTTCCTGTTAGGTTGGTTTGACACCAACATTTGAAAATATATTTAGACTTGATCATTCTCAAACTTTTTGTACCAAGTCATAAATACATAAGATCGAAAATTTCATCACCAATAATAATTCAATTGCTTTCCACCACAAAATAATGTATGATCGTTAGACACCTAATCTACCTACTTACTACATCACATTGATAACAAACAAGAAATTCCAAAAAATCACAGTTTTCTCTTTATTTACAAAGCCACTGCTCTTAGGAATAGAATCTATGAGGCTATATCTAGAGATGTGAACACCTAACACATAGGACAAAGGGAATAGGACCGAGTCTAAAAAGGATTAAATAAGTATTTTATCATGAGATATAATTAGGTAAAGAAGTTGGAATTAATATCGCAGGTTATAAAAGAGACGATTCCAGTCTTTCAACAATAAAGGTGATAATAAAAGTTAAGGTTCAGGAAACGGTAACTGTACTTAATAAGACAGACGCTAATTAAAGAACATCGGGGAGTTTTCAAAGCAAAATTGTATCTCATTCTAAAATAAGTAACTTTTGACTCCAGCCTCATACTTTAAACGTTTCAAGGGCATCGTGATAATAACATTCTGTCTTAACTAGAAGGTTTTATTGAAAAAATTACCCTCTCAAATGTTATCTCAGGTATTTTGGGTTGAAAACCCTTGTTAGGATCTTTCGAGAGATCGTTGAAGGATACCTATGTATATTAAGGTATCCTTAGGTCAAAGATCATAATGATGACAACATGATTGCTTTCAGTATGTAATTAAGTATTTATGAAATTACAAAGATAGGTAAAGATACACATCAAGATATAGGACAAGTAGGATTAGAACCAACCATACAACAATAGATTAAAATAGACACATAGGAAAGATTACACTAGCCGAGGATCTAAGAAAAAGGAGACTATCACTACGTTACCTAAACGACCATTTTTCTAATTCACTACTACATTGATGGGTTTGTTCGTCTTTACTTATTCACAACTCGATGTTAATCTACCATCTACGTTAAAATAAAGTTACACTGTTATCTTACATAATACATTACCACTTATTTACGTATTTCTTTTCCCCTTTTACTTGCAAATAAACTTATTCGAAGCGTGTTGTGCTAAATTTAGCTGGTAACACTCGAAGTCACTTTTAATGATCACACGATGTCTTCATGTTTGTTAAGTCGACTTTAACTTTGGAAGATTTCATTCGTATTGTTAATTTACTGATTGTGTGATACTTTATAATTAAAATTTATATACCCGAAGAAGCGAACTTTGTTATTACTTAAATGTAGATCAAACGTTTTTGAATCTCAATTATTTGAATAACATTATTTACTTCTATATATCCTGGAATTATTTACGGTTTGAAAAATGAAGTTCCACTATCGTCATTCCAAAATTTAACAGCCTAAATGTCATCTGTATTTCGAAATAGCCTTTCCATAGGTCATAAGAGCTAGATCATTAGAAACTGACCAAATCATTAACTCGTTCTGCATCCCACTACCCGCTAAATTTAGCATAACCATAATTACAACTAGCCTTAATTTAGATTCTATAATTAGTATAGATACGTGAATATTAGAAGCTTGTGTGTCCTGTTCAAAGGCATATCGATAGCACAAGCCAAATTAACTGTGTAATTACTGTCAGATCGGAATAATGAGGATATTGTACGGTTGAATTGCTGTGAATTGTTGTGTTAAGGGCAATTCTATTAGGAGGTATTGTGTTACAGCATTGGTGTTCAGAAATCATAAAGTTTGATTGTCAGTGTATCAATATATAACACGTTATAATTATTGTTTACCAGTAATTAATACTCTGTTATTAATTTCGCTATATGTTACTTATCCGGGTAAGCCGGTTTATAGAAGGAATATTAATAAGATTGTAAAATGGTTCATGGTTAGTAAATTACATAGTTAAGATGTTTTTGTGATTGAGGACGTCAAACATGCAGCGAAGTGGAGAAAATTAATATGGGAGGCTGCACGGACAAAACTAGGCAGAAATAAATGTTATAAAGTTGTAGTATTATTTTTTCTGGTATTGAAAAAAGGAGTTCATGCGTACCGGCAACTACCAACATAAGAATATTACGAAGAAATGAAATATGTGTCAAATAAAAAGTAATACGCGAACTAAATAGCATTAGATTAAATATGAATGTTATGTACAAAACTCCGATTACAATTTACAGTCAACCCTCTACAATTCCCTTGGGATGCAAAATCCACATTACCACCACTGCATACATCCATCATCAAAATTCCGTAATAATCAGCGTTCGAAAATGACGATTCGCATGTCCATTGTGGCGGAATAACTTCGTCAAAGGCGCAATGCAGAGCGTATTCTCAGAAGCGGTTAAATTATTTTCCCCGCACGGAAAGCGGTCAGCTGACGTGTTCAGTATTTCCCTTAATGAGTCATTGGAAGGTTAAGTAGCGGCAATTACCTATACTCGGGGTATTGAGTATGATATTGATATTTTTTTATTGTAAGTTTTCGATTACCTGTAGCAACGAAAATATTTTGAGAAAAAAATGTGTTAAACAAATAAAAAGTAAGTGAAAAAAGAAATGTTACGTAATATAGTATATATCCTGTATAATATTCAAATATTTTAAAATAATTTTATGCCCATGCAAGATTTATGTTTTATTCATCGTTGAACCTAATGCTTAGGTTAGGTATTTCCACAATTAATCGTTGAAAACGACTTTTTTATTGATTTATGAACTTTAAATCTCATTGCTGGTTTTACAAGTATCACCAAAAATACACGATCCACGAACCATCAATGAAAACTAACGTAATTATCGCACAATTTCTCTCACTTTAACAGGGTAAATATCCCACTTGTTCCTCAACATCAGATAGCCACATCAGACGTGACGTTCCGTTTCACGCACCAGTGGGTCGGGCGGCAGTGCGTGCATTGTGCCGGCGTATCGGCGCGTTAGCCACACTGGAACGGAACGGATTTATGGCACAGATTTGTTACGTCCTACTTTTACTGTTTCTACTTTCAAGGGGAGGAATGAAATGGGATTTGGAATGGTTTTTATAAAATGGAGTTTTATCGTATCAGAGTATTTGTCGTGTGTATTGAAAGATTTTTACTGAGATGACGATAATATGAAATTCGAATTAAATGTATGAAATTCTAACACTATCTCATACAAATTGTAAGCAATATATTTTATACATAAATTGTACAAATGTTTCATAGTTGCACCCTCATATTGCTTTTTTGTATTACTTTATTTTTATATTGCAGATAACTTTGCTTTAATATTTTACGATTATCATTTTGACTAGCTCTAACCTTTGCAAAAATATGCAGTCCCGGTCAATCACACCCTTGAAATATCTTTTATTTATGCCCAACAAGCTTAAAACAAAATTTGTTGTATTTTTAAATTTAACGCGTTATTGGCCATAAGTTGTGATGCGTGAGAATTTTTGTCCGCGTCGACGACCTGACGCGAATGCCCGGGAGTGATCGATTACTGTTAAATGGCGCTTGAAATAAACGTAAATTAACATTTAAGGGTGTTGTTGGATAACACAGGCTGGGAATTTGATGCTATTTTATTTGTCAAAAAATATAATAATATGTATATATTTTTTAGTTAATAAAGGGAAATATCGCGAGGAAATCTGGGTATCTTAGATGTCTTGAAATGAATGTCTATAGAATGTGAAGGTCTCGCAATCATAGACTCCAACATGTCTGCCGATGAAAAGAAAAAAGGAAAGTAGCAGTCATTAACGTATTTTTATATAGCAAAGTAAGAAAAACTTTTTCCCGATTATAACAAAATTTTCTTTTTCACGATCATCTTTTTAAAACAATGATTTTGTCGATATTTTGTTTTAACATTTACAGACGATTCTTGTATTACTTAATATTTTAGTTAATGTGCGTCAATACGACAATATCTCCATTATTCCAGACATAGCCACTTTCTATTACACTCTTATATACATGTATAAATATTTTTCACAAACAATAAATATTTTATTTAACTTCAACACAAATAATTTTAAACATATATAGCAATTGCTTAGACACTACGCAATATATTTACTTCTTATAAGTATGTTATAAATATTAATTACAACGACTATTCAATAGTAGTGCAAAATTGCATGTTATATATCAAATGTCCTTTACATAGGTGTAGTAAAAAGTTTAATCTGACTTTTACAAAGAGTTTGAAATTTAAATTTGGCACAGTTGCGGTAGGTGCTAACTCAAAATTCCAAAATTATTTTTGTTTATGACCAGTTCGACCACACTTAGAAGAGTATAAAAGTTGATACGTCATAGTCGTTTACCGTAAATAAATACCAGTAAAACATAGTCTTAATATGAGAATACATTATACATTCAAATTTCCACATCCATCGATGCACTACTATGAATAATATTCTTAACTACTAATAAAAACTAAGCGATGTTTATTGCCGTCGTAAACAAAACTCACTCGCGAACTCTTGAGCAATTATTACATAGCCTTAATACTATTGAAGCTTACAAAATACATTAACTTCTAAATTACAGTACAACTCTATCACATGGTGTGCCTAGAGAGTATTATACATACTTGCGACTAATACAGCGTCGACTAATCGCAGATATACGATCGAAGCGTCATGGAAAGTCGCAAAGATAAGCCTTGATGAAGAAAAACAAAAAAATAAAAAATCATAATGTTAAAACGTATTTCTATAATTATTTAATACTGATAATAGGTAAGTTCTCAAATAATATCTAAAAACACTAAGATATAAACTCGTTTTCGAGAAAAACCCGAATGTATTTCGTAACGTTGTTCATGAAATCAAATGTGAAAACTGTCGTCATACACTGATTTCTTATTTCAATATTTTGTGTCAGTTATTGAAAATGTACTAGCTAAATGAGCGCGTGTCTACATTTCTATATGAATGGAAATGAGTTGTTATTAATGGTGTACGATAATATACCCACTTTCATGGATAAGAATGTGAAAAATCTACTGAAGCATGAGCATCTAACGAGAACGTACTATTTCGCTACAATTAAACTACACGTCTTACTACTGGACATACTAAACTTAAATCGTAACTAAACACTACATTCTAAAATCTTTAGGATTATCACTGCCAAACCTGAATGCGATTATAACTATACTTGATTTTAATATGTCACACCTGAATGATTTTGATAGAATAAATAATTCCTATATTTCTTAAAAAAAATACTTAAAAAAAAGTATAGAAGTACAAAAATCAACCTTTCTCGTATCCGTCTGCAAAACCCAAACTTTCCATTGACAATTCATCACATTAGTCCCTGCGATTTTTAGTCGCGCGTCTGCCATCACTACACGAACTGCGCCGTTCCCGTGTCTTTCCAACAGCTGAAGCAGCAAGGCAGCGCGCACATGAGCGTGTTTTTAAATGCATCTCGGAAGTCGCGGTTGAAATACGCGTATATGAGCGGGTTTAGCGCCGAATTGAAGTAACCTATCCAGAATAAGACGCCGACGACCACGGCCGGCGTTTCACATGGCTCGCCACACACGTTCGTCGTGACATACCTGCAAAGATAAATTCTATATTAATTGTTTATAGAAAGATAAACAATTTTGTTATATTGTCTGAAGTCACTAAAACTACCACCTGGCTTTGTTTTCGGTAGCAGTCTTGATATACCCTGCATAAAAACTTATAAACGACCTTAGGCTACACAAGTTGTAGTAGGTACGATAGATTATGCGAATAAATTTTCTCTTAAACATTTATGTCGTGCCGGTCTAACAATTGTGTAAATTGTATATATATATATATTTATATATATACATACATATATATTATAGTTCTTAGTAGTAATTATCTATATTTGTACGTACTTAAACACTTGTTGTTTTTTCTATTTAATACTATTGTAACTTTTACGTGAGTAAATATTTATAAACCCACTGCAGCTTATCTCTGCATCACTCCAAGAGGGACTGGTATATAATGCCTCCAGCATTAAGTCCACCTTGTATACAATTTATATGAAGGTTAATAAATTAATAAATTAGGATTCCATTTAACATTTACAAACACCCACAAAACCAATTAAAATTTACTCCTAACTCAATCAGCATTCTGCAATAAAACTATTAAGGATTCTTATAGTAGTTTCAGTTTAAATTTTTATTGTAGTGAACTTTCAGTTAAACATAAAAAAACTTTGTAAGTCTGCACGGCTAAAACTCAAACAGTCGATCTAGTGTCATGATTTTTTGTCGCATTGTTCTCTTCTTAAGCTTTGTTCCAATTAATTTCGTATAAACATGGAAAGATATATATGGTCACAGTTTAAAATCGCAGTTTTAGTGGTACGATTTTTAACCGCGATTTTAGTATAATTGTTTTTTCAAAGAATAGTCTTTCATTAATCCCCATTTTCACGGGTAGAATTTCTCACCTCGATGATACAATTATCGTAAAAATATACACATTTGTCACATCACAATCTTGTGGCGGTTATGTCATGCAATAAAGGCATACGATTCACGCCGCGAGAAACCCGTGTAAATGGCGCTTTAAGCATAAAAGCAAATATTTTTTTGCATGGCCACAATTCAAAATGGCGGATATTTGTCTGGCCATAGCTGCGGTGACCGCCGCGCTGGCCGTAAGCGCGTCGACTCAATGCTGTGAGTATTCACGCGGAAGCGTTGATGCGGATTGGTCAGGTGTTGACGAGGGTCCGACGTGTATGCAGGTAGAGAGTCAAATCATGGTACCTTTTCTCATCTCTGCATCAGCTTAGGTTTGACTGTCAGAGAATGTCTCAGATATTAAGTCCACGTATATAATGTATTTGTATGAAGTGTAAAAAAAAAAAAAGGAGCAAATATTATGGCATATTTTTCCTATGCAGAAAACTTATTGAAATAAGGTTATTGAGTTTCGCAGCAGCGCAAGGAAGGAATAGTCAATATTTATGTGCTTGCATCGATTGATTTCAATCATGGATTTAGAGACAGTGAAAAGGAGATTTGTCATGGACAATATCTTAAACACTAGAATGCCCGAAACATTTATAAATCTATATTGCCTAAAAGCAGACATTTTGATTACAACACACATAAATACTGTATACCGGAAATGAAAGAAGGGGGAGGGGGTAATTACGATTGTTAATAAAATTATTTATATGTTGCACAAACATTATAAGAAATTTTCATTATATACTTAATTGTTTTTTATTAAAATCAAAAGGCAGTCAAATTACTTTCTTGGGCAATCTAGTGGTAAATCAATACCATCAATATACCCCAAATCGTTAATCTTAAACATTATTCACATACGAGTACAATGTTTTAAACTCAGTTATTAACAAACCATCAAGATTTACTTACAAATTAGAATTCCGTTATCTAAGTGTGCATCGAACCTTATTGGTATTTGACGGAACCGATAGCCGCTTACGTTGCTCAACCTTCATCTATCGCACTCGATTTGCAATTAAACCACCAGGCCTTAGTTCCCGGCATTTAATCCATTTAAACCCCATTTCAGGTTTATTGGGTTATCGAACGATTTTGAAAGCAAAGCTATTGAATACGAGTTCATAAAACTAATTCGGATAAAGTGTCATTGGCATGTCCAAATTAATGGATGGATGATAAATGCACAATTTAATATGGATGCATTGTCATGCCAAATATTATTTATGCACTTTTAGGCTTTCTGACGTGTTTTGAGTTTATTTTAGGACAGTAATTGTGTAAATTGTTGATGGTCATTTTTTAGATTTCGTCTTCTGAGGATGATGAAGATTTTTCTGAAAATTATCAATTAAACTAAAACTACGGTTCTAATGTTAATCTTTAATGTTTATGACATTATTATGGGCTCGAATCTTAAGGTTTATTTTATCGCATTTAATCTTATTTCCCATTTAGAGATATTGTCTTTGAGAATGTGAGGTTGAAAAATAAATAATGCGATTAGGTAATAAAAATCATTATTTAAAGGTTACAACTTTGATTTTAATAGATCGTGTAGGTTGGTACGTTACCAGCTTTAAGACATTCATAGTGCTTCCGATTAGGTTTAACGTTTGATTCTAATTGACAATAATCTTGTCTAAGGAATTAATGGAGCTTCATGGAATCTTCGTCAAGGAAAATGTTGATAGTTACTTGGGTTCGTTTAGCAAAAGTTCACTAAGGAGTCAACCGAAATCAATCGTTTTACAAAGTCCTGTACCAACAAAGAACCACAAAAACAAGTATTTTCACTGAAATCATAAAATATAATTATATTTTGGCCATATTAAGGTGAAGATGAATGAAGGTATGCCAAAATACGGCAAATAAATGTAATCGTTCGGTGAGACGGGTCGAGAGTACTTGACTCTCCGGAGAGCGCATCAAAAAGGTAATTAAAGCAGATGAAGCGAAGTACGTCAAGTAAGTAAGTAAGTACGTCAGATTCGTGGGAAGCAGAATTTCATTGTTTTTGGTAAAAGGTGTGCTTATATGAAAATTATTCAAGGTATAGGTAATGCAGGCAGCTAATGTTGGTAGTTCTCTTCTGCTATTGTGCTATGCAATGTTGATGGGACCAATTTTTTAGTAAATTAAATGGTCGTTATCAAACCGAATATTTACTATGGTTTCTAAATTATTTGCATATTACTATTATTTACGAGTACATAAAAATTGATACTAAATTGTGGTTCAGGCTTCGATGAATGTATTTTACAAGAGATAGTCACCGTCTCTGATTTTTTTTCGAATACCAACATAATAGAGACTCAATATTATTATAGTAATTAATTTGAAAATCTTACCAAAGAAAAAACGGCAGCCAACACAGCAGAAACGCTCCAACAATGATGCCGAGCGTGCGGGCCGCCTTATGCTCCGCCCTCCAAGACTTGCCCGCCGCTCGTATCGACGCACCTGAGACAAGAACATGTTAACTCCAACAAATTGTCTCATTATGTTGCCTGAGGGATATATTCAGCTACGTTCGCGTTTCGATGGACAATTCTGATTGCGCGAACAGCGCTGAACGCGGCCGAAGAGCGCAGAATAATAGAACTTGGAGTGAAGATTTAGCTATTGTCAAGGTTTAGGAAGGTCTACTAGTGCATAAGTTTGTCATTATAGCTAGACTACGTAAGCCTACTTTACATTTACCTAATTTATACAAGACCAGGATAGGAATTGTAAATTGCAATCAAATGTGCATATAGTGTCGAATGGCGAAAGACAACTGTCTGACTTACATACATAAATATCGCGCCTTTCTCCCAGAAGGGGTAGGCGGAGGTGCAATCAAGACACCCACGGTTCGCCTTATGTCTTTCGTCCCACGATGTGATAGGGGTCGAGCCCATTCCCATATCGGACACAAATTCCTGACACCGAACTGGTAATAAATAGGAAAATCCAATATCACTTTGCCAGATCTGGGATACGAATCCAAGACCTTTGTAATCGTACCATAGTACAGTTACGCCACCGAGGCACTCCGTCAGAAGGCAGACAACTGTCTGACTACTAATATCTGTGGTTCACACAAATATTTGTCTCGGTGCGGGGTTCGAACCCGCGGCCTCTCCTTTCACAGGCGGCGTCTAACCAACTGCGCGACGGACGCTGTCAATAAACCATAAATGAAATTAATTTAGAATGGGGTTTAATAAACGAACGTTCTGTTTAATAATATTGATCTATATGGCGTGGGACCGGTGTACGACCAAAGCTTATCCACAGGCGATATCTTAATCGCCGAGCCTTGAGAATGAAGGGATGGGTAAGAATTATGAACCTTTTGATATATTACTGGTGGAATGAAACGCAATAGTAATGCAGTTGACATCAGCTTTTTGGTGCCATTTGGACCGAAAGAGATGTTTATGATGTAATAATAGTATTTTGTTAAATGCTTTTGTATGAATGTCGAGTTATTTTTTTTAATTTATTTTTTATTCTGGCACGGCATGATGACTGCACTGCACCTGATGTTAAGCGCAAATGCCATCCAGACAGAGTATCGAATTGCACCAGCCGGCGGTCCCATGCCATTCGACACAATTATGCCGGCCTGCTGAGATGCTTCTTCACACTACTATTTTTGTTGTAATAACAATAAAAAAAATGTTATTTATATAAAGATTGAACAAATAAAAAGAGATGTTGACTGTCAGAAGTGTAAAATTGAAGTACTGAAAACTAAGGCTAGAAAGACAAAAGTATATTATCAAAATTATAACATAATACATTTTTCTACTATCCAGTGTTTATATAAAGAAATAACCACAACGGAGGTTACATTTCTCCAACAATTTTTAGTTCGATTTTTGGTAAAGAATAAACTTAAGGGCCCTTATTAATAATCTCGGATGAGCGAAGGATTAAATTTAGTCTAAGGCCTTAAAATTGACTCGATTATTTTGACTATTAATTTGACTATAATATGGAATAATAATTCACTACGATGTTTCCCTAGTCGTCTATGCAATTCCGTATTTATTCATTTAATCGTGAATAACTCGCTATTCAAAATAATCGAGTCAATTTTAAAGCCTTGGACTAAATTTAATCCTTCGCTCATCCGAGTTTATGAATAAGGCCCAAGGAGCTATACTTATGGAAATTGTACTCATCCTAAACTTGAATTGAGCTTCGATTCTCTACAACTACTTATGAATATGGCTGAATGATGTAGCTTCTTATTTTATGACCGACTGCCTTGCTGACGTCAATCGTTCAGGGAAACTATAAAGTAGAATACGAAACGATTTTGCGTGCCGAACTGCGTGGTGTCACGAATCCGCCCGGTCTTAAAACAAGTTAAGCCATACCAATATTTAATGCGAATAGAAAAATGAAAGACTTAATGCCTGAACAAAGTTATATTATCTGCATTAAATAGCTTTATAAATCACATGCTGTGAATTGTCACTCGTTTCAATATTATAGTATCAATTCGGTTTAAATAATTATTATAAACCCAAATATATTCAAGAGAGATTTGCCAAGTAATAATCCAAATTAATCTTGGTCCTAAATATACTCAAATCGCAGTTGATATCTAATACAACTTGCTAAGGCTTCATTGCAAATACACACAAGATTCATCAACCGATTGTACATGATTCTCTTATGTTATACAAAATTACCACTGACCCAATGAGACGATCCTGCGGGACACAAAATCTTCAAACTGAATTATGAAAGTTTTCGGCCCCTTAATTTATAAACAGGTACCTAAATGAGTTCCGCAGCCCTCTTTCTGTGCTTGAGTCTTTATGAGTTTCCATCTTTACGCAGCCCTCGTAAAAAAATGATATACGAGCGCAATCTACTTCATAAATGACGCCAGCTGACTTGAAATTAATGCCTCGCACTTATTCTGATATCCGTTACACTTTGCTCTATGATGACATTATTTATTCTTTATTGCATCCAAAAGAAACTGTACTGTACTGTACTGTATCCGCCCTGATAAGTCCAATTGCAAGGCACGAGCTTTCTCTACAATCATGAATATGATTGGAAGGAGTTAGGCGATATAGTACACCTCACTGGCTTAGTGCGGGTTGGCGGACTTTACATAACATAGAAATTCTTGCAAATCGCCATGGTATGCAGGTTTCCTCACGAAGTTTTCCTTCACCATTATAGTGCGTGGTGATTGACTATCAACACACACATAAATCCGAAAACTCAGAGATGTGTCTTGGGAATTAAACCCACGACCACCGTGAACATGCTGACAGCCGCGTCTGGTCCGTTTACAAACAGGCCACCACGCACTTTACAATTATTTTAATATCGCACCAAAAGAAACTACGGAAATCAAAAAGGAATTATGCGTATTAATTGCGGTATTCTCGTTGTAAACTTTTTACAGACAACCAGGGGATAGATATATTGAGGAAAGGTAAAAATGAGGGCCACCCAAAGTTTTTTTTAAGCGATTACGTTCTCTGCCAAAGTTTTTACGTTTTAGATTACTCTGTTGGGTCTTAGCTTCTGAATTGTACTACTTCCTTCAGTTTTCAGCTATTCTCGTTCAGGATTGACCACGATATTCAGCATGTTGATGATTCATTACACGGTTTGGCTTTAATTACTGAATGTTCTGTCTTCTTATCTATTATCATCCCGCAAGTAAGGAAGGCATGCAGAACGCGATTTTAATGCACTTTGCAAAAAGTTTGATATCTCTACCGTCGATCTAATAAATCAATAATGGACTAATCCATCCACGAAACTAATCAGTGCCGAGTAAATCGCCTCTTTGAATCGAAAAACAATTTAATATACAAATAGTAAGGAGTGGATTATAATTTACATCAATCCGTATAGCTTCCACAGTATATAATGACAGGTTAGATGCCGGATGTGAACCAAGAGGCCGCGGGTTCGATCCTCACACCGAGACAAACGTTTATGAGGCCCACAGATATTTGTCTCGTGTGTGGGTGTTTGTGAGACCAAAAATTCTCTTCGTTTTGATACCAACAACACAAAAAATTATCTTAATGTGGGGTCAGAACTATGTATGTGACTGTTGGGTGTATTGGTATTTTATAATGTTGGAAAACCCGTAACAGAGACCACATATGTGTGGTGTCGGAAAATTATTTACACCCGAGGCTAGGCTGGACTGGCTAGGGATGTTTAACATTCGCAAATTAATACTATATCTAGACTACACTCGATTAACCAGCAGACCTTTTGTCAGTGTCTCATGCCACTACATACGGGGTATATCCAGATTGCAACCGAAAACGAAAAAAAATAGGGACGATTTTCCTTATATCGTCGTTTTTATGTGGTGAATACATCGTTTTTCCTAAAATTATAATGTATAACCTTTTATTTCTAAAATTAATATTTTAGCAAAATCTATGTACATATTTACGAGTACTAACCCAAACAGGTTATTTAAAAAAATACAAAAAAAAATGTCGCTTAAACTACTACTTGGCCCTGTTTTCGGTCGCAGTCAGGATATAACATGTATAAATGAAGTTGGATACCTGCCGTATAAAATATGCTTCCTATAAAAAATTGTAGCACTACCTATATATATACGTCCCACTGCTGGGCACGGGCCTACTCTACAATCGAGAGAATCGATTGAGAGTGGTTAGGCCATATAGTCCACCACGCTGGCGTAGTGCGGGTTAGCGGACTTACATACCATAGAAATCCTTTAAAATCGCTATGCTATGCAGGTTTCCTCACGATGTTTTCCTTCACCGTCGTAGTGCGTGGTGATTGACTATCAATACACACATAACTCCGAAAAGTCAGAGGTGTGCCCTGGGATTTGAATTATTACTTAATATATGTTAATTTTATTTGTACAATCTGATAACATTTATTGTTTCGTTGGGCAATTCATGCAAACAAGAACAATTAAATAATTCGCTTGAATGAAATAATTAACGCATGTCACGTAATTAACAAATAAATCATTCAACAATGACATCAATCAGAAAGTAGGAAATGAACGCATTGTTGTGACCCTGTAAAATTAAACTACCATAGTCTTTATATTACCTAGCAAATATGAGATAAAATTTAATCTCAAAAGACTGAGACTGGTCAATGATAGTGTTGGCTAATTATTAGGTATTTCAAAGACTAATTTTGATTATAGGTATAGGTATTACCAACTGCTGTATTTTTTAACCAACCAACATTCAGATCTACTTCATTATCGTATGTTCATTATAAATTGACTGCCTCGGTGGCGTAGTGGTACTACGGTACTAGCAATCGTACCGTAGTACCACTACGCCTGACTGAGGTCTCGGGTTCGAATCCCGGGTCGGGAAAAGTGATATTGGATTTTTCTATTCATTATCACCCCGGAGTCAGGAATTTGTGCTCGATATGGCGATAGGCTCGCCCCTATCACATCGTGGGATGGAATATACGAGGCGAAACGTGGGTGTTCTGGTAGCACCACTGCCTACCCCTTCTGGGAAAAATGCTTTTTGTTTATGTATGCATTATAAATTAAAAGTGCGTAGACATGTCAAGTGTCATCAGTTGACAATTTCAAAAGATCAATTAGTAACTAAGCAGTAATAGCGTTAGTTATTATAAAAACATTTCCAATTTCTCCAACAATTATAGTTGAGCAATCACTTAGGCCGCGTGTGATGGATTCTCCGAGGTAATGAGAGTGGATCTGAAACGTACCCTTGTAATTCGGTTAGTCTGTCCGTCTGTGCGTCATTTAGCTCATTCGGTAATGTGTTTCGATGTTTTAGATTGAATTTGTAACTTTTGATTAGTTAGACATTCAATCTGCAAGTAATTAATTTTATAGAAAAGTGAAACATTCTACATGAATTTGGTAAATTATTAATAATATTGTATACAGTTGATGATGATGCAGTTAGGTTGAATTATTTAATAACTTTTGGTTAATCATTTTTTACGTGAAATAATGGTGATAAATCGAATTTTATTTTCCATAAGGGAAATAACATGTTTGTCTCGTTATTCTAGCCAATAAAATATTAAGCTTGTCTTTTTCTCTATCATATAAACACAAAACCATTCCAACTTCATAAGTTGCCCTAGTTAAAATATAGGATACTTCATCGATTTCGTAATACCCTGCTTCCATAACTTCCGGTAATGAAGGTTGGACCCCCGGTGTCAGGTAGCTGTCAGATTCGCGTTATAAAGTTGGGCACGGTTAGTTCACGTCTGTCGCTTCTGTCGTAAATGGTCTCTTAATTTATTAGTTTATGTATTAGGTATGAGAGCATTTAGTGTTACATGAATAAAACGTGCAGTGGTAATTGTTCTATAATTACTATTGAGTCTAATGAAAAGCTTCGAATAGTTTAAAAGTATTGCCTTTGCAGAGATATTAAACCAGTTTCTATTTATTTTGATTCTATTTATTGCTATTATTAGGCCTCCGGTTATGTAATTGATTAAACGCAATAACGTAGCAAATGAAGTAGCGTTCACATCGGTACTCCATGCCATGGTACGCCTATCATTGCAGTCTTATCCAATTTAATGTGTAGCCAAGATTACATCATTATTAGTAGAAGAAATAAAGTGATGCAACTTAAAAATTAAACCTAAAACGGGCAATCTATCTTGTGTAAGTTTTGGTTCGAAAATTTTCATGTAACCTTGGAAATTATATGGTGGTATTAAGGGTTGTGCTTCTCTCTTCGGTCACAGGAAGTCCACTGCTGAACATAGGCCTCCCTCAAGGATCTCTACATTGACCTGTTGGACGTGGTTCTGCTTACCTCTTCAAATACAGGCGAGAGGGTATTATATACGTATTCATATTCGTTTGACTACGAATGATTGATCACCTATCGATAAACATCATAAACGTTTCTATGTGAGTCAATCAAAATCCAATTGGGAAGCTAATGCGAACTTCCGATAAATAAACATAGTGATTAGGTTATATTTGATTCCTCATACGTGTGTCAATACGCTTCAAGTGTGTTTATACGGAAATGTTGTGTTTAATCGCCGACTAGAGGCTACTGGCGAGTTTATTTAGTCATCGCTGTTGAGAGATTTTGCAAATAAAAGGTTGTTCAGTTGAGAATTATTATTTTAGAAACGTTAATAAACTATTTAAATAAAATGTAGATTAAATATGAAACTATTTTAGTGTTTCATGCACTTTTAAAGAATTTTATACAAGATTTAATGTACTTAACTATGCATATCCAATGTATAAAATACTTTTAATACTGCGAGTAATTTAAAAAAATATTGGTTCTGAAATATATAGTTTTTTTATTTCAAGATATCATTTCTGTTGTGTTAGTTCTGTTTAATTTTTAAGTGTTGGCTCGTACTGTTGATGTACTAAATATTTTTTTACCTCATAGTATCTCTTATATAGTTTCATACCTCCCACTTAAAAACGAACGAGAAAAATTAAATGGTTTCTGTTAATATTCTCGGTTCAACGAAGTTTCAAAAAGCGCTAACGTAATATTTTTTTTTTACATTATCTTTTCACGGAAATTCCGGCTGCCGGAAAACGTGGAAAGCCATATTAAGCTTTTTAGTTTTTACGGCAAATACATTTTATTTAAAACTGTATTTTCTTGTTAATTTCATTATAGAATTTACGTAACTGGACCAAAATAATTTCTATCTCGAAAAAATAATGAGTTGCAGGAAAAATATAAAAATAATAAATATAAAGAGAGATATTTTTGCGACTACGGAGTAAATTTCATTTATGTACCTATTTCTAGTAACCTGTTTCAATTTACTCCTTATTTAAATTTTTTGTCCGTTCAATGGTTGCCTGGAAGAGATGCTTTAAGAGAATTGTACAATATTTTAATTTATTTTGTGGACTGCCTCGGTGGCGTAGTTGTCCTATGGTATGATTACAAACCTGAGGTTTCAGGTTCGAATCCCGGGTCCGGCAAAGTGATATTGGATTTTTCTTTTCATTATCAGCCCTGAGTCAGAAACTTGTGCCCGATGTGGCGATAAGCTCGCCCATAACATCGTGGGATGGAACACACAAGGCGAAACGTGGTTATCCTGATACCTCTACGTACCTCTTTTGGGAAAAAGGCGTGAGTTTATATATGTTATATTTTTCTGTTGCTTTTTACTTTTAGTTGCTAAAATACAGTAAGAAATTTTTGGTATTAAATAATCTGTTGAATAAAATTTGAAGTATCCTCGATGGAGTATTAGAACAAATATACCTTTTACCGGGGCCAGTGTATTATGTCGGGTAACCCCGCAAACATCCTCGAATGTAGGTCGGAGTCTTTTGTTCTTCGCTTCTTAATAAAGAGTCGAGATGCAGTGTCATATTATTTGCCAATAGCAATTTTATTCCTTTATTTACTTGCGGATATACGAGGTATGATACTTTAGATACTTGCGAATTATTAAATAAACGAGACGAAATTTAATATATATCTTGTATTTATTTATTCAGAGCTGATTTTTCAATTCTTACATATAAAAATCGTCAATTATAATACAGTACATGCAATAAAAGATAACGTTGTATTAATTTTGTCCAAATGAGTCACTTTATATTGAGCCAGATTATAATTTATTTGATGGATTTAACTAATTTCTGACGAATGGAAAATCTTGTCTAGATGCAACGTACTCGTAGTTTGGATACGGCAGTGATAACGACATATTATTAAATTACTATTGGCAACGTTAGTACCGTTTGAAATGAGACTGATATTGGGTGAAAATAAAAAAAATACTGACCTTGTGCGTTTAATTCTGTCGCAGCCTTTGCCAGTTCCCTGGTAGCCACAGCAGACGAGCAGCTCGGCCTCCACCCCGGCGGCGGCTGCCCACTCGAAGACCTTTTGTTAGAACCGCCAGAACAATACCCTGAACTGGCTGTATCACAGCTCACATTCACAGACTTTCTTGGACTGGCCTCCTTACTTGGACAGATATCTCCCAACGCCATAACTACTTCCCCAAACTCTGTCTCTTCAGGACCAACTTCCGTGAATGTGCTATAGTTCGGACTGATGTCTGACGGTCTTCTATCCGGGTGGAGGTAATGAGAATGATGAGCTGAGTGCGATGTGTGCTTCATATGGACAGAATTTAGAAGAATATTTGAAGAAGTCCTAGTTAACGCCTCTCGTTGCCGTATAGCTTCCCGGAATATTCTGCAGTACATAGATATCATCACTAGACTCGGTATCCAGAAGGAAACGCTTGATGAGACGATAGCATAAACCATGTTGACTTTGAATATGCAAACGTCTGGGTTTTCTTTTCGATATTGCCGGTGTTGTTCTGTGGTGTACCAGCCCATGAATATAGGCACGAAGCTGATGAAAGCAGGCCATAGCCACACATTAGCTAACATAAAACACACTGTTCTGTGAGTCATTGTGACTGGGTATTCTAGAGGCCGTACTATAGCATAATATCTGTCGACTGATATGCAGCAGAGGTGTAGTATCGAAGCGCTTGAGAAATACACGTCGAGTGAATTGAAGATATCACAGACTAGAGGGCCGAAGAGCCAGGCGTCAGTCAATTCTGCACTTGCGTTGAAGGTCATCGCACACAAAGCGACGAGCATATCCGCGACGGCGAGACTGACGACGTAGTAGTTAGTGAGGACTCGAAGCTTCCTGTGCCGATGGACTGATATGATGACGAGAGCGTTTCCGAATAACGCGCCAAGTATGATGGTTGTGAAGACCAGGCCTTTGAGGATGAGGATGATGGTGTGCTGCCAGTGGTGGTCGGGCGCGGCAGGCGGTGCCAGCGTTGAGTGCAGCTCGTGGAGAAACGCTGGCTCCGTACCGCGCCCGCGCGCTTCTACCTCGCTCCGGAAAGTGCCATCTGTGGAACAAAATATATTGTTAAATAGGTCTTTTGATGGTCCGACACTACACCAGCGTGGTGAACTATGACTGTAACCGTCTCAATCGGTCTCTTGGTTGTAGAAAAGTCCTGCGCTCGAAAGAGGGCGAATATGGGTTTGTTATATAAGTCTTTTAAAGTGGTTATTTTATAAAGTGGTTCGGAGTCATGGATAATAATTTATGAAACCCAATAGGGTTTCACTATATTTTTTTAATACTCTGGTTCTGGACAGAATAAAACTACTTAATGGCGTTTTCAATTTATAGCGTCGTACTTTTTACTCGTAACAAGGTTAGAAGTTTACTGATGTTTTAAATAAATACCCGTTATGAAATTTAAAATAAGCATAGTTATAAAACCTAGTCTGCTACACCATTTGCAACTGGCATACCCTTTTAACAACTTAAAGTTTGATTAATTAAATTAAAGGCGTAAAATATTTTACAGGCCCAAGTTTTGTTAACTTGTGTCGTAAAGATATAAATTCTTTACATTAAAAAGTTTCTTTATTAGGATAAGGCGAGTCTAAGGTGGATTGGGGCAAAGAACGGAGGAATTCACAAAACAAGTTCTAAAAGGGTGTATAATTTTATCTGAATTAGCATAATCTGAAACGGCTCCTTTACAAATATCCTATTCATTACTTTCATGTCGGTTTATAAGAAATCTTTTTGTACTGGTGCTTTAGGTATAAGTTTGTTTAATAGTCTATTGACTCTAATGGAATTCATTGATTTTGTAGTGATGGGCTGAGCTTCAATATAGAAAAATTGCAGTATATAGGCATAAGATCTGTGAAAACAGTGGTTTGTGACAAATCTATGTACCTAAATGGAAAGCTGCAGCGAAGTTTAGAGTAACTATAGATTTTTGAGCCTTGGGAAACCCTAATTACCTTAAAGACTGACGAATTATAACAAATACGTCACTCCAAATAACACCAGTTTACAATAGAATAAAGATTCTTGTAAACTATTTCAGCAAAATGGGCCCATTAGCCTTGTAGGTAAAGTTAACGCTACACGCCTAGAAATAAGTAAGACATATTTATCGAAGAAGGCAAAGACAATAGTAGTCATCATTTCTAATTACAGTCTTAAACGAATAAAACAATCGAATTGGCCCTATCTTGCATTCGCAGATGTTTTATAAAAATGAATCCATGCTGTATATTAAAAGTATACAATTCATTCTTAAAGATTCCAACAATAAACACCAAAAACTATTCTTTCAAGCACTCCAGACACATTAATCAAAAAAATAAAAGAACGACGGCGACAAATCTCAGACAATCGCTTTGTTTCACGAACAAAACATTTCAGCCAAAAAATCTGCGCGTCTTTAAACACGTCAATGACAAACATTCAATTATTTAGACAAGGAGCTGTTTGGAAAACGGTTTTTTCAAAATTGACTCTAACTTGCGTGTAATTGCATTTTCAGCTTCAATCTTAGTAAATAGGGAATAATATTGTTTATGCAAAATGCACTTTGGTGATTTTCGTGACATTGCGTTGAAGTGGCTTTGTATTTGTGAAATGTCCTTCTTTAGCGTGATTTATGAGTCCACAAATGCTTGAGAGGTTACTTTAATTCGTTAGTTTTGTGGCAGTTCTAATAAACTGAAAGACTCTAGCTTCTTTGCCTGGTTAATCTAATGTTAGGGTACGCAGTAAACCGTAAAGTTATACATATATACCACAAATAAATTTATTTTATTCATGCTTGTCCCGTATCGGATTACAGCCAGTTATCGCGATTGGCTTGCCACTATCATGGGCCGGAGTTATGGCAAAATGTCGGCTCATATGTTTCACCTACAATTTCCTTTAATTTACTAATAAAGATATCAGCGTCTGCATATATTTCATGTGGCGGACTATATGGCCTAACCTCACCAATCGAACTCTTAACGGTCGAAGAGGCCCGTGTTCTTCAGTGGGACGCATATGGACTGTTGTAAACATATTTATTTTCTTATTTAAATACAACACTTAACATCAAGTGCTCAGTCACTTGAAATTTATATAAGAGTTTAATTTTATTACAACAAGTCACTGCGAAGAGCCGCGCTGCAATCGTCGCTAAGCTTTGACTTGGAGTTAAGTAAAGTCCCAAGTCCCGCTGCAATTTAATAGCATTAATTTACGTTAAGTTTATACAGGGTGTATTTATTTTCGAGTTGCAGATAAAACTTGCCGATCGAAACTGCTTTAGGTGAAAATAAAAAAAAATTGGGAAAATTAGTTTATACTTTTAATTCACAATATATCTAACAAATATGTAATCCATTGGGTAAGCTGTTTGCTATACTTATGAAATGGAAAAAATATTCATGCTTGGTTTTTAAGTCGAAAAGTTAGGTCTATAAGTCAGAATAAGCTGGCATACGACCATGGTAGTTCTTTGGATATGACGTAGGTCTATTTAACTAAAAATATATACCTGATAACTATCTACTTTTAGGAGAATAACATCAAGTAATTTGTACATGATCATGTCAAAGGAGTATTTTCTTATTTTCAACATTTAAGCTGGCGAGTTTCACGTAGTCATTTTTTTACATTACAACGCCTTGAAGGAAAAATTTTATTGGGAAATAATTACAAATATAAATACAAAAGGCATTATACAACACAGCGGTCACTATGACCTTCCAACATTCACAGATTTCTCAACATTCATGACGTAACAATCCAAAAAAACACTGAAAAGTCACAAGGCAAGTCTTACACAACAAAAATCTCATGAAAGTTGCATGGCTTCGGTTAACGTAACTAATTTGAAGTTGCGGTCACAAAACCTCACATCGATCGGAAGCCGCAAGGTCAAAGGCAACTGTTTGGCAGGCGGTGTTGGAATCCCGCCAGCCACCCGTGATCCACATGCAGTTTTCGGATATTTATTACCACTGGAATTTTCAAGTATTATCGGTTTGGGCGATTAACAAATTGTTATTGAATTGTTGAAAGAGATCGATCGTAGTGAGGAGACCGAAAATTGCTCACTTATTTGTAAGGATTTTCTGTGGTGTTCGGTATAGTGATGTGTATCTGTGTTGTATTGCAATTTTTATAGTGTAATGTAAATCCAAAGAATCACAGACATACATATGACTAGAATAGACACGTTCAAATATGATAAATTTAGTTGCTACGACCATCAATTGTATATCCTGCGCGACAGCCTGAGCTATATTGCGGGACGTTGCTGTTATAGTGCTGACGCCAGTTCTAAATGCCTTTCGACTTTTCTGGTCATGTAAGAAGTTGATCAGTTAAGATGGTGACTGGTGGGTTAGTAAGGTTTTAGAATTGATATTTAAAGAATCATAAAAGAAGCGTTTATTACTAAGGTAAGATCATTTAAAAGCATTTGCAGGAATCTGAATTGCTCGTATATTTTATTTATTTTATTTTATATCCGTAAATTAAACGCAAAGAAGACATCACATCTCGAGTCACAATACAAACTATATCTATTTCTGGTGGTCTCTTAAAAAATGTCGTTTATAATAATCAACACAATAAAGCATCTTTCCTTGTTTACTCGTATTAAAAAGTCACTCAAGTTGAATACCGCAACTGGAGTTACCAAAATTCTTTAGTAAAACGTTTTTAAAGTCTTAGAATCAATATTATAAGCTTGTGTCATCAAATCTTAATCCAATTTTACTTGAATAACCAGAAAAAAAATCATTCTATTTTACGATTTATAAAATAAATTTAAAATTCTCAAAAACTCTCTGTAACGTTTCCAAATTGTATTATTACGTTGGAGGCGTTCCAAACGTTTTTCTCGTTAGAGCCAACTTGCGGCGAATATAAATATTTTGATTTCAATGTAAATGGTTTTTTAATTGCATCTCAATGGTTTTTGCAGTCTTTGGTCAAATAAAATTTATTAAATTATTTTTATATTAAACATTTGCATTTTGCGAGAACGTCCACGATCTTAGTGAGAATTTTTTGATTTTTCATGAACGCAATAGAGCTTATTTAATTTTATTTAAAAAATGGATGGCTTCGTTAATCTATCTCACAGAAGATCGACGTGAAGCGACAGGCTGGCTGTCGCGTTTATAAATACCCTTTTCCTCTTTCCATCCTGTTTCTTTCCCGTTCTCTTCCCAATTTATTGGACCGGCATTACATCCATGATCCAACGTGATTTCGCCGGACTTATGCAAAAAAAACAATTTTAAGAAAGGTCCTCTGCTGATAGTTGTTCTCAAGAAATTACAAGATATAAAAATTGAACCGACTGCGTTAGGTTGGTGTGGTAGACTAAAACACTTTCCCGAAAGAGTTGTTGTCAGGCAGGCAGTCAATAAGATTTTAAGCCATTTCATCGTACAAAATGGCTGAAAAATCAAATTGACCGACTTCATGAAATTGTGGGATAAGGGCAAAAGAAGTAACAGTGAACTATGACTACAGAGATAACAGCTTCTATGGCGTAGTTTGTTAGACGCCGACTGTGAAACGAGAGGCCGTGGGTTCGATCTCGCACCGAGACAAATATTTGTCAGGCCCAAAAGTATTTGTCAAGGGTCTGGGTGTTTGTGAGACCTAAAAATCTCTCTTGGTTTCTAATACCCACGATACAAGGCTTAATTGATATTAATGTCGGTCAGGATTATTTATATGACTGTTGGGTGTATTTATAATTTTATTTATTTACTAGCTTCTGCTCGCAACTCCGTTTGCGTGGTTATCTTTATAAAAAAATTCCCATCCCGTCCCGTCCCGTTATATCCCGCCTTGTCCAGTCTCATTTTCACTCAAGATATGTAATCCAGTCCTATCCCATCCATTTGGGTACAAAAAAGTAGCAAATATATCGGAATTCCTCCCTCATCCCAAGGGAACACTACATTTTTGGATTAAAAGTAGCCTAAGTGTTCATCCAGGGTATCAGCTACCTCCATAACAAATATCATCAAAATCCATTGAGCCGTTTCTGAGTTCACACTCACAATCGGACAGACAAACAGAGAAAAATTCTAAAAATCCTTAATATTGTCCCCCCATATCAGTTTTTCTCATTTATCTTCCAAGTACAGACATCGATCGTTTACAAATTTTTTATATGTATAGATTAAATATAGCAGTAGCCCTTTAATTGTTTCGTACCTAACTATTTTATATTCTTGACATTTAATTAATTTCTGTATCATAATAAATTTCTGAGCTCAATAAGTCACGAAGTTGATAAAACTTCGTAAATTAATGAATATCTTAAATTAAATATTGCTCAAGGTGATGTACTAATTAGGAATAAGGTTCATAAAGGTCTCTCATACACGTGCTTGTAAAAACAATACTATTTAAACATGGTAGATATAATTGGGATATTTATCTAGTGATATAATAATAATTCAGTCCTTGCATGACCTACTTTAGTGCTCGGGACTGCCCTTCAGTAGCGAGTTTGATTGAGTTATAAACGTAATGATATATGTTATTTAATTAGCGAGAATGACGGGATGATAAACGTCATACCCGTCCATAAACAGGAGGAATATCATTCATAATTTATTACTGTTCAGCACTGCATAGTGCATAGAACTGGGCTTGTAAACTTTAGGTGTTAAGCATCTCCAATGTTCAGAAGATACTGTCTATAATATCCGGTATTCATTTTTACTCAGTGGTACTATAAATTTGGTACCGCTAAAAATACCGTTTATTGATATCCATTCGTTATAGCCGCAATCGACTGACTGCCTCGGTGGCGTAGTTGTACTACGGTATGGAGTTCGAATCCCGGGTCGGGCAAAGTGATATTGGATTTTTCTATTCATTATCAGCCCGGAGTCAGGAATTTGTGCCCGATATGGCGATAGGCTCGCCCCCTATCACAACGTGGGACGGTACAAGGCGAAATGTGGGTGTCCTGGTAGCACCTCTGCCTACCCTTTCTGGGAAAAAGGCGTGAGTTTATGTATGTATAGGTTATAGAAGGAAGATGCTTTTGATTCAATTGTAATACCTATATAGGAACAGGCTAGACAACTGTGATGTCTAAATCGTAAATTTTATTCAATAAGGAAATTCTTCTAGTTATTGACGGAAAGTCGGATCTCAAAAATTTCAGGAGCTTTAAACAGTAACTATAGTTTTAAAATACAGCCAGTCAATCATTCATCTATAGATTTTAATCCGCTAGTAAAGGCGTAAGCAATAGTTGAAAGTTATATTAAATTTTCGTTAAAGAAATTAAAGATATAATAGAAACAACATGGCTCCTACGATATCGCGGAATGGAGCTAAATTTATACTATGACGTCACAATACACTATGCTGCCTAATGAAACGTCGGTACAAGCGATTATGACGGCAATTATGTAAATTTTCATAAAAAAATATTTTTAGTTTCACTCCACAATTCTCAAGAACAAATTGAAAGCATAAAAGCCGCTTTCAAGATTGTGGGAATGGATTTTCTCTCATTAAAACAAGAAATAATGATTCTCAAAGATTTTTATTCGTTTCCTTGGCGTTTCTGTATTCGTGTCGCGCTTGAGAGCTGTACATGGACGGAATAGTTATTTTTGAAACGCAATTTCCTTTTCTGTGAGAAGGGTGTTCATTTTAATAAGTATCTAATTTGAGTTGATGGACTTTTTTATAATATATGGTGTTCAGCGAGGCTGCAAAGTTGTCGAGTGGAAGGCGCGTATCAGCAAGCATAGCTTTACGAATAGATGAAGTTCTCAAGAAGTCGCCAAATGCAGGCCCCTTCACATAACTCTAGAAGACCTTTGCCAGTTTAGGGTGGTGAAAATGACAATCACCAAGACACAAATACTACCAAAATTAAAAGGTATATTCACATATCCTTTTTATGAAGTAGGAGACTGTCTCGTCCTCACACTCGCCACTGCAACTCCTGTAAGCCAGGATCAACAGTGGCACGCATTTTAATGACACCGATCATTGAAACTCAGCGCGTCTCCGGTAATGTCTAACTTGTCTTTAACCCGCCACGAAGTTAATCATAAAGTTAAATTGATAGGAGGTGTTGGAAATCTTTTTTGTCCACTTCCCTCCGTAACAAAGCGGGTTTTTAAGAAGTAGTCGGCAAAATGCATAAACATGCGTTAGCGTCGATCTTACGATCTGCGTTTTAGCAATTGTTACGCAAAATAAATATAAAAAGAACACACCTGAGCTAACACAAGAGATCAACAGAAATACAATATATTGGCCCAACATTAAGATAAAATCTTGTGTCATAGATATCAATAACAACGATACTTTTCGGCCTTGACCATTCAGACCCAAAACAAACATTTGCGGATCGCACAAACATTTGTCCGTTTTATATTAGAACCGCTAACCCCGAGTAATATTATTATATCCAGTATTTCACATGAAAGTGTGTCCACGGTCGATTCACATCCATTATAACGTTCAATGCGATTAGTTTTCTATTACGTTGAACAGAAGTATTCCGAGAATTCGTGATTACAAAAGTTATTGAACGGTATTCCGGCATATGATTATTACTGAAGATAGTGGAAATTGTTTGGTCAGAGGTCCGATTGGGTTGAATGTTTCATAATCTCAAGGCTGTATAAGAATTATACACATAAACACACGCCTTTTTCCCAGAAGGGGTAGGCAGAGGTGCTACCAGAACACCCACGTTTCGCCTTGTATATTCCGTCCCACGAGGCGAGGGGGCGAGCCTATCGCCATATCGGGCACAAATTCCTGACTCCGGGCTGATAATGAATGGAAAAATCACTTTGCCCGACCCGGGATTCGAACCCGAGACCTCAGCTTTGCAATCATACCGTAGTACCACTACGCCACCGAGGCAGTCAGTATATAATATTGTTTAAGGAGGTAGAAGTTTTTTTTTATTGTCAGTGTATTTTGTTAGCTGTAGCACTCTTGTATTTGCGCGGGTGTGATATCTCCCAATTTAATTGTTTCTTACATGACATAAATGAAATAAATGTGATATCGAATGACTATTGAATTGAATATAAAACATATTGATTTTTCCAAGCAAGGCCGTACATGCCGTAGGTGATGCGACCTCAACAGTCTAGAATAATAAATTATATAGGCATTTCCGAGGGGTGGGGCAAGGCCTATTATACATGTCTTAACTTATCAAACAGCAAAAGATTGTATCTTCAGCCCATCTATCGTACCTTTAGAATTACAATGACGCAGGTGCAAAGAACCTTTACATTGCCTTTATAATCCACAAACATTTTAAAAGTGACAAACAACCCAGTGCAACATCGACTTCCGTGTAATTACCAAAAACCCGCTAGATACGAGTAGTGTTTATTGAGCAAAATTTGAAGGCAAGTTTTGTATTTTTCAAGTTTCAAATGCGTTTTTCTCGAGTTCATACTATTTGCACTTACGTCATTGTAATTCTAAAGGTGCGCTATGTTGATTCAATCCCTGCAAATTCTGTTTTCTAGCAGTTGTTTCAAGATGTTTGTGAAGTTTATGATATTGTTGGGTTTACTTTTTGTGGAACTTTTAAATAAATACAAAAAATAGTATTCTGCATGAATTTATAGTGCTTATGCAGATTACTTGTGTTATATCGGTATTCACCGGCTATGACAGCCTCCGTGGCGCAATTGGTTGGACGCCGGCTGTGAAACGAGAGGCCGCGGGTTTGATCCCCGCACCGAAACAAAATATTTGTTTGAACCACAAGTAAAATGAAATGAAAATGAAAAATGAAATGAAAATAATTTATTGAATCCATTAAAATGTTCAACATTATTTAGATTCAGTCATTTCTTTTTTCTACCACCCGGTTCGGAAAGCGGTTTTCACTAGAGAAGAACGGGCAAGAAACTCTAGTGTTGCTCTTTTCAAAACCAGTTTACAATATCGTGATTATTACAAAAATTACAAGTTGGTCCAAATCAGAGCAGTTCATTAATAATTTGTTATAATTTGCAAGTGAAATATATTTTTAATACAATATTGTTTATATTCTGTTTAATATGGCTGAGTGAAGTGAAGTAGGCCAGAACGAAGAATCAGTATGCCCTGTTTCACCAACGTAGTGAATACTCGTGAAAACCTTATGTAATCTATAAATCAGTTACAATGTAAGCAAATCGGACAGACCAGTCCACACAAGCAGCACCCGTTCACGAGTATGACGCATGTGCCAGCCATCGGCCTCCTCAACCATGCTACAGGGAAGTGACCGACCCGGCACACGACGCCGCCGCAAGCACAGACTTTTAAGCGAGCATGACATACCCAATCGCTTACAAAGTAAAATACAATGTGTAAAGTTACTTAATATAAATTACAATATACAGAGCACACCGATACCTCCGCTCCGAAATACTATCTATATGTTTAATTTTATTCTATTCCCAAGCCTTATTATCATCTAGATATTCAGAAATTTTATAATAAGCTTTATTGCATAATTGTTTCTTGATAGTATCTTTGAATTTTTTAATAGTTAAGGCTTTCATATGAGTGGGAACTTTGTTATAAAAGTGTATACAGTAACCCTTAAAAGATTTGCTGATCCTGTGGAGTCTGGTCTTATGACTAGCTAGATTGTTCTTATTCCTAGTATTTTTGTCGTGAATATCGCTAATCTTTCGAAAATTTTCTTTATTCTTATGGACATACATTAAATTTTCATAAATGTATTGTGACGCTACTGTCATTATATTTATTTCTTTATTTGCTTAGTATTTGCTTCGAGTACCCACTTTCTACATACCCACGACACAAAACTTCATATTAGTGCGGGGTCAGGACTATGTATGTGACTGTTTAGTGAATTTATTAATTTAAAAAGATGTATGCGAAAATTTTACTAGGAACGCGACATACTTCCGCCGATCATTGTGAATGGTCCGTGATACGGACGACTACGGATATCCTACAACAAGCAAAAATAAGCCCTAGTCATAATATTTAGACTCAAAAATTGTATGTTAATTGATTATACGTCAACCTTTAAAGCCCGCACCAATCCTCCGCAGACAAGAATACCATTTCACTACAAATAAACAAAATGTTACTTTCACCGCAAAACATCAGTGAATTGACTATTTCCAAATACATTTTATTAACACCGAAAGACGAAAATAAGGCAAGGCAACCTCGGGCCCTCAATTCATTAGCAAGTTACATTAAGAAAATATTTACTCAAGACGCGTTTGAGGTGGGCGCGAATGCTCCCTTCAAACAAATTAAAGCACGCATTTCAACATTTTAGGTAAATATTTTTATGAAATAGAAAAAAATGTCGAGTGAATTAAATTTGGATGGAATTATTCGAGAAATAGAATTAGCTTTTCGTCTTTAACGGATTAATTCTAGATTTATTATTTGAAGAGGCGTAATAATGTGATGAGTATGCTTAGGTGGAGTTAGATTAATATTAATGTTTCATTTTTATTATATTATTTTTATTGTAGTACTCGTATTTGCTTTAAGGATTATGGAAAGGAGTGATTAATCAATATTGCAATTCTATGAACCTCAATTTCATGTACTTCAAAAGAAAAGATCACGAAAAATAAATAATTGACCTTTAAAAATAGGAGTATTTTTTATTCTATATTAGATATTAATTTTCTCACTAAAATCATTCTTTTAAAAAGGAACTGTGCTCCCAGCCTACGCCTACGGGTTATTATGGCACTGTCTTCAACACTATGCCGGAGACTTAACTTAGCGAAACACGCATTCTACGTATCTACATACATCGGCCTTTCTAAAGAAAACAAATTTCCAAGACAAATTACCCTCTTCCTTAATTCCTGACTATATCTAATTCCCAAGGAACACGAGATTCTAATTTAACTATGCCTAGACTAAATTCCTTTTCCTCCTAGTCCTGATTACTGATAGATATTACTGATTGTATGTCTCTCAAATGTGAGTGGTGGCCTGAGTAGGTATCACCGAAATGTTTATCTCCCCATCCAAAGAGCGGTGTAAATGTACTGTTGTGTTCCATTCTGAAGGAAAGTATAGCTAGAGTAACTACCGGACATAATGAGACTTAACATCATATGTCTTAGTATGGCGAGCGCAGTGGAATGTCAAGCGTTGCTTTTGTAAATTGATGTTGTTTGGTTTTGCTACTATTCACGGGCGGTCGCATCGCTTAACATCAGGGGAATGGCGTATTCGTCTCGCTATTTATAAATATAAAAAAAATAGACATACGTTACCAAGTCTCGACCACTTCTGATAGATATAAATAGATACCTTCAAGTCCTGGCTACTGATAGATAAAGGCAACCGCAAGGAGAGGGTACAGTTGAAGCAGTGCGACCAGTAATTAAGCTGGGACGTCTTGTGGTCGCGGTCGGCGGGCTTTGATCCCTGTTGGTTTGCAAGCGCGGCGTCGTTAAGGCTAGTGGATGTCTTGCAGGCTAGTTAGATTCTAGTAATTAGGATTGATGCAATGAAATATTATTAAAATAGGATGAATTAATTGGATTTTACGAAAATGATCAAATAAAAGAAAGAAGGGGAAAACTATGTAATGGTAAAGAAACAAAATAGATTTTTGCTGTATTTTTGTGGTATGACTTCGGAGTAAGAAAAAAGCAAATTATTTTTTTTATTTTAAGGTCGACTTTGGTGCATTCTTAGTACATATCTTCAACCTTTTCCATACATACAAAATGATGTTTCGAAACCCCCATCAACTTTAAAAAAGCAAAAAATAAATAAAAGACTTGATAACCTAACTAACGCAACTGTGTGTACATAACAACTGATAGGCCGCGTATCAGAACAATGTTTGACAAACCTTTGTGTGGTTGGCAAATAATTGTTCCAAGGCTTACGATAACTTGGGTGATTTTTTCTTAGCGAAAAATTGTGAATGACTCCCGTCTTAAAGAAGGTATGTCGAATTTTTACGAGTCAAAACCTCATGTTTGATATCTGAGGTACTATAGAGGAACTTTGGAAACCCAAAATGAACACGTTTCATATTATACTGATAAGACTCAGCATCTATTGTTAACTGTCAAGTATAATATCAGGGGTTTCCTAGTGCATGAAGCGGCTTTAGGTGAATATTAGGCGCTCGACGGAGAAACATTTGGTGCATAAAGATTTGGTTTTTAAGCAACGTGTGCGAACATTAATCGTTAATTGCGTCAAAAAATGCAATTTCATATGATTTATTTAGTATATTTTTTCATCGTCTAACCATTGAAAAAAACTTTTATAAAAAGTAAAACTATATAATCAAAATTCTATTATCACGGTGAATTATGGTTACTTTGAAACACTAGCATTGAACATTCGTAAATAAATGGATTGTTTCGAGGCCGGTAATTTAATTCAGTGACATTGAATGCTATTAATGGTGTGTTTTTACCTTTCATTATAAAGAAATATTTTAAGGTAAATTCATTCGTTTCCTAGGACAAAAACAATTTCAATACTATTACCAAAACTATTATCAAATATTTAGGCGTTTCTCGGCATAGAAGTTGCCTAATTAAAATCTGCAGGGGTACATTCTTCAAATAAATTTTAGGAGGTCAACACGATCCTTTCAATAAAGTACAATTATGTACCAAAGGAGTAATAAACTCGTAACTGTCCGTCATAGTTTTGATACATTCAATATAAATTCTTGAGAGAATATTTCAAATTAAGTGTTTGTCTTAGTTCGAAATTACTCCAGGACTAAACATTGGAATGATGTTTTACTTCATAAAATATTAACAAAAGAATTTTCAGTGATAATTAGAGTAATGTATCTTGGCTACCTTCTGACTAAACAGCTTTAGGACTGAAAGCAATTTCAACAAATTATAGAAATGAAATTCATCTCTACCGAAATTGTCTAAGACAAAATTTTTGTTAATAATAAGATAGTTATTCCATTTACTGAAAATGTTTGAAAACTTCTATTATATTCCAAGCTAAGATTTGGTAGAAGTTGCACTGTTAGTATAGATAGAGCGAAGGAAAATATTATCAGGGATATCAATACTATTGATATTGTTTTGCCTTTTACAAGACTGCCTCGGTGGCATAGTGGTACTACGGTATGATTGCAAAGCTGAGGTCTCGGGTTCGAATCCCGGGTCGGGCAAAGTGATATTGGATTTTTCTATTCATTATCAGCCCGGAGTCAGGAATTAGTGCCCGATATTTCGATAGGCTCGCCCCCTATCACATCGTGGGACGGAATATACAAGGCGAAACGTGTGTGTTCTGGTAGCACCTCTGCCTACCCCTTCTGGGAATATGGCATGTGTTTATGTATGTATGTTTACAAGTAATTAAAGAAAGTCATATTCCTTTTGGATATCATAATATTAGACGGATAGCATAAATAATAATAATTAATCAAAATGCATAATATTTAATCAAATTCATCTAATTTGTTTTATGAGCCGCAGATTGGAACAAACATAACAAGATTTAACTATTTTTGTATATCCTCATTGCCACGTCAACTATTTTTCATGTCATCCTCAAAGTATTTCTTACAAATCAACTTGAAATTTGCGTCACGTGCCATGACCGTGCATTAGGTACCGGAGTTACAAACAATGTTTCAGAAATAGGACCAGTTACGCTTTCGCCACTCAATTTTACAACCCTCAGCTTAGATGTAATGCTTCTGGTAAATGATGGAGCATAGGTTTGATTTCCGTCATGACAAATATTTGTTGAAGTGAATTGTTTCAGCTTTGTTTTTATGTTTGGTACATTGCTTCATTACCTTTTACATCGCTTAAATTACATTCTATAGGTACTTATTTATTTGTATACTGGATGATGTGAAGTCATGAAATCAAAATATCCATTGGTGACAGGTGGTTATAAAGTATAAGTTCTAAAATACATACATTCATAAACTCACGCCTTTTACTTAGAAGGGGTAGGCAGAGGTGCTACAAGGAAACACACGTATCGCGTTGTGTGTTCTGTCACATGATGTGGCAGGAGGCAGGCCTACCACCATATCGGGCACAAATTTCTGACACCGAGCTTTTTTTTTTTACACTGGCACGGCATAATGACTGCACTGCACCTGATGGTAAGCGCAAATGCCGTCCAGACAGAGTATCGAATCAGACGGCGGTCCCATGCCATTCGACACAATTATGCCGGACTGCTGAGATGCTTCTTCACACTACGGCGGAAGGACCCAGGATTATAGGAAGAAGGGAACACGTGTGACGGCAAACAATTCCACAGCTTCACAGTGCGGCACAAAAAAGAACTTGCGAACTTTTTACTTCGCGCCGAGATAGTTTGGACCGTCAAGCTGTGGCTTCGCAAGCCAGCATGCATGGTTCTGTTAAGGAAAGGAGAGGAGGGGATCGAACTAAACAATACCTCAGAGCATTAACCGTGATACAGACGGTAGAACACGCTTAGAGAGGCAACATCCCTCCGCAACTGTAGCGACTCTAAGTTGCTCGTAACGTCTGCATCATTTACAATGCGGATGGCCCGCCGCTGCAATCCATCCAAGGCATCGAGTAAATACTGGGCGGATCCATCCCAGAGGTACGAACAGTATTCCATACCCGGCCGAACCTGCGCTTTATACAAGCGGTATAGTTGTACGGGCGTGAAAAACCGACGCATCTTGTTCAGGATTCCGACCCTGCGCGATGTGGCAGATATTACGCCCTCAATGTGATTCCTTGGATTTAGATCACAGCGGATATCCACACCAAGGATACTCAGGTCATTCCGCATTGAGAGGGGAATACCCTGAAGATTGGGGAGGGGAGAGAACAGGGATTTTTTGCACGTGAACGCTCGTTGGGTTTTCCTGGCATTGAACTCAACCATATTCCTGAAACCCCATGTAGAAATGAGATCCAAGGACCGGTTGAGCTCAATGACAAGATCTTCGCGCCCGCTCACAGTGTCGTCACGGCAACCTGGGGGCCCATAGCAGTATCGCCCATGAACCGTGCTGTCATCTGCATAGCAATGAATGTTGCCGAGCGACAACATATCATTGATATGCAGAATAAACAGGGTGGAACTCCGGCATTTACCGACATGAGCGCCGAAGCGTGTCCGTCAATGACAACACGCAATCTACGCCCATGCAGAAAGCCAGAAGTCTACGAACACAAGTTGCCGGGCAGACCGTATGCCGGAAGCTTGGAGAGAAGACCACGGTGCCAGACCCTATCAAACGCCTTGGCTATGTCGAGGCTCACAGCAAGAGCCTCGCCACGCCGGTCAATCGCTTCACCCCAGCGATGCAGGACAAACGCTAGAAGATCACCCGTTGATCGGTTGTGACGGAAACCGAATTGGCTGTCACTGATCAACGAGTGATCCTCCAGCTGATAATGAATAAATAATGTTGTATCACTTTGCCCGACCCGGGACTCAAACCGGGGACCTCAGCGTTATAGTTGTACCGACATACAACTGCGCCACCGAGGCAGCTCTAAAATATGTTTTATATACTTAGATATAGCAACTTAACACCTTTACATTTAGTAACAAGCCCGTCCGATCTTCAGCCAGTTACTTTCGCATTCATTCGCCTTAAATCATTCACCTTCAGGCTATCATGATCAAACAGCTTCTTTTTTGTAACTTAAAGGAGTGAGAAATAATGCCATTAAAAAAGAAAGTTCAGAATGTGAGCCTTCACATCTTTGTGTCAGTTAAATTATTGTTCTTGTTTCTAACTTTTGTATGAACATTTCCATTTCTCCGGAACATATCTTTGAGCAATAAATATCCAAACTATGCACGTTCATATAGTCGTAAAATGTGTTCGCAGATGGAAAATCTCCTCAGTTCATGTCGGTAAGTGCAATTCGTATTTTATTGCGGAGAAAATATTCCTTCGAACATTATGAAAGTCGTAAAGGTATATTCTTTATCAGCTTGTGAGGGCGTAATTTCCTTCAGGCGGCAGCTTATGTGTCGTCGCCCCATTACACTCACGCTGCTATATCTTGAGATTTGGCTTTAATCAATGGCTGGATGGATCGATTTTAGATTAGTGGCCAGGTTAAGTAGCTGATATGAAATTGTTAATTGTAAAATACAAGATTTAGGATAACGTAATACTTTTGAAGATGATAGTTTGTTCATTAAGCTGCGTTTTATTCTCATAGTGATGAAGCAATTAATCAGCAGCTTTTCAAAACAAAGATTGTTAATGGCACGTATAGCTATAAATTAATTGGTATCTACTAAAAGTGCATGGTTTCTGTGGAATATGGAAAAAATAATTTTCTATGCAATATCAGACATGCCAAATAAATAAACGCCGGGATGTGTGGACACGTCATAGAAAATTTAGCACAATGGTCAAATTTTTCAACGGCAAGTTGTTTTTATTATTTAAGTTTAATATAAATTCCACAAACGACAACAACCAGTATCATTGAACAAACACGAACGATATATTTAAAACCTTAAAGGCCACCAAGTAAATAGCCTTACTTAGTTTTCAAACCCACATCAAAGTGCATTGATCGTCAACTCGCGTGCCACCACTTCAGTGTCCATCGCGAGAAGGCCATGAAATACATAATTAATCGTGGATTGAACTTGGATCCAACCTTGCACGTGGGTCTAATCATGGACTAGTTCAATGCCAATGTTTTCCCTTCCGTAATGGAGTGTTACAGTAATCGGTTTGCCGAAACACGTGTAGCGAACCCTCCTTCGAGTTGTAAATTAGTTCTGTTCGTTACTTTTTCCTTGTTGGATTGGTGGAGTAATTTTAGTGGAAGTGGGCAAAAAGTCTGGCAAAGCACTTTTTTGTGGCTACACATGTACTTGTAGGCCATATTATGAGGACTTTTATTGCAAAATGAGTACCACCTCCATTCCAATACCTCTTACCCCCTTATTTCTAGCCACTGCTCTTTCCGCTCCATCCAAAGGTTGTCTGGAAGAGATCGCCGCCGTTAGCGATAAGACCGCCAGTTGTACTACTTTGAGCCTGTTTCTGTATATATTTTTCTCTTTTTAATGGTGTACAATAAAGTATTAAATAATAATAATAAATAATAAGTGCTCTAAGAAAAAAAACATGCATATAAGAAAATATCAGTTAGAATATAACAGACATCATTAATGTATCTTGAGACTTCACAAAGAATCTATTTATATAAATGTCAATCGATGCACATCCTACTTTCGGGCTAAGTTTTCACCTAAGATTAAGACAATTTGGGCCCTACCAATGATGGTACTAATGATGATACCAAGCGTGCTCAAAGCCTACTGTCTATTAATTCTCTTCACATATTCTTATATCATCCAAATTGTAGTATCACAAACATCAAATCTACACCGCTAGCAGTCTGCATTCAAATAAACGGTTACATAAATATTGTACTAATGTAATCCTCAGTCCCTCACCCATGGCGCCAGGTCGTCTACATCCTCTCAGTTCAAGGACGAACCACTGAAGTGTGAAAGTTATTGGAAGAACAAAATACGGTGGTGTTGCAAGGCCGACCAAATTACCGCGAGCACGCCACGTCTGCCCTTGGCCGGTTGTCATAACCTTGATTGGGTAATATGGGCTATTTGTAGTGCTTTCCTATATCGATGGGGTAATATTTGCGTGGTCGGAGGATGGGGTAAAGCTATAAAGGGCGAGAGTGGAGTGTATTGCTTATAGGCTTTTGATTCTGTTTTTATGCTGGATTGGCTATGTCCAAAAAATTACCTTCATTGGTAACATGGGATATTTGAAAGAAAGCAAACTGATTAATTTTCAGTGCTTTCTTATATCGATGGGGTAATATTTGTGTTTCGAGGAGGGGGTGAAGCTAAAAAGGACGGGCTTGTAGAGTGATGAGCTATAGATAGAAGCTGGGCTTGCAATTTGGTCATAAGGATTTTGATTCTTCTCGCTACTGTCATGACACAGTGGATGCACATCGTCCAGAACATAGGGTATTAACTAGAAGGGCTGATTGTGTTGTCCCCATCGTGACAGACTGATCTAATCCGGACACATTACAGTGTATGTTTTTTTTCGTTAAGTTAATTTGATGTAAAGTTTATTTTCCTTTTTACCAGTTAAGAAAATTGACTCAAAGTCTAACAAAAGGAAAAAGTTTTAATACAAATGTTACAAGAGAGCTAATTCATGACGATTGTAATCTAAAACTTACAGTAATTTCCATAAAATGACCTTGAATTAGTCTTAAATTCCAGCAATATTAAACTTTATTTTATCGGCATGAAAAGCGCGACGGGAAATTAGTAAGTCATTAATTCACCCACCGTTCCTTCGACAATTAAAATTATAAGTTAGTTGTTCAACTCCGTCTTGAAGTCAAAATAATCAAATTTGCACCCGGATATCCAACAATAGGCGGCCTTTGCTCATTTGTCATGGCTTTATGAGTCATAAAGAATATTGATACACCAGACGTTCGCGTGCTTCCAATCGTTAGTACAACGGTAAGTAGGGAATGATTATATTATGATAATTATGACGTATACAGTCACGAATTTTGTCAAAATTATGGAGAAGATTGGTAGAGGGAATGGGATGGGAAAAATCCTCATGATTGAGACTTAACACTTAGATCTACATTTGATTATGACGCCGGTTCGTATTTTTCATTTTTTAATTTTTATTTTAATTATTTTTTTATTTTTTAAGGCATAATTATGCCTACGTGTAATTTGTTTATGAGAGAGTAATAAATGTATATATTTTTAAAATATAGCTAAAGGAATTACCTACAGGTCGTATAACTTAGCGTATATAAAAGGAAACATATTTTTCTCATAGTGACATAGCATGTATTGGAAGAAAATCGACGGCATTAAATTGAAGAATAACAAAGAGACTGCTCCATTCTCACGCATTTATCATTTGTTTACATTTTATTTTATCCTATCAAGCTATATTGTATATAGCGTACCTTGGGAAGAGCCTATGTCCAACATTGGGCTGCAACGGTCTGATGATGATGAAGCTATATTGTATATGACAAAAACTACGCTTTATGAACTGTATCGCGTTTCTGTCTATAAAACTTACACATACATTTTATTTCATGTTACGGAAGCTGCGTTATGAAATAACGTGTTATTTGCGCTGCGCGTCGAATGACAGCGAATAAAGTGCACGGGCGCGTGGCGAAGAGGCATAATGGAATAATTTTATTCTGTTTGGTTTTATTTTATTCCACACCTACAAGTTCTTACCTACTCACAGCGTTAGACAGTATCTTACTAAAATCTATGAAACACAAAGGGTGAATAAAACATAATTAATGGTAAATTCAATCCTGACAGTAGATAAATTGTTCCATTCCAAATAAGGTAAATGTCCTGTAATGTAAACTTTCGGTCTACTAACATCTGATACAGAAACTTACTTTTGTGTCACATAAATTATATGAACTTCGGGATTCACACTTTTTTTTAGTTCTCATAGTTGCTAATTAACTATGAGGTTTTTACTTATCTCTAGATATTTTATTTCGGTGTTGATTATTGTTTGGTAGAAAAATAACCCGAGCGTAAAAGGATAAGTTATATTGGGTTCATCCTGGATAAATATTAATTTCGCCAAGGATACTAGAACAGAAATAGAATAACCGAATAATAAAGCTGCGAACCAACAACGTGTTAAACATTGTATACTTTTCTTAACCAAATGGTTACATTTAAGAAATGCTGTTTTGGTATTTGATGATTTTAACTTGTATTTTATGTAGTATCTGGGTTACGTAAGTGCTAAATGTAATAAATCTAAAAGAATAACCATGAAAGGGTTACTTAGGCCCTTGAATCTGACATTATGGTAGTCAAACGCAAAATCCTATCTTATCACTATTATAAAGGCGAAATTATTTGATTGGGAAGTATTTTAATTAAATTTGGCATGGAGGTACCTGATACCTTGATTTAACGAATAGGCTACTTTTTATCCCGAAAATGTGGTATTCCTGTGGGATGAGCTAGGAATTCGAATATGTATATATAAATATTAATACTATTTTAAACTCAAAGGGATGGTTTTGGATAAAATATAGGGCGGATAAAATGGGATATAAGAGGACTGGATTGCATGACTTAAGTCATGGAACAGATTTAGTCGGGACATGACGGGATATAACAGGACGAGAAAAGAAAAACAGTATAAAGGGCGGCATACACGTCGAGTTTAAATATTAAACAGTTAGCACGCAAAATCATACGTGTCTGATGTAGACTGGACTCAGAAAGTTAGTGTTAAGGGCAGTTAGTAATATTATAAGCGTTGATTACTACCAAGAACAACACCCCCACACCATTAGGAATAATACAACCGTTTAACACCGCGCTCATCCCACTGAATAATTCATACCACAAAAGTTCCCATTTCATTAAGGCAGGTAATTTAATGGGTGGTACACTTCATTAATGATTCAATGGTTTGTTCATAATTCGCTGAGTGAATTTGTTTGGACGCGGTGTCTCGGCGTATAAATAGAATGCTGGATATGGACCAGGGTAATTTGGGATGTTGAATAATTTGCGGTACGTCTCGGTGTCTGTAGTTTGGGTGTTTTTGTTTGGGTTAAGTAGGATTTAATCTTGTGATTGGGTTTTTGAATATCTTTAAATTACAATTGAAAGTGACCTTTATAGCTAACAGAGAAGAGAGAGAGAAGAAATAAAAAAATAATGTGTGTAAAAAGTCGTTAGTGTGACGGAACTTTATGGTAGGTATCGATAAAGGTGAGTTATCACTCACCTTTATCGATACACATTTTATCAAATGTCCAATGTTTTTAGCTTTGCAACATTAAGCGATTCCACGTTGTCTTTATCTGTAGGCATTCAAATTTTCTTCTACGTTTTAGTTTCACTTTTATAGCTTCATGGATATTGAAAATTCTAGCAAAATACAATTAATTTTGCGTTAAATATATTTACATGCATAAATATCACGCCTATATCACAGAAGGGGTAGGCAGAGGTGCAACCAGGACACCTTGTGTGTTCCATCCCACGATGTCATAGGAGCCGAGCCAATTACCATATCGGGAACAAATGCCTGACTCCGGACTGATAATGAATAAAAAAATCCAATATCACTTTGCCTGACCCGGGATTCGAACCCAAGACCTCAGCGTTGGAACCGTATCGTAGTATAACTACGCCACCGACACAGTTAAATATATTTCATAAAAAAATAATAGTCTTTTTCTAGCACACTGTAATCCTAGTGTTTTTGAAGTCGAGTTTAAAAATAGAATACTGAAAATCAGTGAGTAAAGTTATGTGAAATTATATGGATGCAATATTATTTGAGCTTGTAAAGAGCACACATATATTCCAATTAACCACGGTAATTGATATCAGAGACAAAACGAACAGAACAGTGAATATAATTGCAATCAAAACATATAATACAATAAATGAATGAAATTGCATTTCCACGAAATGTAAATGAACAAATATTGTAATTATTAAGCTGAAAATGTGTTATTTAAGAATGCCAATTAATTTTATGGTTGTGATTATATAATGGTTTCACTGATAAATAATTAAAGTCCTAAAATAAATTCTAGCCAGACAGTCACTGTCATAGTTGAAAGATCCAAACAAAGAAAAAATATTAAGTTCAAAGAGACGTGTGTCATCTGCAGCCTGCCCTAAAGCATTTCGGCATAAAAAATAAATTTGACTGCCTCGGTGGCGTAGCTGTACTTCGGTATGGTTACATTGCTGAGATCTCAGGTTCGAGTCCCGGGTCGGGCAACGTGATATTGGATTTTTATATTCATTACCAGTGAATTTGTCAGGAAGTGAAGTGGTCAGGAATTTGTGCCCTATATGGCGATAGGCTCGCCCCCTGTCACATCGTGGGACGAAACAAACAGGGCGAAACGCGGTTGACCTGGTTATAACCAGAAGAACCTCTGCCTACCCCTTCTGGGGAAAAAGCGTGAGTTTATGTATGTATATAATTAAAATCGACTGAAGCACGTCGCGAGCATTGGCGACAGACAACGAGGAATCTATCTGGCTATTTTAGGGTTTGATTATTGAAGGGTTAGGTTTTTGTAGTAGCGTATTAAAACAGTCATTAAAAGTACAAGGGAGACTTTATTCAAAGACCAAAGTCCTGACTTTAGTCGAAAATATTTCAGTCAATAAGGTTTAAAATTCCAAAAAAAATTCCAGCCAGGTATTCACTGTCACAGTTTATAAAGATCCAAACAAAGGCTAAGAAAAAAGACTGATACCGTCTTTAAGTTCATGAGACGTGTGTCATCCGCAGCCTGTCCTAAAACATTTTGGGATAAAGATTAAAATCGTTTCAGGCACGTCGCGAGCATCGGCGACAGACTCCGAGATTTATTATGTTCGAGATTATTCGACTGTGAATGAGAAGGGTGCACCGTATTGTTCCAAGAATTGAAGATATGTTATCGATTTTAGGAAACTACTCTATTTGATGTAATGTGTGCAGATGTGACAACTCCGGAGAAAGGACTACAATTAATAGTTAGTGTATTTGGATCGATACTAGCAATTTAATTTCCTCTTCACCTAACTTTTCAAAATCCATAATTACTGGATCCTTATAATATGGCGTAAGATATTTACTACGCTTTGCAAGTGCGTGGTGGCATGTCGGTGACGAACCGGAAACGTTATAACGATTCTGACTTTTCGAAGACATGTGTGTATTGACAGACATTTACCATGCTCTTAAATTGTGCTATAGAAGTGGTCGATTACATTTGCTCATACAGTTTTGCAATACATAACTTATACAAGTACTACAGAAATGTTAAAGTTAGCTAGCTCTTTGTCCTGTCACAAATTCCTTGTTAATTCACATTTTCTCAACACACATTGTCAGATCAAAATACACAAAATTCAGTTTCTGTTCTCCGAAAACAGTTCCCGAACTCTTACCTTCACAAATCAAAAGTGCCAATTATTATTATTCACTGGACTCATTTAGAAATAATTGCTACAAAATTAGGCCAATTGACATTTACAAAAACAATAATAACACTTCGTATTATTCTACTACGCTTCCAGCCTACTGAGTCTTTGTGAATTATAGACAATGAGACAAAGTAAATACCTCTAGACGTCTTTATAGTGCCAGTGTAAATAAAAGGTACGAAATAGTGAAAGATATGGCGGTCTCAAAGCGGATACCACTATCAAGAGGAGCGAGCATTTTATATTGTCCTGCGCAAATGACTGTTCGTGCTTTGTTTAAAGGACTTGGCATTGTCGACGAAGCGAATTTGTACGAAGGAAGTTCGTTTAATGGCTGTCGTATGAATGACCTTGAAAACTTTTAGTGCTAAGTGAAAGAGCTTTGTTCACTAAAACAGCTCATAATGGAGAGGTGTTGATCAAATTTACTTGTCAGTGGTAATTGACTACTAAGCTAAACAGGAAGACGGGTGATTGTAAAATTTTGGGAAATTTTGTATATGAAAAACAAAATAGATTAAATAAGCAAAGCTGTTATTTTTTGTTTGTCAACATATTAAATCAACAATGAGTCACTGTGGAAATCATTGCGGGAGCCCTATGTTCAGCAGTTTCTTTTGGCTGATGGATGGATGATGATGATGAATATAACTGCATGATATATTTGGTAATATATTGCCACACCATCGTGGGAAGCAGCTCGATCCCGTTAATATACATACTGAATGGACATAATGTTTTAAAACTAAAGCGGTGACCGAGACTGCAAATTATAATTATTAACTACGGAACTGTAGCGTAACATTAAAATATGTAAATTATAATAGCACAATCATGTGATAGGACAGCCTCCGTGGAGCAGTTGGTTAGACGCCGCCTGTGAAACGAGAGGCCGCGGGTTCGATCCCCGCATCGAGACAAATGTTTGTGAGATCCACAAGTATTTGTCTCGGGTCTGGGTGTTTGTGAGACCGAAAAGCCTCTCGTAGCTTCTGATACACACGACACGTGACTTAATTGATCTTAATGTGGGATCAGGACTATGTGACTGTTGGGTGTATCAATTGGGGTATATTAATTATGTGATACATTTCATAATGTTGATACACTTACTGCTATTGACACAACATGTATCTATAATTTAGATCTTCAGAAATATTCCAATTAAATATTTATTGAAACGACTTTTTAATTATTCTTCAATAAACGTAAATTTAATTCGTAATACGTATACTTCTCGAAACTGATTATAATTAAAGCAACTCCACTTAATGATTCCATAACGCTCCACCGGTATCTTCGTCTCGTTTTCTACAAATTAGGTCCATTTTTCCACCTAGATTTCCTTTCCAGATCCATAAATCAAAATGTAGAACAAATGTATTCCATTGTTTTATTTCCCCGAATTTAATAGAATAAAAAAGCGTAACAAATAATAATGAAACCGAACTTTTGTGTGTGTGTGTTAAAATAATAATAGAAACAAACGTAGTTCCGTTTTCTATTGTCGACGGGGGATGAATAAAACCTACTCTTTGTTGATCTCTAGTGGAAATTAAAAAAGGAACAAAGGAATGCCGCGTCCATTGAGAGTTCGCCGCCGCTACAATTTTCCTTATATAAATGTTTACGTTCGTTTAGGAATGTGTGATGTGAATAATGTTGGTAAATTTGCTTTAAAAATAGTTACTACTGTTTTCGATATTGACTTTTCGTGGTCCTTTTTTATACCGGTACATCAAATTGACTGTAGTGCAGATCACATAATGCCATGCAATTAAAATAGTATTCACCGGCGAGAAATGATTGTGTCCCGTTTTCACACTGTCAGAGCTAAATAGAAATCATGTTAGTATTAAAGCGCTATTTACACGGGGAGAGTTTCTCGCGACGAGGATCGTATGTCATTATTGTACGAAACAACCGCCATAAGATTATCGAGTTTTGAAAATGTTTACACGATGCAACTTTTGTATATCCTTACGATAATCTTATCTTCCGCTTTGAGTGTATTTATTAGATAGATGCGTATAGCGGACACCGTACAAGCTGGTGAAAACCACGTCATAGTAAACCGGGTAAATGGGTGCGTTTTAATTTCACCCTGTGTATATCCCTAAGCAGCCAGACATAGGTCCGACAAACGAGCAAGCAGGTCACCTGATGGAAAGTGGTCACTGCCGCCCATGAACATTCACAACCCTGGACGCAATTGGGAGGGGAACGGGAAGGAAAAAGGATGGGAATAGAAAAAGAGTATTGGGCATCCGGCGGTCTCATTCACCGAACGAAACGCGAAAGCAAAGCTCTCGCTTCGCGTCGATCTCCTGTGAGAAAGTTGTCCCACCCCGGACAAGCGCGCCCATTCATGCTGAGTCCTGGTTGACAACACTTTTTCTGGTATCACAGCAAATGCCAATATATGCAAATATTGTCCACATAACCTTGACTGGCTGTGTTGAAAAGAAAAACGAAACCAAGTCTTCCGCGCGGTTAATCATTCATGTACCCAGTTTTCCAAGCAATTTATTTGCGAAACCTCCGCTTTGATCAGTGATTTAGCAATTTAGCAGTCGACTCTACGCGTAAAGATCAAGATTCGATTTAGCTCGCAATCTGGACTTAGGTATTTTTCTTTTTTATTTACTGCGGTTTAATGGAATTGGATTAGCTCGTGTTGAACGTAGTTTCCAATTTACTTACTTGAATGAAGTGGTGGTATTTTTGAAAACTTGCAAGTGGAATTAGCCATTAATTTTGACAGCAATAGTCCATGAAAAGCTATATTTTTTAAGGTAGGAAAGGTCTTTCAGTTTTGTTTCTGGTAGCCGGGTTGTGGTATTACCGGCTTTCAAACATTGCATATTTTTAGATAACCCTGAAGAATAACTATAAACTTTAAACCGAATTTTCACAATCAGTTTGAATAAGCAATAAGCAAAATATTAGTCGCCTCACAACACAGACTTTTTCCAAGTGTACATAAAAACCTTTACAAACATCACAACTTTTTCATAAAATTGAAATCACTGAATATTGGTACACAATACCGAGAAAAACTTTACAATAAATTCCCATTTTTGGCCCTCCAATATTCATCAGGGAACTGTGAAAGAGATCGACGCGGCTGATTCTGTGTGTCACTCGCAGATACGGGGCTATCAGTTTCACAGATAGAAAGAGATGGACGATTTTATCGTAGGGATTAAAAGAGATGGAAAACAGTAATACCGAAGTGGGTTTTAAAGTTACACGTAGGTAGGACTTAGGTTTAATTATTAAATTGACTGCAACTATTAATACAACACTATCTGTGCCACTCACTGGTTTAACGTTTCGTGTGGCGACTGAAAAGAATATGGAAGCAAATAAGCAAAGAATTTGATTAGTAATTGTTTTATTTTTTAGCTAGCTGAGCAAATACTCTACTGCACCTTATCTCAAGTATACTGCCGTCCAGAAATATATCTCAATAGTGCAGACTAGTTCAACAAAATTATTTCATAACGCTCCACTTAAAGGACCCCGTATTTATGCAATAGAAAAAATAATACACAGGTTCGATAAGATAGATAAAAAAAACATTCATTTTAGCTACAATATGAACAAAACAATCATAAAGAACATCAATACGAGAAAACATAATTGTGTAATATTGTAGCCGCAATCAGGCCCAGCTCAGCAATCTGCAATGCTCCAAGGAGCAAAACGCTGGTAAACTGTTGCAAAACCCAACAGTTCCGTTAAAATCAATACACCAAATTCCAAATCCATTGTGATTCCATCGACGCTTGAAATAGCGTGGCGCTTGTTAAAACAATCACGAATTGTCACAACAAAACAAAGAACTCGTTGAATATTCAAATAGGGGGTATTAACTCTTTCCAAGCCCTTTCCGTTACTTAAATTTGGTTACATTAGGAGTTAAGTCTCGTCAAAATTTAATGTGTTAAGCCATTGTGTCCTGAGTGATGATTTAAGCCGTGATTAATGAGTTTTCGGATAATTGTGTTGGATTTTTATAAGTGTTGAAGAGGGTGATTAAGTGGCTACGAAATTAGATATAGGAGATTGTAAAGAAAAAAGTATTTCTGCCACGTTAATATTGTTTATAGAGGTGAATCAAATTGCCCACTTAGTACAATACGTCTCAAAATAATTAGAGTGTAATATAAATTGAATACTGACGATAATTGACCTGATTAAAATAATACATTAATTAGAAGAAAAAGAAGAAAAACGTCCATCATCCATCTGCAAATAAATGTAAATGTGCGTGGTGGCGTATTGGTAACGGACCAGACGCGGATGCCTATATTTTCACGGTGGTCGCGGGTTCAAATCCCAGGGCACATCTCTGACTTTTCGGACTCATGTGTGTATTGATTGTCAATCACCACGCATTATAACGGTGACGGAAAATATAGTGAGAAAACCTGCTTACCACAGCAATTTGTATAAATTTCTATGGTATGTGTAAGTCCGCCAACCCGCACTAGGCCAGCGTGGTGGGCAATATGGTCTAACCACACTCTCAATCGTACTCTCGTAGAGGAGTGTGATCCAGTACATTCATCTGCCAATATATTGTCATAGTGTAGTTAAGAGTAAGCTTATTATTTATGTATTTACTCGTAGCATTTCAAACACGTTTTGGTTTATTCATATTTAGTTAGATACTTACATATTTCTATTTACGGGATGAAGATCGTAATTAGCTGAGAGCCATCCATCTACGAGTATTATTGGAAATAGCATCTACGAGTACGAGTAATATGCGGGGTATATCAAGACTGCTACCGACAACGAAGCCAGGTGGTAGTTTTAGTGACTACAGACACGATGCGACTAAAAATTTCTTAAAAAAAGCGACAGGTTTTTTTTGCAATTTTTTAAAATAATATCGTATTTCGGTGGTAAATACCTAGTTTTTGATAATATAATTTACAACCTTACGTACCATCGTATATTAAAATAAAAATTTTTTTAATACATATATTTACCACCCAAATACGATGATGGAAGAAAAGAATACATAAAAATGGTCGCTTTTTTTTGCAACAACTTTAGTTGCATTGTATCTAAACTCACTAAAACTACCACCTGACTTCGTTTTCGGTAGCACTCTTGATGTGCCCTGTACAACAGTTACAACGATATTTTATCATATAATACATGTATTCAGAACATTTTATTACTATGTCTTATTTTCCTACTTCATCATGAATCAAAATAATGATTCGATCACATAATCCTCTGATTAAAATTTAACAGTTATTAATCAAAATATCTCCATTGTAACATTCAATTTGTCACGAAGTCTTGTTTAATTAATTTTGATATAACTTAGCATTATACGGTTTTATTGCTTTTCCGTTAAATCCTACTGCCTTTCGGATTTAATACCTCAATGAAACGGAATGTCCAATAATCTCGATTGTCGAGTGCTGGTTGTAATTAAAATGGTACGTAAAGGAATATTTGGGGCCGTTGATAAGTTTTTTGTTGACTGATGAGGTTGCTCGGTTTTAGACATAGTTGTTGAAAATCTTTTAAGAGCGTTCTTTTCTAGATTCTGATTTGCTGCAGGCATTTTTTTGTATTTTTCATAATTTGTTCTGTTCAGACCACTTAAACTTCTATGCTGTATGTCTGTATCTGTATCAGAACATATACGTTCCACTGCAGGGCACAGGCCTCCTCTACGATCAAGAGTTCGATTGAGAGTGCTTAAGCCATAATATAGTCCACCACGCTGGCTTAGTGCTGGTTAGAGGACTTTTACATACCACAGAATTTTTTACAAATCGCTATGGTATTCAGGTTTCCTCACAATGTTTTCTTCACCGTTATAGTGCGTGGTCATTGACTATCAATACACACATGACTCCGAAAAGCCAGAGTTATGCCCTGGGATTTGAACCCGCGACCACCGCGAACATGTAGGCAGTCACGTCTAGTCCGTTACCAACAGGCCACCAAGCACTTCAATTAAAAATAAATATGATATAATATGTATTAACAAGTGCTGGCACATCACAGCTTCTTCGATACAAGCTATTCTTATTTACTAGATATCTTACGATATTATTATTAACCCTTTCTAAGCCAATCTCGGTCAAGTGAAGATTTATTTTAGGTTGGATCAATACTGATGGGTTTTTATAACACAAGATCGACAAACAAGAAAACAGCTTATCTGACTGGAAATGACTTTTGTAACTGACTACACTTAAAGGAATCCAAGCATATAGCTAATGTAAGCATATAACTTTTCCATCATCCACGATTTTTTTCTAATTTTAACCTACCCATATTCCAAATTTAAATAGAGATTAGGAAAAATATATTTGTTCAAAATCACCGTCAAACCACAAGAATAATTATCTCCATTATTTTAATACCATTCCAGAATAAATAATGAAAGTCTGTTTCATATCTGAAATCATTAATTTTGTTTAAGCCCTAAGTCACCCGGCCTTTGTAGGAATTGTGGTTTTCTGCAGACGGTTTTGAATTCAATGGTCTGCTCACAAGAGGATTTGGGTCTGGGAAAATATAAAACATTTTTTGATCTTGATTTGTGGTAACATTTTCTCCCACTCATGTAACCATTCCATGGATATCTGGCAGGAATTGCTTTAGAGCGATACGACCGCTATTTGTACTTTGTTGTTTTTATACATAAACTCACTGTTCATCGCCTGCACTTGGTTCGCATTACATCTTTGCTATTAGAAAAGAAGAAAACATTTTACATCGGGTTCCAATTTGCGGTCATCGATTGCCATGACAAGATGACACAAAAAAAATATTTGCAATATATTAATCCTCCTAATTTCCTTTTATAAAAAACTGCACGGTCACATGCAGGGTGCTCAATGTGTGCAAACAACACACCATAACAACGTTATACAGCAGATGTGTGGACGACAAACGATGGTATTATTATAGCGGCGATATGTAAGCCAGCGTGTTATGATACGTTTAATTTTCGTATTCGTCAGACATCGCCGTTGCACCTGTTTCGCATTCCGATGTCTGTGTAATATATTAACTGTAATGTGTGCGAGTGCCTGTAATCTCTTCCTGTAATCTCTTTGTAATAACTTTTCCCCTAAGGAGTAGGTAGAGGTGCCACCATGATACCCACATTTCGCCTTGTATATTCCGTCCCATGATGTGATAGGAGGCGAGCCTATCGCCATTATCGGGCACAAATTCCTGACTCCGTGCTGATAATAAATAGGAAAATCCTAATGGATTTTCCTATAATGATAATTCATTTTGCCCGATCCGGGATTCGAACCCGAGACCGCAGTTCTGCAATCGTACTGTAGTATAACTACACCACCGAGGCAGTTAGTTAGTGATGTTTTTATATTGTCTATAGCGACAATATATAAACATCACTGACTAATGAAAATAATGACAGTTTATAGAAATTGTCATTATTTTTATTGTGTACAATAAATAACTATATAAATAACATTTTTTTTAAGGTTTGGATCAGTGATGCCTGGTTGTTATTAACATATTACTTTTAGGTATAAAAAACTGGCGAGCGAAGTGAATCAGGTGAGAACCAGACGGCCAACTGTATGCTAGCGGATTCCGATCAAGGATATTGTGAAATTTTTCGAGAGGCCTATTTTCAGCAGTGGACTTTTTGTTGATGTTAAATACATAATTAAATTTGCTACACAATAAATCAAAGTAAATATAAAAGTTTTCTTTCTTTCTTTATAATTATGTCGATAGCCACTATCAAGACAGCTGACTAAAACTTCGGAAATGCAGTAAGATTTCCCTTAAAATTTTATGATCAAAGAGACGTTTTTAATCTAGTAAATCGTAGTCTATCTTGCGTTGTCATCTTTATATCGAAAGATTTATGTCTTTGACGCTGAGCGCTTTTGCAATCGAAAGGAATGCATTAGTGATTGACGACTTCAGGAAACTAAAGTTATATTGGATGTAATCTTGCTATTTCCTTTGATATAACTAGTCATAGTCATATTTGTTGGGTAAAGGGGTTAGCATTTAAACAATTTTAAAATATTTGTAATAACAAGGAATAGTTCTTAGATTTCATATTTTTCATATATTCGTGTTATAAGCAAATAACTTCTTTCAAATAACTTTTTTGGAATACTATATCCGATTACGTATAAGTCAAGATTTTTTAAATTTATTTTTTGGTTTCGCGTTGAAGTCTTTACAGAGCAGTGCTTTAAACTTATGATAAAATGCATTTGAGCGTTAAATTATGAATCGTTAAGTAGTCAAAGCTTACATAATGTTAGCGCCTTTATTTATCTTTATCACCTAAAACATGTAGACACAATGATTTCGTAAATATCAGTAAAAGAAATTATTTCTTTACACCAATAAACAGTAAAAGAAATCGATTAACAATTTTCCATTCGATCTTAGCTATTAGGTATAAAACGATAAACTGGCACTCCAATAGATTTAATAAACATATTTAGTATCGGATCCGATGGCTAAATGGACGAGGATTTAATGCAATGCATCGCAGTAACTTAATAGCTGCTCGGACTCGCAAATAGGCAAATAATGCTTACGGTTGCACGTTTGAGTGGAAAGTCTACAGCTTTCAGCCAATTGGTAGCTTCTGACGGAAATTTGGTTTTACTTGAATATAGTTCTGAGGCGTGTTAAGTTTATTTTTAGAAATTCTCCTGATACCTAATGATTTTGGTTGAATCGAAAGTGATCGCGAATGCTTATGTTTTTTTTATTATTCTTCAATGTCTTTACACATCAAATATTATAATAAATGATGTAAAATTTTGTAATTTAGTTATCACTATTTGCTTTGTTTTCTTATTGCACAATTGTAAGACATCCGTGCAATAATACCTATATAATAATTATTCTTTATTTATTACAATTTAAATTACAATCACAAAAACATTTTTCAAAAGCACAATTAGCTAAGAAAAGTATCAACATTGAGCGCCGGTGCTTAAAAAAGGTAATCCTAATCAATAAGAACCAATTGCATGTAAAATAAAGATTTGGCTTATTATATTACGAGTAGTCACCATCTCGACGTCAATATTTCTTGAAATACTTTAATCCAAGGCAAATTTTTTTTTCAAACTGAATTACTTTCAAACTAGGTTCCTCGTTTAAAAAAATAACCCGGTTCTTCAAGATTCATATCCATACATGCTACTAGATTAGATTTGGATTAGGATGAGGCAATTTGCTTAGATATTAATATACACATAAAATAGCTATAAAATTAATAGACACACACAGTATTGCATTACTCTTGGAATCGGTGAGTCAACGACCTTAGTAAGTGGATAGACATTTTTTCATTTACTTTAACAACTCCATCAATAAATGTTGAAGCAATTACGTAGCGTTTATATAAATTAATTGTAATGAAGTGTGCGTAGTTATAATTAATTGGAGTACGTGTTTTATTTAGGTATACATATGTTCTAATAAGTGTAATTACTTTGACAGAAATATTCCATTGATTATTCGGACTGCTATTAGTGGTAACAACATAATTCGTATGAAAAAAGGATGACAAAAGAGTTTATATTTTAAGTGATGTAAACTATTAATTTTGTATTCCATATTGAGAGGAAATTGAAGTAGTATACTCTTATGTTGTTTGTGAAAGCTACAATTCTAAAGGATCGGTTTTACCAAAACCATTGTCTGATAAAAAAGAACGTGAATTAACGTCTTTTTGCAGTTCAGTCATTCAGTGAGTTAAAGACAGCGTTGCTGGCGGAATTGGTAGAGCCTTGATGTAGCCCGCTAAAGTTTCAGTTGCAATATAAAAGAAACTGCAAGTGGTCCATCTGAGAGTGAACGACCGTTGTTGCCAATAAACACAGGCTAAAGATGATTCTTCCTCCAGTAATCTCACTAGCCGAATGAAATGCGACTTAACTGTTACTTATTGTAGGTTGCAAGAAAATGCTTCCATGACCAACCAGATTGCCCATTCGTTCTGTCATATAAAGTAAGGACAGGTACTTTCAACTTCTGAATACTCATAGTGCTATAGCCGCTAATGCTGTTTTGTCATTTAGTAAAGAAATGTCACACAAACTTTATAGCTGACTAAGAATATAATAAAGGCTTGGCTCTACAAAATGTCTTTACTTGTAAAGCGGCTTTATGTTCATTATTTATGTCTTTTTGCTCTTAATTGCTCATTAAAACAGGTGTTTATTTTCTGAGTGGTGTTACGCAAGTGTCCTGAGAGGTAATGCTACTCTTTGCCAAGAAGAAATTATGGCCACAGCCGTACTTTACCCTAGAGACCATTCTGTCTATATAACCGTCTGTGCAAACCTTGCGACTCAAGATATACATTGGCATATATTAAAATGGCGTTGAGTGCTGAAGTTAAGCGAGATTTTAGGTAACGTACTTCGAATTAACATTATAGAAAATAATAACATACTGTATGTATGTTACAGGCAGAGGTGCAACCAGAACACCCACGTTTCGTCTTATATGATAGGAAGCCAGTCTATCGCTACATGGAGCACAAATTCCCGACTCCGGGCTGATAATAAATGGAAAAAAATCCAATATCACTTTGCCCGACCCGCGATTCGCACCCGAGACTTTAGATTTGTAATCATACAGTAGTACAACTACGCCACCGAGGCAGTAGAAGAAATAACATGCGTGTTAAACCAACGCTTGTACTCACGAAGTGGTATCGGTGGCACAGGTGCTATCTACAATTCGATGGGTTTATTGCCCCCTTTCCCTCCCCTTGATGTGTTTAATAGGAGTTGAGACATTGGCTTTGTCAACCGCTTTTATTATTGAACGGATTACACGACCGGAGTGTGAAGCCAAAACCGCTTTGAGAACTATGGAATTCAATACATACATACATACACATATACATAAACATCACGCCTTTTTCCCAGAAAGGGTAGACATAAGTAAAACCAGGACACCCGCGTTTCGCCCATGTGTTTTCGGTCCCATGATGTAATAGGGGGCGAGCCGATAAAATTCAATATATTATGTTAATTTTTTTTACTGCGAGACGCGCATGCCATTCGTCAGTGGTCAGCGAAATTACCGCTAATGATCAATAGCAAAACCAATCCTTTTTAATACTGTATTTTATAAATCAAATCCACTAAGAGTAACCATTACATTTCACTTATTTTATCTCCTATTACTATTTAAAGGACTAATTTAAAGACTGCCTCGGTGGCGCAGTTGTACTACGGTATGATTACAACGCTGCGGTGTTGGGTTCGAATCCCGGGTCGGGCAAAGAGATATTGGATTTTTCTATTCATTATCAGCCCGGAGTCAGGAATTTGTCCGATATGGCGATAGGCTCGCTCCCTATTACATCGTGGGACGGACCATACAAGGCGAATTGTGGGTGTCCTGGTAGCCTACCTATCTCTTCTGGGAAAAAGGCGTGAGTTTATGTATATTTAGCGCTCATGACCACTAAGACTAACTTTTTTTTACAATGAAGGACACGTAAGGCTAAATAAAAACAACAGATTATTCTCAAAGCATCAACGGAGCCGTCATAAAGACAAAGAAATTAAAATATTCGTTCAAGTTTGTCGCAGTGAAATTTATCGCCTTCCGCGTTCGAGGGTGGAATTTGTGAAATGCTTTGGCATTCCTAATTTGCTAATTCGTATCATTCGTTCTGAGGATTATGGGGGAATTTCACATTCGTTGTTTAAGGGCAAGGTATTCGTAGCATACTGGGATTTAGCTATGTGTAAAGATTTAACATATTTAACGCAGATATGCCGGCCTGTTAAATTGTTTCAGTTTGATATTTTTATTATAAACCATTCAAACTTCATTCTTAAATATTATTTCTACTAAACACGACATATGTAAAAATTAAATCAAAGCGATAAAATCCATGAGAATTCGTTTTATTTCAATGTATACTAAACTAAATGTAAATAAACTAACTAAATGTTATATTTTAATATTTTTTGACCACAGAAGATTTTTTTGCTATATAATTCACTTATGCTGACCTGTTTATTTTCTCCTTTTTATATTCTGACCACCCCGTACATCATGAATATTTCACTGTTTTCAATAGTGTAAGCACATTGATTGTTACTATGTAAAACGCGTTTAATACTGCTACGTCTCAATCTATTAGATCTGACGTAACACAGATATCACAGAGCACAATAGTCTAGACTCGCTCCATTGTAATAGTATTCCTTTACGGTACCACATCGGGGTTAACCTGCTCTCGGATGTAATATTCCAATCCGATATTAAATTCGATCCGTAGATTTGATTTCATGTTACGTGATGGCTGTGTTAGGTATATGGATTAGATAACATTTAATCATTTTACGATGGAATTTTTCGTAGAGCTTATGAGAATGACTGATGTTGGATGATGAGAAATCGAAACGAATGGGATGCAACCGTGATTTAGTTTGCAAATACACATGCATATATTTAAGTAATTGGTATGGGAAGCCAACCTCTGTGGGATTTATGCGTGATTTTATTACTCAACTTATAACTTTATAACTTAATTCAGGTGTGATTTAGAGTGCCTGATTAACATACATTATAGTCCCTTTAAACGAAAACGCCCGAATAGTTGGCAAGATACATTTACTTTCAGCATCCATGGTGTTTATATTATTTCTGATAATATATACTATTTCTGATAATAAAAACACTGTATTATTAAATTATTCTCTTCAGCTTGAAGCAGTGGACTTCCTGTGAACATAGGCCTCCCCCTACCCATTATGTGATTAGTATCAGAAAAACATTATCAACACAGTTTTTGACGCTGTAACACCCTGATCAAAATGTTGTCAGTCAGTCGGAGTTCATTCATATAGGTAACACATTTATCGCGCAATATACCAAACGACCTCTAAAAAATTATCTCTCAATAAAATAGTTACTAACTACATTAAGTGCCATAGATGAGATAATACGAACGTGTGCCGGCAATAAGAGAAGGCTACAGCATATCGACGTCTGGTAATTGCATACCCGTGTAATATAATTATACGGTAGTTTCTGCAGAGTCATCGCATCGAGGACCATTGTAAGCTGCCCTATAATTATGAAGCGACATCTATAGTTTTAATGAATAGAGAACTGTAATTAGTATACAATTTACCCTTCTATTAGGGATGAGATATTGATATTGCGTGGGTTTTGACTGGATGAATAATTTTCTTTTTTATTTTTTTATTGCGATAAATGACGAGACGAGCATGCCATTCGCCTGATGGAAAGCGATACGACCGCTCATGGATAGGAGGAAAACCAAACAACACCATGAATTACAAAGCAATGCTTGGCATTCCAATGGGCCATCCTGAGACAGAAAATGTTAAGTGCTATTATGTCCAATAGTTACTCTGGCTACAATGTCCTTTGTACCGAAACACAACAGTGCATTTACACTGCTGTTTGGTGGGAAATATAGACATTGCGGCGGTACCTACCCAGGTGGCCTAATAATACTACCACGGATTTAATACGTTTTTTAATATATTTTTTTTACTTTTGATGACTATACTATTTTGAATATACTTATGATAGATGGAAGTATAGCAGTAAATAAATATACTACAGGACAATGCATTGGACATCGATATTATTATAATACATACATAAAGCGATATAATATTCTATATCTCTGTCTTCCTGTAGCTGAAAGGATGGAGACATAATATTATAACCATCATAAACATTTTCAGCAACTTGATGGCAACATCCAGTATTCAGGATTTCTTGCGAGTTTTATGGACAATAAAGCGACAATATCATTAAAGATGTAATCTAGATTATGTCGAGTGTAGACCTAATAGAATCTGGGATCTGACGTTGAAAATGAATTCGAAAACAGAGTTGGTAGACCCTGGGACTTTGCATCCTGCATACTAAAAAAGTGATAAAGAAATACGAAATTTAGTTCCCTGATTAAGCCTGCTTATGCTTTAAAAATAGATTTATTATTGCAACTTTATTATAGCATTGGTCCGACAAACGAACAAGCAGGTCACCTGATGGTAGGTGATCACTGCCGTTCATGAACATCCCCAACGCTTGGACCATGGAATTGTTTCCGACCGATCAGATCGGGAGGGGAGCGGGAAGGAAAAAGGATAGGAGGAGGAAAGGGGTATTGGGCATCCGGCAGTCTCACTCACCGAATGAAACGCGACAGCAAAGCTGTCGCTTCATGTCGATCTCCTGTGAGACAGTGGTACCACCCCGGACGAGCCTGCTCATTCATACTGAGTCATGTCTGACAAAAGCGTGGCTTTACCACTTACAAATTACGAGTATATTATATCAGGAACATCATATAATTGCACCCTAGATACTTCAATTTGTGTTTTGCATTCTCCATCATTTGGCATTATTAATAAACATATTTAGGAAGAAATCAGACAAATTTACTAACAAAAATAAAAGTCATATTTAGATCACATCCACAGAAGAAAAATTACGCTAGTAAAAGTTATATTCTGATGACATCAGCATAAGCATATGCGACATAGACCCTTTTGGGGCCCTCTAGAGAACAGTTCCCAGAACATGTAACCCAAGAAGTTATCTCAATGTTATACATACATCAACATTGAAGTGACAAAATGTAAGTGGATTTTTCTAGTTACATTCGTGACGGCTAACAGGATAGACAATCACTCCCTGGGGATCATAGGGGTGAGATCCCGTGGGAAAGTCTTGATATCCATTTCAGTGTATCCATGAAATTTACTTTTGCAATACAAATAAAAAAAATAAATAAATATATTTTGTCGTTTTTTAGATTTTTTTTTGCATTTCCGTGTATGAAAGTAGTGATATAAGATACTGATATTATTGTCGACTGTCAGCAGAAATATAAAATTTAATAAAAATGAAAAAGGATCCGTAAACAGACATAGTTTCTATACCCAAATATTTGTTGTTATTTCATTTAGAAATGCACAAATACTTAGTTTTTTTTATGTAAAACAAAAGACATATTCGAAAAAAATATTTTTCATAAATAGTTTAGGTTTAAAAACGAATGTATTAAAAAATCTACAAAAGGTAAGCTCCCGGATATATGTTTAAAGCAAAAGCACGAGAAATAAATAGCTTAAACAGAAAAACTTCCGTACAATTTATACAGTCCCGCGAAAATGTAATGAAGAAAGTATTCAAAGTAAAAAGTAACTTTGGTCAGCATCACGAAAGCATACCTTCATCCAATCCGAACAGGCCCGTGGCATTCCCTTTCACGACTATATTGTACGTTGGGTTTCCTGATAAAAATGTATCCACTTTTTACATAACAATGTGGCATGCGAAAAATATTTCAAACTCACTGCAACTCATTATATTAAACGATTCTGAATGTTCGAGCTACGCGCCGTAGCCGCTACGACGGAGTCTGCGGTAGTACTGCCGTAGCCACTTGCAATACGCGGCTACGAAGCTACGCGACATCTTGTGTACTGCTGGGTACGCGTTCTCTTTCGCACTTGTAGAAAGTTGTATGTTCATCTCTGTCTGTGAATACGACATCTAGAATACGGCTGGACGTAGATTCTGTTTGCTGAAGGCTTGAACTAGAATCATTGTTGCCATTTTAACGTTAAGAATTTTTCTTTTGTTATGTTTTCGTGTGTGCGTTGCGTGCACATTGTGTGTGTGAGGAGGCTTTATGCAAATTTTATGTGAAAGGGTGTCGAGTAAAGCTTGGATTTCATTTGAGAACTATTGTTTTGTTTATTTTGAACGGTTTCGTAGGACAGAAAATTACATTTCTATTATTATTTTGGTGTTAAAGAAGATTAAAATTGTTTTGAAGATGTCTAACGACTTTTATATTGCATTTGAATGGATAATTAAATAAGAAAGTTCAATTTTCGAGCACTCATTATTATAATATCTTTTACTAGCATTGCATTAGATAGAAAATATAGGCAATTATTTTTTTCTTTGTATAGTTATAAGTTTTATTTAAGTAAACCGAAAAAAGATATTAGTGCGGATAAAATATGTAAATTCGTAATTAAATCTTTAGCCTAAGATTTGGCCACTCAATTCATCCTAAAATGTAGATATAAAGTTTGAATGGGAAATAACTTACTTTTTGCTTAAATTGAACAAAGTGAAGTAAAGCATTTTTACATGATCTACTAAATATTTAAGTTTATAACATTATATTAAAATATTAAGTTAATTTTATGATAATAGCTTCGCCGCCAACAAGCTTTAAATTAAATCTTCCTATAAGCTTCGGTGTGACGTGTCGGATTACTATAAATTACAGCTTTGGATTTATACTATAGACTCGGCTTGATTTTGCCCGGGTACAGTATATCTCTGGCCATAATTTATTGTTAATTTGAAGTCCTTATGCCCTTTGTTCTTGTAACTACTGTATAAAAGTATCAATTAAAATATAGCTATTTACCATGTGCTCTAATATCGGACGCTCAGTTTTGTGTTTCCGTAAAATGATGATATAACAGATGTACAAGTTCCAGTATCAATTATATATATTTTTGTTTTAGCCAATAAGAAATCATTGTATGTTATATAATACCTATTCAATTTCTTTATTTTATTTTTACTTAACTATAATGGTTAAGGTTGCAGAAAGTCGCTGGATGCAGGCCGCTTCCAACAGGTTGATGTGGTGATCTTTAGGAGAGGCATATGTTCAGCAGTGGACTTCCTGTGGCTGGAGAGAGAGGGAGAGAGCGAGAGAGCAACTATATTGTCATTAACCTACAAAAAACAATTCCATAGTATATTTTCATTTAGTAAAAGGCGTGTTGTGGACACTGGCAGGCCATTATAAGACGATGTTTGTGCTGCATTGTTTGTGATGTGTAATAAAGGCTATTCATATACTAGGTGTGTCGTATTGGGTTACTAAGATTTAATAATAGTACAGTCAATTTGGCACTTTGGTGCAGTAAAAAAACCGGCTGTAAAAAGGCAGACTGCGGGTTTGATATCAGCACTAGGACAAAAAATGTAACAAGTGAAACATCTAAGCCCGAAAAACAAATACATGTGGGTCACACAAACATTGAAGAAACACAAACATATAGAAGACATAATAGTTTCTTAGATTTACGCAAATGTTACACACATACGGAGTCCGCCCCGTGACCACGAAAACTGTAAAGTGACCGAAACGTCGGGAAATAAAAAAAATATGTAAAAATTAAATTAAATTCGCGATAAAATCCGTAAGAATTCGTTTTACTTCAACATACAGAAGACTTCACAACCCAAAAAATTCTAGCAAAGGTATCTATTGTATTAAGTTTTTTCACCATGTTCTCTTTCATCCTCAAAGAGCGTGATAATTGACTTACGATAAACACATGATTCGGACAAGACGTTCACAGAGCCTCGTGATTTGGACGTTTGACAGTCGGTACTTACCAAATACGCGAGCAGCCAAAAAGGCGATACTCGAATATGGGTTAATTTTAGAAACAGTCATAGGCGTTACTATTATTATTTCAGAATTTATTCATTCTTAGATTGCAAATTAAGAAAACTACAATTTAAAAATAAGTTGGCGATGGCTTGGTGAGTATCATGTCACGGCCGCGCTGCGACTTTAGATTTACGTGAATGCAGCGACCTTGGTGCATGCATGTATATTGCATAGTCGTGCAGCCCGGGGCACACTGGAACTGTTTTATCCAAGAAGGTTTTATCTGACTAATAAGGGAGACTTTACAGATTGATAGCTGCATTTACTATAGAGGATTACAGTTTTACGGAAGGAAATATTATGTTTAGCGCTGATATTTGGGATCCTTTCATCATCATCATCATCATCAGCCTTTTATTGTCCACTGCTGGACATATTCCTCCTTCAAATTGCACCATTTCATCCTGCCTGGGATCCTTTGAATGATAAGTATTATAAATTTTGCCAGCGGCTTTACTTGGGTTAATGTACTTTTGTTCAATCAATTTGCATTGTCATTCTGCATAAAAAGTTTCAATGTAAATACGGAAATGTATTATTCTATCCCGCGGGAACGTTTTTTCTGGACGAAAAATGCTCTATATCCTTTTTTATATACCAGACAACGTGTAGGCAAAAGTTCATGATGATCGGCTGTCTTGTGAATGCGTGAAAGCGTGATTAATAAATTGACATTACATGTTTTATAAATAAAACAAAGGGTGTTGGGAGTGCATATTAAATTTATTTATTCGCGGCATGCCTGGAAGTATCTGTCAGACCTAGTATTAATTAACAATAAAGAAAATAATTCTAAATATTCCGTTTTGCACTCCTCAGTTAAAAAAATAAACCCAAACGTTCAAAATAATTATATTCATGTTAAAAATTCTTGAAAAAACCTTACATGCTAAATAAATAAAATATGTTCAGTATTGCGCGGCAGATATTTGCAATGTTTATCGCTTTACACGAATGCTTGGTATATTTTTTCTAGGAAATCCGAATACATAAACAATATTCGAAATATAAAGAAATTCTTTGTAGAATGAAAAATAAGTGCCGCTATTTTTGCATTTTAATACTGCGATTTTTCAAATACATATTTTCAGCATAAAATATTATTATATGATTTTTTGTCAGCAATTCCGACACATTTATTCATATGATTATGATTGTTGGATCTTATAAGATCATGGAAATGTGTCACAATAATGTCATGACGTCAATTATTTATCGGTGATAATTCACACTGGGCAGTTACCATCAATTTTTTAAGAACAAATAGAGTCACAAAGCTGCTATCCGTTTTGAGACACCATTTAGTTCTATATACTTTCTTTAAATAAGTTACGATTAACTAAGCTAAGCTTTCCTTGAAAATTCTGATACTATATAGAGAAGTTAAATAACATACATAAACATTAACCCGGATTAAAGGACCAAAGCTTAATTCCACGAAATGTATCGAATCTGTATACCCAGCAATACTGATAGAACATAAAAAATAGACTGATGTTTGTCTAAAGCATTTAAATCGAAAATGGAATTTTGTAGACATTTTTTAACATTCAGTGGATCACGGCCTTTACTTTTCAAGGATAGTCATGTTTGTAAATGAAAGCGGGCGTGTAAAAGTCTACGAAAAAATAGAATGATGTACTTGATAAGTTATTTTAAGCCATTACCTTTTAGTAGGAAGGTTAGAGTTGGAATTAATGAATAAATCACGGCCGAGTGCGGATACCATCGCATTACCATCGACCAGCGTGCATACTGGACTATCGTAGTGTAAATAAACTTTGTAAGAAAATAAGTAAATTTATTACTTTTTTAAAAGGCGCTTTGGAAGTTTTTTAAGGAGGTCTATTAAGTTAAGTTAAGCACTGGACTGGTGGTTTATGAAGATTTAAATAAAGTGTGTTCTGCTAATTTTTGTTTGAATTTGACGTTTGCTATTAGGAATACACTGACACTTGGAGATGGTTATGAAACGTGGTTAAAATACGTGCAGACTGCGTGTACATGTAGTAGAATGCAAAAGAAATAATAAACATAATTTTAATTTTATATATCTAACTTCAATGGGTATATACGAAACAAAATTTTGTCTCCCTAATAAATAAATATATATAATTATATATTAAAACCAAAAATACCCTTGAAGCCAGCCATTGTAAACATCTCTAGTATTATTATCAGTAACTATATCAATGTCTGTTTCAGACTTACTGTATGCGAAGTAAAATCCTCTGGGGTGCGCCACTCGATGCTCCGGGACTTTCAGCTCTCATTAAACAGTCCTCTAAGATTGTGATCACAGTTTAGGAGCTAGGAAAGTTATACTCAAACTGGCTTCCTACGATAGTTATTTTTATTTTATTGTTTTTAAGGTGTACTTTTGATGATTGGGTCTACTGAAGGTCTAGAACTTAAATGCGTTGCTTATTTTGAATATAGTCGTGAATTAGTTTAGGAGTAACGAACGGTATATCAATTGTGTACTATTTACCAGCGCTCTTATATAAACTATCTCTCATGAGACAACGTAATTATACCAGCCTGCTCATATTCGGATATACGATGTATGTGCCGGAAGTCAACTTTATTGTAACGTCCACAATAAGTAGATACACCCAACAGTCACATACATACATAGTCCTGACCCAACATTAATATCAATTAAGTCTTGTGTCCTGGGTATCAGAAACTACGAGAGACGTTTCGTTCTCACAAACACCCAGACCGTTGTAACAATAACTTGTGTAAATTTCGTGTCGTTACGTAATAAATACAATGAAGATTTTAAAATGTTCAAGCAGTTCAATTCTTTATTGTGATAAAACTGTATAAAGGGGCGTTCTTTTCTCATTTGAGAATCAATGGCGTCTACTTTAAAGTCTGAATGGCAAGCGCTGCATTTGTCGTTCGGATTGGAGAATAGGAAGTGGAAGGCTTAGTTTACTGTGTAACTTTGAGAACCGTTTTTAATTTCAACTTCGTGAATGTCGGAATCTAATGTAGCTTTTATTGAATTACCATTAATTAAATAAAACATTAACAGATGTTTCTCTTTAAATAAATTAATTTAGTATTTTTGACGGCATAATAAATGACTTCCAAATATTTGTGAAAAAGAATTCACAAAAAAGAAATCATACTACGAGTATGTGTATTCTGTGCCAACCCGCACTGTGCCAGCGTGGTGGACTTTATGGCGTAACCCCTCTTAATCGAACTCTCGATTAAACAGGAGGCCCTTGCCCTGCAGTGGGACGTATGTATATGAGCATATTATAAGGCGTTATGTTATCATTCTTCCTTCTTATATTGATAGCAAATTAAAAAAATATATCTCCGGCAGCTTGGGCGACCACCACTTCTTCTTTTATACTAGAACCAACCAATTTCACAATCGTCCAGAAGTACTTTTTTTAGCGAAATATGCGTTTAATGCGACGGACTATTTAGTTCAGTTTGATTAATTTTAAAGTAACTTTCCACTAAATATTCTTTAAAATACTTAGTCCTTATAGGGACTACACGCGCGCGGCCCCGATCCTGCTTTGGCTACAGGCAGGGTCGCCATGTAAGGTCGGGTGTTTAAGAGAAAATGAAGCGATTGAAGTTCGATAATGCACTGATTATATTATGACTAAGACACCTTAATATTCAGGGTATATCAAGACTGCTGCTACCGAAAACGAAGCCAGGTAGTTTTAGAGACTTTAGATACAAAGCAACTAAATTTTTTGCAAAAAACGCGATGATTTATTTTGTAATTTTTCCTATCATCCTATTTGGGTGGTAAATACACACATTTTCCCAAAAAATAGTGTACACCCTTTTATTTTTAAAGACGCTATATATAGTACGCAAGGCTTTGAATTATAATTTAAGCAAAAACTATGGATTTACCACCCAAACACAGTGATATTTAAAACATTACGAAAAAAAATCGTCACTTTTTTTGCAAAATTTTTAGTTGCATCGTGTCTGTAGTCACTAATACTACCACCTGACTTGGTTTTTGGTAGCAGCCTTTTTATACCCTGTATAGCTTAATACCACTACATCACAACATTACCCAATTTATTTCTAAGCTGACTTCAGACTGAACCATCAAAATAAATAAAAGATAATTTGTTCATTTCAAGAGCGAAGGCTCTAAATATTGCGTTGGGGACTCATCTGTCAACTCACAAGTACCGGGCTGATTGATTCATCTAGTTTTAACGAGTTTTTATTTGCCTTTATTGTTTTGAATACTAAAATTGTTAATTAATATTTATTTAAATCACAATAAAATTATTCGAGGTTGTCTTGTGGATAAAATGATTCATTAGTTGAGGGTAAAGTTGGTTTATGAAGTTGATCGATCATAGCTTGCAGGCTTGTATATTTAATTAAGGTGAATTTTAGTTAGCCAAGTTATTTATAAGGTTTTTTAATATTAATATACCCACGAATTTTATTCATTTTATACATAATTTCTTCGTTATCTTTCTGAATATTTACCCCAGATATTTACAAATCGACGCGAAGAAGGGACCATAAAAAACACTGTACTGATTTCCTACAATTTGGTATCAATTCTTTGCGTTTCATGCCGATTCTTGTTGACATGAGTTACAGCTGTGGGTGTGTGAGCGTGATAGTCTGCCTTACAATGAATAAAAAAAAAATACATCCCACAGTCACATACATAGGCCTGACCCCACACTATGATTGAGTCTTGTGTCGTGGGTATCAGGAACTACGAGAGACTTTTCGGTCTCACAAACAGCCAGACTTTAAACAAAACCTTGTGATTCACACAAACATTTGTCTCAGTGCGGGGATCGAACCCGCGGCCTCTTGTTTCACAACCGGCGTCCAACCAACTGCGCCACGGAGTCTGTCAATGTCTACATTAATTACATGTACAGATTGTACCTTCGACTTACACCTACAAAAACATACAGACAACACAAAAGACTGTATAATTTTCTCATTCCACGATAAATTATTACAAACGGCGCGACATAAGTGAATTTACACAATGACGTTTTTACTCCGATAGACTCGCCTTCGATCGCGAGGGGAGGAAAGGCAGGGACTGGGGGATTACACGAAATTGCCCCCTGTCTTACACCGAACGGTTCGAGACTGGAAAAACTTAATATTCACACCGCCCTGTCAAGCCGGGTTCATGAAACACAGGTATAAAGGACAGCGAGTAAAGAATTTTGTCAGTAACGGTGCTAGCATTAACGACGCCCTGGGCGAGATTTCTACGGCACCTTATAAGTAATATTCAAATACAAGCGAAAAACACTAAATCATAGAAAGTACACCATAGGTTACAGTATATCCCGGCTTTCGGCGTCCTTTCGGCACGTCCTTTTTAATTATAGTGAATTACGAGACAAACATGCCTTTCACCTAATGGTAACCTATACGACCGCTCGTGGGCAGTAGCAAAACCAATCACCACTATGAATTACAAACCAATGCTTGGCATTCCACTGCGCTCGCCATCCTGAGACATAAGATGTTAAGTCTCATTATGCCCCGTAGTTATCTACATTTTTCTAACTAACGTTCTAACAAAGCATTCACCATTAGGAAAAGCACTTGTGAACTCCCAAATGATGCGGTTGCTGGTTTTTGCTAATACCATAAAAATCAATATCTATGTGACCGGTCCATTCCCGAGGCGAACAACCAGTAAAACATCGATTTTCCATTCCATTGATACAGGTTCCAATTTGGGTTAACGATTATTTTGTTTGGCAACTACAGTCGGCTTGTGTGGGACACGGAAGAACTTGTTTTGTCTACTATACATGGTACCCATCAAAACGGATTTCTTATCATATTCAATGCTGTTATAAATAATAATAAATACATCCAACAAGCACATACATAGTCCTGACCCTACACTAATATACAGTCTTGTGTCGTTGGTATCAGAAACTATGAGAGACTTTTCGGTCTCACAAATACCCAGACCCGAAACAAATACTTGTGGTTCACACAAATATTTGTTTCTGTGCGGGGAATGAACCCGCAGCTTCTCGTTTCACAGCTTTTATAAAAACTGCTTGAAATTGGGTTACTTAGATATTGTAGTAGAAATAATCTTACTACAGTGCGTACCAATTTTCACATATTGTATTTCTGATGTCATTTTTTATAGCAATGATTGGCGAGACGGGCATGCCTTTGACCTGAGGGTAAACGATACGGGCGCTCATGGACAAGAGCAAAACCAAAGAACACTGTGAATTACAAATCAATGCTTGGCATTTCACTGCGCTCGCCATCCTGAGGCATATCATGTAAGTTTCATGATGTCCAGTAGTTACTCTGGCTTCAATGTATTTCAAGCCGGTACAGAACAGTGCATTTACACTGCTGTTGTTGGCGGAAACAGATATTGCGGTGGTACCTACACAGGGTCTCTCACATATGAGAGATCTACAGTAAACGCCAGTTACAAATTGATCCTTTACTATCGACAGTTCATTTGAGTTGGCTTCACGATATTCCATAACGCTGGTTTATTGTAAATAGTCGGATTTCACATACGAATAATCTCCTGCAAATATGTGTTATTTGTAAACTTCCTCACGATTCTTTTCTTAACCATTAAAGCTATGGAAATATCTCTAAAAATAATTATTTAATTCTCACAGTCCTAAAACTGATTGTCCGTATGTCCCCGTAGACACTATGTATATATGTTTGAAATGTTTATTAAAATTATAAAAAATGGCGCGTGCACCGTTCTCGCATTACTATGACATTTTGCATGTAAATGACCAAACATTAAGTTCAAACCCCTGGCATGATGCAGTATTAATCGAGAGAGTTTGTTGAAATTTAAATCGGCGTTTTTATGGACTACATTTTACCCTGACTTTCCTCAGGTTTCGTACCTGATTATTATTAAGAAGCTAAATTATAATATATTTATCAAGCGCTGTGCGGTGTTTTCAAGTGAATGACTGAGTGGTGTTGCTTCTATTTATGGATAGGCATGAAGCTTATCATTAAGCGAGTGTCTCTAATTTTGGTAAGTTTTTTGCTGTACCTGATATAATTTTTATCCAGTAAAATGCATGGTTCCCTCTGGGTAGTTCTGGAGTGTAATTCAATGCCAACATAGGAGAGCACATGTTATTGACAAACCCTAGCAGATTAGGAAATTGAAATGGCAGTGATATAGCGCGGAACCAAGTAAAGTGGCAGCGGGCAGGCCATATAGCCCGGAGAACTAATGGATGATGGAGCCAAGATGCTCTTGAGTTGAGGCGACGTACCAGAAAGCTCAGCGGCAGTAGTCCATTCAAAAAGAAGACGACCCAATAAAAGTTCCAAGTAGTGGCTGGATTCAGGTTGCTTGCAACAAATTGCTGTGGAAAGTCTTTAGAAGGCTCTATGTTTAGTACTAGACTTCCACAGCTCATCATCAATGGCTGAAGATGATGATCAATAAAAGGCCAAAAACGAATACATAAACAAACAACACATGCCTTTATTACTTTGGCAGATTTAAGTTATAGTTAAAGTATCACTTAAAGTGATAAACGAGCGTAATTTGTTCAAAGAATGAGTAATAAGATTTTGCAAGAATAGTTTTTAATTTTTATATTTTCGGAGATTTGACGTGTAAGAGCAACGCCCCTCGCGATGTTATTTAAGATTAGATTAATCGACGTCTTGGTTAGTTCAAAAGTCGAGAGTGTATTGTACCATCATCTGTCTTATGAATTTACTGACGAACATCTGTATATTATGTACATAATAATCATCTTCTTGAAGGTAGGAGCTCCTTAATTGGCCACGCTCATTCGTTTTTTAAATTGAATGTGATTTTTATTGTGACCCTTAAAGCCGCCTATGCTGAGCTGTTTGTTTTTTATTTAAGGATTCGAAGCACTTTTCACTTACGGTCATACGAGTGTTATTAAGTTTCGCTATGATTTTTTTTTCACCTTTATTCGACTGTTTTTCCATGCTTCTAATTTTTTTTATCAGCCCATATACGTCCCACTGCACTGCACGGGCCTACTCTACAATCGAGAGAATCGATTGAGAGTGGTTAGGCCATATAGTCCACCACGCTGGCCTAGTGCGGGTTGGTGGACTTACATACCGTAGAAATTCTTTAAAATCGCTACGGTATGCAGGTTTCCTCACGATGTTTTCCTTCACCGTTAAAGTGCGTGGTGATTGACTATCAATACACACATAACTCCGAAAATTCAGAGGTGTGCCCTGGGATTTGAACCCTCGACCACCGTGAACATGTAGGCAGCCAAGTTTGGTCCGTTACCAATAGGCCACCACGCACTTAATAATATGCTATTTCAATTCTTAACAATTATTAACTTGTATACTTCTATCCAAACTATGACAAATATAAAAACACAATGTCTAGACGGGCCTAAAACACGATCATTAATAACAGCGAGTAGTGAAATCATGTGTGCAAATCATAAGTGCCAGATAGATTGGAAACCGACGTACTGATTGACAAGGGTTGGTAGGAATCCCTTTCTAATAATGTTCCCTTTCGCGTAGTTCTGATTGAGTTATCTTGACGTGTAAAGTAATGTTAGCCTTGGTAATATGAAGTGAAATGTCAAATTGACGAATTTGGTATTATGAAATCAAGATTATATATATTTTTGAAGCACGAAATTTTACGCAAATAACCACTTATTGATTAATCATTTTAATGAAAGCAGTTAACAACTGCATAAAATATATATATATATATATATATATATATATATATATATGACGTCGATTTTCAACAGAATCAATCCTTTTCGTTGATTTAAACTTGATGCATTACTAACAATACCAACAAAGATTACAAACTCGTCTCTTCAACTAAAATTTAATTCTACTGTCGCTTTTTGTAACATTTTCATTCTCCTAAAATATTATCACGCAGTCGACAATGTTAAAAATTAAAACCAATCGACCAAAAAAATAACACGATATTTCTTCTAAAAGATTTTACCTTTCCCTTTGTCTTCTTAACCCTCCTCCCTTCGGTCCCTTCCCCTCGACGCCGTATAAAGTTCGACGCTCTAAAACGGTATAAATTATATTTTTTTACAAAAAAGGTCCGATCCATTGTAAAAGTGTTTAAAACAAATTAAAAAGTAGCACCGACTCGGCAAAGTTCAGGTTTTAAAACTAATTGACCGTAGCGAGTTAACAAAGTGTGGATTTTTTTAAATTTAACGATCCGCTCTTTTACATATTGAAAGTTTTAGATTTTCTTTTTCAGGATTCCGCTTTCGGAGGGTAAAATCTCTTACTCTAGTGTGAAATTCTTACATCGGTTTAGAAATTATACCTTTAGTTGTGTAATTCCGTGGGTCACAGAAGCAGAGCATCATAATATGAGTTATATTTTTGTAAGTGGTTGAAACGCGTCTTTTAACAGTATAATCAAGTATTCAATATTTTTTTCAAAATTCTTTAACAACGAAGTCCGGATAATCTTACAAACAGATTTTTTGAAAGAATTATACCAAAACATCGGAAATAATTTATTGAATTGAAATCAGCTCTAGTATAAACTTTAGTAGTTTCTTTGACGCTGTTCATGTAATTAATTATGTATTAATGTTTTTTTATCTAAAAAATAAACAAAAATAAAAATATACAAAAAGTAATACAACTGCTTGTATTAAAAAATAATATTATGTAAACATCGCCATAAAATATAAATATATTATTCTACCGATACGGAACCCTCCAAAGGCGGTTCTAATTTCACTTAACCTGTTTTTAATCTTCACATTATTTTTATAATAGTTGGAATTGACTCTTTAAAAATGTGATTAATTGAGTTAAATTTTAAGAAGAAATCAACATTAATAATTTAATAAGGTTATAACAAAATCCTTGAGTACCTAGCGTTTCTTTTTAGGGTGAATAACCCTTTTAGCTTAAAGTATGTTGCGTTATATTTTCGCCTATCAATAATATATTTCCTTTAAGATTGCTATTACCTAAGATAATCATCAATAATCAGTTTAATAAGACCCTTAATAGGTACTTACTTCATAGGATTATTACTCATATACAGATCTTTTTAATTTATAACAATAGATTTTGGAGTAATGTAACATAAAGAATTTATAAATCATATTATAAAATACGACGATCTATGTTTCACATCGCAGGAATATTCCAACTAAAATTATTGTATTATTATTTTTAATTCAGTGCCAATTTACTATGTTTATTGATAATATCGCGCTCCGAAAATAGTATTAATTTTAATCACACAATTACGAAGGCTCTAATGACAATACATAGTAATAATCTATAAATATATCTATAAAGTGTCATTTAAAACCTGTTTCTTCTAAGCCAACGACTTATTAATGAATCAAAAAGTAATTAATTATTTTTAGTGCATGCAATTAACCGTATCGTGCTGTGTTGACCTTAGTAATTAACTGTAGAAATCCCTTTACACATGTTACGGTACGGAATGTTATAAATAATAGTTATTGCTTATATACACGCTATCTGATGGTAGCATGGAGAGAATTGGACATCGATCAACACACCAGGGCTAAATTTATATGTTAGGATACATTTCGTAACAAAAATAATAATTAATCTTTATTTACTCAGACACTTACAGTCCATTTGTTAGTATTACATTATTTTACTTACAAGCTACCAGTTAGATTTTTTTTACTTATGTCTGCAGCGTGAATATTTTTTTGTCTAGGCACTGTTGGCCCAAAAAGTTCATTAAATTGGATTATCCGTTCCTACATTCTGGTCATGTTTGACTAGATTGTCCCTTATTGGTGTTTTCAACGTACCAAAAGAAATAAAACCCAGTAAATATATAATTACAAGAGTTAAAAGATTAAAGAAAAGGAAACATCAAACACTGGTACAAATAAATGAAATAATGTTTGGTCCAATCAATTATATAAAGGCACCCTTTTTAAAAAGACTTTTGTATCACGTACCGGGGTTTTACAGTATTGGATAAAGCCCTCTGTCGTTTAGCTACGGATTGTACGGCTTTGTTAGTTGCAGCCCGACTGACTATCGGGAACAAACAGATGTTTAGACCGTATGACGTAATTGTGTCGGTGAATTTGGGTAATGTTTTGTGGAGTTCGTTTCTAGCATAATAAGAGCTGTATATTTTAAAAATACTCGTATCGGTATTGAGAGTGCAAAACATTACAAGTTTCTGAATCATAAGTAATAGTTCCGAAACAAGCGATGCTATGATGTTATAACATAGGTTTTTTAAAACAAACATAATATACTATTATCAAAATCGTTTAAGCCTTTTCAGAGATCATCGCGCACAACCGCACACACAAACAGAAAAATAAACACACAGACAAATATTTTAGAAATCTATTTTTGGGTTCTATTACGTTAATACAATCCCTCTATATTCATTTTTCTCATTTATTTTACATGTACAGACATCGATCGGTTACTTTATTATATTATGTATACCGGATGAAATTGAAAACAGTCGACAAATTGATATGGGTGATTCAGTATCAGTAATACTTGTATCCTTGATAGAAATAAAACAAATTTAAATTGTAATTCAAAAAACCTATTATTTCGCCTATAACGATGCAAACGAAGTTATTGCTTTAGGTAAACTCAAAATATCAGTACTTTATTATTATTTCTAGACGACTCAAAAGTTTACAAATAAATAAAATATTCAAAGTATCAAGTCACATCGATCGCGCATCACGTGCGGCATTTACACTCGTAGATCGTAAAAAGTGGCAACGCGTCGAACGGTCATTCAATTTTTTTTTATCTATTTTGCCCGTAAAGAGTGAGTACAAACTACAAACGCACCGAGTCGACACTGCGACGTTGCCAAACCGTATGATCCAGCCGCCGCGCCGCCTAAGTACCTACACATAGGATCAAGGATGCAGTTGGCAGTTGCACGCGACGCAAGCGCCCTTAAAACAAACAAAAAATCACCAGTCGTCCGAAAACTATCTCCGAGATAGGTGACGGTCGCGCATGCGTCATCGATTACAGCTGATTGTAGGATTATCTTATGTGCTTGTGAGTGTGTTAGTTAGTATGTGAGGTAGTTAAATCGCAAACGATCGTGCTGCGTAAAATTAAAGAGAATTTGCGGCGTCGTGCTTTGTTGTGTTTGGAGAACGGCGGAGGACATTTCGAGCATTTATTAAGATACACGTAGATAAGCCATCTCCTTAAGAACATTTACATGTGAGTTAATTAACGGTGATTATTATTTAATTTAAATGTCAATTATTGTAAATATCGTGATTCCAACTTTTTAAATACGCCAAAGATACGATAGATACCTCTTAATACTCAAGTAACTAAGTGTTTGATTATGTTTTATTTATCGCATGTTCGACCGTCCTAAGCCGGTAAAAGTATGAAGGGGAAGTTGGTTTCTCAATTTTACTTATTCACGATGCGCGCGCGACGCGGTTAGCACACACCCCCCGCGCGTCTTCCTATTCGTCATTCATTCATTAACAAAACTAACACGCATGGAATAATTAATTTGATACTTTTGATTATTATAAAGTTTTTTTGTAATATCAAAAACATAACTCAATTAATCTAATTATGTGCCCTAAATATTCTTGATTACAAGTTGGGTTATTCATTTAAGTTTGTCGACTGAATTCGATTTCATCCTGTATATGACGAAAGATAAAAAAGAAAATAAAACACGATAATATTTATATAATTATTTCTGACGAATCATTACATTACATAAAGTATTATAATTACTCGCCACATAACGCGAAGTTTTCTTTTCTCATTAAGCATTTGATGAAGGTCATTTCTTTTATAATCAACCATTCAACGAGTCCGATAAGTATTGGTTATTCGGCTATATTGAATAAATACTTTTGTTACTCCGATCGCTGACTTATATTGTTAACCCTTCGAATATTGTAATCTCGTTATTGTGAAACAAGTTTGACTTCAGGGTGAAGAGCTCAACCCACACAAAGGATGTGTGAAGCTTCGCAGTAATAAAGGTTAAAGGTTCCAATAAACACGCTTTTGGATTTACGAAAATCCAGAATATAAGTGTAGGAATGATATTTTGCGAGTAATGGGAGTGATTGACAGTATGAAATGTCGTGGGATGAAAAAGAGTGAAAATGCGTTACATGAAATGTCAATTTATTGAATCTATAAAAATATTACACATTTAGGTTCTGTAATTATTTTACCATTCACTATGTTTATTAATTTATTGTTTATTGTACACAAACAAAGAAAAAACAATATATAGAAATAATAGAAAATCTATAGTACAAGTCTTATCGCTCTGTGCGATTTGTACCAGACAAACATGGGATGGATAAAAGAGAAGGAAATTGAGAGGGCAGTGTAACAATAAGAAGATTAGCTAAATAACACTATTTATACATATTAACTTTGTTAATCGTTTTTGAATATTTTTTTTGCCAGAGAAGACCGGGCAAGACTGTAGTGTTGCTCTTTTAACATCATATATATAATTGTTGAGTTAATTAACAAAACAATGAGAGCCATTTCACTGCGCTCGCTATCCTTAGACATAAGGTGTTAAATTTGATAATGTCCAGTAATTACTTTGGCTTCCTTCAAACCGGAACACAACAGTGCATTTACACTGTTGTTTGGCTGGAGAATCTATTTCATTATATATCATTTCATTCTATTCTATTTCATTTCATGACGGTGGTACCTACGCAGGCGGCCTTTCACACATGAGCGACTTACCACCGGTAAAATACATATTTACAATATATGGTTGTATGAAGTAAATTTGTCCAAAACGGAGAATCTGTTCCATTTTCTGTTCCACAATTTCCCCTTATACGCATAAAATCTATAGTTCTGTATGATTGTTGCATACCGACAAAAATATGGGCAACATCCCTCTTTGCTGAAATGCACAAATTACACCACGTGCAACTGCAGTCATTTATGGAATGGAGTAAATATTTGCAGTGCGCTGCAGTCGGAACACAAGCAACAAGGTTTGCACAGCCTATGAAAACAGCTGCACGCCGAAGTTTTACTCAAACTCCTGATTGTGGACCGTTGGTGTTTGCATTTACACAGTTATTCGAGAATTATAGTTTGTAATCCCTATGTAATATTTACTATATGTAAGGAAAAGTAGTGCATGGTAGCCTGTTGGGGACGGACTGGACGCGGCTGTATGTACACAGTGGTCGCGGGTTCAAATCCGGGTACACTTCTGACTTTTCGGAGTCGTGTGTGTATTGATAGTCGATCACCACTCACTATAACGGCGAAGGAAAACATCGTGAGGAAGCCTGCATACTTCTACAGTATGTAAGATCCACTAACCCGCACTCGGCCGTCTACAGTGGGACGTATATGGGCTGATACAGTTCATACAATGTGTTGGATACCTACAGCATCATTATTCGGATTAAGATGTCCATTGTAGAGTAAATAATTTCTTTAAGGATAACTTGAGTATTATTCTGAAACAATTGGTCCTTTATGTTCTTTAAGTAATTTCAGGATTGAGAAAAGTGGAGATCTGTTCACCCTATGACATATAGGCGTGACGATAATGTATAATAAAAAAACGACCGTTTCGAACAATGGCAAAGAGTTTGTTTTGCTGCGCCAAGGTTTTAAGCGATTTGTCACCCCAGAGTCAGACTAATATTTGTTTTTTACAAATTTGGAGGTTTAAGCTGTTGTTGATTGTTGTAGCTGTTGGTGCATGTGAATTATTTTTCAACATGAGGTAATAGCATATGAAAAGAAAATAGTTGTCAATTAATCAAAGAAGAAGGCGCAAACATGTATGGACTCCAGCCTATTGACCAATAACGACGAGTGATATGTCATTGGAAAGGTCTTTTCAGATGCTACAACTTCTTCTATGGCAACAAAACCCAAATCGCTGTAATAAAAAAAATATAGCTACTTAAAGACATAACGAAAATCACACGAAAGGGCCTCGGCATAGTGAGCAATAACAACAAGCGATGCGTCGTTGGAAACGTCTTTTAAATGCTAAAACTACTTCTACGGCGTCAAGTCTCAATTCGTTGTGTGAACAAAAATATCGCTGCGTAAAGGTAACGCAAGGATGAAAATTAACTTTAATTTCTATCCAGAATTCCTCGACCTTCCATTTCTCTTCCAGGGAACAACAAGAAACTTTCACAATATTAAGACCTACTTTTCTATTGCAGGCGCCAAAAGTGCATTCATATTGAACCAGCGTGCATTGTAAACAATGCATAAACCACGTCCGCTTAAGCGAAGTTCTTCGGCAACTTTAAATTAGAATTTGCTTTGTAGAGCTAGTGATTATTTAGACACGGCGAGGTTTTTTAAATTATATGGAAAAGAAAAAGAGAAAAATAACTTCCCTCTGTTATAGAGACTTATGCCCAATAGACGTATATGGGTTAATATAGAATTCTACTATTTTAAGTGTGATTTCTGAAGATGTAAGCATATTTGATACTACTTCGCGCAAAAACTACTGAACTCATTTTGATGATGCTTCGCAGTAATAAACTTAACAAATGTAGAATCAAATAGGCTATAATTATACCAACGGGGTAAATTTGATAAAGCAATCTGAACTGTGTGCCAAATAAATAAAACTGAATGTCACTGAGTCCCTTTTAATCTGAAAACATACATTTTACCAGAAATCTATAAATTTATAGTTAGTGTACAAAAATTCCGTAGTTTTATAATATAGGCCCACAAGTATTTGTCTCGGGTCTGGGTATTTGTGAGACCAAAAAGTCTCTCGTACCTTCTGATACCCACGACACAAGACTTAATTCTTCATGTGGGGTCAGGGCTATACATATATATAGTACATATCTAACTGTTGAGTGAATTTATTTATCTATAAATAATTTATACATCCTCAGCGAGTGAGTTATTCAAAATAAGCTACAAATTGTGTTGCACATACGTCCATCATGGTTTCCCTAACGCTGTATCTCGACCTAAATTCATCGCGGAAGGATGGTGAGATATCTGTCTCTGTCTCAAGCGCAGTGTTTCACTGTACTTATATCAACCAAGACGTTTTCATCCGTTCAACATCGTATGGTTGGCATTAAATTGATCAAATGCAAAATATGTTAGGTACTTCTACTTACTGTAGTCGATATTTGAGTGCGATCTGAGATCTTACTCCATATTTTTATCTAAAAATTAAATAACTGCCTCGATGGCGCAGTTGTACTACGGTACAATTACAACGCTGAGGTCTCAGATTCGAATCCCGGATCGGGCAAAGTGGTATTGGATATTTTTATTTATTAGTATCAGCCTAGAGTCAGGAATTTGTGTATAACGTGGGTGTCCTAGTAGCACCTCTACCAACCTCTTCTGAGAAAAAGGCGTGAGTTAGTATATGTTAGTAAAATTGTTTTTTTTTTTATCAGCCCATATACGTCCCACTGCTGGGCACGGGCCTACTCTACAACCGAGAGAATCAATTGAGAGTGGTTAGGCCATATAGTCCAAATGAACAAATGAAACGAAATTGAATAACGCAATCATTTTGTAAAAATGTCCAAATAAACTGGCGATCTCCTTATTCTAGAACGTATTGACTACAATTGAAGACATGACAGTAAGTTTTAATTGCGTTAACATAATTTTTTCACAGCTTCATATAGTGTGGATTAGGAAACGTATAGACTTCAAGTATTAAGATGAATACTACGAGTAAATGAATATAAACGCTAATTAATAATATTCCGCACTATGCCATTATAACTTAATTTATTGCTTTTAGAAGCCCGAATAGTAGGTGACATGTCACCCCTCCCTATCCCTTGGAGGACATACGTGGGTTCGTGTTATTACTCTAAGAAATCTTTGACCCACATACAGTAACCAAACTTTAACCATTAAAGTTAAGGTTTACCTACTGGACATACTATATAAATCATGCAGGGTTAGGCTCATTTAGATGAACATAAAATTACACAATTCGTAATGTGTTTGTAAACTAGTTAACTTTGATAAGTAAGCATTGTATATAGTTTATTCTTAAAACATTATCCTCTTTTTTTTCTATTTTGTAAACTGTATGGCCACGAAGCGGAAAGCGTAGCGTGAGACGTCCACCCACTAGGTGGTCAGACGACCTGGTAAAGGTCGCGGGGCGTCGTTGGATGCAGGCTGCCTTCAACAGGTTACTGTGGAAATCATTGGGAGAGGCCCATGTTCAGCAGTGGACTTCCTTTGGCTGAAGGATTGGATTGGAAACTATATGTAATTGGATTGAATGGACATAAGAGTGTTACTGTGTGTTTTGATGACATCTCAAATGATTTGATTAATTATTAAATTTACCAAATTAATACTACTATGAATAAAAAAAATGTAAAGTTCATTCAATCGCTCTTAGCTATATTGTTACTGTAACCAACAGGGTTTTTGCAGGAATCAGTTTTATTAAAAATTTAATACGTAGTGTAAAATTTCACTTAGTTAAAAATTATATTAAAATATGTCACACTGCTGAACCCAGACGGAGCTCATGTTTCATTCGAATATTTGAAATTTCGACGACGACGCTATGAACGCTATCACGAAATATTTCCGCTTCAATACTACATACACTCTATTTTTTATTAATTTAAAAATTGCTCACGTAGCTTACAATTTTACACTTACAATATTTCGAATTAAAAAAAATAAAATATCGAAGCTATTTCTACTCTTTATTATTATTGTATAAGCAACCAAACCAAAACTTCAAAAACAAAGATCAGAAAATAGAACAAATCAAAAATCTATTTTTCTAAAAAGAAAATTGTCTAACCAATTACGGAATGAACATGCGAAATGTTGGATTCTTCAAGTGCCCTCAAAATTATTTTTCTAAAAAACTCGATGACTGCACTAGGTATTGCATGTTAACAATAGACACTTGGTATAAAGCCAATACAATACGATTCGATGCAGTGTGTAACTCTTCAACATTCTCTTGTTCAGGATAACGAGTTGGTAATCAATACGCGGCTGAAAGCTCCCGAGCATGTGTAGGGGCCAATGAAATATTGGAACATTTCTTCATACATAACCCCATGACTTTTTCCCAGAAAGGGTAGGTAGAAGTTCAACCCGGACACCACGTCTCGCCTTGTATTTCCTGTTTCACGATGTGATAGGGGGCGAGCCTAGGCACAAATTCCTCACTCCGGTGTGATAGTAAATAGAAAAATCTAATGACACTTTGCCCGACCCGGGATTCGCACCCGAGATCTCACTCAGCTTTGTAATCATACCTTAGTACAACTGCGCCACCGAGGCAGTACCAAATAGCAATATTATAATATTAAAATAATTTCTTATTTTATATGTTGAAACATAAACTATTACTAAAAATATTATTATCGAAAAATATTGAGAAAACTAACTATCAAGGACAGTGTAACTACGTCATCGTGTCAGAACGATGAGTAGAAGAAAAATATGTTTAACGATCTCAATAATCTGGATTTTTATTCGTATAATCCAGTTTTATAGTAAATGTTTCTATAATGTAATTTAGCAATTGAATACAAGTAAGGGTTATATTGCTGAAAAATATTTTTGCAATTGGTAGATTTTTATCAAATGTAGTGTCGCCAGCCATCGCTATAATGTAACTGCTGAAATTCAGTCAATCGGATATGATCTCACACCCATGCCCCAGCAAGCGGACTACCGCTTCCTTAGTTATCAGGAGAGATGAATGGCGGTATGAAAGGTCAGTATTCGCTCAATTGGAAGTATTAAATTAAATTAATACACATGTTTCAGAAGTCATTTTGATTTATAATTATAATCATTTATAATATTAGGCCTAGAAGAAGAATGCAGAGGACTCATTGGATCTATTGATTTAATAGGTTTCAACATAAGATTTTTACTTATAATGAAGGTTCAATAAATGTGTTAATTTTCTTTATAATTTTTTGAAGTCTTGGCTTGAATAAGGCACGAAATATCTCATGAAAGTTTTTGATTCAATGGAATAGAATTTCCTAAATTAGCATCTAGATATATATGTATGTCGATGTGCTGGCGACACCGAATTAGCGGATGCATGGGTCAACATTCCTGTTTGTATTGCCAAAGGCATAGATTTGCGACGATCACGCCAACATTTTGCTATCATTTCGAAACGGCAAAGGCCAGCCTACCGCGTTGTTAACAAGCCTAACTAATTAATCCCGTTAACTTTTTTATTGCATGTTCGACAAACAAATAAGTAAATAAAATGGGTCACGTGATTGTGAATCATTACCTTCGTCTATGGTTCTTTTATCTTTCATAATATCGTTGGGTCGTACAAATACACAAACATTTGTCCAAACAAGGCCATCGAATTAAAACTAAACGCACATTGATATTTGATACATACGTTTTTGGGAACTTTCACTCATATCAATTAAAGTATAGTGCTTATGTCAAGTAACTAAATATATAATTACTGCAATATCGAGTATTAATATATCAAATATTTTTTAAATAATAGATAACCCTTTAACAAACTAACAATCTGACAGTCGACGTATTGGTCCTGTCGACCAAAATTACGCCAACATATATCCCACAAAATGCTTCTAACCCTCCCAACAATCAACATTCTAGAAGGTTCGAAAACAAACACTTGAACGGTTAAACAAAAACGCGGCATTCGTTAGCCGTAACCTAATTAGGTCGCTTTAATGTGGCCTCACACTGTCTTTATTGTTTAAAGAAATTCCTACCCTCTTACAAAAGTGTAAGATTTTCTCTCGTATTTGCTTGATTTTTATAAGTAAGAAAATATGAGTAACATCTATGTTTCATCATTTAGAATAAGCAGTAAATTATGTATATAAGAATTTATAACGACAAAAACAATGAATAAAAATCAAGTTTTAAAATTGAACGTATATTATTATGTTGTCTGAAATATACAGTATTCAAAGTACGTGCCATATTATCGTTACTTAATTTTTTAAATATGAAAATCTCACATAATGTAAATAAATATAATGGTTGTGTAAATTAGGATCTCTAACGGAAATGGAACGGGCAAATAAAATTTACCCATACAAAAGAACATTAAATTGGTAGACATAATTTTAATATCCCTCAGTTTAAGTCAAATAAAACAGCTTGTAAAAGTATGTGCGTGTGAATGAATTCAAAACAAATATATTTACGAATAATTGGAATAACTTTTGAAATAAATTAAAAACAACGTCTCGTCACCTCGAACTTTTAATTAATTGATTGAAAAAGTTGCGAATATTTTTCCCTGGGTAATGAATTTTACTTGTTGTTTAATTGGTATTGGGACGTTCGTGTATCGATATTTGTAAATGAATAAAACCTGGAGCTTTTGTTTTTTTATAAACGGCATTTTATTATTAGTAATACATAGTAGCATTGTAAACCTGTACTAAAATATTAACTTGTGTCATGACTATCAAAAACTACGAAATACTATTCTATCTCACAAACACATATCAAACCTGAAAAAAATATATTTATACAACATTTGTCGTGTTGCAGGAACCGAACCCGCGGCGTCTTGTTACACAGCTGGTCTCTAACCAAGTGCGCAAAGGATGCTACCATAATTAACACAATATTTTTTCTTGATGTGGACCTAAACAATAATTTTGAGAATAAAATAAAATGAGTCTATCCCGAAAAATAAATAAATAAAATATATTATTGTAATAATAATAAAATTTTCACTAAGTTCTGTTAAAATAAAGAGATTTTATAACTACGCATTTTGCATCTTGGCAAGTAATAGACGGTTTTATAGAGACATGACGTTTAAAAATAAGATTTTCATCTCGTGGGATCGGATGTCCATTAAAATTAATTGTGCTTCAAAGTCACTGCCCAACATCGTATAATGAACATTTTTCCATCATTTTCCTTTTTCTTCGGTTCGAGTAGGGTGGCCACGCTTCCGTTTGTCCCTCGGGTTAAGTAAACAAATCAAAATGTTTAAGGAGTCTTGAGATCATTTCAATTGCTGCCGTTTTGTAATGAGCAAATGTGGAAAATTGTAACGAAATTCTCTTAATAATGTTAGATGTAACATTTTCAATTGGGAACCTGAAACTTCTTATTTCTTCCTCATCTTTCTGATCCCTTTTCTCATTTCAAATACTAAAAATCAGTTTAAAAAGTAAAGGAGGGTGTGTATGGGTGATAGTAATTATGAATATGGCAGTATGTAACTTAATTACTAGAGCTTTACACGCACGCTATGAGAAAAGTACATTCCGGTATTTGCTTGAGTTTAAAAATTACTCTACTATTGTTTTTTCGTCTTGATGTCTCGATTTTCTGCGAAGTCTCGTCATTTTCTTTATAATAAATGTATCTTACCTCTTTAACTATACATCTGACTTTGTATGCCATTTTTGACGCCATTTGTACTTTGTTGTTTTATTATTTCTATATTATATTGTTGTGTTTATTGTGCACAATAAAGAATAAAAATAAATAAATCTAACATTAACCAACGCTGTTGCACAAATTTTTCATATTAAAATTAATACGCAAAGTGCGACCAAAGACGCTTATACAAATTGAATAAAAAAAAAGACAAAAACATTATTGTCTCGTCTCGCATACTCCAATTTTATGGTCACTCTACACCAGGGCATGCATTACTCGTGCAGTAACGAAGCTGACGTGTTAAAACGTCGACATTTCACTCCGTAAATTGCTCCGAATGAACCTCAAAAGCGATAAAATTCCCGCCTCTTAAATACCCGCAAAATATAGATTGACTTTTTAAGGGGATTTATACACGTCTACTTAGGTCGCTGGTGGGTGGCGATGGTTATGTTGATGGAGTGTGGCTTAAGCCTTTTTTAATGAACATTGCTTAGCATTAGGATTACGTCTATATTATAGGTACGTGCGCAAACACTTTCATAAGATGTGTACCTTTACTCGGAACAAATATTATTTACTTACTATACAAATAATTGCGCATTTTGTCCATTAGATCATCGAATGTTGTAGCGCTGAAAGGCAATTAAACAATAACGCCTATCTATCGCCTATCCTATCCTATATATTCTAATGAATCTATCTTTAAATTCACAAATATGATTCCATATTGCATGTCGATGTATGTTCATAATTATAATTAGTAGTATTTATATGTCATTATAATATTATAATTAATCTACGGTGTGTAAGTCCGCCAACCCGCACTAGGCTAGCGTGGTGGACTATATGGCCTAACCACTCTCAATCGATTCTCTCGATTGTAGAGTAGGCCCGTGCCCAGCAGTGGGACGTATATGGGCTGATAAAAAAAAAATAAAAAAATATGTCATTAGCGATCCCCAAATTTATTTATTAATCACCTTTTCCGTAATTTTCCAAATTGAATGGTGCACAACAATGTGTTATCTATCTTCATTTATTCAGCGTTTATAAATAAAAAATACGAACACTGAAAATAGCGTTTTAAAAATGTATTTCTCTTAACAAAACACGTTCAAATAGTCCGAACTAATAAAGTTCGCGTTAAGCCGACTCGTTTAACTAAGCACTAAAGATTAATGTTATTAGTTCGACTGTTTAACTCCTTTAAAAGCTTAGCGAAGTCTTTATTCGATACTATATTTTGCCTGTGACTGCATTTGTTTGGATTTTTCAGTTAGTTTTGGCAAAAACGTTGTTTTTATAATATATCTAAGTGGTAGTGAACATTTTTGGTAGTGGAATTGCTTAGACGACTTCCCTTTTTGTGTTCCGACTGCTAAATTTTTCGATACATATCCTTTTCAACCAATGTGGTTACGTTATGCGGATAGCAATCCATTTGTCATAAAGTTCTCATAGTAATTTTATTGCGACAGCATAAGAAATACCATATTGAACGTTTACAGATTTAGTTTTAGAAAAATGACAATCAGTGATTAATCTTGATTCTATTAATACAAAATATACATATATTTAGCTCTAAAGCTCTACTTATATTCATCTTATTTAATCGTATAGTTGTTTGTTATTCCAATAAAATAATAAATAAAAAATATATCTCTGTAAATCACAAACGGGCACTCACATCTAACATCTATATATAACTAAAGTTGTCTAACAAGACTACCCAAAGCTTACGAATTGACAGGGATTCATTCATTTGGACATTTCGGGATTTACAAGTTGCGCATTTTGTCATCTATATAGAACGTTCCATTGTAAGTATTTAGATGGACGTGAATAATCACTCGAGGAATTATTTTGAGGAGGATTAATGAAACACGACAACCTAAAAATGAAAATGAAAATTTTATTTTACTTTTGAAAATATTTCAGCAAGTTATTTCACATAAAACGTGCGTCGGGAGGTCTCCCGGAGGCTGGTCAGCCTCGATACACGCTATATCAGGATGTGTTCAAAAATGAAAAAGAAAAAAAAAAAGTCGCTACAACAATCTATGTGGCGATCCATGGGGGAGGCCAATGTTCAGCAGTGGACTTCCTGTGGCTGAAGAGAGAGGGAGCGACAGTTAAAGTAGACAGAGAGAGTAGTTCGTGATGTTATAGATGTTCCTGGCTCTGTTTCTTCTTCACAGCTACTAAACTTTCCGAAGGTAATGGAGAATTCAAAACATTTTCCTTGTATGTTAACTATTTTAGTTACGTTTCAAATACGTTATATTCGGTAGCTTTATTTGATCCAAAACCATACTTTATGAATTACCGCAATGTTCCACACACTTGTAATATTCTGCACAATATATTACAGCTATATCATACAAATACAGACCAGACGCGGCTGCCTACATGTTCACAGTGGTCGCAGGTTCAAATCCCAGGGCATACCTCTGACTTTTCGGAGTTATGTGTGTATTGATAGTCAATCACCACGCACTTTAACGTTGAGGGAAAACATCGTGAGAAAACCTGCATACCGCAGCGAATTTAAAGAATTTCGACGGTATGTAACCCAACGCCAAACCGCACTAGGCCAACGTGGTGGACTACATGGCCTAACCACACCCAATCGATTCTCTCGATTGTAGAGTAGGCCCGTGCCCAGCAGTGGGACGTATATGGGCTGATACATACATACATATCATACTAATAAGTGACGTAGTAAACCAAACTCTCTCCTAATTATCCCAACAGCACCGCGAGAAAATTCAACACAAAACGACCTTACTAGGCGATTGCGGCTAAGCACTAAAGCAGTTATTTACCGGTCACATTCAACAAAAGTAGACACTCGAGTTGCCAACTCCAAAACAAGCTGGAAAACTTTCCGAAACAGAATTTGCAGTCCCCTCCGTCTAAATATTTATTTGCATTGTAATGAAAAAACTTGAGCTGTTCCGCACATGTCCTTAGGCTACGGAGGCTAACAGAATTGTATCCCCTGATACGGTTCTATTTTATGTAGTAGGGTTATATTAAAAAAAAAATGTTTTGTTTTTCAAGGTTTGGTCATTATGGCTTGATGTCCATGTACTACAACAGGATATAGACGCTACACTTATCAATAATCTCGGGGGCATAAAATTATTATATGAGAATTGTAAAAATAATAAGGTAAACCAAGTATCGTAATTGCAATATTATAACGTGAAAGGGTCATACGATGCTTCGTGTTTTTTTATGTGTAACACCTATTACATAATTATTATATTTCTAAACTACATATATCAACTTAAAGCCTTTTTCCCAGAAGGGGTAGGCAGAGGTGCAGCCAGGACACCCACATTTCGCCTATGTATTCAGTCCCACGATGTGATAGGAGGCGAGTCTATCGCAATGTACAGCAAAAAATCCTGACTATTATTCTTACTAAATTACTTACTACAAATTTCGAACTAAAAATATTTACTAATCGAAGCCGCTATTTCAAAAGAGCTTACGGGCTCGTAATTCAATATTATAATTAACAAATATTCAAATTCAGTACATTAGTAACACGATTATTATAATTCTAAACCTGAAAAAACATTTTGTAATCCACACGGTCTTCGAAACTACTAAATTCATGCGAACTGACAGCTCCAAATAAACACAACAACATGGCGGGCTACAATTTCCTTCCCCTCCCCTGGGCCAACCCAAGTTGAAATAGAAAGTCCCGTCGGGAACGCCGGGCTTCCGGTTCCGTTTTGTTCACTTAAGATCTAGTGCGTGTCATGTGTATGGTAAAAAAATATATGTTTTGTTGCAATTTATGTATGTATGACTGTTGGGTGTATTTATTTAATTTTGAATATGGAAACAAATTCTTAGCATCGTATTGCTTCCCTGCTTTGTATGTATAGATTGTGTACGATCTTTTGGCATTCCAAATGCATTGTTTTCATGCTGTTGTCAAAATATTAGGAACAGTTTTTCTCTCTTCTCATTTTAGTATATTGGTCATGTTAATACCATTGGATTACGACTATAAATGCTTGTTGTTTATATTATGAAAACATATCTAAAACAATGCGTAATTTTTTTTTTCAATTTTGATTGTAGTTCCAAATTTTGCCACACGCCAATAGGAGTTAGATGAGTTTTACTCATCCTGCCAAACGTGGCTCAGCAATGGACTTCCTGAAACTGATTATGATGATGATACCTACATGCATAAAATTAGTGAACAAACTGATGTTGACGTTTGTGTATGTTAAAGATTTTAAATTACTGCTCCTCTACAAAAAAATATATAAAGAAATACACCCAATAGTCACACACATAGTCTTAACCCCACACTAAGGCCAATTAAGTCTTGTGTGCATTTCAGACACTACGAGAGACTTTCCGGTCTCACAAACACCCAGACTCGAGACAAATACTTGTGTGCCTCATCCCGGTGCGAGGAACAAACCCGCGGTCTCGTTTCACAACCGGCCTCTAACCTGCGCGGCGGAGGCTGTCAAAACAACTATCAACAACCTAACTAACTATCAGAATAAAGATAAACCACGGTAAAAACAGCTCGGTCACGAATCTCGTTAGTTGATACGGTTTTGTTAATCAACCAAAGGTATTTGCATTTGCAGCGGGGTCTAATTGTCTCTCGCACTAATAGCAGCAACAAAGTGTACCCGCCGTCATTTGCTTCAACGAAGGCTGATTGGTAGCCTAACAAGCTGACGTGCTGTTATGGACTGTTTATCTTGCGTTTCATTTGTAAGATGCAAATTTTGTGACGTAATTTGAAAAGAATTTGTTTTCAAATCTCGTCCACAGGTTTTGCTGAAATTTTAAAGGTGGAAAGTAATAACTTTAAAGAATAATATAATTTCAAACGGTAAAGTCGCTTGAATTCTTTATTTATAATAAAGTCTCTTTCTCTTCATTATTTATAATTTTTGTTCAAATGTATTATTTTTGGGATGAGGAAGTTTTTTGAGAAGTTGGAACGCGCCAGTCTTAAAAGAGCTATTTCTTGTGCGACACAGAAAGTGAAGAATCACGCACTATGTCCTGATAATTTGAGGTAAAAAAAAAGATGCAAGAAGGTATTCGTAGTATATATTAAGTCTACTAGTAATTCTATCCAAGACTCGACAAGCCAAAACCATGCATTAAAAAAAAAGGTTTTTAAAACAATGCTTTATCCTATAAATACCTCAATATTAATTGCTCAATACCGAGCAAACACTTCGCCTTGTTTAATTCAAGTGACGAATGTAATCGGCCCACGCTCACTCCATCCGCGCCCTAATACAAATTAATTTACCCCTCCCGCAACCTGCTTAGTAATGAGGGTACCAATTTACCCCAAAAAGTACCCCTTTTGGGGTAATAAATGTACCCCTGTAACACCGGAGGTATTGACTTTCATGTATTTATACGTTGTAATAACATATAAAACAGTAAAAATAAATTACAATGAAACAGCATGGGGTTGTTAATATTTGCAACATAATAATTACAAATGATATTTGCACAAACAACCGGTAAAATAAATTGGTATTATTCGGTTTAATTAATAATAAAAACAGGTTGTTTGTCTTTGTTCCATAAACATTTTATTGCAATTTGTAAATACAGTACTCAAACCGTTTCGTGGTATTTGTTTAAACATTGCCTGGCACAATGAATGTATTTATTTTGACCAATAAATTAAATAATATGACGATTTAATATACTCTTAATTTCGGTAGGCCAAGGCCGTAGATTCAAGGCCTAACAATCAAACAATTCATTTTGTGCCTTTGTGGCTGTCGACATGCCAATAGATCCTGAATATGAGATCCTGGATATCTGCGGAAATTTTTGGGATTGATCTATGTTCAGCAGTGGATTTCTTGTGGTACAAGAGAAAGAGAGTGAGATGACTCTAAAATATTGATCTCCTATCATATTGACAAATGGGATGGGACGAAAGTAAGCTTGCCGAAATTGACTTTAGAGATAGATATGGCTACAATTTCAGGTATATAGATGTGAGATTAATATGTGTATACAGTATTTTATTAATGTATATTATAAAATAAAATAGATTTAATTTCCGTGGCGTACTAAATCTCGTAAAACGAGACGCAGTAGTGAGTTACCATAGGTCATGCATTCAACTTTGTTTCTTGTTTATATCTCAGCGACATGATTCAGCGGTTTTATCTACATTGCCTCAGGGTTTTTCGCTCCAGGCGTGACGTTATCATCTCAACGTGTAATCTCTTTGACGCGTTGATTACCTTGTTCACTTCTACCTCTATTCTAACACTATAAATCCAAAAGTGAGTTTGTTTGTTACACATTCTAGCCTTAATTAAACAAGCAATTATCATATTTTTTTGTATAAATGTAGCCACGGGTATAGAAAAGGATATGGGGTGCTTTTTATTCAGAAAATAAGTACTGTTCCCAGAGGACAGACATATAACCAAGACTGGTCATCCAAGAATAGTTTGGAAGAAAAACTTGGACATACCTACCTATGTCAATAAACTGCAACTTTGTGCTTATATGACAGAAATAGAAATATTGACCAAAAATCTGATATCAGCTGCTTATATTGAGTTATCAGCCGGCAGTCTGGAATCAAACTTGAACATACGAGTACCTAGTACAATATATATAAAAAATAAATCAATCAATGCTTAAATGCCAAAAATAGTAATCTTGTACAAAAGTCTGATATGTTTTTCTGTGTTTTTTAAGTACGAATGCGAAGCCGCCGGCAAATCTAGTATTTTTATAAATCTGCCTCCCCTTTAAAAATGACTAAAATAATTTACACGATGTTTCATAACCGCTGCGATGAGATTGTTCCTTCAAGACGTGCGGGGTGAACGCGCGCATATGGTTGTAAAATATTGACGTACATTTTTACCCCAAATGTAGACGATGAGTGGTTTTGTTCTCGAATAAGCTTCTTAAACGTGTTTCCCTTGTGTTTCTTTATAACTTGTTTAGGTAATTTGTATTGTGTTGTGGTGAAATTGAAAGTTCGAGTGAGAATTAGTGTATAGTAATACGAACTAAGCAAAGAGACGAAATACAGTCATCGAGCCAATAAAGCGATCAGCAAAACACTTTATTTGTTGAGTAACAATAAGTATTAACGTCGGCTTAGGGTGTTGTATGAGTAAATACCAGATCCAATTATTAGCTGAATACAGCAAGATTTCTCTAATTGCAAGGATTAAACCCCTTTTATATAACAACTGGTATTTCGCCAACTGTGCCACCAAAGTATTTAAAAAATTGTAATAACGTCAAATAGCAGTTATCATTTCAGTATTTAAAATAATCTTAAAGAATTCCTGAAGTGAAATAGTTTTTGTAACCTTTTCGATTGATTCTATGAAGGGGTTAAGTGTGATTTTAATGCTTTCGAGGTTGGGTATTTTCCTATACCAGTTCAGTAAATAAATGTCAGGGATAGTCGAAATGTCATTGAGCTAATTATTACGTATGTGCGTGCGTGGGACCTTTCATTGCCAAGACCTCGGTTGTATATAAGATAGATTGATATATATGAACATTAATTGGTCATATTACTGTAGATAGTAAAATTTCAGTGAATATACAACATATTAAATGTATTATATCATAAACTTTTATTAGAATTTTCCATGGAAAAAATACAAAAGGCTTTATCCTATTTTTTTTTTAAATATCACATTACGACATGACGCATTTTCGTAGTTTTATGAAATCTCTCTATTCGTTTATTTCTAAATCGTTAATACTATGTTGTATCACTAAAAACGGAACGCACATAGTCGTGGAAAAATAAGCATATTTTTTTTTACTAAAACACTAAGTTATTGTAATAGTCATGATACGACCTGATCTTCATTAAAAATATTTATTTCGTAAGAAAACTAGTCCCAAATAAATACATATTTAAGAAAATTGTTTAATTTACATTATAACTATTTTATAAAAGTTATTTAAAAATTCCAATACCCATCGTGAAATGGGAATGATGTAAAACTTGCGACTAGCGGCGGACCGTGGAGTTCCGCAATTTACTGAAACTCTGAAAGCAACACTCGTGTCATTCTAGAACTTTCCCATCGGGATTATCATATTACGCTGGAGTGGTTACTTTTACACTACTCGCATTTCAGGATTATATAAAAGGAGAACACAGGAGCTCTTTGTACAAGTTTGTTAAAAGTTAAATTATTTTATAAGAGGGTAGTATTAATTATTAATTTAACAGCAGACTAAATTATCTACTAATCACTTGTATACCACATTGCATATGCAAAGTGCATATTTCTTATGCGATAGGCAGCATTTACGTTGCACTGATATTATGATCTTATTTTACTTGTACGTTATTTCTGTACTGCTAGGTGATTTTTTCATAAATATTAAATATAAGTAAAATACACCCAACAGTCACATACACAGTCTTGACTCCACACTAAGATCGAGTGTTGTGACGTGGGTATCAGGAACTTAGAGAGACTTATCAGTAAACTCAGCACTCTTACGATTGGTGCCACCAAGTCTGACCTCTACCAAGGTAAAAAATTGAGGGATTAATCATACTTTAGCAGCCGTATATTAACATGTTTACACCAATTTTAGTTGACCGAAGATTTAGGTGAGTTAAGCCAAAACCTAGAAGTACACTTGATTAGATTACGGCACCCAAAGTTATTACAAGTAATTTAGGAAGTTTAAGAAGAAATATAGAGCAAGAAATAAGATTTATGTAGAATCATTCACTTTATTTGCGTATAAAATGTAATCCATATATTTCGGAGATATGGGGTTGCCAAGAAGTGAGTCAGAACAACACTCAATGCCAATGCCAAGTGCTTGCCAGAATCGGTTTATAGCATGATGTAACCATACGAAATAAAGCAATCATGAAGTAGAATAATACAGTGCATTCGAAAAATCGAGAGTTTTATCTCAATAGGGTTGCCACCACTGCGAAAATTAATAATATTTAAAAAATAATCAAAATGTAATAACCTTATTTTTAAAGTATTCAGAGTCAGAGAGTATTTAAAAATTTACATACATACATAAACACACGCCTTTTTCCCAGAAGGGGTAGGCAGAGGTGCTACCAGAACACCCACGTTTCGCCTTGTATATTCCGTCCCATGATGTGATAGGGGGCGAGCCTATCGCCATATTGGGCACAAATTCCTGACTCCGGGCTGATAAGGAATAGAAAAATCCAATATCACTTTGCCCGACCCGGGATTCGAACCCGAGACCTCAGCTTTGCAATCGTACCGTAGTACCACTACGCCACTGAGGCAGTCAGTTTAAGTTAAAAATTTAAACTGTGCATATTTATCCGTAGGTTAGACAAATATCTGCCAATATCTATATTTTTTCATCAGAGTAGTGTAACTTTTGCCTATTGCTAATGATTTTGGGTTAATAGATATTTGCGTTAAAAAAAAATATATTTTTATTAAAATGACAAATTGAATTATTGCGCATATCCACGAGATCACGTTATCCCAACGTTTAAAGAATTGCATGAAATAAAATATATAGTTGTTATTTTAATATAGGATTTTTGAAACCAAATAATCACTATTAATTAGCAATTAGAATTCATAGCGATTATTTGTAATTTTAGCAAACACACTGATCAAATTGTGACATCAAAATATTAAATTAAAATAAAAAATTCTCCTCGACACCGCCTCACTCAAACCATATTATAGTCACTATTACAGCATCGCACTTACAAAATCCATAATACTTTCAAACCAAATCTTACTGCCTCGGTGGCGTATTTGTTCTTCGTTACGGTTACAATGTTGAGGTCTCGACTTCGAGTCCCGGGTCGGGCAATGTGATATTGAATTTTTCTAGTCATTATCAGCCCGGAGTAAGGAATTTGCGCCCGATATGGCGATAGGCTCGCTCCCTATCACATCGTGGGACGGAACAAACAAGGCGAAACGGGTATCCTAGTTACTACCAGGAGAACCTCTGTCTACCCCTTCTGGGAAAAAGGTGTGAGTTTATGTATGTATTTAAATCTTAACCTTAAAACAATTGCTAAAATTTGGACAGCTCAAGTGGGGCGTGCGAGAAAGTAGAGAGAATCAGTCCGCATTCGATGCCAAAACGGATGTTTATAGTAAACTCAGTTGGCAGATGAATTCTATCTGTTTGAAGGTCGGTGCGTCTATCTGCAGAAAGTTTATTGGACCGTCGACGCCGTAGTGGCTGGTATTGTTTTCAAGTTCAATTCCAATCAATATCTTGCATGTGTTCTTTGCGAAGCGTATTATGTTATTTTTTGTAGTGAAGGATGCCTTTTAGTCAGGTTTTATTTAATCATTTATTCTTTATTATAAAAAATAAACATAACAATATAAATAAATTATAAGAAAACAAAGAACAATGGCGGTCTTATCGCTTTGAGTTAGGGTTTGGTTAGGATTTTGGGTTTTATGGAAATAGTTAGACCTAAGAAAAGTGGCAGCTTTTTCTTTCTTACCTGAATAGGCAAATGAACGATCCCTTCTAAAAGTAAATAGCTAAAGCCGCTCATAGACTTGGGCATTAAATATATATTTAACCTTCATCCCTTTTAGGAAGCGTATAACCGGAAGGTGAAAAATTTTAAATTGTGAATAAATATCCGTAGGTTAGACAAATATCTACTAAATATGGACCATCTGATTTGAAATGGGACTGATTATTTTGGATATTTTTTTAAACGTTTCGTGCCAAAAAATACAATTATAAATATTAAGGCTAAAACACGCCTATATTAATCTGGAAGAGTCTCCGCAAAGATTTTCTTCACAGTGTAATGGAATGATTTTTACCTATATTTATTGTATTGTATCAGCCCATATACGACTCACTGCAGGGCACGGGCCTCCTTTACAATCGAGAGTACGATTGAGAGTGATTAGGCCATATAGTCCACCACACTGGCCTAGTGCGGGTTGGCGGGCTTTTACATACCATAGAAATTTATACAAATCGCTACGGTATGCAGGTTTCGTCACGATGTTTTCCTTCACCGTTACAGTGCGTGGTGATTAACTATCAATACACACATGACTCCGAAAAGTCAGAGGTGTGCCCTGGGATTTGAACCCGCGGCCACTGCTATATTTATTATAATCCTGTTATTTAATTTTCTCCTTTCATATTATTTATACTTTCATATTATTATACATTTTTGCTTTAACACTATTTACACATAGAATAATAAATAAACTCCATCTAATATTAAATAGTCACAACAACCTTTAAATACCCACAATACCAAAGGAATACTCATTGCATTACTGGCTTTTAAGGCGCTTCTTAGAAATACCCAAGTAGAGAGCTGATTCTACTGAGATTTCATGCAGGAAAGAAAATCCACCTTAATCTGACATTGACTTAATGCAAAAACTTTTTAACCGTCTTACCAAGGACTTTTTAACCATTTAAACTTCCCAGAAAGTCGCACTCATGAGATTATATAACTTTAGTTATCCTATTCATCGGACTAGTTTTACATGCCAATAATTTACTATCAAGTCGATGAATAAGTTCAAAGTAAAGATCAGAAGTCAAGTTACATTGTTAATTCATAGGCGCTTAAATCTATTATTAGGTAAGCGATGCTGTTACAGGCGCTCTTTGAATTGGTGAAACCTTGTAAATTTGAGTAAGATATTTTCTCTATTTGGAACCTTTATAATAATTTTTATAATATACGAAGTCCGCCGACTCGCAATAGATCGGACAGACTATGGCCTAAACAAAATCCTGTATTGATTCATGAGTTATGCAAATTTCTTCAAGATATTTTTCTATATCGTTAAACAACGTGTTATTTGACTTACCATATACTTAAATCATTAAAGACCCCATATAACAATACATAAAATCCTTTAACAACACAATTAATGTATTTAAGACCTTCAAACGAGGAAGCATGATCCAAGGAAAAAACAACTATATAATCCAAAGATGTGTCAAGGGTGGTGGGGCAGACACCGCGGCGCGGCGTCCGACTATATTTGTTACGGCAGACTCGTGCATTCGAATATGTGTCAAGAATTCATTGCTATAAAGGTAACGCGATTCTTCATTTTATTTTTCAGTCGTAAGTTCGCTTGGTAATAATGTTTTATTTTAACTGACGGCTACAATTTTGTTCAGTATTGTTCTATATTATATGTAAATATGCAGATTCCAAAATTTGTGGAACACATTGCGGTTAAATTTAATAGAGATGTTTTAGGTAATACTTTGTGTAGAATATTAAAAGTCGAAGAAAACAAAATATCAGTGGCGGAAAAACCATTGTAATGATACACACAAATGTGTCACACTTCAGTTTTGATTTCGGTGTATTATCCTGATTTGAGACGACAGATTAAATAGAGCCGATTGGTTAATAGATTATCTAAACTGCACTGCACTAAGGTGCATTGGACTCACTTTATCAGTGAGGTCTGGATAAGCCCGACAGTATTGCTTTCTATACGAAGCAAACAGGTTGACGACAAGGTATCACTGTGCGCGCCTTTATTTATTTTTTTGGTAATAATAAGGAAGCTCCCTTTCACCCACTAGTCGATTTCTCTAGTGGTTATATCCTAAATAAAACGTGTGTGTAGGTGCGTGAATAAATGCGATCTGGGTGTGTGTGTATGTATATGTGTTGTTCGAATTTATGGGTTCGAACATGCGTCATCATCATCAGACTGTTGCAGTCCACTGCTGGACATAGGCCTCTCCCGAGGTACGCCACAGAGTCCGGTCTGCTGCTTAATGCATCCAGTCGCTGCCGGCCCTCTTGTGCAAGCGTATGAGCATGAAAACTAATCAAAATAGTATTATTCCATGTGTCTTAAAAATGAGTAGGACATAATGGATGCGTGGGCAGTCGTATAATATAATTCAAGTTACAATTAGAGCCACTATGAACGGAGTGAACATAACTCATTTTCTGAACAGACGTGTTACGTGGGTTTATATGTATGAGACATTACGCGTGGGAAGTCTGGGATTACATTTAACGACTTTCATGGTAATTAAAGACAGTTTACATAACAAGTGACAGACGTATTACATGGTTAGGTGGAAATAAATTAAATGCGCGTAGGTTTTGAAATTTCGCAGCTATTACGTGGCATGATTATGATCTTCCACAAAATAGGGATTGAACCAACTTTTACGTAAACCGTAATTATATCTTGGCAAGCGAGGATTCAATGCAGTTTAAAAATATATATAGGCAACCTCGGTGGCGTAGCTGTGCTACGGTACGATTACAACGCCGAGGTCGTGGATTCGAATCTCGGGTCCGGCAATGTGATATTAGATTTTTCTTTTCATTATCTGTCCGGAGTCAGGATGCCTGATATGGCGATAGACTGGTCCTTTATCACATTGTGGGACTGAACACATTAGGCGAAACGTGGGTGTCCCTCTGCGTACCCCTGGGAAAAAGGCGTGAGTTTATGTGAAAAATATTATAATTTTTTAACTATTAAATAACTTGATCAAACCTTATCTGCTCTACTTGGTAATGTTACTCAGAACTTTCCGGTTCACAGCATATGTTTTATTTATATTGGTTAAGCGCAGAGACTACACTGAAACTGACGAGAAGCTTAGTGCAACCAAGATAGAACAACTACTGCCGACATGCATTCGTCGCAATTTGGCGGGTCTGCTTTATACTGCAGTTTAAATCTCTCTCTCTCTCTCTTCAGCCACGGGAAGTCCACTGCTGAACATAGGCCTCCCGCAAAGATGTCCACATTGACCTGTTGGAAGCGGCTTGCATCCAGCGGCAGTTCAACTATCTATTAGTAATCTGTATTTGTACCTTTATAATCCCATATACGTCCCACTGCAGGGCACGGGCCTCCTCTACACTGGAGAGTGCGGTTGAAAGGGATTTGGCCATATAGTCCACCACGCTGGCCTAGTGCGGATTTGCGGACTTTCCATACCGGAGAAATTTCAAGTTTCCTCACGATGTTTTCTTTCACCGTTATAGTGCATGGTAATTGACTATCAATACACATATGATTCCGAAAAGTCAGAGTTGTCCCTGGGTTTTGAATCCGCGACCAACGTGACCAGGTTGGCAGTGGCGTCTAGTCCGTTACCAAATATACCACCAAGCAATAAGTAGTAAGACAATGAGATAATAACAGGAATAGAGTTACCTACTTTTGTCCTTCTACGCGCATACAAAAAACATCTGGACATAGTTTTTTCTAGATTAAGACATTAATTGGTACGTATGAACAAGTAATGATATTATCCTTATATGATATAAATTCATTATATTATTAAAATATATATAGGTATTAATGTCAATTAATTATCACAATAACTATGCGGTCAGCTAAATCAATTTAAACTTTTAGATTGTAAACAAAGTTGCGGTCTTTTAATAATAGTTTATGTATAGCTTTGTTTACAGTAATATATGTTTATATTCATAATCCATAACCTAACCAAATTACCTCTATCACACCGAAATAAAACTCTATTTAGGACAGTGCGCCAAGGTCTTTGCTATGGAGTTCTAAGAAGCAAGGAGTCAGTTGATATAGTGTAATGGCGGCCTTGTATACAGTAACCAGAGTTTATATTCATAATCCATAACCTAACCAAATTACCTCTATCACACCGAAATAAAACTCTATTTAGGACAGTGCGCCAAGGTCTTTGCTATGGAGTTCTAAGAAGCAAGGAGTCAGTTGATATAGTGTAATGGCGGCCTTGTATACAGTAACCAGAGTTTATATTCATAATCCATAACCTAACCAAATTACCTCTATCACACCGAAATAAAACTCTATTTAGGACAGTGCGCCAAGGTCTTTGCTAAGGAGTTCTAAGAAGCAAGGAGTCAGTTGATATAGTGTAATGGCGGCCTTGTATACAGTAAGGAGAGTTTATATTCATAATCTATAACCCAGCCAAATTCCCCATATCACACCGAAATAAAACTCTATTTAGGACAGTGCGCCAAGGTCTTTGCTAATGAGTTCCAAGAAGCAAGAAGTCAGTTGATGTAGTGTGATAGCGGCCTTGTATGCAGTAACCAGAGTTTATATTCATAATCTATAACCCAGCCAAATTCCCCATATCACACCGAAATAAAACTCTATGTAGGACAGTGCGCCAAGGTCGTTGCCAAGGATTCCCAGGAGGCAAGAAGTCAGTTCATACAGTGTGATAGCAGCCTTGTTTATAGAAATTAGCAAAGTTCATAATCCATAACTTAACTAAATTCCCCATATCACACCGAAATGAAACACTATTTGGAGCAGTGCGCCAAGGTCGTTGCCAAGGATTCCCAAGAGGCAAGGAGTCATTTGATATAGTGTGATGGCGGCCTTGGCATTTCTGCATCCCGGGTAAACGGGGTCGTTCACCGCGTGTATTGATTTTTGTGACCGGCCGATGTGCACTGGCACAGATTCCGCAAGCAGACGCGATACTTAGTTCAAAGTTATTGTTTTGTTTAATTAAATCCTGTGTTTAGTTGCTGTGCCGGTTTCAACGCGCCGGTTGCTGCTACTTTGTTTGAGTTTTAGTATTGTGCACTGAGCCTGGTAGTAAAGTCTGGTACAGAGGTTGTATATTACGGAATACATGAATTAGCATTTTGCTTGCCATAATTCCGTTCTCTTTTGCTTCTAAAAAATAGTGTGAGCGTTGCAACTCTACCTACTTGTAGGGAGTGGAGGGGTGAGTGCATAAATGGATCTTACCGAGCTGAACTTTATCGTTAGGTTCAGAAATATATACGTTTTATCGAATAACTTTATCCAGCTGGATTATTGCCCCACAAGGATTTTTTGTATAAAATATATTTGACGTTGTTATTTATAACTTGAAGCCAATAATAATGTGACAATTACATTTTTTTAATCTTTCTCGTCTTATACATGGCTTCAAAATATCAAGCTAAAACAATAGCTTAAAAGCACGAGCAAACTATAAATCCAAATGTTCCCATAATAGTCTTTGCTCAGTGACCCAGTTATGGCTCCCACAGATTACGCGTACATCCGATGTGACTGCACATCTATTCCAATCGCAACCAGCTATTTTTAGCTATCAATGTACAGCACTAGATCGAGATATTAGATCGCGCTAATTACAATGATAAAGCCTGCAATTGTGATATCATAATACATCGCAATCACAATTATACTTAGACTGCCTTCGAATTTGCCGCGTGGAGGAAGCGTGTCTGCAGCGCTGCAGCCGCGCTGCAGACGTGCTGCAGGCGTGTTTCCTCCGCGCGGCAAATCTTTGCTGTATCCAGGGCCTCTTAGCGTTGGCCTCTTAACGTCTCTTAGGAAAAAGGAAAAAAAAGGACGGGAGAAGAAAAAAAAATGAACCTTCCGCAATCCGACTCACCGAATTTAACACTGCAGTAATGTTTGCTTCACATCTGTTTTTGGGTTACAATATTAGTACCATTCTGGTTGAGTTGGCCTTTTTCTACCGCAATTTAAATTAACTATAACGTGCTCCTACCATTCATTCATTTTACTTAGGCGTTATATCGGCTGGTGCAAAGGTCCGCCTTCCGGCTGAGTCTCCTTCGTTTCGCCAGGTCTTCGGCATCCTCAATAGTATCGTGATTGACTCTCATATCTTCCTTGATGATATCAAGTCCGCGCTTCTTTTGTCTACCCCTCAGTCGAGGTTCTGGAATGTTGAAACGTGACGTACTCCTCCCTTCTAAGGACATAACCATATCATCTCAAGGGACTTTAATATATTAAACGGGTATTCCAATAGAAGTAGGTTCCGCTCAGAATATAAATTTAAATTCCTTCTGGTACAATAAAATTGGTGCCGGGTGGATGAAATCATAAATGCAAGCCTCGATAAGGACGACTCAAAGTCAAAACAGCGATATCTGCTATTGCCGTTTTGTCCTTCGGATTGTTGAATACAATTCTTAATCTGAAAAGATTTTGCCAGGGGTTTGAGAAACGAAATAGTTTATTTCGATCTTTGGGCAAAAAGAAACACTGGAATTTTCTTATCCATACAATAATAATTTGTTTAAAAAATCCAGCTGTTAAATGTATTTATTCAAAAATCGTAAGTTTGTCTATTGGTTTATGAATATAAAAAATATTTCATATAAAACAAATATATTTAAATTCAATCGTTATATTTCTTTTTTGCTGTTAAAATAATATGCGTGAGTTCTTTGTTGGAAAAGGTCACGATTGACGCATCAACGAGCCCTTTAATCTTCGGGTGTAATTCTTCAGCTCTGGCAAAAATTAACAAATAGATGTACATGTATTGGTTGTTGTATTTATTCCGTGTTATTGGTGTATTGTACAAATATTTTCACCAAAAAGCCAGTCAGTACAAGGATATACATTGGGTGAATTTGATATTCCAGTAGATATGTTTTTACGTATAAATTATATATTTCATTTTCTACGTACAAAAGATTTCGAGTATGCTTTGTTACTTGTGTTACTATCCAATTTTTATTTTGTATAGATTTATTTTATTGCATCTAAAAAAGGAATTGTTTTTTATCTTAAAACCTTTTCTTTATGAATGCATTTCATATACGTGTTATTGAGGATTTTATCGTTATTAATTTCACGATTCAATTCTTTGATAGCGGTACTTAGAACAAGTTTTTGGCTAATTGCATCGTTTAATTTTATAAGTTAATTTCGAACTGAATACAGCTATATTAAACTCGACTTCATGCCCAATACACAATAAGATCTTGATACAATTGATTCCATATGTCAGAGGCATGAGCCATGCCCATGAGCCATGACCCATGAAATGGTACGATATAGTACAAGTTATTTCGAAATACTGAAATGAAATAGGAAAGATAATCCAATTTATTTTGGTCATCAAAGTCTAGATACACTCATATATATTTTTATCTATCCAAACATCTATTGGTTATCGAGAAAAAAATTGAATCCCATCATAACATTGGAAGCCATCGTTTTCATCGTATATCAAGTTGTAATATAACTTACAAATGTTCCGCCATTTATATTTAGACCTGATCTATTCATTTGTGCTATTTACATAATGCTTCAACCACCTCATCACGCTCTTCAATAATCTACCACACTGACTAGATACTAAGGTTGAAATTTCGGTAATGGATAAAAGATGATATGAAATCAAACATCCATGGGGTAAATAAAAGGTTTCCACTTCTAACGTGACAAAGGCATTTTCGCCCCAAAAAGGAAATAAGTATTGAGTCGATGACCCAAAATCGTGTATTTTGATGATTTATTCATATGTGTGACTGACAAAGCATAATGGTTTTCGAGTGTCATTTTATACCATGTTCGACTTACAATTGCGATAAGTGCTTTGTTAATGTAACTGATTCATGCATTAACCGATAATAGTATTACAAGTGTGGAACATATTGTTTGGCTTCTTTCCTTTACGTTCATCACTAAACCGATTGAATTTTTTATACGTATATTAGGTTAATAACTTAAAGTATCGGACTACTTATAATCCTCAAAAATCTCTGAGCATATGAAAAGTTTTCTTGACGTCGCCCAACGATTGCTAATGTGTGAAATAAACTTTTAGTTTGAAATCCTTTTGTGGAGTGGCTACACGACCAACTTTAAAGGGTTGTACGTAATACAGAACTAACTCAGTTCCTCGTGTGTCCTAAATGTTTAATGACAATGAACAATGTATAACAACTATTAATATATACATATATAACAATGAAATAACTGGGTCCAGATTTGCTAGTAACTCTGATAGTTTCTCATCTTCTAAAATCTTTTTCAATTTAACGGAGAACCAAGCCTTAGAAGTTTATATCGCTCATTTAGATGACTTAAAAAAACTTTATTTAAATTCAGATGTAGCTTTTCTAGACACAAGTTTATACAAATATAAAAAAGGCATTGTAATTAAACTACACATATAAAATAAATTTCAAATTAATTAGCCCTAAAAATACGTATATATAAACATACACACAAAAAGATGATTTTCAACATTGTGTTACATAAAAGTGTCCGTATTATTTCCTTGGGCCGTAAATTGTGTTATTTGCCAGAATAATATCATCTGTACACCCGGATACAACATTCCATTAAATATACACGCAACATTAGATTCCAATATCTTGTATTTGACACGAAAAATTTGCCTTGTCGAGACTATCTCGTTCATGTTTTATTATTGTTTTCAGCCGAATTGTCTTTTTTCTTACATACATAAACTCACGCCTTTTCCCCTGAAGAGGTAGGCAGAGGTTCTCCTGGTAGCAATCAGGGCACCCAAGCCTTGTGTGATCCGTCCCACGATGTGATAGGGTCGCCCCCTATTGCCATATCCGGCACAATATCCTGACACCGTGCTGATAATAAATAGAAAGATCCAATATCACTTTGTCCGACCCAGGATTCGAACCCGAGACATCAGCGTAGTAACATTACCACAGTACAACAACGCCATCAAGGCACTCCCTTTGTTCTTGATGTATGTATATGTAATCAACGTTGTGTTCTCAACGAGACATCCGGAATAAGAACAGGTCAAGAGTACACTGAACCGACGAGAATGCATGAGTTTGATGAAAGTGGATGAATCGATGTAGGTGTGAAATAGATATTCATAACTTGAATGGAGGAGTATGAGCGTACTGTTACGAAAGAGTTTAAGATGCATTCTTTATTGATTTGTTGTTTTTCGAAAATTCGTTGCAAAATATATTTTGTTAATAGATTTTATTTTACGGATTGCTTTTGCTGCGTTAAGCACTAACCAAAGATGACGATTTGACGATGTCAATTATAGAAGTAGCATTAATTGTAATTTAAAAATCTAAAATACTCACTAAATATCATCAAACAGCGACAAAACGCCATCTCACTTAAATACAGTTTGGCAAGCGCAAATAATTTTAAGCAACTTACAATACCGAGTGAATATGAAGCACAGCTGTGCAGCGAAACTCATTTAGCTAACCACACCGGGTTGTTTATCGCCAACTTCATAACTAAAGACCCCATATGGCATTTCACAATGGAAATGTAATCAGAAGGCAAAACACGCAAAAATACAATTATCCCGGCGAAGATAACCGCAAACGGAATAAACTGATCCCTGCGGTGCGAACGGGGAAACGTGGCCTGCGCATGGATAATCAACAATACGCACGGTTTAAAAACAAAAGAGTATTGAATACAAGTGGGTTAAGTGTTGTATACAGGGTAAATCAAGACAGCTACCGAAAACGAAGCTAGGTGGTAGTTTTAGTGACTGTAGACACAATGCAACTTAAATTTTTGCAAAAGCGACGACTTCTTTTTGTAATTAAAATAAATGGGTTTATTTAATAATGATAATTTAAACTTGATTTATTCTCGTGATCACCGACGTTGTTCACAGAGGCCGCTTGTCTACTCATTTGTTACTTGTAATAATTAATTAATGTACTTAATGTAACCTCTAATTAGTAGGAAGTATGTTGAATAAATAAATGAAATAAAATAATACAAGTGCGTGGTGGCCTGTTGGTAACGGACCGGATGCGGCTGCCTACATGTTCACGGTGGTCGCGGGTTCAAATCCCAGGGTACATCTCTGACTTTTCGAAGTCATGTGAGTATTGATAGTCAATAACCACGCACTATAACGGTGAAGGAAAACATCGTGAGGAAACCTGCATACCATAGCGATTTGTATAAATTTATATGGTATGTCAAAGTCCGCCAACCCGCATTAGGCCAGCGTGGTGGACTTTATGGCCTAACCACTCTCAATCGTACTCTCGATTGTAGAGGAGGCCCGTGCCCTGCAGTAGGTCGTATATGGGCTGATACAATACAATACAATACAATTTTTGAAATAAAGCTAGACTTTTAAGGTTCCAGACATTTTAATAAAAAAAGATTCACATTGAAAGCAAATGTGAATGCCCGACTGTTCTAGTTTACTCCCGCTAGATCTTCTGCCCCAAAAAATTGCGGTAGCATGACCAGCCAGTTTTAACCTCAAATCTCTAACCCTAGCTAGAATTAATATCGGCTGTCCACGACCCGTTACTTCGTTATTACCCCCGTTACATACAAATATCCGTACCTTACACCTTAAATATTCAAGATACGCAAGAAAAAACATTTATTCTATAACTAATCCACTTAAATACGATACAAAAGGGATTTCAACGGGTCGGGGTAACGTGTCCCAAATTGGAAATGGGATGGATATGAAAACGGCATTTGTAGTTTAATAAAATTTCTTTTCGGTGTAATATGATGGTAAATAGGAGTTTGAAAAGGGATATGTTGACGTTGATTATATTAATGCGATGATTTGTGTTCGAGGTTAGTGCTGCACATTTAGTTTTGTGACAAATAAAGGCCGCAAGTCGTGAGATCTTGGGTTTAAATACCAACTTGGCAATTCACTTTGTATGTGTCTTCATTTTGAAAAATGTCATATGAAGGTCAGGATTCACACAGAACAATCTAGAATGCACAAGCATGTCTCATTATGACAATTTTTCTACTTTTGTGTGCACGCTATCCGGGCGGTTACGAATACCTCACTACAGGAATTTAGGAACATTTTCAAACAACCTAGGTATTAATACTTTGTTTATTAAACCCTTATAATCCCTTTTTGTAGTACAGATGAGCACAACTATTAGTAAGCCCTCGAGGGCGTTTGAAAATTCACCAAGAGGAAAACTTTTGAACACGCCAGTACTTTCACGAAAAGCCTTATTTAGTTTAAAAAGTTCCTAACAAGGATTAACGAAAGTTGTAAACGTTTGTTTGGCGGCGGAACTATTTTTAAGTCGGTCAAAGTATAAGTTTCTGGATAAATTCTAAAATAACTGTATCGCTTTTTGAAGAAGAAAATTAGTTTTGTAAGTACATATTTTCGTTTTATTTCACTTCTGTTTTGTAGCCGGCGTATTGTTGGAGCTGTAATTTAGTAGGGTATATATATTTTGTCAAATATCCCTCGTCTGTATGCTTACGCTTTGGGTCCTTTATAATTTCTGATTACTCTTTGGATTAAATTTCAGTGATTTATATATTTTAATATTATTTTTATTTTAAATTTCAGTAATTTTTATTTGTATAGTTACTTTAGCCAATCGTCCTGGTCCGTATAAATTTCAAACCCGTGCAAAACGAATTATTTTAAAACGAAAATTTCTCACAAAATAGTTTACCCCAGGTGTGAATGGGACTCAAGACAACAGAGTTTACAGCCCATACATTGTACCACTGAAACAATAAGACAGCTTACATCATATTTGTATTGTATTGTATTGTATCAGCCCATATACGACCCACTGCAGGGCACGGGCCTCCTCTACAATCGAGAGTACGATTGAGAGTGGTTAGGCCATATAGTCCACCACGCTGGCCTAATGCGGGTTGGCGGACTTTTACATACCATAGAAATTTATACAAATCGCTATGGTATGCAGGTTTCCTCACGATGTTTTCCTTCACCGTTATAGTGCGTGGTGATTGACTATCAATACACACATGACTCCGAAAAGTCAGAGGTGTGCCCTGGGATTTGAACCCGCGACCACCGTGAACATGTTGGCAGCCGCGTCTGGTCCGTTTACCAACAGGCCACCACGCACTACATCATATTAAAAATACATATATTGCAACGACTCATTATGATGATGATATGAAATATTAAGCGTATCACAAAAAATATTTTATAAATAATAACACGAATAATTTTGTGCGGTCAGAAACTTATAAATATATGAATAGGGGTCGTTGTGAAGTGGCTGCGTCAGAAACACGCGACGGCCGAGGAGTGAGGACTCAATTAAGCCACACAGGAACACTCGCTTTTGTTTGGAGTGACGTCAATGCTCATAGATTTATTTCGTGTAATGTGGAAAAATATTGAGGGGGTGGATAATTACTGCAAGAGAATAGAACAAACGAGATTTAAAATTGGTGTGTTGTTTTAGATTTGGATAGAGAATGGACCTGTAACGTTGCACGTTAAGTTACAAAGATTTAAAAACTCATAACCTAATAAAGAGAAAAATATGTTCAACTATGTACAAAACCCAATTGTTAAGTTAAATATTAAAACGATTAAGGAATGTATTTAATGATCTACATTGAACATAAATCATACTTAATAAATCGCTTTTGGCACTTAAGATTCAATAAAATTTATCGCCAGACCTAAAGCGTTTTGGACTATTTTTACAATAACATTGCCCAGTGTTAAAAGCTGACTTCAATTATAATCATCATTGATCTCACACTCAGAAAAAAACCACGACAACTATCGTCAACCAATTTTGGAAGTGGTAGAGCCACGCTGTTGTCAGTTATGACTTAGCATGAGTGGGCAGGCTCATCCGGGGCGATACGACTGTCTCACAGGAAATGGACGTGAAGCGACAGCTTAGTTGTCGCGTTTCGTTCGGTGAGTGAGATTGCCGGATGCCCAATATTCCTTTCCTCTTCCCAGCCTTTTTCCTTCCGCTCCCCTCCCAATCCCAATACATCCATGATCCAGCGTTGTGGATGCTCATGGGCGGCAGTGATCACTTACCATCAGGTGACCTGTTTGCTCGTTTGCCGGACCCATACAATAAAAAAGCGAAATGTTGTACTAATTATTTTACATTGTTTATTTTCACAGTCCAGTCTTGGGCGATGAGGGATCAGTATCAAATATATTTCTGGCTATAAGTCTAAAAACACCTGTTAATATTTTTGACGGAATTACAAAATACACTCGAAGCTCGCTGGGTAGGATCACTTGTCACAAAAAAAAAACTAATTTTCTGTAGGTTTCCGTCTTTGCTTTATTAAACAATAGCTATATTTAATATCAGACATATTTTTCGTGACCCTTTAAACAAATCGTCATTATAAAGGCTCGGATCTTTTACATTAATAACAGCTGAAAACAAAAGTTTCTGCCATTGTTATTTCTTTCCTCGCTGGAATATAATTTATAAAAGAAAATATTTTGCTACAAATTTATAAGGCCCTTCTGTTTTTGCAAGTTGGGGATACAGTTGACACAGAAGTTAAATAAAACGTTTTTTTATTTCAATATTATTTATAAAACGTAATCAATGTCATAGCATTACCATATCCAAGATACAATGACACAAAATATCTTCCCACATTTAAATCTATCATCCTTTTATTAGTCTTTCGTCATTTATTTATTATACGAGTATGTAATCTGGTCTGCGGCCTAAGCCATCTCAATCGAACTCTAGATTATAAACTGGTTCTCTGCCAAGTTGGTAAAAAAATATTTTTACGAAGTACATCTCGTAATACCATTAACTTCATTCTACCAGGAAATAATAACCTAAAGCTTATTTCCAAAGACCTCGGTGTGGCGCTAGCTCTACAAAAGTTCAAACGGCTCGCCTATGCCATCGTAAAATGAATAATAGGCGAATATATCACGAAATTTTAGCCGCCGCGCGCCGACGTCGCCGCCACGGTGCAAAAAAAAATTGAATCGCCCATCCCGCCCGTAAGCGCCAATAACTGGCTGTAACCGGTTTAGCAACGCTTTTATATGGAAAACTAGATTGATTGGCTTCATGACGTTTTTTAGAATGTAATCCAATTGGATTCGTTAGGGTGTTATCGTTTTATTGGTTGAATTTGTTAAGTAAATTGAATTTTTCATACAAGCCGCTGTTGCCGGGGAAACTGTTTATATGTGTTTCTGATTGGCTCTACCAGTACTTCGATTTATTTTATTTCGTAAGTGTATAACGGGCATTGATTAATAATAACATAATATCGTGACGTATTTGATTTTGATTTCGATAAAATCTTTTTTTTATATATACCCAATACCTACTTAATCAGGATCGGCTCAAAACAATTAAGATAATTATTTACAGCTCATGTACATACGTTATTGAGGGACCAAAAGGCGCGACCCAATAATATTTATTGCACCAAATCTAGTTTTCATCACTAACATTCAAATAGCAAGTGTACCCCAAGAAAATATAAGCATGACACACAACACCTCTCTTGAAGAGGCGTGTAAACTGTAAACTATTGAGACTCGCGAGCAATCCGATAAAATTCTGCGCGATGTTCAGATGTTTTTTCCTGTACTTGTTTTCAACCGACCCAGTTTCTCGTAACCTGTCATAACACTTATGGGTGGTTGTGTTTGTACGTCGGTTTCGGGAAGTAGATTATGAATTGAGATTTCAAGGTACTTTCTGGTGACTGAAATTGCAGATTTATCATAATGGAAAACCATTTCTGCAGTTCCATTTCATTACTCTCCTGCATAACTAGTGCAGGAGGACGCATAGTTCCGTAAGGTAGGTAGTAGGATGATAAAAAAATGGAGACAAACGCAGGGAAAACGGAGCAGAGGTCGTCCAGCAGCAAGACGCCTTAATTAACAATATGATTATCAGGACCAGAGCCGCGCCCAACAGTAATAAGAGTACTTTATGCCCGAATGATAGGAACTAAACACGATGATCTATCAATCTAGTGTTTTTGACTTACATATGAGTTTCATGACCAATTATGTAATAGATTACCACAGGTTCACGGTCACTCTCAACTCGGCTAGAACCAAATCTTGATAAATGGCATAACTGCCACACCGTTGCACAGAACTAAAGATTAATTTACGTAAATACATTATTTTTTGTCTAAACGGAATAATAGAAAAAGAAAGATTTGATTGTTTGTTTGCATTGAATAGGCTCTGAAACCAATTTTCAAAATACTGCACCGATTTTAAAACTTCTTTCATCATTCGAATCCTGCATCATCCCTGATGAATATAGGTAATAGAATATTTTCAAAAAAATGCATCTGCACCCGGGTGGAGCCGGGCCGGCCGCTAGTATGTTATAATTTGAGCAGTTCGGTATTTGTTTTTTCTCTTCTGTGGGTATATGTAGTTGTATATTTTGATGTTATTGCAACCGTGTGTTGCCAGTTGGTATTTATGATTTTTTAAATCACGTATATAATTTTACAGTACATACACGTTATAGTAGCTGTGTCAATGGCATTAACAAACAGAAGCTACGGGGTAAAGCAAAAAAAAATAATATAAAAATGATCTAGCAAAAATATAAAATATTTTTATACGAGAAATGTTAACATAATGCGAGAACCAAATGAAACCGCAGGCGAGCCCCAGTCGTGCGCAAGGAAACTTTGCATGAAAATTATAAAGCTTTTCCGTGTTTTGTAAAATTATTTCAATACGAGTTTATAGTGATATGTTATAGTGTTCAGAAATACTTTCTGCGAAATGTAGTTTATTTTGCGAAATCCTTATATTTGCTTTGTGTATGGTTTTCCATTTATTTCGACAAATGTTTATGAAAATATTTTTTATTTGTTGTGTCATGAGAACTCGTCAAAAAGTAATATTCGATTAAAATAAAATAAGAGCATCTCATTATTAAAATTAGAAAATAGTCGAGTAATTAAAGAAGATACTTGTACTTGGATATGTTTTTGTGAAGACTATAATAGTTATTTTAAGGAAAAATACTCCAAAGATTGTTTCCTACTCCCCTTACTGATTGTGTTGGTATGAATAAGAAAAGTTTATAGTTCTTCTGACTTTCCTTTCCAATTCTTTTAGAGATTGCTGGATACTGGCCACTTCAAATTGATAACTAGGCATTTTTGTGGATAGGATATTTCGTAATCTAATAATTAAACCTATGTTCATCCGCGGAATTCCTTTTGAAGATGACAGTTTTCCTTATTTCTTGTGATGCCTCCTCAAATCATATAAAAAATACGAAACAATAAAATTTCAATCACAATAAATCCAAGACATTAACGACGGCGTCTCCGCGGACGCTGGAGCGGGTGATAATTGGAAACGTGACTCAATTATTCAGTATTTGCTCATTTCGTGTTACGCTTTGGATATTTGTAAAATCTCTGTGCTGCGTTTGGTTTGGAAAGGGTGGAGGCAAGTTGATACTGTAGCTTGGGGCAAGTGATGCGGGTTGCACAATATTCGAGCAACTTCGTATCCGTCCGCGCGATAGTAGCGTTTATCAAGTGTTACAGATTACACGATTTTCGTGATAACAGAATTGTAAGTAAAAGCAAATCGTATTTCTTTGGATAGCAATGTACACCCGTCATGGTGGCCCACAAAATTTGGTCGGGTTTTGTTATGTAATTATAAATAAAATAAATACATACACCCAACAGTCACATACATAGTCCTGTCATCACATTAAAATCAATTTAGTCTTGTGTCATTGGTATCAGCCACTACGAGAGACTTTTCGGTCTAACAAACACCGGTACCAGAGACAAATACTTGTGGGCCTCACAAACATTTGTCTCGGTGCGGGGATCAAACCCGCGGCCCCTCGTTTTACAGCCGGCGTGTATCCAAATGCGCCACGGAGGCTGTCTTAATCTACCATATAATCTACGTTTACGTTGTCGTTGTTTAGTGCTACTATAAAAAAGAGTTTCTTATATAGAATAAATGAACTGTCTTTGCTTATTTCGTTAGATAAGAAGTTATATTTTCAAATTAACTGTAACTACACGGAAAATCTTTATCAATTATTGTTTGAACTTTCTTTATTACAGTTGCTGCGTTGCGGAATTGACAAAACCACTACAAAAAATCTTGAACATGATCTCATAAATTCGCGATATCCGATCGAAACGGACAAGTACATTATTCCGCAAGGTCCTCTACAAACGGGCTAAAATATAAAAAGGCCACAATATTATTTTATGTTTCGCTTAGCTACCATATATCTTGGGTTTAAGGCTCTATAAACAATGAAGGGTGGCAAAATGGGGTAGTTACCAGCAGACAGGCGTTTCTGTTTCGTGACCTGTGAAATATGTTTTTATAGTCTCCATTTTTATGTCTGCTTAGTATGAAATTTCACAGAGTTTTTTAATTAACCTAAATGACAAGAAATGTAGCCTTTTGGCCTTTAAAAGCTTTTATTCTGTTTCTTATTTTAATAATTGTAACTCTGGGGATAGTAAATATCTACATAAAACAAAATGTAAAGTTTTGTTCTAGAAAGTTCACTAAATAAATATATTTTTATAACCCTCAAAATGGGCAACCAACTATCTAAAAACTTTATTTAAACAATTGCTGATTAAACCGCAACACTTTGGTTCGAATCCAATTGTAAACTTTATGGAGTTTGTGGTGGCTGCCTTCACCCAATTGGCAACAACTGATGGCCAAAATATTATTCAAATTATTGCGCAGTTTTCGTGGAAAACTTCAGTTCAAATAATTTAAAGGACATGACTAATGTGTGAGAAATGAGAATATATCAAATTATTATTAATTATTATTATTATTTTTGTTCTTGAAATTAACTCAGCTCCTTCAGCTGGATAAAAATAATACACACGGGCCTAGGCCAAGTGTGTATTAGTTCCTACATTCCATGTCAGTCTGTCCGTTGCTGTCAGTTTTTAAGAATTTACGTACTATCCTGCAAGTATTTAAGATGACGGCCTTTTGAAGTTTACAGTAAATGTTGGATGGAAGATCTAAAATTTCTATGGCTTTGTGTATGTGTTTAGGTATGACTCCTGTGGAAGAGAGTACTATTGGTACTATTGACACCTGTTGTAACTTCCACATCCGGGCTATTTCATCTTTAAGATCTACGTATTTTGAGAGTTTTTCTGATATCGTATTTTGTAAGTTATGGGTATTGGGTATGGCTATGTCTATGATTAATGCTGTTTTATTATTTTTGTCTATTAAAGTGATGTCTGGCCTGTTATAGTGCACCGTCTTGTCTGTTAATATTGTCCTATCGAAGTAAAGTTTATGGGTATTATTTTCCAGTATAGTTTCCGGTACATATTTATAATAGGGTTCTAAGGGATAGGTGGGCATTAATTTATATTTCTGAGCTAGTTTTTGGTGGATAATATTTGCAATTTGGTCATGTCGGTGTTTATAGTCCGTCTGTACTATTGCCTTGCAAGCGCCTGTTATATGTTGGATGGTCTCGGGTGCACTATTACATTTTCTGCATATATCTGAATTTAAGCTTTTAATTATATATTTCTGGTAGTTCCTGGTTTCGATAACTTGGTCCTGTATGGCGAGCATGAAACCTTCTGTTTCAGGAAAGAGTTCTCCTCGTCTGAGCCAATCGTTCGACGCTATTTTGTCGACGTCTGGTTTGCTCAGATCTTGGAGATGTCTTCCATGAAGTGATTTTCGCGCCCATTCTACTAGTTTATCCTGTCGGTCTATTATTTTTTCATTAAGTTGAACTGTTTGGTCAGCTAGGTTCAGAGGTGTATATTTACGGTCATTTTTTACTATTGCGTTATGTAACGCTGAAGTTAATGATTTACTTTGGAAATATTTTCTAAGAGTAGTGATCTGCTTATTATGCAGGTTAACGATATCAATTATTCCTCTCCCTCCATCAACTCTAGGCAATGTAATTCTTTGCATACAGGATCTTGGATGATGCTTTCTGTACTTGGTCATAAGTACGTTAATTTTTCGCTGAATATTTTTAAGTTCTGTTTTCGTCCATTTTAACACACCAAAAGAATAGGTCAAAATTGGAATGGCAAATGTATTAATCGCTTTTATAATATTTCTTGAGTTAAGTTGGGATTTTAGAATTATGTTGAGTCGGTCCTTAAATTTCTGTGTTAATGCGGCTTTAGTTTCCTTGTATGTTATTTGTTTAGATTGATTATAACCTAGATATTTGTATGTAGCGCTTTCATCTAATGGATCTATTTTTTCTCCCGTCGAAAGTGTGTAATAATGTTTATGGGTCTGTCCTGCTTTAATAGAATTAATTTTACATTTATCAATACCGAACTGCATGCAAATGTCTTTAGAAAATTGTTCAGTTAATTCTGCTAATTGATTCATGTCGTTTTGAGAAGAAGCATACAATTTTATGTCGTCCATATATAGCAAATGTGTAAGTTTTCTAATATTTTCGTTAGATTCTGAGATGGGACTAGTGTGATATGTTAGAGGGTAACCGCTGTTGCAGGCGTTTAAAATATTTGTCAATGGATTTAAAGCAAGGCAGAACCACAATGGACTAAGGGCGTCGCCTTGGAAAATGCCACGCTGTATTTTTATGCTCTCCGTTTGTATATACCCATCACTTGTTTTTATTTTCAATCTAGTTGTCCAATGTTGGGATGTAGTAAATAAGTAATTAATGATATGTGGGTTAATTTTATAAATATGTAGGACTTTAAATAGCCAGGTATGGGGTACTGAGTCATATGCTTTTTTATAATCTATATACATTGTAAATATGTCTTTCTTTTTATTTATGACCTGTTTTAATATCACTGAATCTATAGTCAATTGTTCCTTACATCCTTGACTAAATTTTCTACAGCCTTTCTGCTCTTCACTTAATATATTATTACTATCTATATGATTATAAATTTCGTGAGCTAAGCAAGATGTGATTATTTTATATAACGTTTGTAAACAAGTGATTGGTCTATACTTTCCAGGATTAAGCGGATCATTTAAGTCTTTCGGCAACATATGTGTGACTCCTTCTGTTATGTATTTAGGTACTATTTCAGGTTGTTCAATGAATTTATTAATATATTTGAGAATAAACGGGTGCGTAAATGATAGTTTTTTGTACCAATAATTATGGATATTATCAGTTCCAGGTGCCTTCCAGTTTTGTAGTTTCCTTAGAATATATTGAAATGTTTCTGAAGTAATATTCATGAAAGACATTTCCAATATATTGTTTGACCTATTTTCTTCTTTTTTTATCCAGTCGGCTTGGTCATTGTGTTCTACCGGAATTTCCCAAATATTAGCCCAAAAGTTTCGAAGTTCTTCTACAGGAGGTGTCTGATTTTGGTACTTGCTGGGGTCCTGATTATTTAAACTGCGATAAAACTGTTTTTCATTACAAGAAAATTGTGAATTTTGGGTCTTACGACGAGTACAATCTTTGTATCTCTTTAATCTATGGCTCGCAACGGAGAGTTTTTGTTTAAGCGTGTCTAGCACATGCGACGGTTGGCTATTATCGGCTTCATGAGTTGCGTGTCTAGCATATCGATTCAATATTTGGTTTGAGTCTCTTATTACTCTATTGCTTGTATTTCCATTAATAAATTGGGTTAATTTTCCTATATTACATCTAAGATCTTCTATTCTTCTTTCCAACCGTCTTTGCCATGCTGGTGCGCGTTTTCTTTGGAAATTATTAGAGTTATCAGGGATATGGTTATTTATTTTAGATCCGTTATAAATTGCGGCTGTTACGGCACTACAATAAATGAGCGTTTGTAAAGAAAAAAAATCTAAAGATTTATTATTATTTATGTTTTCTGGTAAAATTATACTATTAATATATTTAACAGCAATAGCCAACTTTTTTGTGGCTCTCTGTTTTGGTATATAAGGGCGGCTAGTGGGCTCAGAATGTATATAACGGTTTAATGAGTCAGTAAAAATTAAATCAATAGTGCTATTTCGGTCCCTTGTATTTGGTTGTACTTGGTTAGGGAGATTGTCCGGATCTGCGTTATTTAGGACTGTTTGGGGAGTTATGCTCTCTGCTTCTATTTGGGCTTGAGATTGATTAGAAATCTCAGTTAGCAAATTAACTTCACTGTCGCAAGTATCGTCTCTGGTTATCTCAATATGGCTACAAGTATTGTTATCTATATTTAAATTCTGTGTTTGTCTCTCATCGCTATGTGGTGGTACAAGTGAATTTTTATCTGATCTACCATATTCATTTTCGATATCTATATCTAATTCCTTAGTTACTTCCTTTCTTATTTGTTTTATTCTTTCTTCAGTTATGTATTTATTGTTCATTACTACTCTTCTCTGGTCAGCAACTCTCTGCTCGGATATATGTTCAAGATGTGGGTAGTTCGAGACAAACTCTCGATGCATTTGTTTTCTATATGCAGTTAAATTTGTTTCCAGATGTGTAATTTTTAAATAGCTACGGATAATTGTTTCATTATGTTCATTTGTCCATTTCATGCGTTGATTTGGTAATTTTGTTGTTTCAGATGCTAGATTTATGTGTTGTGTGTGTGTTAGATGGGTGGAGGCTAATTGTGTTTGTACTTCATTGTATATCTCTGTAATCCGATTTTGTGGTAATAACTTATTTCGAATGATAGCTCTCCGTTGATCACCAATACGCTGTCGGCTAACGTCAATATGTGGGAATTGTTCAATAACTTTATTGTATAACGGCTCTAAGTAGGCTTTGGTATCAGTTTCTAAGTTTGTCAATACTAGATAGGTGCGCAGTATGAACTCATTCACTTAATTATTATTAAATTGCCTTTTGGTACGATCTATGTCATTCTAAATCGACTTTATTACTACGCAGAATAATGTATGTAGGTAATTATTAAATTTATTGTACTCTCAGTATTTGATTTTTATTTTCAGTTAAACAATGTACTGCCTCGGCGGCGCAGTTGTACTACGGTATTATTGCAAAGCTGAGGTATCGGGTTCGAATACCGAGTCGGGCAAAAGTAATATTAATTTTTTCTATTCATTGGCAGCCCGGAGTCAGAAATTTGAGCCCGATGTGACGATAGCCTCGCCCCGGCTTACATCGTGGGACAGAAAACATAAGGCGAAACGTGGGTATCTTGGTTGTACCTCTGCCTACCCCTTCTGGGAAAAAGGCGTGAGTTTATGTGGGTATGTAAACAATGCACCTAATAATTGTAAATCATGATAGATTGGTGATTACAAATGAAAGACTTGTTAGCCTACTATAGGTATGTTACAGTACTGGTTTTTAAAACGACAACCTCTATTTCTTATAAATTGTATATTGACACATTAAGTCTTCTTTAAAGATCTAGCTTTATGACTACCAACTTCATAAACTGACCTAAGCAAATGTCAAGATTCTAAATCCAGGTCCAAGCTGTACTGTGCCTGCCAGTATCAAAATTCATGAAATAGATTATTCAAGAAACCAAAGACATTAAAATCAAACGAGGCATAACACCAAACTGCGTCGAATGGATCCGGATTACCTCACCAGGCCCCTTTTGAATTTGTTTCAATTTGTACAGAGGATTAAACCGTCTGCCTGATATATACTTAGGTGTATGTGGAAGAGAAGGTGTCGTGTTGATGTGCGAGTGGGACAGATAAAATGACAAACACCGGGATAATTTTCTAAATTTGCAAAGACTATTAATAAGGTTTCATTGTTATATTATCTCTAATACAACTTTTCTACGGAATTCCTCACGCCGGTTGACTGACTCAAGACTGGACTACGCTTATCAATAGGCGCATTGTGGACAGTCTCCATAGCGTAGTTGGTTAGACGCTGGCTGTGAAACGACAGGCCGTGGATTCGATCCCCGCACCGAGATAAATGTTTGTGTGAAGCACAAGTATTTGTGTCGGGTCTTGGTGTTTGTTAGATCGAAAAGTCTGTCGTAGTTTCTGATACCCACTTGTAGGCAAGGAATATACTTTTTAAACAGGAAATATTATTCAAACAAGATCATTAGGAGCGAATACTTTAGTTACTAAATTGTCTCATTACCGTTTCAACTTTTATTTTTCCGATAATTTTCACAAAATATTTTTCATCCAGACGATTAGATCATAGATTTACTTTTGAAAAAATAGTACACGCAACCATCAATGTTATCATACAGTTTTAAATTAATATCTACGCAAGAATCTTTAACAGGGAAAAAAAATATTTTGATTGAAATATCTGAAAATGTAAAACGGGATTGGATTTAAGAGCTGAGCTTCGGTTTGACAATGTTGAATAAATAACTGCAAAGTACTTTAATGCGTGATAGATGCTACAATATCTGTCTTAATAGTTGATATGTCATTTAAATTTCGAATTCAGACTTGAAAGCCATTCTAAAAGACATTAATCTTTAATTATTATTTTATATTAACCTCTGAGGTTATTTGATATTACTTTTCTTCAAAGTTGACTGTACTTTAACCATTTATTTCACACTCAAATAATTAATTGATGACAGCCTCCGTGGCGCAGTTCGTTAGATGCCGCCCGTGAAACGAGAGGCCGCGGGTTCGATCCCCGCACCGAGACAAATATTTGTGAGGCGCACATGTACGTGTCTCTCTGGGTGTTTGAGATACCGAAAAGTCTTTCGTAGCTTCTGATGCTCCCGAAACAAGACTTAATTGATTTTAATGTGAGGTCAGGACAATATGTGTGACTGTTGGGTGTATGTACTCCGTAAGTTTGCGAAAAGTTAAAAAAAAATAAAAAAATCTGCCAAGAAAACCGCACTGACTTTTTTACCTATTTCTATATGAAATGATTTTTTTTTCGGTTCCCCTTGGCCATATAATTGCTACCTTAGTCCGCAATAAGCATAGGCCGATTCCGACCAGACAACCCGACCGAAATCGTCCCTATGCTAATACTGTTGTTAGAATAATCCCACGGCCAGTGTTTGCAAATCGTTTTAATTCTGTTTTTTGATTACGATTCGGGGCTATTTACATAAAACTGATTTAAGTTTTTTCGACGTGAGTTTTGGGATCGGAATTGGTTGTATTCGTTTTGTTTGTTTTGATAATTTTATACAATAAAAAACAACATTATGTAACATGCGAGAGATTTTCAATTCAACCTATGCGTGTTCTTGATACAATTAAGGATTGTTTCACAGATTTGCCAAATGTATTTCGGATTAAAAGTACCACGATATATTCACATGTCCAGACCAATAGTTATTTACATCATTAGACACAAATAATAGAACACAAATTTAAAGACACTCATGAGTTTGGAAGTCACTATATCATTCGGAAGTTAAATCGTAACCAATCAGAAAAACCCACCCTCAACTAATTCACTTTTCGGGTCGCAAAATATTTTAGCAATAGTTTACTGGGATAATGTAGTCGTAGCCTATCTACCTAATTTTTTTGCGAATTTTTTTGTTGCATTGTGTCTGAACTCACGAAAACTGTCACCTGGCTTCGTTTTCAGTCGTAGTCAGGATATATATACCCTGTATAAGAAAATGTAATACTGTACACTCCTATTTACAACTTCCATTACTCGGTTGCGCAAAATCCAGCACAAAGGGTTACTCGGATACCACAGAGTCCTCTGAAAAGACTTTTAATTATCTTTCGATGTCAATCGAATGCATTAGGACAATCTCTTCTTGGTGAGTCCACGGGTTTTTTGTAGAATTGTTATACCTTTGTAAGAATAAATGACTCAATTATTTGCTTGATAAAACCTATAAGTATTGGAAAATTAAAATAGAAGTAATTAATTTGCTCAAAAACTGTACAATAAGAATAAATATGGAAATCGAAGTAATACATTGACATAAATAAATTACAAATAAATAAATAATTGTTATTCAATTGTTCAAGTGATTTAGAGTAACGCAAAAACAGTTGATTATTTCTTACATAAAGCAAAATACTATTAAATCCAAATAAATTCAAAACAAATCTCTATGACAATGCGGCGCCGGGGAATTATTCGGAACGTAATAAGATTATGTTAAACTAGATCCTCAGGGTACTTAGAGTGGGACTCTAAATAAAATTCTTAATTCAGTGGAAATACTACAATGGCTACTTAAGCTTGCATTGATTTGGTAATAGAAGGTGAATAATATCAATTTTAAGTATGGATACGGCAAGATTTAGACGATGTTAATATTAATGTATTGCCTCGGTGGTGTAGTTGTTAGGTACGGTTACAACGCTGAGGTCTCGGGTTCGAATCCCGGATCGGTCATAGTGATATTAGATTTTTCTATTCATTATCAGCCCGGAATGTATTTGGGACCGATATAGCGAAAGGCTCGCCTCTTATCACGTCTCATCGTGGGACGGAACAAACAAGGTGAAACGTGGGTGCCCTGGTCCTACCAGGAGAACTTCTGTATATCCCTTCTGGAAAAAGCGTGAGTTTATGCATAATATTAACATAAATAACATAAATAAAGTTAATCGTCTAACGTTTTTGAGGTTAACGAAGAAAAACGTGATTCTATTCGTGTGTGTGTGTGTGTGTGTGTGTGTGTGTTAGGCAAAGAATGCTCAATCACTAATTTGGGTATAAAAGAATTTCAGAATTTCATATATTCATTGCTGTTATTCTACACAATACACCAGGTTATAAATTCAATCCATCAGCCAAAGGAAGTCCACTGCTGAACATAGGCCTCTCCCAATAATTTCCACAGTGACCAGTTGTTCTATAAAACATAAATTTTAAAATTTCTGTTATTCCAACCATTTCATTTGTAGAGATGGTCGAATAAATATATATAAATTGTATTATATTGGAAAAGCCTTTAATAGAAACTAATTGTAGCGGCTCATCGATATCAATCAAACTTGTCTCATCCATTTCTAGTTTTTAAATGAACTTTGAAGTTTTTAATCTTCTACGATCCCGGTGGATTAATTTCGATTTATAGATTGTGTCTAAAATGTCTATGTATTTATGTTTTACATACATAACCACACGCCTTTTTCCCAGAAGGGGTAGGCAGAGGTGCTACTAGAACACCCACGTTTCGCCTTGTATATTCCGTCCCACCATGTGATAGGGGGCGAGCCTATCGCCATATCGGGCACAAATTCCTGACTCCGGGCTGATAATGAATAGAAAAATCCAATATCACTTTGCCCGACCCGGGATTCGAACCCGAGACCTCAGCTTTGCAATCATACCGTAGTACCACTACGCCACCGAGGCAGTCTTATTTATGTTTTAATGCATAGAAAATTTGAGATAGCCATGATTTGCTATTTTGGAATTATTGTTTCAGCCCATATTACGTCCCACTACAGGGCACGAGCCTCCTCTACAAACGAGAGTACGATTGAGAGTCGTTAGGCCATATTGTCAACCACGCTGGCCTGGTCCGGGTTGGCGGACTTTTACATACCATAGAAATTAATTTTATACAACTCGCTATGGTATCCTCACGATGTTTTCCTTTGTGTTATAGTGCGTGGTGATTGACTAGCTATTAATACACACATGACTCCGAAAAGTCAGAGGTGTGCCCTGGGATTTGAACCCGCGACCACCGTGAACATGTAGGCAGCCGCGTCTGGTTCGTTACCAACAGGCCACCACGAACCTTATAAAAAAAAAAAAATTGTTGATTGTACTATCGCCTGTCAATCTAATTTACAACATTCCCGGCAAATACCAACTAAAAATTTTATGGAAGTTATTGCTACACTTAGACCTCACAATATTTCCACAGCGACTAATTGAAAGTGTGTTATATTCAACGATTATCTAGACTTTTATGAAGTCGTATGTCCACTGCATAAAGAAACTGAAACTAAAACATGTTAAATACAACTCATATTTAACATTCAATATAAATTATACGCAGTTTATGCTCAAAAGCATCCTTTTGAAGACCTTTTACACTCAAAGATGGCATATGAATTTAAACCACATTTCATAGTTTCCGTAAAACTCTGCAAAAAGGAATAAATCTCGCCAAGTGGTTGTTTATGGAAAAACACTATTAATAACAAGCCCTTGGGAAATGCTCGTACAAATTAGCGACTTTTGAATAAGCGTAATATTTTTTTATTAATATTTTACGATAAAGTACCGGACAGAAGCGCGTCTTAGTATTAATAAAACGCGCTCATGGTTCACTCAAATTTAACGTAATAATGTATTTCCTTGAATATTTTTTTTTCTTACCATAAAATAGTTGTAAACTTAATGAGTTCTTAGATTAACGTTGATGTTACACATTGCGATCATTTTACAGATTTCGTGATCACGGGGTGGTATGTTAAAAAATAAATCGAATTTGCGATAAAATTCGTAAGAATTCGTTTTATTTCAATTCTTATAAATGCAATAAACAAGAAGGCCACTGAAGACCAAATAAATTTAATATAAATATATTATATCTAATGTTTTGTAAATGGCGATTAAGCATTAGTATTGACGTGTCATAAAAGCTATTTAATTGCCGACGTGACCAATAAAATACGAGTAATTTAATTTCATTTCAAGCCTCTCTAATTGCTTGCTATAGGGCACGAATTTTTGGTTTCTCTTAAGATTGAAGATTGTGTAAATCCTGTATCAAAATCTTTGCTAAACCAAGATTGAGAACTTTTTAAAGCATATTTTTAATAGCCTGAAAGTATTTACTTGAAGAATACCAGACTAGACTTCTTTAACTATTCATTACTGACCAAGATCGCCTGCTTGTTTGTTTAAGTCATATTTGCCTAGCGACTAGCGAAGAAAATTATGAAAAAATCCGTATACGCAAATGTGTCACCAAATATATTCAGAATTACATGTATAACAGATATTGGGCAGGCATGAGAAGAAACCTTCTCAGACTGTTGGTTACCCCCTATGCACTGCATTGCGTATATATGGGTACCGTGCCGCCAATATCACTGAGGATTGGGTACCAAAAGCAAAATAATCGGGCATTCTCAGTTACGCTGCTCTAGGCTAATAATAATGATATGTGTAAAACCCATTCAACGCTATTTAAAATATTAACATACAAAGATTGATAAATTAATCTACCCTTTCATATTCAGGCACAAAGCACGTTTGTGACATTAAATGAATATTTTAAAGCTAACATTTAAATACGCGTGCACCGATGAAATTGACACAGCGACGAGGGACCTCGCTGTAAAAACGGTTTTCATCCACAGCGGGATCAGAGGGTATTAAAACACACTGTTAATGGAAATTGGTAAATATTTTTATGTTTTATTACACGTAGAATGTTTGCAATGGAGTTAATATTGAAATACCGTTATGATTTTTTATTTTTATTATTTTTAATGTGTCAAGCGCGCGGTGAATGGGAACGGCAGGTATTGGAGCGCAATGGCTGGGGATAGTATATTATATTGATGGACTGTGAATAAAGATCGTCAACCATCTTTTGGCGTCCAAATGCGTTGTTGTCATGCTATTTAAAATATTAACATACAAAGATTGATAAATTAATCTACCCTTTCATATTCAGGCACAAAGCACGTTTGTGACATTAAATGAATATTTTAAAACTAACATTTAAATACGCGTGCACCGATGAAATTGACACAGCGACGAGGGACCTCGCTGTAAAAACGGTTTTCATCCACAGCGGGATCAGAGGGTATTAAAACACACTGTTAATGGAAATTGGTAAATATTTTTATGTTTTATTACACGTAGAATGTTTGTAATGGTGTTAATATTGAAATACCGTTATGATTTTTTATTTTTATTATTTTCAATGTGTCAAGCGCGCGGTGAATGGGAACGGCAGGTATTGGAGCGCAATGGCTGGGGATAGTATATTATATTGATGGACTGTGAATAAAGATCGTCAACCATCTTTTGGCGTCCAAATGCGTTGTTGTCATGCTTTTGTCAAAATATTAGGAACAGTTTTCTCTCTTTACATTTTATTATTGGATATGTTAATACTCTTAGGTTACGATTACGAGAAATGCTTGTCTTTAATTTAAAGTTTTAGTTCCAAATTTCACCACACGCCATTAGAAGATAGATGACTTTTAAAGAATATCGAAAATTGTTCAAATGTCAAATCTTTTACCGGTGAAACTTCTGTGCCATCAGTTGTACCAAACTTTTTACTTATTTCTTATACTTTTGATGGTAGCATTTCTATTGACCTCATTCAAAACTTTTTCATAGTTTAAATAGAAGCAATTAAATTGCATGAACGTCGTATTGAATCGAAAGAGACCTTAAATATGCTAAACATAATTCTTCATCGCTACTAATACTTTAAAACTAGCATAATCCAAGATCCTTTTACAACAAAAACAATGTTAAATGAAATACAAGACACTAGGCAAGTAGCAAGACTCTGCTAAGACGGTCGCAGACAGATCTATCAAAGTTTTCCCATTTCACTTCTGCTCAGGATATTCCCGCGCTCGCAACTCTTGCGTATAGACTCACAGCTAGACATTTTTGATATTACATTATCTATGCGATATTTAGATCCGTTTTTACTTAAAAGACTGTCTTAAAAGAAAGGAGATGCTACTCAATTCGGCTATAATATATTTTTTTATGTTTGTTACCGCATCCGATATTCAATGTTACGCATATATATTGATTTGTTGGCCAGTCAATCATCTACGAATCACTAAAATATATACTATTTGTTAATTTTTAGTGCTTTTGTTCTTGAAGTTGTTTTTTTTTACTGTTAAAGTGGTCTCAGTGGCAGTGTGTAAAGGCTGTGGATTATGAGGTTTTGAGTGCGAATGCCAGGTTAGGTAATACCTTTTGTGTGAATAATTTTATTTCAATAATTGGTTTGTTTGAGACGTGGCGATAGGTTTACCACCTGTGTAACGTTGGGATAAAAATAAGCGCACGTTTGATGGCACTGATGCCAACTCTGTCTACCCCTTCGCGGATGTAGGCGTGATATGATGTATGCATGTATGATGTACATATGTTTATATGAAAAATCCACTTTTATTATAATACTTGCTTTTTAAGGGATATCGGTTATCTACTAGTCATAGTTGGGCATTACCATTATAAATCACGTATGATTAATTGTATTCTGTTTAATTTGGTCGCCAACAGATAGTGACTTAGATGTTCAGGGAAATTCTGTTCTGGACACCTTATTAGTTTCTGTTATTGTTAATTCCGGCTCACAGGTGTGGCAGAGGCAGGTATGTGGGTGGGATAATTTCTGTATTGTCGCTTGATGACGGGGCCATTGTATTTAGTAATGATCTATAATCACTGCAGCCCACGAGGAACTGCCAGTTTCGAGGAAGCATACATATATTATTACGGTTGCCCTTTAAAGGTTGTACGGCCATCGAAAATCCTTTCAGTCTTTTGTAAAAGCCTTTGAAATGTAATATTATTTCTGATGGAACTTAAAGTACTTTTTTATATTGAAAGGACATAGCGTCTACAATCTAATGGTTATTTCAGTAAAATAGGGTACTAATATGATCTGCATCTCTAACTATCTCTAACCTGTCAACATAATTATGCTAGCGTGCTTGGAACAAGATATATTCAGGTTGAGCTCGAAGTTGATGTGAATTAATTCATTGAATTAAATTAATCACGTATTTCAATGAATAACGTAATTGGAACAAATAAATCAACGATATGTTTTAATGAGTAGAAAACCAATGTTGGTGTTTACCTCGCCAAGTAATTCCCCCCAATAGATGCCGATCGATTATAATTTCGGGCTCCACGACTACTTGTAAAGCAGAATTTTTGTATTGTTGTCCGTTTGTATTTAAGACGCAAATATGTCAAACGCAAAGCTTTTGGAGGCGAAATGTAAATGAAAAGTGAGAGGCTGCTTATTTAGCTGAAATATCACAAGTCCTTAAAATTTCTTCAGAAATGTCACCTTTGTTCAAGGATCATTGCTCCTAAGAAAATAATATGGAGTAATTATATGACAGAATTCTAATGTGAAATTATAAATATTACTAACTACTAGCTCATGAATACATTTTGCATAAACAATATACAAGTCAACTAATGACTGCCTCGGTGGCGTAGTTGTACTACGGTATAATTACAAAGCTGAGGTCTCGGGTTGGAATCCCGGGTCGGGCAAAGTGATATTGGATTTTTCTGCTCATTATCTGATATGGCCGAAGAAAACACGGAAGACTGAAGAAGCGGTGGAAAGACGAGTTGGATGCATTCGAGCCAAAATGGCAAGAGCTCGCGGAAGACAGAGTCAAGTGGGGTAATAAAGGGGAGGCATTTGCCAAGCAGTGGTACACAATATAGGCTAAAAAAATGGCGATGGGCTCCGCCGTATCACATCATAGGACGGAACACGTAAGGCGAAGGGTGGGTGTCCTGGTTGCACCTCTGCCTACCCTTTTTGGGAAAAAGACGTGATGTTTATGTTTATATTAGTTGACTTAATACATACATATGTATTAAGTTAACTAATATGGTAATATATGGTTTTACGAAAATGCTGACGAAAGGTGGTCGAGTTGGAATTATGAGTATACCTATTGCCTTTTTTTACGCCTGATGGCAAGTGATACGACCGCTCATGAACAGTAACAATACTATGAATTGAAAAGCAATGCTTGGGTTTCCACTGCGCTCACCATCCTGAGACATAAGAAGTTAAGTCTCATTAAGTCTAGTGGTTACTCTGGCTAATATGTCCTTCAAACCGGAACACAACACTGCATTTACACGGCAGATTGTTTACCAAACAGATATCAAGAGATTTTAATAACATATGTGACTTAGTTGATGCTTATGTGTTCTTATTATTGTGTTGTTTGTTTTTAATAATAAATTAACTTTATTTTACTTAACTCTATATTTTCGAATGTAGCATAGCTGCATGGTGTTTACATACCACAACGATACAAAATAATTTTACATACATACATACATAAACTCACGCCTCTTTTCCAGAACGGGTAGGCAGGGGTGCTGCTAGGGCACCCACATTTCGCCTTGTATGTTCCGTCCCACGATATAATAGGGGGCGAGCCTATCGCAATATCGGGCGCAATTTACTGACTCCGAGCTGACAATGAATAGAAAAATCCAATATAAATAATAAATACACCCAACATGACTGCCCGACCCGGGATAAAAACCTGAGACTCAGCTTTGTAATCGTACCGTAGTTCAACTACGCCACCGAGGCAGTAAGCAAATATAATTTGGCTTATAATTATACACCTGCCATCAATCTGATCAATCTATGATATATATTTTCTTCGAAACAAAAATTATTACTGCTTAATCAAGAAATAAAACTAAGAACCCAAAATTATGCAATTCATGAACGTTACCACTGTATAAAAAGAGTATAGTTCTACAATACCCTTTAACAATTAGGAAAAACCTCACCAAAAATAAAACAAAGACATTGTTCTAATGAGCCAGACGAAGGCGGAAAAAATCCTTACACAAGGCAGGTCCAATAAAAAAACTCTGGGGTCTTATAGAGGAGTTCTTGCAGACCTCTCGGGTCCATTAACGCTTGCCAGTGACTCGAATACAGAATGACGGGCCATTGTGACTGGAATAATGTATTAATAAATCATAAAATATGTTTGTCCGTTCTTGATTTATAGCTGAGAGCTTTATCGTGTTCTTAAGGATTGTTTATGTTGTTTTAGGTATTTTGTTGGAAGAGCAAACTGTGTTTTGTTTTATTTTAAACTGTTTTTATAATGATATTACAGAGTATTGTACATTTTATAAAATGTCCATTCATAACCTTATTTAAAAAATGTACTTTAATAGTAAATGTGTTAGTTTATATCTGTTTCTAGCTCAATCCGTACACTCATGCTGCAGGCATGGTGTCTTGCACAGATACAGTGGAACCAAGATATTTGTCTGAAATTGGGTGGTTTTAATAAAATGCGATGTAAACCAAAATAACCTACACGGAAATTAACCTCATTTAATTGAAGACAAGTTATCATCATCTTCAAACACAGAATATCTACTGCTGCACTGCAACAGAAGTCATAATTTTTACAGCATGCCTTTTCACACAAAACTTCAGCGTAACATCTTTTACTGGAGAGGCCGCCTGGTTAGGTAGTACCACCGCAATGTCTATTTCTCCCGCCAAACAGCAATGTAAACTCATTGTTGTGTTCCGGTTTGAAGGACATTGTAGCCAGCGCGACTACTGGACATAATAAGACTTAACTTATGTCTCAGGATGGCGAGCGCAGTGGAATGCCAAGCATTGATTTGTTAGTCTAAAGTCATAGTGTTTGTTAATTTTGCTACTGTCTATGAACGGTTGTATCGCTTATCGGGCCAATGGCATGCTCGTCTCGCCATACAAAGCAATAAAAAAAACAATTACAAAATAACACAATTGAAATTAGATTTCAGCACGGCTCATTTCCCTAATAATGCAAGGCAGACGTCGGTTAGCAGTCTTATAATACGAGCATTATACAAAGTTAATATAAGGGCCATAAGAACGCTCGCATACGGCTCCCGTAATAAAATTTCAATATTTTTCTTGTTACATCCAACCTGTTCTCGTAAAAGTTTTCGTTGATGACGCACTTTGGTACTTGGATTCGATTTTCGGGTTATAGAATTGGTTGGGTTTAAATGTTTGTTCCGACCTCTATGTAATGATAACCAATTGATGAAACTTGTGATACGATTTTTATAGCGACCTGAGGTCTCTGGACACACCTATCTATCTGCTAGAATCTAGATAAATGAACACCAATATTCTTAATATTTAATGCAGAGTATTTGACTTTTTCGAGCGATATGTGTATTGCTAGTCAATCACCACGCACTACGAGTATAACGGTGAAGGAAAACATCGCGAGGGAACCTGCATACAATAGTGATTTGGATGAATCTCCTGACTATTATTCTTCGCTTATTCGTTTCGTTGTTCTAGTTACAATATGTAGGTACTAGGAACCAGTTTCTAGCACATACTGTGAAGCTGCTTTTCAACACCAGATAGAGCTACCTTCGAATGTGATATTCAATTTGAAAAATATTTACGTAGCCTAGAACTGGAATTTGTTCCCGACATAGTGACAGGTTGGATGCCGTTCACATCTTGAGACGGAAATAAGGCGTTCAAAATGTATGTAATACGGTGACACCTTTGCCTTTTGCCTTTGAGGATATGATTTAAGCTAATAATAAAATAATTATACACAAATACACCCAACAGTCACATATACAGTTCTGAACCCACATTAAGACCAATGAAGTATTGTGTCGTGGGTATAAGAAACTACGAGAGACTTTTCGCTCTTACAAACATCCAGACACAACACAAATTTGAATGTATGAAATGTATTTTAATTAAAATGATACCGATTTTAAAAGATTGAAATAGAAAACGGGTAATAAATTGAGCTATGATCGTTCTTTGAAAACACCGAAACCGAAACTTATTAAAATTATTAAAAATTACGATTATTTACTAAAATTCACTGTTTTTCTTTACATTTTGTAAATAAATTTATTAATTAAACGTAAAAAAAACAGTGAATTTTAGTAAATAATCGTAATTTTAAATAAATTTCGGTTTCGGTTTCGGCTGAAAAACTAGTTTCGGTCGGACACTAATTTTTATATACATACATTCTGTGTGTTTGTCTACAATGCCCTTACAAGGTCAATGAAAATTTCTATAACATTACCATTGAATATTGATAACAAATGATGAATAAAAAAAATATTCCACTACTTTTACTGCCTTTACGCTATATTTGTATTCGCAACTATTTCTTTTTTTATGTCAAATACAAACCGAGCACGTAGGCAATCGGCTCAAACCATTCGGAATATTTAACACGTCTCTGCGTTTCTGATACTGTAATGTTACATTTAGAGGGTTATTGCTTATTCCCTCGGAGTGTAAAGTGGCTTAGATTACAATCTGAATGCTGCATTGGCAAATACTCTTTGCATTGTAAATTCTATGAGTACCATCGATGCGAGAGATTGAGTTTTTTTGGATAGCATTGGTGCGAAGATGCAATTGAAAATGTGGTTTAAAACTTCGTGGATACAGGCTTTTTCTAGCAGGTTGCAGTGGAAATCATTTTTGCATAACTTCAGGGGCAAGGTAACAGTAGTTGAAGTGACGGTCGCGAATTCAAGTCTAAGACACAAATCTGACTTTTCAAGGTAACGTGTAGATACTCATATTATGTAGTTCATTATCAAAAAGCTTTTATAAACCTATATACATTAAAATATTTTCAACCAGAACTAGGCTAGCGAGATGGCTTAAGGGCTAAATGATAGTTTTGTTAGGTTCAGAATCCTTGACTTTTCAGTGGAAGCCTGGCTGTAGCGAAGCTCTAGTATATATTGCAATTGTATCACATACAAATTATAAGACTGTAAAATCTCATTTTGTCTTAAATCTACATGGGATCTTAAAGCAATCACTATATTTTGATACAATATGTAACTAAATTATACAGGGTATCTAGACTGCGACCGAAAACGAAGCCAGGTGGTAGTATTTATTAGTATTTTATTTCGATTATTTTTTACTTGCATTGTCTGTAATCACTAAAACGTCCACCTGGCTTCGTTTTCGGTCGCAGTATTTATATACCCTGTATTAACATGAAAAAAGAAAACATTTCCACGACACATGCTAACCTAATTCCCGTATCGCAGGATGTTAATAAAAACGTGATAACACCCAACTACACGTGAAGGCGTCGTTACGGAAACTGGCGAATAGGAAAAGGTGAAAAAACTATCGCCAATACAACTCCCCGCCGTGAAATTTCGCCTTTATGTCTTTGATGTGAGTGTTTGGGACACGGTAATTTTATTTTAATACTTGTGTTACGCATGTACCCTAATAGTGTGTGAAAATACTAAAGGAAAAGAATTATAGAATTATCGGCATGTACTGTTGGAGCAAATAAAAATAGTTACAGAAATGTGGCTAAGACTATTCGATCCAGCCATAATATTTTCGTCTCATATGCTTTTATCATCTAAGGATTAATTCGTTGCAGTATTTTCTCATAACACTTTGGGCATCTTGGTTAGCTACAACAAATGGTTGAAGGCGAAAAGTCAATTGGTTCCGAAGCTTAATTATTTGGTGATCTCGAGAAGTTCTAAAATAGAAATTAGTTACAAACCCCATGGTTAAAACACATAAAGATGTTTCAGAGACTTTCTATAACGAATGGACAGACATACATACATAAACTCACGCCTTTATCCCAGAAGGGGTAGGCAGAGGTGCAACCAGGTCAACCACGTTTCGCATAATGTGATAGATGGCGAGCCTATCGCCATATTGGACCCAGATTCCTGACTCCAGTCTGGTAAAAAATAGGAAAATCCAATATCGCTTTGCCCGAACCGGGATTCGAACCCAAGACCTCAGCTTTGCAGTGTTCGTAATACAACTACGCCACCGACGCATTCCGGCACAACGAATGGACGGCCAAATTTATTGCAAAACTCTTTTATCTGATAAGTCTACTAAGGACGACCCAGTACTTTTTAGTATCCAAGAAACACCACATCCACAAAAGCCTTAGACCCCACTGATCCAGGCAAAAATAATAAGCTGTTCGTGACCGCGGCGGGGTCACGTGACCCAAGGTCAACGAGGACACCTCACCTCGGGGTCATTAGTGGCCATAACCGTGGATTGGATTTACATTTATTGGAAACACATTTCGTGTCGATTTGCGTGTGACGCAGGCTTTAGGTAAGATGTTTGAAGTCTTTAGCGTATTTGATCTGTAACTTTGGGCGCTATTTTGTATTTCTAAGTGATTTTCTTCCCCGTTTACATAGGGTTAACTTAATTTAAGACATTCCATTCATATTGCAGCGTATTCTGACATATAATTTTATGAGTGCTTGCATGGCATCAGGGCCTTCACAAACATGCGTTTTAATCAACCACACGGGTAGTACCCACGCACTGAAGGACTTATTACAGGTTGATATTGACATATGGTGTTTAATTTAAACCAAATGTTCCTAGCCAGGTAACATTGTACCAAGTTTGAAAAAAAAACTGCCTGGTAGTTTTGTCAAAAATCGCGATTTTAGTTTCCAAGGCCTTTCATCAACCCGTACAGGTACAATTCTTTTTACCGCTCAGGCAAGTTCCCGAACCGAACTGAAGTTCAACTAGGCGGTAAAAATACTCGCATCGATACGGGTGGCCTAAAATCGGGAAAACCAAAATCACGATTATTGACAAAAAAAAAGTTTGGGAGTTTTTTCAAATTTAGTACAATGTCACCTGGGGTGATGAGAAATATATGGGTTAAATTAAGTATCAATCCAATCCAATCCATCAGCCAAAGGAAGTCCACTGCTGAATATATGCTGAACATAGGCCTCTCCCAATGATTTCCACAGTGACCTGTTGGAGGCAGCCTGTTGTTGTGTCAATATCACCCTATATATTATGTACCTACAATTTCTTTTTGCCAAACTCAGATATACAGATTTTAACAAATGTCTTACCTTCGCCGGTATAGACGTCAATACTTTATAAAGTCAGACGTGTCTGCCTTAAGTTCGTGTTTACGATCAACTAGGCCCCAGGGCATGCTTATTCTTGTAAAGATTTTAATGCTGAATCTCAAGTTTAAGCAGAAACATCACAATCTTCCATTATGTACGACGACTTAAAAAAATATTTTCTTTGGAATAATGCAGTTTTTCACTTTGCGTCAAAGCGTTTTCCCTCCGGGCGAGAACGATCTCGCTAATTTCTCTCGAGTGTCGATAATATGAACGTTAAGTGCGAACATCCCTCTACAATTAACTCACCTTTGCTTCACGCCTTTTATGAATGAATACCAATTGTTTGGAGAAGGTTTATTTTTCTATTTTTTTCTTTATACGGTACTGCAGTCACATTTCACGGGGTATATTTATTATTGTTTTATTTTCTATATATGTTTTTTTTATTGTTTTTTTTTTGGTACGACAAAGAACTAAATAAAAACTTGATAGTAAGTGCAATGTAATGCAAATAGAATCTATCGGCGAACTCTACCGGTCGCCAGTTATTCAAAACAGAACATATCAAAGCTTGTCTAAAAAGTCGTAGGTCCTTACTCCGAATAATACTTATAGTATTACAACGTAGGAATTATAAAATAATAACTAATAAATAAATAAATACCCAACGATCACATACATAGACTTGACCCCAGACTAAGATCGAATCTTGTATCGTGGGAATCAGGAGGTACGAAAGACTTTTCAGTCTCACAAACACCCAGCCTCGAAGCAAATACTTGTGGTTCACACAAATATTTGTTTCGATGCGGGGATCGAACCCGCGGCCTTCCGTTTCTCAGCCGGCGTCCAACCAACCGCGCCATGGAGGCTGTCTAAATATAGTGTAAATACAAATATTCGATTACTGTCACGGCTACAATAAAATAGCAATAGCTTTTTTCCTTGAAAGGTTGCAGTGACCATACTCTTTTCCACCCTTCCCTTTTGCTGTTCTTGGATAAATATTTGTGTGGCCTACGATTTGTTTTTTGTTAGTACAAAATGTAGGCGTTTAAGACGTGATAAATGTTTGTAGATGCATCTACGACTCACGAGAAATCCTAATATTCTTGCTATCAAGACCAACTGTGTTGCTGTATTGCCTTAGGATTCAGAACATAATATAATGTATCTAGGACGTCCACCCACTAGGTGGTCAGACGACCTGGTAAAGGTCAGCGGGACGTCGCTGGATGCAGGCTGCCTCCAACAGGTCACTGTGGAAATCACTAGTAGAGGCCTATGTTCTGCAGTGGACTTCCTTTGGCTGATGGATTGGATTGGATTGGATAATGTATCTATAAATAAAATACGACAAATAAAAGACTGTATTCTTATCCTCCCAGCCATAGTTTAATTCCGACAAATACGTAATGACATAATTTAATTCGCACGAACTTAGAATTTAAATTAAACAAATGCCATATCTAACAAATTCGTACATTCTTGAGCGTTGATTAAATTATAAACACGCGCTTCTAATATAATTATATTTACAATGTTATGTCTAATTACACTGCTGGAATATGTGTAGGCATCTTCCATTTGCTTTACATTGTTCAAATTAATTACTAGGATAGAAAGGGTCAATTTTGAAGTAACTGAACCTAATCTCGCATAGATATAATGATTTTGCGATATGAGTAATTATTCCTGCGAGTTATTCGGAAATGTTGTTTTAGTAATATCTTCTTCGAAACCAATTGAACGGAGCTTTCGGATCATGGTTAGAAAAAAATATTTTTCGAACATAATCATATGAAAATAATTTATTGAATCCATTAAAATGTTCAAGATTATTTAGATTCAGTCATTTTTTGATCTACCACCCGGTTCGGAAAGCGGTTTTCACTAGAGAAGAACGGGTAAGAAACTCTATATCACTTATTTTATGCCATGCGTCCCATATTAATAGTGTCATTGAGGCGTTATTGATCCCTGTGAAGAGTAAATATATAGTATTTTGTATTGTATCAGCCCATATATGACCCACTGCAGGGCACGGGCCTCCTCTACAATCGAGAGTACGACGTACGACGGCCACCACGCTGGCCTAGTGCGGGTTGGCGGACTTACATACCGTAGAAATTCTTTAAAATCGCTACGGTATGCAGGTTTCCTCACGATGTTTTCCTTCACCGTTAAAGTGCGTGGTGATTGAATATCAATACACACATAACTCCGAAAAGTCAGAGGTGTGCCCTGGGATTTGAACCCGCAACCACCGTGAACATGTAGGCAGTCGAGTCTAGTCCGTTACCAACAGGCCACCACGCACTTAGTAATATATAGTAGCAGATATTTAATTCATGGTTATACGAGTATATTTGTACTCACGTGTCTATATGTGTGATGTTTTAAGTTTATCCTGTGTGTTTTTTATTGCCATCGCAGGTAGACGTAATTCTAATGGAAAGCGGACACTGTCGCTCATGGACTTTCGCAGTGCCAGGGATCCAGCACATCCAGTTTGTTTACGGTAGTAAGAAGAGTACTCTCTTTAAGCCTCGGTTAAAGAAGGGCAAGTCATAGCGCTCAGGGAACACCGAAGCAGGGATTTCATTTCAGAGCTTACACGGAGTTTAAAATAACGAAATTGGCAGGAATGAATTCTACAGTGGTGACAGATGGTGCGATGGTATAATTTGCCTTCGTATACAACTAGGCCTATATAATTGTATCGACTGACAAAGGATAACTATCTCATGCCGACGCATATCGGTACTGTACTGCATTTACGCAGGTCATTGTAATCTCATTATTATTCTAGTATATAAAAAAAACACAAATCAACAATCAAAATTAGTGACTAAATTCTGACAGCCTCTGTGGCGCAGTTGGTCAGACGCTGGCTATGAAACGAGAGACCGCGGTTTTAATCCCACTACCGAGACAAATGTTTGTGTGAACCACAAGTATTTGTTTCGGGTCTGGGTGGGTCTGGGTGTTTGTGAGACCGAAAATTCTCTAGTGGTTTCTGATACCCATGACACAAGACTCGGATCTTAGTGTGGGGTCAGGACTATGTATGTGACTGTTGGGTGTATTTATTTATTTTATGAAGTAATACATTTATGTTGTCGATAGTCTTACGATGTTTAGTACTTGTCTATAGTAATCACAATTATGCACAAGCAAAACTACTATCAAGATTACCCGGTAAATGTCAAGATTATCCACTTTGCCCACATTTGCCGCAACAGTAAATAAACAGAGCTCGGAATCGCCGAGAATGCATGAAGAGATCTTTGAGAGTTCTTAAAATGAGAGACGTGTAAGATGTAAGAAAAAATATTTCGAATACCGACGGATATGAGGGTTTTATTACGGTTGCATAAGGTTCGAATTAGAATGGCAAAATGTAACCTCAAAAGAAAACTGAGATGTGTTGAAAAATAATTGTTAAAATATATGTTTGTACACCAACTTTCCTATGTCTTGAGTCCATTGGCGATGTACCAAATTAATATGTGTCGCATGAGTTACATATTGGCATTGTTTAAGCAAATGATATTATAAAATTGTGTTTATTTATTTAATTAATATGTATAAAGGACAATGGGATTCTAATGCACTTGATTAAATAAGGAGCGCAATGCAGATAAACTTTTCAACCATCGTGTGACAAAATTATACGGGCTGTTTTAAACAAATAGCTATACACTATATATATGCTAAAACTTGGCATACTTGCATGGGTCGTCGTGATGGGGTTTTCATAATCAGTAATGGCGTTCGCTATTTTGATGGACCTCTCTCTCTCTTTAGCCATAGAAAGGCCCATGCTAAACATAGGCCTATCCCAAGGATCTCCACATTGACCTGTTGGAAGCGGGCTGATTTAAGTATGAATATATTTCTACCAGCTCTCTAAATCCTGAAATAATGTTTGTCAATGGGACAAATTAAATTGATGAGTTTTTTCAACAGTAATTAAGAACCTAACTTAATTCAAAATTCCATTATAACGCAGTATGAAAAGAACTCATTTCGAAAGTGTAAATACAGTGGATTTTTTTACAACACGTTGTTGAACTAGTTAAGCTAGTCGGGATCAAAAACTTTCCAACGTAATTTAATTGTGTGTGAGCTTGGCGCAAGTTCTTGAATAGTTAAAAACTACGAGTACATTACAAACGTTTACATCGGTGTTTGGATTGCGGTAATAAGAGTTGTTGATTACTTGTAGGTTGGTTGTATAAGCGTAATAATAATTTGCTGGAATTGTTGATTCCCGTAGACGATTTGTGAAGTACGAGTATTACTGCAATGATATGATGCTTAAGGAGTTGTCGATCATCTCCAATCTCTTCATAACTTTGTACGTTTATGTTTATCTATATACAATTATCAAAGTCTGCGGATTAAAGCTTATTATGGTTTTGATGAATATTCATGTTTCCAACTACTTGTTTTAGTGAATTATTTTCTTTTTATCGATTTCGTCCTCTGTACTTTTGGTATTTAGTACTCACCATTTCATAGGATTTTAATGCAAACAGTGCAGCTATAGCTGAAAGTACATTGTAGAAATAAGCTTCACACTCTGAGCAATAATTATTACATACCTTTTGCCATCTAATCAACGTCAGTTGGAACAGAAACACCTTGTAATTGAATTTTTATCACGCCTAACGCCCCTTTTACACTGAGAGTTTCTATCGGCGAGAATCATATGCGATTATCGCATGACATAACCGCCATAGATTATCGTGTTCTGACAATGTTTGCACGATGCAACTTTTCTATATCCGATCATATCTTCGAAGAGAGAACCTCTCCCCGTGTAAATGGGATTTTAGTCTTTCAACCTAAGTCCGTTACATTATAATCTATCCCAACGATACAACAGAATAGAATCTTTTAAGTGGAAACCAACACAAAAAAAGAAAAACAAAATACAAAAACAAATAAAACAACTTAAAGGTATTACAAGTGGCGGTCTTATCGCCTGGAGCGATCTCTTGCAGACAACCTTTGTATGGGTAGTGTCAGAAGTACACAATAAAGATAATATGCAGAACATATATATATATAACTAATATATAATATAATGAACATAGGATGTAAGGACAGAAATGGAAAGATAAGATATTAAAAAAACTTATAACATTGCGAAGATAGTGGTTTCCAACTAGACGTTTGAATCGGTGTACAAATTTTGTGCGTCTGATCTCGATCAGCAGTACGTTTCATGCATTCCAAAGTCGAAGCGCTTGCACAGTAAAGGATAGGTGAGAAAACTGAGATGAATGGGTAAGAGTTATGAGTTGTTCTAATTCATTTAGTTGCGTTAGTAGTGCGTATGATTCAGATTTGACATTCAAATACATCTTTAACTTCGATTGGTTCTAACGTTTTAGTGTATAGCTAAAACTTTAGAACGTATACGAGATATTCTAATTGCTTATCATTTATGTTTTTATTTACATTAGCTGGTCTAAGATTTGTTTGTTGCTTTAGTGATCTCTTGGAGCGCAATATCACTGAGAATTGTGTGCTGAAGTTTAATAGGAATGTCAATAGCATCTTCCACTGTGCAAATAAACTGTTATATATACTTCATTGTAATGTATACAAACGCTTATTATAATATGTTTTTCTTCATATATATTATTAATATTAATTTTATTTATGTAATATGAATCTGGATGTTTAAGAGACCGCAAATTCTCTCGTAATTCCTGATACCCACGACACAAGGCTTGATCTTAGTGTAGGGTTAGGACTATGTACGTGACTGCTAGGTGTATATTATTACGAGTATTATTACTAATTACAATAAATTACACCGAGTACCGAGGATTGGAGATTTTTTCTGGCATGTTGTTTAGTACGAGACTACTAGGAATTCTTTTAAACGGACAATATAAAATATTCCTCCGAGACAATAAAACAGGCTCAAAATGAAGCGGCTTAATTAAATGCCATGTAATTGGACCTTAATTACACCACAAGAATTCTGCCGCGAATACAAAAAAGAAATTGGTTAACTTCTAAGTAATTCGTTTAAAACGCGACTCCAGAGGACTTCTTTTAAATTAGTTTCTTTTTTTGCGATGAAAAAACGCATTGGCGCTTAGCCCCGGCGCTCATTTAACTAAGCTGAAGTTTAGATTATACTGTGTTATAAGATAGAGATTACTATTGTCCTATCAAAGAGGTCCCACTGAAAGTTTGGGTTGATCGTACTACCGACCTTATGCAGCGGTCAGAATGACGAGACTAACGCTAGAAATAAACGCTCGTTTTTTAAAGGATAAAATCAATCAACACTTTAATGACAATCGTGCAATACGACTTGATCCAGTTAAAATACAGAATGGTTTTTCTTTTGTTGCAGCATTCGACGACTCAACTAACATGAATACATTGAGCGTAAAGTATAACAATCAGTTGTATTCATTAGTAAGTGTTTACCTATATAAAATCGATTAATGTTTGTGAATGGCTATTTGTATTTCCACTGCTTTAATCTAATCGTGTTTATTTGATTATTAAATATTGACTGAGCGTAAGCTGGTAACATTTATAATTTAGCTTAATTCATGATATATTGGGTTGTATATGGGCTGATACCATGATATATTGTATACAAACACTTTCCAAAATAAAATAAAATCACATTTTTTTTTATCGATGACAGATGAAAACTGCTTTTTGATAGCAATCTAGCTGAAGGTCACTCGTAGTTCATTTCACAGACTTTTTGACGTTGAAATCAAATTTCGGGTTAATGACGTAGTCAAGAAGATTTAATTTCATGATTCACAATCAATGATATCAGTAGATAGTATCCTATTACATATTTTGATTGGCATTATTACTCTTTGTAACAAAGAACACCACGGATAACCGCCACAATGGGAGCCTTAACAACGACGAACGTCGTCGTAGTCTCGGCAACGACTGAACTACGCACCGAGGTCATGACAAACACGGGTCCTCTGTGATTGCAGAGGCCCCACGTTGTGGATACAAGACCGGGACTTATGTCCCTTTTTTGTGGCCGATCCTAGCGGTTCGTAAATACGATACCGTTCCTTGGGGTATAGTCCGTGCGGTCGGAACTATGCGGTTGCTAAGCTATTCTTGGCCGACCAAGAGTCCTAAGCCGCGCGCGTGATTGAAACGGATGTCTTTGAATGCGAGCTCCCCGAGATGACTGAGATGACACGGACTTGAGTCGACGTTTTTGAACTACGCAACGCCGCTGGAGGGTTTATATACCTGACCCCAGTCACAAAATCACAGATACTCTTCCAATAACATATTACTTATTGGCTTAAAACTAATTTGATTACCATTAAAAAAGTTATAGTGATTTGTATGTCAACCTAAAAAGACAGACATCCTATTGCGGTTTTTTTTTAGAACTATTTAAGAGGGACCATCACACATAATTGTTGCGTAACTTTAATCGTTTGCGTAGCGCAAGTAACGGAAGTTCTCAAAGGGAATAAATACATTTTACCCGATTTGCAACATTTTTCAATGATGCGTCGCTCCTATTGGTGACGATATATGTACACATGTTATATACCTATAACTATAACCTTCCACGTGAAATGGGTCATACAATAATAAAATATTTTTTCAATTGGAACGAGTCGTTCCTATGATTAGCGCGTTCAAACAAACAAACTCTTCAGCTTTATAATATTAGTGCAAAAGTATAGAAAAAAAATCTCCCAAGTTACTGATGGCCGTCATAATAAAATACTGCGTTAACTTATTTACTAATTTAAAGTTACGTTATAAAGTACGAGTAGTAGTGTTGTGTTAATTCGAACTAGCGTTTATTTCCAGCGTTTTATACACTGGTATGACCGCGTCCTTAGGTTTAAAGCGCTTGATCCCCGTTTCTTAACCTTTTGTTGTTTTTAAGAATCCGATTATTCTGTGCTCGGAGGCAGAGTTTTGATAAAACGATTGCCTTTTTAGGGTTCTTTAGAGTATGAATAAATATTGTAAGTTTTATTATTTACTACGGTGTTATAATTAGTGTGAGCGATAGCACATTTGTGAGTAGATAGAAATGCCAAGATGGTCGTGGGTTCAGTGCAGGAAAGGAAACGGTAAGTATTCGATATTATGTCTATTGTTACTGGTGGTAGGTGTCTTATATGTGAGAGGCCGCATGGGTATACATAACCGCAATTTTCTACTTCTCCCGCCAAACTACAGTGTAAATGCACTGTTGTGTTTAGGTTTAAAGGTCACTGTAGCCAGAGTATATATGAGATACTGATACTGTACTGGATATATGAGATTTAACATATTATGTCTCGCGATAGCGAGCGCAATGGAATACCAAGCACTGCTTTGTAAATCATGGTATTGTTTGATTTTGCTACTCTCCATAAGCGGTCGTAACGCTTACTACCATGCGAACGGCATGCTCATCTCGCTATTCATAGGAATAACAAAAACGTAGTTAATGTAAAATCTATCAAACCGCCCTGTACGTGGATACTGGACTGAAATTTAAAAATAAATTATAGAGGACGTTTGTGGCCAACAAGGACATGTATAATACATGTTAGAAAGGAAAGATCGAACATCTGTATACACAAATGTAGAGCTAGATAAGTGATATTTCCTCTTTATCGCAACTAATATATAGCTACGGAACCCATAATAAATTCAATTCGCCCTTCGCCAATTTCGTTTTTTTACCTTCGAGACGTTGTCGTGAATATGTTATTATTTTACAAAGTTATAAGTAAACAGGTGTAGGCGCGGCGACAAATTTGTTGTTTTATTTTGTGGAACATTTTTCTCGTGTTTCTGTGTAATATGAAGGTGGAAACAAATTGTTTTTGGGAAATATTTTTTTTATTACATTTATTTTTAATGTGAGCTTTTGTTGGCTCATTTATTCAATGTGATTGTACACAGATTGTTATAATGTTTTAAGCTCAATCTCTGGCTCAATTTTGGATTGGCCGCGAATAGGTTTTTCCAAATTATGTAAGTGCGTGGTGGCCTCGTGGTATCGGACCAGACTCGGCTGCCTACAAGTTCACGGTGGTCGCGGGTTCAAATCCCAGGGCACACCTCTGATTTTTCGGAGTTATGTATGTATTGATAATATCAATCACCACGCACTTTAACGGTGAAGGAAAACATCGTGAGGAAACCTGCATACCGTAGCGATTTTAAAGAATTTCTACGGTATGTAAGTCCGCCAACCCGCACTAGGCCAGCGTGGTGGACTATATGGCCTAACCACTCTCAATCGTACTCTCGATTGTAGAGGAGGCCCGTGCCCTGCAGTGGGTCGTATATGGGCTGATACAATACAATACAAAAAAAAATTATGTAATTAAAGATAAGGCAACCCAGCCGTGCAACGTACAGGGTATATTTTAAGTCGCATAGTTAGAGCCCCTTAAAAAATTTAAAAACATAATACATACTATAATAGGGGTTAAAGAAGTTTTAAAAAATTTATCGTAAAAACATTTGTTTCGATATCATTTGATACTAAATTTGCTTCAATTTATTCTTTTTGTCATAGAGTTGGGTTGCAAATAGAGCTATATAGAGTAAGTTATATTACTGTTATTCGCTGGTGGTACGTTATTCATAACCAAATATATATGCTAAAGTTAAACCTGTATATAAACCAAACCATAGTAACTAGAGGATTGACGCACTTGCCTGCAAGTACGCCGCATTCCGGGATGTATACATCAAACGATGTAATACGAGTATGTATTATCAGCTCTTAGAGGGTCTAAATAATTGTGGCGATGAGCTAGACATAAACACAGAATTTAATAGTTGGTAATCTGCATAGACAGCATTCACTTGTAACTTACTTATTTTAACGCATCAATATTTAAAATAAAACTAAGAAAAATATAATCCACATTTCACAATATACAAAAATTCAGTGATGCTTAATTCCTGGCCTTGACATTTAACCAAGGATTTTTAAAACAAAAAATATACACACATCGACAGATCTGGCTGAGCCATTTAAATTTTAATGGCCAGTTACTGCGGAGAGAGCGTTATCATTGTTTTATGTGACAAATCACAACATTTGGAGCAAGTTGTAAGCTGTGACGTCATATCTTATACTAAATAATATTTTGCTCACAAAAAAAAAACAATTTAAGTGAGCGGATTAACCTAATGAAACTGAATAATACCATCGATGAGCATTTATTACTCCAAAGTTTTCAGAGTTTCTTTAAAAGCTTTTGCAGGTTTTTGAAAGCTGTTGTATAGATAACCAACAACACAATACAACATAGTATCAAACTGTTGCAAACATAATAGTCAGTTAAATTTTACTCACTGTTAGCGTCAGAATTCCATTAGAAAAGGGAACCCTATTCCTATTCAAGTTATTCACAAACTATTATTGACAGCCTTCGTGGCGCAGTTGCTTAGACGCCGGCTGTGAATCGTGAAGCCGCAGATTCGATTCCCGCACCGAGACAAATATTAGTGTGATCCAGTGGTATTTGTTTGGGTCTGGGTGTTAGTGATACCGAAAAATATCTTGCAGTTTCTGATACCAACGACACGAGACTCGATGTTAGTGTGGGATCAAGACTATGTATGTGTGGTGTGTTTATTATTTATTTAATCCATTATTTTTGGAATAATGTACTGACATTAAAGAATTAGCCTAAATACAAATGATGGAGGTGCATGGGTAAGTAAGTTTGTTTTACACTTATTATTTACAAGATAAAGAAAGTCAGAATCTTAGAGCTTATATCCATTTTCAGTGGAAATGAAAAGATAACGTATAACATAAACGTCACGCCTTTATCCCAGAAGGGGTAGGCAGAGGTGCAACCAAGACTACCACGTTTCGCCTTCTATGTTCCGTCCCACGATGTGATAAGAGGCGAGCCTATATGGTATGAAAAAATATTCAAATAAAGCCACCAGCAAAAAAAAAAAGTATTTTTTTAACCAGACTGAATATTTTAATAATTAACATTTCATAAGTTCGTACCTTGCGACTCACATTTTGACGGAAGCCATAAAACGTGAAGGCCGAGTTTGATCCCCCACTCGTATAATTACTGAATTTATTGAGGCGATACCGTGCTATTGTGCTGGGAATGTTTAACTAAGTTTCAGATAAGGCTGTATTTGAAGTAATAAAAATAAACGTACATCAAACTTAACAAAATGGGCAAGAATTTAGAGTGGGTGTATAATTTGCAAGCTTCTCGAGGTATTTTGGTAGTGTCGAATGTTTGTATCCGCCGCAAAGCGGTTACTGTGTACTGTGGTATAAAACAAATGTACTTCCCGATATGATGAGATGTAAACACATCCTGGTATTGCATAACTTCTGTGTCTGGTCTGAATTTACTATCAGGTGAATTGGAGTCACTTTATGGTTCCAGTACCTATATCATACATGTATACATAAACTCACGACTTTTTCCAAGAAGGGGTAGGCAGAGGTGTAACTAGTGTCCTAATTTCGCCTTATGTATTCCGTCCTATGGTGCGATAGGGGGCGAGCCTGTCACCATATCGAGCACAAATTCCTGATTCCGGGTTAATAGCGAATAGAAGAATCCAATATCACTTTGTCCGATCCGGCATTCGAACCCGAGAACCCAGCTTTGTAGTCGTACCATAGTACAACTACGCCAACGAGGCAGTTCTTTATCATAGGATATATAGGCACCTATATAATATTTATATATTAAAACATTAACATTAAGAAGCTGCCTTATCACGAGTTACAAGAGTTTTCTTCTTACTATTAAGATAATTATGACAACGATAAAGGTACATTTACAAACGAAGTTAAAACTTAACACTCAACAAAACTGTGAAACTATAAAGCGTCTTATTTTATCTTGACGTGTATTTATCTAACAAAAGCACTCAAAGAAAACTTATAAATCCAAACAAAATATTAAAACGCTGACAAGTTAAACAAGTTTCGGGCGCGGTGTAGGCCCTTTAAGGTATCGTCTCAGCGGACGAGACGGAGACGCGACGCTGCCGGGACGTTGACGGATCGTGAGGAGTTTATTTATGTATTGGTTAATATGCAGCATGTCATACAAAATCGTCCCACCGAGAGCGACGATGCTGTGTGACATTGTTACTATGGTTGGATAGGTGTGCAAGGCCCGTCACAAATGAACACGACTCGTCAGCGTCACGTCGACGTCCCGTCACACCCGGAGTTTGACGAGACCTTTAAAATTGCCCTTTGTACGGTAAGTTTTGACGTTTAGCGGTTTATTTGTTGTTTGGATATTTATTAGGTACTTACCGCTTTGACCGCAGTTTGAGTTTTGGTGATCATTCTTTGCAAATACTATTTTGTATTATATTTATTTAGTGTAGGGGCCGCTGTTATAATAATTTGTTTTTATTTTCCCTAAAAACATATTTACTTAAAATAGCATTTTAGCAATTTACTTTAGCACTACGGAATCTAAAACTAAATTAATAATAAAGTTTAATTATTAGTGCGTGGTGGCCTGTTGGTAACGGACCAGACGCGGCTGCGTCTATCTTCACAGTGGTCGCGGGTTCAAATCCCAGGGCACACCTCTGACTTTTCGGAATCATGTGTGTATTGATAGTCAATCACCAAGCACTATAACGGTGAAGGAAAATATCGTGAGGAAACCTGCATACCATAGCGATTTGTATAAATTTCTAAACATATTATGTAAAAGTCCGCCAACACGCACTTGGCCAGCGTGGTGGACTATATGGCCTAACCACTTTCAATCGTACTCTCGATTGTAGAGGAGGCCCATGCCCTGCAGTGGGACGTATATGGGCTGAACAAAATAACTATTATATATTTTAACATTTATTACAGATTGTTGGAAATGATTCTCTTGTTATTTGTATTTTGTAGCTAGAGTCCCGATTAGTTCAATTTTAAGAGCGGTTGTAAAGTATGGGTAGAAATCGTGTAAATAGCTTGTACTATTTTGTACGTGCTTGGCTACTAGTTTTATAAATTTTATTAGACTTTAGAAATTCTGGGACTAAATTGTCAAGAAAAATGCGCTAGACGCCGCTGGAGAGCTAACACGAGCTGGAGCGCATTTTAACAAAATCCCGTGTTACGTAACTTGATAATATTATTATTTTATGTTCCATCATAAATAATAAAATAAAAAAACGAAACCTTATCGTTGAGGAAAAACGTAAATAATTCTAATGAGAAAAGACTACCTTATTGAGCTTCCGGCAATCCAGAAAAATATCAGTTTATTTATAATTCAAAGAATAAAGATAGCTTTGATTTTTATCCATTTACGTTTTAATCTGCTATCGAAGAATCATAAATGCAGTAGCTAATAAACTTACTTACGAAAAATTGTGTTTCACGGAGTCTTAACAAACATTAACACAAAAGAGGGAACTTTATCAATATTGTATACTTAAAACAAACAATTTTAATCTAACAGAAGAACTCGGCAACCTGTACGCCGCGCCTGCCAAAATTCCGCGGTTGACTCCCGCAAAATGTTACGTTTTAGAAATCGCAGTTACTTCGCTGTGGTATTAATTAAAAGTTTTTACGTTTACGCTGCTTTATGCTTTGATAGATAATTTTCTGGGTCTAAATTCTAATGTTGATTGAAAGACTTGGTGTATAACTGAGTATTTTCTGCTAGATTAATATTATTAAGCTGATAAAGTCTTAGCACGTACTACAAAACTCGAACTCAAAGCTAAGAATTGGAATTGCATCCAATTCGCTCTCGCAGGGAGTATCATGAAAATGTATTCTACGAATTGAGCAAATATGTTATATTACTTATTTGTATTTTAAATCCTTAGCTATTTAGTAGGCTAGTGCTGGCTGAGAGCCATTCGATGTCCCTACTGTTGGTTAAGTTAATGAGTATTAAAGATGTTTGAAGAATACTTCGAACAGTAATAATGATATGATGGATCTATAGCGCAGGAGGCGGAAGACAGGCCACTATCAACGGGTTTCTCTAGAAATCTTTGAGAAACTCTATGTTTAGCAGTACAAATCCTAATACCGACAATAACATAAAGTGTCTAGTGTCAATAAAAGACCATAAACATTTACGCATACATACTTAAAGTAACGCGTTTTTCCCACAAGGTATAGGCAGTGGTGAAAACAGAATTCCCACGTTTCACCTTGTATTTTCCGTCCCACGATGTGGTAGGAGGCGAGCCTATCGCCGTATCGCCGTATCGAATAGAAAAATCCAATATCACTTTGCCCGACTCGGGATTCAAACCTAAGACCTCAGTCTATCAATCATACCGTGGTATGGTACTGCGCCACCGAGGCAGTTAAAACATTTATCACACTATAAAATATTTTTAACAGCAATGTGACCGCACCGCACGTGTAGTGATGTGCATTCAATAGATTCGTCCCGTGATAGAGGCGCACTCCCGGGAAATCACGGGATTGGTGTAAAAACGTACTCTTCCGAAGGCGCTTACAATATTGTGCGGTGTCCGTGATGTGCTTTCAGCGTTTTCATTATTTTTGCGCCTCCTTCATATATCGACCTGCATATACATTTATATACATACTTTCTTAAGTGGTAGAGCCACGTTGTTGTCAATCATGACTCAGCATGAATGGGCAGGCTTATCCGGGGCGGTACCATTTTCTCACAGGAAATCGACGTGAAACGACAGCTCAGCTGTCGCGTTTCGTTCGGTGAGTGAGATTACCAGATGTCCAATACCCTTTTACTCTTCCCTTCCTTTTTCCATCGCGCTCCTTTCCCAATGGGCCGGCAACACATCCATGATCCAGCGTTGTAGATGTTCATGGGCGGAAATGATCACTTACCATCAGGTGACCTGTTTGCTCGTTTGCCGGACCTATGCAATAAAAAAATGACTCTTTTAGATAATATGCAACAAGGTCATTAATATTTAAATGTTGCGTATTCAGGAGACAGTGTATCAAACTCGTCGCATTTTGGGATCCTGCTCATCATCTTTTTTTATATTAAGAAAGCAAAAACACTCCGCAATGCATCTGATACTAAATTTATTACTAGTGAGTCTTAATATTATTTCGTCCTGCGCGCGGTTCAATCCAAAGATAAAAAATATCTCGACATCAAACACATAATGAAAATGGAACTCATAACTTAACAAGTGCTTAAGTATAGAGCCTATTCGTCTACTAATACAAGTCTTTGCTAAAATTACGTAGTTGTATTTTTATCACCCGCTACTGCCTCTATCTTGGCACTTGTCAATAACCGTCGAAGGCGACGTCTCCGCGAGCTATATTAGCTACGACCGGTGTCGCGCAGGTGATTTTTCTCTACTAGTTTTATCACTTTGTTCATGACATAACCCAGTAGACGAAGTGGGAATAGCGCGATATTACCGGAGTTCGTGAATTTGCATACATTTTTCAAAGGGAGTTGTGAATTTTAAAGACATTTCGCTGTGTATTTGTCTAGTTCAGTCGATTTTTTATTTTTTGCGGATTTACTTGCCTGTATATCTCACTTATGCTATTGTACTCTTAGGATTATTATGATGCGATGTATGCATGCAATATTACTTATATAGGTCATGCAGAAAGATGGATCGATTTTAGATTTGCCTCGTCTTTAGCCTTAGTTTTTGAAAAAGAAATTGGCGATTTTTGTAATCAAATTATAACATATATGATTAAAGCACGTAATATTTCAGTTAATAAATCAAGTAAAGACATTAGTAAAGAGAAGTATTAATAAATGTATACTCGCAAATAATAAAAATAAACTCTAAAGGAAAGCAATCTTTTTCCTCAATAGATAATATTAAACCTTTTCTGCGTTGAACGCATTTCTTCCGCAAAATGAATCGCATCGTATAGAAGATAATGTGTCAATTTTCTTAAAGTGTGTACTGCAAGAACTACGAGTAATATCGCGAAGATTTTATCTTGAACAGCAAATAAATCTATCGAACAGTATTATTTGCCTCGATTGCCGTATTGGATATTAAGGTACTGTAGGAGAAATCCAGTAAATATATTTTGAATATATTTCTACAACCCTGATCAATATGTCTCAATTGGAATGGTGATAGGCCTTCTGCAAGTATGATATTGTTTTGATAGCCTCCGTGGCATAGTTGGTTAGAAGCCACCTATGAAACGAGACGCCGCGGCTTCAATCTCCGCACCGAGACAAATGCTTGTGAGGCCCTCAAGTATTTGTCTCATGTCTGGGTGTTTGTGGGACCGAAAAGTCCCTCGTTGATTCTGCTATCCACAACACAAGACTTAATAGATCTTAATGTGGGATTATGTGTGTGACTGCAAGGGTGTATTATTTTCATGTTCGGATACATCACAACAAAACTTACAAAGTGGTGAGAACTCACGCGACCAATGCATTTGTGTTGCCTGTTCAGCTTCTCATATACATATCTCTAATGAGAACAATTGTTCTGATTGAACATAACGATTATACTAATATATAGTCCTTTACTTACGTTATTCAATTTCCCATTTCATTAATAAAGTTTGCGACTAGTTATAACAAAGGTAAATTTGACGTAGGAGTTATGAAGAATCCAAACCTACGTCAGCATTCTCCAGCCAATTAAGCGAGCTAGTGAACATTCTTAATTGCCAACTCAAAATTAACAACTGAAAAGTCAAACAAAATAGACAATAAAGAGATCGACAATGCAAACGTTCCGATAACTCAATTAGAGATCTAATGATCCGCAAGCGCTTTGTCTGAGCGAATCAATGCGGACAAAAGAAACTTTGCGCTCAACGAATTAATGGACTAGTTTTGATTTTGTTCTACCGTTTGATTTTTGCTTGGGTATTTCTGATTGGTATCTGGATTCATTCAGTCCAGTTTTTACGTGGCTTACCATTGTTGTCAACGTTAAATTAATTGCACATATGCACAATGGCACATAACAAAACGCGGACGTCGGATTCTTTACTCCTAGTTAGTCATTAGCTTAACTAGTCATTCTATGAAGGTTGGAACTTAACTCAGCTTGAGAGCATCTTTTAAACATTTTACACCGTGTTGTGCTGGACGTCTTCATTTCTGGAATTTGATAGAAAAGTTTTATACCAAATTTAGATAAAGCCGGAAAAAATATTTAGACCCTGTGGAGTGTTAAGTGATTAAATATGAACAATTCTCCTTGGGTACACAAAGAAAAAACATAAATATGACAATGTCATCTATGAAGGCAGCTAACTTTTACATTCCAACAATATTGAACAAGCGATGGGGGAAAGTATGAACGAACTTTCTAGACGTAAACACCAGACAGATAACCAGTTAGCTACCAACTGAAATGAAACTATTCATAACGTTAATGTACGGCCACACGTCTAGCAAATATTTAGAATAATAAATCAATCCTCTGTCAAGCTGTACAATAACTGTAACAACTGGCTTGACGCTCGCTCATAAATCAAACTTGATATGTTTCTATCCAGCAACAAGTCAACAATTCAGAGCTCGTCTTAATTAATCAAATATTTTTAGACAATTTTCAGTTACCCTTATAACGTGGTGGGATCAGGAGATGAGATGAAGCGATTGATGGTTTAAAATTTCGGATTCGGCAGAGATGATGGTTGTAAAACGTCTATGATAGACTGCTGTTGTACTGTACTGCGCAACTGTGTTACTGAGTATAATATTATAATTTCATAGTTTCACTCAAAAAAAGTGCGTGGTGGCCTGTTGGTAAACGGACCAGACGCGGCTGCCTACATGCTCACGGTGGTCGCGGGTTCAAATCCCAGGGCACACCTCTGACTTTTCGGAGTCATGTGTGTATTGATAGTCAATCACCACGCACTATAACGGTGAAGGAAAACATCGTGAGGAAACCTGCATACCATAGCGATTTGTATAAATTTCTATGGTATGTAAAAGTCCGCCAACCCGCATTAGGCCAGCGTGGTGGACTATATGGCCTAATCACTCTCAATCGTACTCTCGATTGTAGAGGAGGCTCGTGCCCTGCAGTGGGTCGTATATGGGCTGATACAAGATAGTTTCACTCACTGTCTTGGTTTTTTTTTTATAAAATTGTGCGAAAAATATCTGAAAAATGCAAGGGGTGGAAAGATAGTACGAGATAAATTAACTTCATCTTTATGTCTAAAAATCAACTTGCAAAATCAACTAACAGTTACTTTTTTACCGTATGGACGCATCAAGAAATGCTTATAAAAATGTGGACTATCTGAATATTAGTAAAGCTTCCTAAATCACTTTAATTTATTTCCAATCTTATCTATACTATTCCAGTGGAACTGATATTCTTCATATGGATAACAAAATACTTTTGTTCCGAAATACACTTACAATATGAAGTTTAAAAAATCTGCAACATTCCACAAGCAAAAAAACTAGTTCATCAAACACCTGTTGCGTACCTCAACTCCTTAGTTAATATTAATCACAAAACAAACATCTCTCTCAAAAAAGTATTGGAAATCATTAATTAATCCGTCTTCCGCTACCATCATCGGCAATTTCAGACAGAATAAAAGTTCTTCCAATTAAAAAAAAAACAAAAAATAAAGTTTCCCTCTTGCGCCAAACGACCACATCTGCCTCCGTGTACTGACCTAGATTTGAACCTGAAAGCCTGGTGTGGCATCTGTGAGATACCGTTCAAATCAATTTAAACCTCTCTGTTAAGACTTAAAATCCATTTTCATCTAGCAACCTTGGGCTTGAATCATTGTTTTTACCTTAACTGGGATATATTTTAGCTCGTACAGTAATATTGTAACAGGACGGGTTTATTCGAGAGATTATTTTGATAATTACTCTATCAATTGATGACGTATGAAGATAAATATCTTATTTATCTTTACGTATTGGAGAGGCTCTCACCGTAATTGGTGATGTGGGGTCGTATATCACGATTGGGTTTTGAGAGGTCTGGGGTGGGGGTCAAGAGGTCAGTTGCGTAAAGGTCAGTCTAATCTTCTCGTACGCTTTCACGAGGCTTAAACATTTCTTTTGTTTCAATCTGTATGGTGATGGCTCTTCATTCACATTTTCTGAAAGAAAAAAGGTTGCTATTAATTCAAAACTGTAGCAGTTTGGGTACATAAATATAGCTAGCCCAGACCTGCTAAGAAACATACTTATTCTACCACAAAATTATTTTTTTCTTAAAAATCACTATTTTACAAGTCCATGCTCGTAGATCGATAACATACTAACCTATTATGCTTTCAAATCTTAGGTGATCATGGGCACTAATACTTTTTTTTATATTATAGTGGGCAAAAGAGCATATGGTTTACCTGATGGTAAGTGATCACCGCCGCCCATGAACATCTTCAACACCACAGGGCATGGAGATAAGAGATGCGTTGCCAGCCTTTAAGGTGAGAACAAACTGCTTTTTTGAAAGTTAAATAGTTAAATCAATTAATCACTCTTGCATAACAATGGTCTTTGTCTGAAGGAGGTAAAATATGTTGAACTTGGTGTGTAAGGTACTAAGATTCATAAAAATATTTGTGTATGCATAAAACTTACCGGACTTTGTTTCTACCTTGTGTTATACTCGTACTTATCCTATTCATACAGAGCGGGGCGATGCGTTACACTATATAAGTAATGACAAGTGTTTTCCAAAGTGCGTTATAAGTGCATTGTAAGTGGTAGAGCCACGCTGTTGTCAGTCATCATGTCGCAGAAGGAGAGTGCGGAGCGGGATCGGTCTGCTCCCCCCGCCACAGGAGACGAAGGAGGCGCCGGGACGTCACCTAACCCGGCGCCGGAGAGACCACATGGGGTCGCCGTCCCTACCCTGGCGGCTCCCGAGGCGTGACGCTACGCGCATCTGAAGCCGCGTCACTATGCGGCAGTGCACAGAGAGGCGGTTCCGGCGCGCTCCGCACACGGTATCCCGGGGCCGTCTCTGAGGTGCACCGACGGTGGCCAACGCGGGGTTTTTAGTCGGTATTTCGGCGCATAGGTTACGGTAGGGACCCGACCCAGCGGTCGCCCGACCACGGGCGGCAACCATCTCGCTGGGTGGGAAGGCGCCGGCGAGTCCGACACACCCCCGCCCCTTCGGGGATGGGATGGTCCGTAAAGGGATTTTCCAAGCGGAAAAAAAAACGCTGTTGTCAGTCATGACTCAGCATGAATGGGCAAGGTCATCCGGGGCGGTACCACTGTCTCACAGAAAACCGACTTGAAGGGACAGCTTGGCTGTCGCGTTTCGGTCGGTGAGTGAGATTGCCGGATGCCCCCCCAATGCCAATACCCCTTTCCTCTTTTCGTCCTGTTTCCCTCGCGTACTCCTTCCAATTGGGCCGGCAACACATCCATGATGGACGTGTTGCCGGCGTTGTGGACGTTCATAGGCGGCAGTGATCATTTACCATTAGGTGACCTGTATGCTCGTTAATATTACTATGTAAAAATTACCAAAAAAACAATATCTCCTTAAAAGGTCCTAAACCCAGACGGGGCTCGAGGGTCCCGCTACCGACTAATACAATCAAATGGCAATAGTTATTAATGCTCTCATTAGCAATCTGTGTTAACAAGATGATTTATAATACCTTAATTATTAGGCTAATAATATTGTTTATTTAATCAATTAGTCTGTTAAGAATATATCTGTCTTTAATTTTGCCACTATAGGATGTATTATATTTTATAGTATCGCTTCACTCTGTGTGGTAAACGTTTAGAGCCAACACGTACCGAGTCCGCCTGCAATGCAAAACATAACATTAGCTACAAAACTGCACTCCCAAGAAAAATTTTTCATGTTGAGATTAAAAAAATTACTGAGACGCTACCGCTTATTTAAATATTTACGTTGTATATATAAGTATTTTTAATGAAAGACTTCTCTTGATTACTTTACCTCAAATATGATTATTTCATTTAGAAATCAATATTTTTACCTAAAAGTTTAAAATGTAATAACTCTTAAGCGCCATTTACACAGGGAGATTTTCTCGCGGCGAGTATCGTATGCGATTATCGCATGACATAACCGCCACGGATTATAGTGTTCTGACAACCGTTTACACGATGCAACTTTTTTATATTCTTAGGATAATCGTATTTTCAAAGTCAGAAACTCTCCCCGTGTAAATGGGGCATTAGATCTTATAGCATTCCCGGCGATTGAAATTCTATTTTTTGTGTGAGTAATAAACACGGCTCAAAGTGGTAAGTCCAACAGCATGTAGTCAGTGTATCGACAACCGATACATTGATAAATGTCGCTAGTCATCGTAATTATGTCGCCGTGTTAATTTTGTTTGAGGTTAATACACTAACTCAAACAATCATTACTCTATATTGATTTCAATTTAAAATGCAAATTGGTATGTGCGTTGACTAATCCACACACAAACCCCAAAATTAGACCATGTCGAGATAATATTATGCAAGCGTGTTGTATATGAACTATAAAGTTCGCCATATTGTGTAATGACTCGGCGTATTATGAGACAATGCTATTATGAAGCGCTTTAATAACCTCGTTTTCAAGTTTACCGTCACATTAACTGCATGTATCCACGGGTAGGTGTTAAAATAAAGTTGGTGTATGTCTAAATTGGCAGTATTAGGTTAAACTTTCCGGATTATAGCGGGTTAATTTTAGTTGGTGTAAAATGCTGCCTTGGGTTCAATATTATGGTAAAGGCTTTGAATTTTATACTCACGTGTGTATTTATATTTAATACCGATAGTTTAACATGTAAAGTTGAATAAGTACTGTTATAAGATTGATTACATGTAACCTGACTGTTTCTCTCAAGAAATTCATAGGCTTTTAAAGGCGCCGTGTTGTAGTTGGTTAAGACGCTGATTATGAAGCCAAAGGCTGCTGGTTCGATATCAGCGCGGTTGAGATTTTACTATTTTTAGTCACAAACTTGTGTTTGGGGCTGAGTGTTTACAAAGCAAAGATTATCTCGTGGCTTCTGATATTCTTTACACAAGCATTATATATAAAGGTGGGTCCAGCCATTTTTTGACTATTTTGTATTATTCAATTATTGACTTAGAAACTTTGTAAAATTCCTGACCTGTTCACGATATTACTATGCATGATGACTGCAATGCAATCATGTTTTGTCACAGTAACAGGGCGGATGGACAAGATATACATTTAGATATCAATTGATTATAGAAATATAAATACCTCACATGGCTAAGCCTAACAATTATGTCAGGCAGGTCACCGGGTTCTAAATTGAGGTAATTTCTCGTTTGTCTTGCGTTTAAGAGAGAACAATAGGCGTTAAGAATACAATCTCAGCGAGTGTGTATTCTACTATGTATGAGTTTACTATATTTTCATTTGAGCATCTTCTTTATGGTTTTAGCAGCTATGATGGAGTTATTTCCTTTCGGTATACCACCTTATTGTACGGATTATCATTATCATAATTCTACAGGAACGCAACGTAAGACAAAAGACTCTTCTCAGAACGCGACCCTGGCTTTCTCTTAGAGTAAATAGTAAATAAATAAATACACCCAACAGTCACATAAATAGTCCTGATCCTACACTAAGATCTAGTCTTGTGTCATGAGCATCAGAAAATACGAGAGACTCTTCAGTCTCATAAAACACCCAGACCCGAAATAAATACCTGCGGTTCGTACAAACATTTGTCTCGGTGCAGGAATTGAACCCGCGGCCTCTCGTTTCGCAGCCGGCGTCTAACCAACTGCGCCACGGAAGACGGTCACTGGTTAGATAGAAATGACAATTATCGTTAATGACAATTAACATCAAAATATGATACCATAAAATTGTAAAATAAAGCCAAACATGTTACGTAGATCTCGACAACGGTGATAAGAAGTACTGATTTATTGTCTAGGTAGGTGGAACCAAAAATTTTTGTACAGACAAGAGACAAAATGACGTCACAATAGAATTCGATTTTAGGCCGAAGTGGAGATTGATAGAAATACATGTGCATAGTAATATCTAAGACATAACATTAACATAGAAGTGGAAGCCATACCATAGTTTGCGACTGATGTTGACAGTGCAAAGTGCAGTAATGTTCCATGAATAATAGACACAAAGGAACGAGTTAAGTTAAGCTTTCTCTTTAGTAATAGGTGTCTAACTAGTTTCGAGGCACTAGGGAGTTACCTGCACTTTGAGACAGGCAAGACGCTTTCCAAAGCGGTAGTCGACGGCTTGTACAAGAATGTTATAATGTTGAAATGGAAGTAATTTGCTTAATTTTAGTTTATATTTCACTTATTACATTAATAACTTTCATCTTTTGTAAAACAAAAATAAAATTCTTAGACCAAGTGGCAACAGATAATGTTTTACAAGTTTTGTTGAATCGTAACATATTATGTTAGAAATACTATGTTAGAAATGTTAGAAATGCGAGGTAGTGTCAAGATTTTGTATGAATGAAGTTTCAGCTGCGCCTTAGAAGTGGTGTTGTCAGTCATGTCAGTACATACTAAACATACTTACATACATAAACTCACGCCTTTTTCCCAGAAGGGGTAGGCAGAAGTGCTACCAGGACACCCACATCATATTTGCAATCATACCGTAGTACAACTACGCCACCGAGGCAGGAGGGCAACTTACATAGGTTTTTTAAAAACTTAACCTAAGACAAATTTGATAGCTCTACCTTAAAATCAGGAGCTGTTGCTACATCGATAAGGCGAGTTTTTATCACCATAAATTCTAAAAAATAACTGTTAAACGAAACAGCGAGTGCTTTCAACTATCACCGGGAATGTTCTAATGTTCTCTTTTTAAGTAGTTTCTAGTTTAGCTAGAGTTGGAGAGCACAATGCAACACAATAGGCGCACGGAATACAATCTCGCGAGTGTTACGCTTGCATGGGCTAAATTAATATTTCGCTTTATGTGCGGTGGAGATAAGTATGAATGCTTCGATGTGAATGTTATCGTTGACAATACAGTATGGGAGCAATCTGTTATAGCTTGCTGTTTTTGAATGAAAATTAAGCAATTATAATGTATATTATGGTTGAGTCATGACGCAAATAATTTAGTATGGATACCAAAACAGTATTTTTTAACGAATAGAAGTTGTAAGCTAGTTTTCGGGAAGTATTATTCCGGCTGAAATAACTCGGTAACCATCACACACATCATGGTGACGCTGGAAAATCGTGAACAAAAGCGACATTCTTTCTACATGACCCTCGTTATGGTACCAGTAATTATCCCTCTAGTTTAGAGACACATATGTATATCCTTACCACTTTTTTGGTCCGAAGTTTAATGTAATACCGAAGCAGGTAAGTGATTCGTACGTGCTCAGTCTGCATGCAGCCTACGCAGTATGAGTAGACCCCTTTATCTTGCCTCTTTCGATTGACTGATTTTATCAGTGGAAACCGCGGTAATTTTTTACGCCCGCACACCAAAGGCTTACAAAATTAGTGGAACAATAAATTTACTTAATTACATATTCACGCCTTTTTCACAGAAGGGGTAGGTAGAGGCGGCGCTATGACACCCACATTTCGCCTTGTATGTTACGTCTCACGATGTGATAGGGAGCGAGCCTATTGCCATTTCAGTCACTAATTCCTCACTCCGGGCTGATAATAGATTGAAAGATCCATTATCAGTTTACCCGACCCGGAATTCGAACCCGAGGCCTCAGCTTTGCAATCGTACCGTAGTACCACTACGCCACCGAGGCAGACCAAAACAGTGGAACAATAAATTTACTTTATTGCAGTTATTATTATGTGCAGTGCTGTTCAAATAGAAGATCGACTAAAGATTTAATTTTCTCTTACCAGTAAGCTAATTACGGCTTACTTACTGTCGTATTACGTGGTTCACAGTAGTGTGTTTTGTATGTAACATTAGCTATTTTGTGACCACTCGTAGAATGGATAAGGTGTTTTGAAATATTGCTAATTTTGACCAGAATGAAAAATCGAAAATTGGAAGTTCAAGACCGAGAAGTGACGTCCAACTTTTCAGTTATATTTCACATAGAACGACAAATAGTATATTTGTATTAGAATAATATGTGTATTAGAACTTAAAAATATCTCTCACCTTAACAGTAGTGAAAAATATTAGATGTGTGTGATGTGTTAAGAATTCTTGCAAGAACTTTTAAGTTTTCTTGCCCACTCAAGAATTTTGAATTAAAGCTTATACCACTTTCAATAACATATGGTCAGATTTATGAATTTTTCCGGTCACTCTATTTATAACTAACACCAATGCAGTATGTTGCAATTATCTAATTTTTGTGTGAAATAACTCGTTAGTAATTTTGTACAATAGCTCCATCTATGGCGCAATACCGTCTTTATTACAAATCTTGTAGCGCCACCTATTGTAATGTTAGCTCAACTTTTACGCCACCTATAAAAAGGTTAGTTTATCTTTTGTGAAAACTGTCTTTAAGCTCATTTCATATACCCGCAAAGGTTGTTGTTTTGAAGGAAAAACAAAGATGGCGCTCAAAGACATAGTATAACGGCTCTTATTTAATAAAATATAAATATATTTTATGGGGCTAAATAAAAAATCAATTAGTACTTATATTTACAAGTGTCTAAAATCAATATTATTTTAAACATAAAAAATTTCAAACTTGACTTTAAAATTACGATTAATTTTCAAATTAATCAAAATACTGCAATAGTTAATACTTAATCTAAATTCTTTGGCAAATTTGTAACAAAAATATTATATATTTTTTTGTTTAACCCTAAGGTACACTAAAGTATAAAAACTGAATATAGGTAATGTTACTAATACAATTATATTTAAACCACCATATTCCGATAGAAGGTATCTGTTATTCCACAAATCTTACACGATTTAAAACGTTATAACAGGGATTACGAGTTAAAATTGAAAAGATTTTTACACTGAAAGGGTCGAAAGGGTCCTGAAACGTGGCATCAGCAGACATCCACCGATGCTGACTATGTAACGTGTATGCCATGTTTAACATTAAGATTGGGATACACAAAACTTTAAAATCAATAGAACTGACCTAATGATTTCTGTTAAGGATTTTTATATTGAATAAAATAAATGGGCAATACTGTTAACTATTTGACTATGGAGGTATTTTATTCCCTTAACTTTTCTTAAGTAATACATTGTATTTCCAGCCATAACCATTATAATTATTGTCATTAAACTTTTACAAACACCATTTTTATTATAATTTAAATGGAAAACATTTTAACCTTTTCTGCGAAAAAGGAGAATAAAGTAAAGATATACATACATACTGAGACTCATCATAGCTAGACCAAGATCCATACTCAATCAAAACATAACGGCCTTTTTTATATGTTGTACTGAAACATAATAATAAGAATGCCAATGGTCTAACCCTCGAGGATACTATAAATCGGCGAAAAGGCGAAGATAACTCAAACTTCAATTAGGCAAGCTAAGCCCTAAACCGCAAAAACGCTGAGTTAGAAAAAACTATCTTTTTTTTGCCTTTGTACTCATTGCACCAACACCCTTATCATGATACCTCTCATATTTTTATCTCGTCCCGGGTTAATGTTTTGGAACGCAGATAGTCGATGCGATGGGCCTTTCGTCCCTACTTTATGGGAATAAAGGGGGAAAAGATGGCCTGATTACGTATCGGGATATATTTAACACCTGAATTTATGTTTATGGTACACCAGGGTAACGGGGTGAAGGATTGCCGAATAATGTAAGTGGAAGAGCTTGCAAAAAAATACTGAATTTTACATATTTTTTAGTCCTGGGTCGGGCAAAGTGATATTGGATCTTTCTATTTATTATCAGCCCGTAGTCAAGAATTTGTGCCCGATATGGCGATAGGCTCGCCCCCTATCACATCGTGGGACGGAACATACAAAGCGAAAAGTCTTGGGAGCACCTTTGCCCACCCCTTCGGGGAAAAAGGCGTGAATTTGTATTGTTTTAGAATATTGCCAGTTCAGAGTTCCGAAGGATTGAGTAAAAATTATGCATATTTTTAGTATACATGTTACTGACGATAATATTTTTTTTTTGCAATCTTGTTTCTGGTTAAAATTGTCTTGAGCAACTTTCTATCTCTTTGAGTCGGTTCGTACAATATAGGCTTTATCAAGACATTATTTTATATATTTTTTATTGTTGAGGTACTAATCCATCCTCACACCTGCCACTGCAACTCTTGTAGACTATGTATAAGAGTGCCACCTACTTGTAAACAGTGAAGTTCTGTGAGGCTCCAAGAATATTAACTTGAGTCTTGAGATAGCCCTGGACAGAATAATGAAATAGTAACGAATAAAGGAGTAGGAGATAAATGATAGTCCATTACTCTCCGTAGCAAAGCGGACGATGATATCACGAACTAGAGAGTTAATAAGCTGGAAAATTATATCGTAGTGTCTTCCACAATATGAATCAAAAATGTATTTTACTTTACGAGTATTTTCTAAACCATTTATTTGTAACTGATGCACCAAACTTACTCCTAACTTCGAAAAGTGCAAGCCGAGTCCGCTAGTTGCGAAGCGGTTAAAGTAAGAGACAGGAACTTCGAAAATCAGGTAAGCGATACATTTAGTAAGAATCCTTAGTAGCCGAGTTTCGGGTGTACGAGGTTTTGTGGCTTTAAAGTAGATGTAATTAAATTCAACTGTTGAGATTATTTTTTCTTGATTTTCAATGCTTTATATACAGGAAATGTGAATTCCGTTACTGACATATGCATAATAATATACGATAACTCTACCAAAGAGGTAAAATTCAAATTTCCAAACAAAAATGACAATAGCAAAATAGTTTAATGGTTGTGTTTATAGTAATCAAGAAAGAGAAGATATTAAATATGCATTAAAGTATTTATATAATTAAATCAGCCAACGCCACTAACGTACTTCTACAAAAAACGCTTGATTTAATAAATTGCCTGGTCGCAAAGACCCCTACGGCGCATATTGCAGTTCCCAGCGCGTTGCTAATGCCTTGTAAACCCATTATGCAAGGGTTAAAAGGACTTTACAACGAGCACCCGCTCTCGATGCTCGTATGCAGGTCCTCATAGACAGTAACAATTTATTACTAAGCGGATTGCTGCTCAACCTGCAATAGACTACAGAAGCTGGGTATTCATTACTTTGCTTGAAAAGTGTGCATATTTTTATTTCTATATCATTAAAATATTGTTGTGGACAGTAGATCGATATAGCAATGCAATTAAAATATTGTAGTGGACATAAGTTCGCACGAAATACCAGTTTTCAAAAAAACAATGTGCATAGTTGTATCATCTTGTAATAATGAGCATAGTTCTACACTATTTTAATCACTAGTTCTACATAAATATAAATAATTATACTAGCCTAAATGATCCCACGGCTGGGCAAAAGCCTCCATTAAGTTCTTTCATACCCTATTGACAGCAATTTTTGCCCAGTCCTTCTTAAATCTATCGAGATCGTCCCGCCGTCGCTTTCGGGGTCTGCCTCCTCGCCTATATCTGTCTTACGGCATCCATTCACCGCTGATTTAAGTCCATCGATCAGGGTGCATACTGCAGACGTGCCCGGCCTAATCCCGTGGACTCCAGCGGTCTTTTTGCCGACTTCTGTTACTTTTGTTAAAGAACGCAGCATTGTGTTTCTGACATGTTCTTGTCTTTTCACAGCCATTATGCTGGCTCTTCATAAAAAAGTTTGTTTTAATAAATAGCTTGGTCACAAAGACCCCGTTAGCAGGGCCTCATTTATCGTAATCATTTATTACTAAGCAGCTTGCTGCTCAACCCGCAATGGATTAAAGAATCAAAATATTAATTACTTATCTTGAAAACTGTGTAATTTTGGTATGAAAAATGTATGCAATTTAATTTAAATTAAATTTAAAATTATTGAAATGATTGTGTAGGTACATATAAGATTGCTTCGTAATATATTTACTTGCTTTGAAATTTACCAATAATTTTGTTGACTAGCGGGCAGTAGTGAACTCGTGTCATATAACTACAAAATACGACTTATGTTTATCTTCCGCACATTATTCTGTAAGAAAGAATATATTATTATATGTTACTGTACCGGTGGAATAACCAAGTTGATTTTTGTTTCCAAACAGCCCAGTTATATTGCATAATGTAAGACTATCAAACTTATGAAAGAGAATTATTTTAAAAGATGTATTCGTATACTTACGCGTAGCACGTAATATGCTTTCACACTGGCGTTTAATATCAGGGGATCGTAGCGTTCAAGCGATAATATAATATTTTCTTGGGATACAATTTTGAATCAAGCGTTCAATACAATTTGTCTCTCAAGAAATATTTAAAATTACGAGACCTATTGATTCTAAAACATAAATATCTTCTTCTTCATATTATTGCCGCATCATTTCTGTAGAACAGTTTTCCTGTCTAAGTATTTTCTGCTTTCTATAGTTCTAAGTTATACTAAGACATAATGAGTAAAGCAGGCAGGCTTTGTTGTGAAGTTTGACGCAATGATACAATTATATTATTAAGAGAGATGGTCGAAAATTCAACAAAGTGGCAATAAGGCAGAAGTAAATCTGTGATCCCGATCAATTATTTGATATTCCAGGGTGTTAGTAATCAGGTGATCCACTTGTCCGTTTGCATTTCTCCACAAAAAATCCTATTACAAATTCCAACATTTTCACGTGGTTGTGTCGGTAGGGTTAAATCAGATCGCTTAAAACCATGAGGTTTTAACAACATTATGAATATACGGTGGTCGCAATCCGGCCGGACATGCATATCCTACCAGCGAAATACAACTATATTTTTTGAATAAAAACTTCACGTACACTCTCAACAAAGCCTAAGCATGATAATGTATGCCAGCGATAAGTTACAGCGTTGTTCGCTTGTATAAAACGCGGCTTCAAGTCGACGCTAGTGCGAAACTCACATAAAAGCCTACACGAGCTAACTAACCGTGGAATACTTTTGTTGTACCCTCTCTGAATACAAATAGAGAGTAAAATCGTAATATGAGCGCTCGATAGTTTTTTTACCTTTACACATCGTGTTTGTCTCGTTAGTGCAATGGGCTGTTTGCTCAAAGCACAACTAAGAGATCAAAGTAAAAGTGTTTTATTTACTTTCTTGTTTTCGTATTTTTTGGGTTGATGTAGTAGTTCATCGTATGGCAAGTATTTTTTATATTATGGGGGCAAATGAGCAAACGTTTCACCTGATTGTAAGTGATCACCACCGCCCATGGGAAAACGTTCGTTTTTTGAAGGTCATGAGATAGATAGAACTGAGTCGGCTGATGATAGTGATTTTTACATCGACATTATACCGGTCTCTTCGAAGTATACTGGAAAGCTAGCTCGAGTGTGATATTCTCATGCTATTTGCCAGTGTAAAAATGACTATTTGTCGCTCAGAGTATAACTCTGTTAAAGCAGACAATGAGTTTTGTTATTGCACAGGTCGGCAATTGAGCAAACGGGTCACCTGATGGTAAGTGATCACTGCCGTCTATGACCATCCACAACGCTTGGTTCATGGATGTGTTACTGGCCTTTAAAATCAGGAGTAGAGCAGGAAGGGAAAAGGATAGGAAACCAATACAATTAGTCACCAATACCCCTTTCCTTTGCCCATCCTTTTGTGTGTTTGGTGAGTGAGATTGCTGCACCCAGCAATCTCACTGATTTCCTGTGAGACAGTGGTAACACCCCGGACGAGCCTACCTATTTTTGCTCAGTCATGACTGACAACAGCGTGGCTCACCACATACATAAAAAGAAAATGGTTGAGTCGATATGCCACATGAATGCTTTAAAGCAGGTTTCCTCTTCTATAGGTCGCTAACCGATAAAATTTCCAATTACATTATCAAAGCATCTGTAGCGCATCAATGTACATAATATGTTCGAATACAGGTACATGCTTTCAGAACGTGCAACGATTTTTTAAAAATCTTAACGCTATTTTGATCCAGGACTGATTTTATTTGATTTAAATACAGCTTCCTATGCTCACCTACAAGGTAGAGAAATAACCTAATAAAGGTCTTTTTCAATAAATGGCTGTGGAATTCCGTGGAGGAGGCCTATGTTTAGCAATGGACTTCCCTTAACTGAATAATACAAAAAGTGGCAAATTTTTGAATTTTCAAAGCATTTTTAAAATTTCTGTCTCAACGATTACTGCAATAGAGCTATCATAGCGAACAATTTGTGTTAAATATCAAATGTTCACATTAAAATCTGTAAAGAATTTCTAGACTCAATTCTCCCGGCTCCGTATCTCATAGTTTGAATTAAGTTAATTGGAAAACTCTGTCGGGACGATTGCGAAGAAAAGAAAAGTATGTTAAATTGGCCCTTTCAGACCGTTTTTTGATAAACGGAGAAAATGTAGCGCTCTACTTCCGAGCCAATGTGTTTGTGGTAGCGAAATTTTTAAGAGAAAAATTAAATAGTCTTTTGACGTTACTTGAAAGTGTTGATAGTGAAAGTGTAGGTAATTTCCTTGAAGGAAATGTAGGCAAGAGTTTTTAAATTGTAGCTCAATATTTTTGTAATTTTTTAATAATTCTATCCTAAGAATGTTGGATATTAGGATAAAATGTGAATATTTAATTTATAAGTTGCAGACTAGATATTTTACGTGATTCAGATTATACGCATAAATAAAGAACTGATTAAAAGAAAATCGAATCCTAGAAGTCATAAATACAATTGATACCGTGACTAAACCTCGGAGATGGCTGTATAAATGGGTCGTTAAATATTTTCACAGTTTTAATAAATTCACATTTCCATAAAATTAATGTCAACGGTCTATAAACTTCGACAAGATTTCGACTTTTAAAAGTAAATAATAACTCGGAGCTCTCAGTAACAAAGTTTTCTGTGAGATCACTAGAAACTCTAAAGAAAGGTTATAAACGGACATTTCTCAAGTTGTTCTTTTGATAATGCTCTCTTTTAAAAGTCTGCCAGTTGGCAAAACAGGGCCTTTGAATCACTACTTAAGTCTCTTGGGAGCCAGCTTTATACTTTTCCCTGCGGATGTGTAAGTAGCTTTATTTTCATTGAATTCGATATCATGTCGATTGAAGAGAAGAGTTTGAATAAAGTAGGTAATAGCCAATCAATTAAGTATTGCATTTTATCAATATTTCATGGGATTTTTTATGTTTAGAATATAAAAAAATAATGCATATAAAACATTGTTAAAAATGCCAAGTGCTACGAAAATTGTTTACGAACATTATAATAATATGCAAATTTATGTTGACGATAACTATAGATCAGGTATATTAATTTTAATCCCTCATTACAATATTTATCATCTGTAAATTGAATTCGGATGAAAAAGGAGGCTTAAGTAGCAATTAATAAACCCGACGTTGCCATGGCGACCGTCAAGAGGTGCTTGTACCAGTAGTTGACCTGTATTATCTCTGAACTCAGGTACTATTACGAAACGAGTGATAAAAATATCTCTGTGATAAAGGATTATGTAATTAGGATAGACTGATATTAAAAAGAACCAATGGCTATAGTCCCAGTCTTTTTCAATTGCCAATAATCTCATCAAGCAATCTTGTCAGTTGAGACTGCTCTCTTTCAGGTTACTGATATCTTTGTAATTTGGTAGCAAATGAAGTAAGGTAAGTTGATACGTGACTTAAAGAAAGCACAGGGAAATGACTGAAAGTGAAGAGTTTAAGATTACTTAATAGCGTGGCTTAACTAGTATTTGTACAATAGTGGATGATGTTAAACTGACGATGATGCAGCTTTATAGACTGACCTCCAAGATTATAATATCTGGATGACATCAGTGGTCAGTTTGTTTACGCTAATGTAAATAGGGTTACACCTTAGATTCGAAGCTTGTGATATTATAGACAAAATGTCGAAGAGTTTGATGATAACATCCAATTAAAGTAGTAGCGAAGGAATTTTAACGTAGCCTTTGTGAGAAAGAGGTAGAAACTAGTTTCTCTTCACTTTGAAACATTTTTCTATCGGAACAAGAATTCTTTAGCCGTTACATCGTCGGCGTTGAGTGCTTTAGTTTCTCAACGAAATTATTTATCTACACCTATGTTTCTTATAAAGAAAATATTATGTTTCTGCTATATCACGCGCTTAGTGTCAAAGTAAATTGAAGGAAAGATGTTGGCAAACATTCTAAATTAAGATTGCTGGAGATTTAACCGATGCTATTCCTTGTTCTCGCTTCTTAAAGCCCGGCAACGACCTTTGATACCTCCAGATATTTTCATTTTTTTATTGGAATTAATGGCGAGCAGACGCTTTTTTACAAGGAGTACTAGGAGAACCAATTTATCGTAATCCGTTTTAAAGCCATACAAATGAATCGTCTAACCTAAGGATCATGCTTTTCCATCATAGCATGAAAATACCAGTGATTGTGTGCACTGTAGTCCGAATTCTATGTAATTTTTAACTCAACAAAATATGAAGCATGAGCGTGGCAGCACTTGGCGTCTGAGCAAAATAAAATATATGAGAGTACGTTTGTCTCTGTTACTGCCAGCATTCGCGATATTTATTTCAATTTGCACAAAATATTGGATACTTTTGTTTTTGAAGATGCAGTGTAAGATATACATAATAATATGCCTGTTTTTCGTCATTGTAGTCTGAGGTTATGGGTCTCTAGTATGCTTGATTCTAATGTTCAACTGAATTCTAATTTTCAATAACTTGTTACAAAGTGACTGAACTATACGTGACATTAATGATTGCCGCGCCACGATTGCCCTTTTCAGAGGCACTGGGTGGATGGAGTGATAAGAACTATGAAACAACAAAAATCTCATTTACTAACATAGTCTTTATGTCACTCTTTTGTGACTAACACACTTGTAGATATATTTTTTTCTGAAATAAATATATTATGATTAAGTACTGTGCCATCCAGATCACTTGTTTGTAAATTATATGCTCTAAGAAGAAGGTGCTCTCATCGGCTGCCGACAGACGGTTATCCTTGTCCATTCCGTAGATTTGTGCCAAATTCTTTAATCCTATAGATAAAAATATTAAAATGATACCCACAAAGCATATCATTTCAAACCTCAACGATACTATTCTCTTTGTTCAGACAAACGGAACTATTAGTGTACGCAGTGGGGTATTGTAAAACAAAGCGCTGAATAATCTCTCTTGTACGCTTCTGTTTCTCTGACATGTTCATACTAAAAGCAACTAAAATGTTCAGTAGAAATATAAAGAATAAAAAATAGATGCTCTATATTTTGTCTGTATTTTTCGGATTCAGATAATCTCAACTTATAGAAATTCTATTGATAAAATATATTTTTTTAATATATAGTATAGGTTCGGCAAACGAGCTAGCAGGTCACCTAATGGTAAGTGATCACGGCCGCCCATGAACATCCACAACGCTGGATCATGGATGTGTTGCCGGCCCATCAAATCGGGAGGGGAACGAGAAAGAAGAAGGATGGGAAGATAAATGGAATGATGGAAGATGGGAAAGGGGTATTGGGCACCCCACAGTCTCACACACCAAACGTAACGAAACACAACAGCAAAGCTGTCACTTCACGTCGATCTTATGTCAGATTTTCAGACCTTTTTTTTTGGGATTAGGATCGTTACTGGCCAGTGACGTTTAATAGTAATTCATGCAATATTTTTGTCTGAAACGTACATAGCACGGTCATATTATGCTACGTCATAGTGGGCTGAAACCCTTAACGTTTTCTCCACTATAATAAGTCACTTGCTGCCGCATAAAGCCTTGCATATATTTAGAGCATGAAATTAAATTTCACATCTCACAACTTCTGTTCCTAGACACAAATAAATGATTCTATTTGCTCTCAAAGTACTTCTTATAATATTGTGCATAATTTATGTCGTTCTTAGTACGATATTTTGTTTTGTCTACTAATAGCTTTGGCTTTGTCGTTTGCTATTAATAACTAATATTTCGTAACATCATCATTATTAGCCTTTTATTGTCCACTGCTGGACATAGGCCTCCTCTAACTTGCATAATTAAATAGTAAAATAATCAATAATAATAATCAATTGTTAACATAGGTCCTATAAATTTTCAAGCGGATAAAGTAATGGAAATGGTTACAATTCATATTTATTACACTTTTTTGGAAATTCATGGACGAGGAAAAACGGAAGAGCAAATGAAGAAGCAAAGAAGTTAATTATGGTCTCTATTTAGACCCAAGAGAATGACAATCACACAACCTCCTCCAACCAAGTCAGAGCTCATAAGTCGCCATTAATACTAGACCAACAAAAACATACATACATACATAAACTAGCGCCTTTTTTCCAGAAGTCAGAGGCGTAACCAGGACACCCGCGTTTCGCCATGTATGTTTACGTTCCACGATGTGATAGGTCGAGCGTATCACCATCATATCACATATTCCTGACTCCGGACTGGTAATGATTAGAAAAATCCAATACCACTTTGCCCGATCCGGGATTCGAACCCAAGGTCTCAGCATTGCAATCATACCGTAGTACAACTGCGCCGCCGAGGCAGTCACACCAACAGAAAACAAAATAAAAACCTTCACGTCATTGCTCCAACCAGTCCCAGCCAATTATTTACTTCCTCGTCGCAACATAGCTTCATAACTATAATCTCCTTACATCTATTACAGTTGCGCCGCCATTTCTCTGTTTTAGTTGAATTGTTTCAGCCACGTCCGCTACCGCTGTATGTCCGCGATAATCCTTCAAATTTATCTTTACAATGAATTGGGTTGTGTTGAGCTCTAGCTGGCATTGTGTTAGTAAGGTCTCTTGTTTTGTGTAGTACAATGCTCTGATTTTTAAGTTAGTAATTTTTGACATTATTTTCTGCCACGGTAGTGTGTTGTCGCGTATAGGTTTCCAAGAAGTTTAAAAACATATAAATATTTTTGAATATGTAAATGATAATTGTATTGTATCAGCCCATATACGACCCACTGTAGGGCACGGGCCTCCTCTACAATCGAGAGTACGATTGAGAGTGGTTAGGCCATATAGTCCACCACGCTGGCCTAATCCGGGTTGGCGGACTTTTACATACCATAGAAATCATTTACTATAATTTTTTTTATAGTAAATGATAATGGTTTCTTAGATTTACGCAAATGTTACACATTTAAATAAAACGAGTTCTTACAAATTTTATCGCGAATATGTAAATGATATAAATACGACACCTAGTAAACAATAAAATATTATTATTTTAATAACGCAATGGTTAGTGTTGAGAATCTAGTAACAGTACACCGATCATTCGCCGGCGATACAAATAATTATGTCGATTGACTGTTTGTTATTTTTGTGACAAACTATACTTATGTATAGTTGATGATGAATAATGTTATCATTATTCATCATCATCATCATCAGCCCGTTGCAGTACATTGCTGAACATTGGCCTCTCTCAACGAGCCCGGTCTACTGCTTTATGCATCCAGTCGCTGCCGGCAATAATAATCATATTAGAAATAGGTTAATCTTGATAAAATTCAGAATATTAGGAAGTAAAAGTAATCAAATACACGTAAATAAGTAGTCATCGTAATTGATAAGACTCATGGCAACCAACCCACATTTCATATTTCATAAAGAATTTATGAATAAAGTTTATCTCTGGTCTTGCTATCCTCCAGGAGCTGATATTTTTCATGTATAAAGCCATACTGCTCTTGTTATATAACCGAGTTTCTGTTTCGGTCTAAAGAATTTGACGTTATCAAGAGTTATGCTCAGTAAAAGTGCAAACGAATTGTAGTTTAAAGAGAAAGTTTTATAATACTCGTATATCATTTGTTTTAACGGTGACGGAAAACGTTGTAGGGAAAAACCTGCATTATGGGTTTTGGACGAAATATTCAAGTACATTAATATGTGGAGTCTAATAGTTCCATAGTCTTTGCCTACCCCTATGTGATACAGGCGTGATGATTATGTATGTATCCATGTATGTATGTACATATGTATGTATGTGTGTGTATATATGTCTGCCATCCGCACTAGGTCAGCGTGGAAAACTAAGGCTCAGCGGCGTCAATTAACTCTGATCATCACTTTGAGGTCGTCAACCCCGTACATTAAGCATCTAAATGTATAGTGCTAAAGTTATGATCAAAGTTGATGCAACTGGGGCAAAAAGGTCTACTCTCAACAGGGTTGTTGCCAGGCTAACAGCCTGTCGTAAACATATACATGAAGTTATTCTACAACATGGGTGTAAAATTATATCGTAGGAAAAAGACAAGCACAAACAAAATAGTTTTATAAATGTAATTCTTCATGGCGCAGAAAGATGATATCGCGAGTTTGTTACACATACTGAGAGAAAAGTTTGTATACAACTCATTAATCATCTCAAATACTACGCGGAAGAATTCTTGCAATAATTTACGGCGAAGTAGTTTTTTAATAGTATAGGTCCAGCAAACGAGTAAGCAGGTCACCTGATGGTAAGTAATCACTACCGCCCATGAACATCCACAAGAGATCAGGAGGGGAGCAGGAAGTAAAAAGGATGGAAAGGGGTAAGGGTTATTGGGCATTTTTAGGAAACTTGCATACCATAAAGACAGGTAGAAAATGCCTCAGACATTAAGTCCACCTAAACATCATTATCCAATCCAATCCATCAGCGAAAGGAAGTCCACTGCTGAACATAGGCCCCTCTCCTGCATCCAGCGACGTCCCGCGATCTTTACCAGGTCATCTGACCACCTAGTGGGTGGACGTCCCACGCTGCGCTTTCCGCTTCGTGGCCTCCATGCGAGAACTTTTTGGCCCCATCGGCCATCAGTTCTCCGTGCTATGTGCTATGCTCATTTGTATCTAGTATAAATAAATAAATAGAGACCTTGAAAATACTTTCTATGTAAGGTGAAGTTTGACAACACAGGCAATGGCGGTAGGCCAACCTGGTGGACCTATGGCCACAATGAAACTCTCGATTTTAGACAAGTTCCGTGCTAGCAGTGGGCGATTATGTTTTGATTACATCCTACAGCAGCTTTCAACAATCTAATATCTCAAGGATTTCCGTTATGGAAGGCAATCGACGACGCTCTAATGAAATGGGTGTAAATGTAACGTTTTAGGCACAACGCCCTATCTGATTTGATTAGCAGTCAAATTCTGTATTATGATACATTTGTAGAAATATCGTGTTGTCGCGTTTGTTCAGACGTGACACACTTGTAATTTTGTTCTGTAAGGGCGCGGTTACTTGCGAGATTTCTTCAGTAAAGACACGATATTTTTGTGCGGTTTCTAAGACATTTTTTACTACACAAATGACGCGAGACTAGCAAGTGAGTAAGTGGGTCGCATAAAGCTTAAACATCGTCACATCCTCTTATTGATAGGACAAGGAAACGAGTCAACGGTCCAACTGATAGTATTTGATCAGTACAGCCCATGGATAATAACCAATGGACTAGCAATTAGAAATAGAAACGAGTTAAGATATTAGGCATCTGCAATCTCACTAACTATGTAGATGAAACGCTACAGTACATGTCATCCTCTCTCTCTCTTTCTCTCTCTCTCTCTCTTTAGCCACAGGAAGTCCCCTACTGAACGTAGACCTCCCCCATAGATCGCCATCGAATAGACCTGTTGGAAGCGGACTGCATCCAGCGACTTCATGCGACATTAACTTGGTCGTCGTCCACCTTGTAGGTGGGCGTCCCACATTTCACGTGGCCTCCACTCTAGAACCTTTCAGCCCCAGCGGCCATCAGTTCTACGAGCTACGTGCCCGGCCCACTGCCACTTCAACTTGCTAATCCTAACAACCTCTACCTGGTTTTTCTTCTACCATTTCTACACGTGAAAGACGGTAACAACTAGAAGATTCAAGCTCAAGAAACGAGACTCTTTAAATCACTCAAAGACACTGTTGACTTTAACCCTAAGCGAAATGAATTAGAAATAAATAAACAGAAGATGATTGTCGTGTAGCACAGTGAACAAAGGTTTACATACGCGAGATGGGCTTCACGAAATTGTCGAGCATCCCGACCTGTCTATTTTATATATACATGATACTAAACTTTACTCTGCGAACAGTATATGTGGATGTGGCAAAATAAGAAATAAAAAACATTTTTCAACCTGTTATTTGACGGATTGACAGTTCTTGTGTTTTAACAAAAAATCTCTTGAAACCCGTTGGTTTTCGATTGGTATTTTCATGTAATTATAGCTTTAAAGATTCTAAGAGGAGCATGTTTTTTCATCAATTAGTTATTAAAATAATAATTCTCGTCAAATTCTTTGCTCCGAGACATTGAAGTGGCAGATAATATATATAGTTTGACACAGCTTCGCAAAATCTTATTGACTCGATCTTTGCGGATGAGCTCTTGTCTGGCGGTACATAACGATCTAAGGCCTCCCAAGGTTCTTTTGATATGGGTCGGTCAAAAACCCGTCAATCCATTCCTAGCCTATAATACCTCATCCATTTCTAATTCTATATCTGTGTCCCCCGGTTTTTCACGCTCTCGCTCGTCTCTTGGGAGCTGGTATATTCACTTAGGCCAAACCTCGGCCCGCCATTCAGCAGCTTTACGGCCCTGATAAAAATATCAGCAGCGGCGCCATACGCAGCGCTTTACGCTTCATGTTAATTAAATTTTGCTTAAAATATTTATGCATTTTAACACATGTATTTCGTAATTGAAAACTGTCATGAAATGTAATAGGGTTGTGAATAACTAAAATTGTTTGATAGCGTTTTTGTTGCAGTGGAAGCAAAAAGAGCTAAATTATTTTTCATCAAGCATGTTTTAGATAAATACTTACTGGTGGCAGGTCTCTCATGTAAGGCCGCCTGGGTTGGTACCACCGCAATGTCTATTTCTCCCGCCAAACAGCAGTGTAAAAGCACTGTTGAGAGGACTTAACGTCTTATGTCCCAGAAAGTTGACCGCAGTGGAATGCCAAGCATTGCTTTGTAATTCAAGGCGTTGTTTGGTTTTGCTACTATCGTATTGTTTACCATCAGGCGCATGGCAAGCTCGTCTCGCCATTCATCGTAATAAAAAAATGCACGACTACGGTATCTCAATCAGTACGTCTATACAATTGAAGGTATTTTCCATAGGAACACTGTGACCGTGTTCTATAATGTTTTAATTATTATTATATTTTACGAGTATTAACCCATAATTGATATAGTCGACTAAGAATTTCACCAAGCAATTTACGATTCAATACGTCTAAAAATATTCTGACTGCGCATATTTTACCAAACTCGAGCATAAATTTATATATAAACTCCAGTCGAAAATGTCAGTTGCCTTATTGAATTTCTATTACGGCCAGAAGTTGTAGCAACTTCCGAAAAGACTGTATAAACGCGAAAAGTATCGGATAAAAGATTAAACGGATAAAAAAGAAAGAAATGAAACGTTTCTTATAAGAAAAAAAAGTTCAGCAACACAATTGAGTTGCGTGAACTTTGGCAAAGAAGATTATCGCCTGAGATGGGAACGGTTAACTTTTGTACGTATGGGTATTGTTTAGAAAATCAAAAGAAAGGTATGTTGAAATGAAAGTGTTTGTGGCGGCTTTCAAAGATACAAGATAATGCGGTTTTATTTTCTATAACAATCGAACCTAGCAATATCCGCATATATTTTATTAAGGCACAGTTCCGGCAAACAAGCAAGCGGTCATCTGATGGTAAGTGATCACTGCCGTTCATTAACATCCACAACACCTGAATCATGGATGCGCTGCCAACCCATCAGATCGGGATGGTCGAGGGAAGGAAAAAGGATAAGAAGAGGAAAGGGATATTGGGCATCCGGCAGTCTCACTCACCGAACTAAACGCGACAGCTAGCTGTCACTTCTCGTCGATATTCTGTGAGACAGTGGTACCACCCCAGACGAGCCTGCCCATTCATGCTGAGTCATGGCAGTAAACAGCGTGGCTCTACCACTTCTTGAAAATATTTATGACCTTGGCCTAATATTTTTAATAGATGGTCAGAGAAATGGCAAGCGTTTTTTCAGGTAGGAATGAAGGCTCGGGATCAAATGTACCTAATTTAGTTCTAAGCAACCCCACTAATCAATTTAAAAGCGGCAACAACGCTGTAAATATGTGTCAGTTTTCTAAAGTAGGTACTGCGTTGGTCGAGGCTGCCCTGTCGATTCATGCTTCAGTCATTACAAATTTGATAAGTAAGGGCCATACAAAACAGACACAGGTCTGTGAATAAATGTGTAAGCCTATGCTATTAGTATTGATTAAACATTTATTCAACAGTTTTAAATGTAACGGGAGTCAGGCCTACTACCTAGGCTACCATAGCCACTGATTAAAGCAATCCTAAATGTTATCTTATATAATAATAATATGTGTCCTGTTATACTCCCAATCATATATAGGATGAAGATATAGATTACAGATATGAAAATAATACACTATACTCGTAATACTGAGTTATGGTCCTCACAGCAATCGTTCAAATAGAACTCCGAAGTGAGAGAATACAAAACTTAAATTACAGAATACATTAAAATAATTATTAGTAAGACAGCGTTGATTCAGTCGAGTCAGCACTTTAACCAGCACTATAACTTGACTAATGAATAAAGCATTATTTACAAAAGCCTTAAAAACGTAGTTGACACAGATAATAAATAGCCACAGATACTGCTGTACTCTGGCTGTTTGCAAAGCCCCGGCGCAACGTCTGTTTGCCTAGCCATCCTCATTCCTTCGGATCTTTGTTTACGATGCAATCATACTGTCGACGCGAGTTTGCTTTTCAACTGATTTCAACGTTTGCGCTTTAGATATTAATGGTGGAATTAAAAATGTGAAGGGGTTGAAGGGCTTTTGAGAATTTATCATTATTTATAAAGTGGTGAAATTTTTGTGGAATTTTTGTGTTGGTTATAAATAAGGCGTTTTTTTGCTGGAAATGTTTTCGCGGAGAATATTTATTCCGGTGCAGTTACCTACTTTTTTCTTTTGTTTGTATTTTTATTATGAAGTAAAAAAAAATCTAAAAGTAAAAAATCTATACGACAGTTTTTATTCATTGAAATCATTTGTACGTCTTTACAGATAAATAAGACAAAAAACCACTATAAAATAAAGCAAAGGCAGAAAATAAAGCATGACATCTTAAAGAAATCTGTTAGATATCCTTTAATCACCGCAATTAAATAACCCGGCCTTCCTTATCCCAAGTAAATTAAGGAAGATTCCCAAATATTCACTCTAATCGTTAATGTTGAATCACTCCGAAGACCTTTCACACATGGAAAAATCCAATTTACTGCTGAAAAAATTGATTAGATGACCCTCAGGATTAAGGATCCAATTCCGTCTGGAGACCACTTGAGCATTTTAAGAGCATACCCCTGAGGTCATTTAGCTGGCACGATGTTCATCGGATACGTTAATATATTTTCTTGATTTTTAATTTAATTACATACATACTTACAATCACGCCCCTTTCCCAGAAGGGGCAGGCAGAAGTGCACCCATATTTGGGCTCCATCCTACGATGTGATTGGGGCGGGCATATTGTCATTTCGGGCACAAATTCCTGACTCCTGTCTGATAATGATTAGAAAAGTCCAATGTCACTTTGCCCGACCCAGAACTCAAACCCGAGATGTCAGCATTGTAACCGCACCGTAGTACAACTACATTATCTAGGCAGTATTTTATTATATACATATATGAAATAAGTGCGTAGGTCATTATAATATTTTTTATCAATATACTACCAATACTACAAAATCTTGATATAAGTACGACGGAATAATTAAACTCTTGAAAGAAAAAAGATAATACCTGTATCAGTAATAAGGTGTTATCTTTTAGCGAAGTTTTTCCCAAATTATGTCTAAAATTAAATCTTAGTGCAATGTATTTGGGTAGCAGAAGGAGGAGAGTATCTAATTTCGAGCTAAGAGGCGACTTAAGTATTAGAACACTAAAAATCAGATACGAACAGATAAAACATATTCAAATGTAACATCGTATATTTCTTATACGAAAAAGGTTATTTTTCAAGTAATGTATGCAGAAAGTTGGTAAAGGCAAGTCTACGCGGCGGAGGCGTGTCGCGGCGAGCGTAGCCCACGTGATCTGCGTAGAAATCTAACCAAAGAGTATTCATAAGAAAAAGTTTTTCTTTTCCATGCAGAAGTTAAAATCGTTTTTAAACCTATGAATATTAATTTCGTAATAATTTTTGGATTGTGACGAAAAATTGTTGACTTCAGAAAATGATTTCTTAAATTGTTCATTCGTTTGATATTGAAACAACAGTGGCGATAGTTCGATTTTTAAATATATACATACTTTAATTTTTGTTTGAAAGGTCAACTCAGGGCTTTCATGAAATAATCGCAACTATAGCAGGAATGTACAACTTTTATTACAACACAATCTTTGGCTGTTCCTGACAACTTACTTTCCATTTAAATCTATAAAATATGTATAAAATATCTATATAATATGTCACCGTGAAAGGCTAATTCTCACATTAAACAGTCATAGAGTATTAATTATATGACATAAACAAACTTCTTTTACATAATATATCGTAAGATGAGCGCATTATAACATATTAAATGCTTACATGTTGTACTTATGAGATTCAAATGAGCAAACGTTTTACGAATTATACCGAATAGAAAATGATCACCGCCATAAACACTCACACTGTCAGATGATTCATATTTGCATCACAGACATTTCTACTTAGCGAAGATAGGAGGTGGGGTAAAAGTATAGTAGTTCGTCGATATAGAATATCTAAAACGCTATCATTGTAAACTACTGTTTTCTTTCCGATATCGTAAAAAGTGTCTAAAAACTTTTGAACAACATTTGCAAAAAAAAAAAAAGCCAATTGTGTATCGTCATGGAAGAAATTAAAGATAAATTGAAAATTAACCTGTTTACGTAGTTTAAATGACGAACTTCAACTGCAAATCCTAAAAAAATGGCTTAAGCCTAACAGTAAGATATATCCATCCAGTAATATGAAAAGGAAATATTAAAAGCTACAACATAATATTGCAAAATAATTTTAATGATCCGACGCGATAAATCGCATCGGATTCCATAAAGAGACGCAAACTCTGTGCTTGTTAAGTAAGGCCACATTTGGGCTTATTTCGGTCTAAGAACTTGTGAGGCTTTTACGTTGAGAGGCCATTTACCACCAAAAGGTTGGCTTGAAGCCTGTTTAATGTTATGGGCTGGCGCTCCTACCCCGTGTTTATGAGCTCTCGTAAAGATATTTATTAAAACTGCGTAACAATTTTTAGTGAAAGTTAAAAGGCCCTGTTTTGCGTAAATCCTTTGTATTTCTTTTTCATAAAGCTTTTATTATTCATGCATTGTTCTTTTCTGTTTAAATATTTAGATTTTGAAAGAGTGTTCCGTAAATGGTGGTAGTAATTCTTTATTTTGAGATACAATTCTATATTTAGTTGTAAGTACATGTAAATCATATTTAATGCTTGTGAGTCTTGTACAAAATAATATCATAGTATTTGCGTGTTTGTGTTTCTGAAAATCCTAAATTGTGATAAATAAAAATGGGACTGTGTTTGCTACGCTTTTTAGCCTTCACTATTCAACAGATTGTCATGAAATGTTGTGTGGACGTTGCTAGCGATACAACCTATAAGCATACAGATTAATTTGATCCATTACAAGAAAATTGATGTCGAAAAGTTTGTATGAAAATAATAAAACTTTTCTATCAATATATCTGAACAATGGTATTAAAGTTTGTAAATCAAATATGTCATAGGAACTTCTAAATTACTGGCACTGCACTACTTTATTGCAATACCACTATCAATGACCGGGTGGATAGGAATGATAAAATGACATTCTATTACTGAAGAGAGAGAGGCAGAAAATAGAAAGAAATGACGTTACTATGAGATTCTAAATATACATATATCAAGTCGTAATTAAAAGTAAAAGCGACGAACAAAGCCAGAGGGGAACCCAGTGTATCACTAAAAGGGGTAAGCAAATCCTTCCACAATAGGATCGTTAGATGTTTCGCGATTGCGTTGCGTTCTGTAATTCTGTAACTGTACAGACATTATCTCAGAACACATAACCGTTAATAGCTACAGACGCTTAACCGTAGACGTGGGTGCCTCGTTTTCGTCGGAGAGTCGATTTAGGCAAACTACTGGGTGCTTTTAGGTAAAAGGGATTTAGGCATAGTATTGTAGGAAAATAAATTAATGCAAACCTTCTTTTGTCAAGTCGGCGATAGCGGACATGTAGTAGATATGTAACTTTAGTTATAGGATGTTGTTATGGGTAGATAATAGAACCCAGAGCCAGCAAACGTTTACTAGTTACTATTAGATTATATTTAAAATTCGTTTACGATTTTGTTAAACACAAGTTCTACTGCAAGCCACGACGTTTTATTTGGCTTTAAGCGGTTAGCTTTAATTCTCCTGTATCTTATGATTAATAACTATTATTTTCATTTTTTCTAAATACATAATATTCTTTTTTTAATTTAATTTAATTCTAAAGCAGCACTTTAAATCAAATAAAAATATTTATTAAGTATTTTTTTATTCCAAAAGTTGACTACCCCTGCAACTATACTATCCAGGTGTGCCCAACTAAACGGTCCTTACCAGACATAAACCTTCATTTACACGTAGGCAGATAATCGTCTATACATACACCGTAGTTTGCTCATAGCCGCTATTATGTTATAGTGCGTGGCTTAGTTTTATGACCAAATATAGTTTACTAATTTCCACCCGCCGTTTTGTTTATTTCGGGTATTTTCTGTGTATTTTTTAGGTTAATTCCTGGTCTTAATGAACCAGTTTTGTACATTATGTTGTACATTATATAGCAAAGTTGTAGATGAGAGTAAATTAACTTTAAGTATTTTGAATCCTCATGATCATTACATAATTACTAGATAAGCATTTCTTTAAGTATTTATGAAAACTTAGCCTTCGGTCGACGCGCATACCTTTTAATTAATTTGAATCGCCACTAAACTGTGCCAAAATGAGGTACCCACCTAAATCCCAAGCGGGGTTGACACAAAAATCATTATCCTCATTTTCGCAGTCGGTTAACCATAATTAGAAGAACAGGGTAACGTGATGGTAATTCCACCCCGCCGACAAATGTACTGGGGTAACTCATATCAACTGTCTTTCATGACACGCCAAATTAATCCTACTTATTAAGAAATAAAGAGCGCTATTCGAGGTACGACGAAAATATCGTATTTTTATATTTTACTGAAGAAATTGATGAAAGTAGATGAAAAGAAAGTGATGTCAGGATGGTTTACTCTATTCTCCGACACGAATATTCGAACGTTCCACGTCCACGTATATGGTAAAATTTATCGACTTTTAAAAATTAGTACTATACTCTGTGAAATTGTATTATCATTCATTCTGAACTTAGTCTATGGTTACGACTTACGATAGAGGATTCGAACATTTTGTAGAGTACCTAGGCACATTCGTACAGTTTTACGTACGACGTTCGAACACTAGTCGTGTCGGATCAAACTCTCTGTCAGGGGTAGACAGGGACTATGGATATAGCTTATATAGGATATAGCTTAGCTTTACTATGGATGGCGAAGAAATTGAGTGGCTATGCCAGCGGAGTTGGTAGTAATACAAAGCATTCTGTACATACTACATAAGCAGACGTCTGTATGTTTGAGCGTATAGGCAGAAGTGCTACAAGATTCAACCACAATTCACGAAAAACAGGTCTCTAAATGTTTGTTATAAAATCTTGAATCTTTTTCTTAAAATATATCGATCTGTGAACTTTTCGCATAAGTAAAAGCAAAATTCGTTATCGCCTAACTTTTTGCTTGAACTGAAAAAAAAAAACTTGGAATGAATTACGCCTCGCGTTCATTGCTTGCTTGTGTTTTGCATAATTCCGGTTGTTTTGAGAAGTTTTCTTTGAGATTTATTTGGATTGTTTAAAATTGAGATTGAAAAGAATAAAAGAAATATATCCAACGGATAAAATATTTATAGGTACATATAATTTGATATGGATCTAGCTCATGAAAGAGCTTATGAAAGTACCATTGCTGTCCTCCTTAAAGCGCAAACTCATGGACATATTATGTTTTCTTCCCATTCTCACATACGGTGCACAGAATTGGATGACCAAGTCTGAATGATCACTGATCTCCAAAAATCTAGCTTTGGTGTTTGCTAACGAGCAATGGAGCGCAGCATTCCGGGTGATAATCTCTCAGAACCAAGAAGCCGATGTTTGCCAAAAAGCCGCTAAGCTCAAAAGGGATTGGGCTGGACACGTATATTGCATACCAGACGGAATGTGGGCAAAGACCACTACAGAACAGCTCCCGATGGGACGTCGATCGTGTGGAAGACCCAGACGCAGGTGGCGAGATGAACTAGACCACCATTTAAAAGATTGACCCTATAAAGCCCTTAACAGAGATGAGTGGAAAGCGGAAAAATATGCCTTTGCCCTACAGTGCGACATTACAGGCTCATAATAAATAATAAAATAACTAATCTCTAATGAACAGCATGGCTTTATAATAACGCGCGGAGTAAAATAATACTTTTATAAGCAAACCCGGTGTAATATTACTTAATTATTAAAGTAATACATGTAATATTATATTTGACAACCTTTATGTCGACGCGCGAGGTAGATGTCGATGAAATGTTCGGTTATATTATAAATTTGTTTTATAAATTTTATTTAATTAATGCACATAATACGTAAAATACGTTACCTCTATAACCTTTTTTTCTAAGGGTCTTTTTAGTCATATAGAATTTTAATTTTGTTCTTTTGTTTATCTCTCTCTCTGTCTTCAGCCACAGGAAGTCCACTGCTGAACAAAGGCCTCCGCCATGGATCGACACATAGACCTGTTGGCTGTTGTTGTTCTTCTGTTTAGTGATAATATAATACGAGGATATTTCGAGCTTCTAAATTGCCATTCCAAACCAAAATAAGAAAACATCTGCCCAGTAATCCTTATAGTATTCACAAATTATCTATTAATATTAAATATTTTCCACCTAAATCCTTAGATGGCAACATTTTCTAAAATTATTACCAATATTTTTTTCTTTTAAATAATGTTTTGATGGATAAAAAAGGACTGTTTTTGAGCCGAACAGTGCACGGAAGGCGTAAACGGTCTTAAGTCATAATTGAAATTCTACTAGTGTGCAGTATAAAAGTTAGAAATACTCTTATGGTTACGATTGAGGGTCATTATGATTATAAGCTTTCTATTGTCCATTGCTGGACATAGGCTCCCCCAAATTTCAGCTTGTCTTCGGCTTGGCGCATCTAGCGTCTGCCACCTTTCACAAATCGTCACTCCACCTAACAGGAGGGTGTACTGAACTACGCTTGCCAAGACGATTGTGGGTCTATGAGCAACGATAGCCTCTGTGTCGCAGTTGGTTAGACGCTGGCTGTGAAACGAGCGGCCGCGGGTTCGATCCCCGCACTGACACAAATGTTTATGTAAACCACAAGTATTTGTATCGGGTCTGGGTGTTTGTGAGACCAAAAAGTCTCTCGTGGTTCCTGATACCCGCGATACAAGACTTGATCTTAGTGTGGGGTCAGGACTATGTATGTGACTGTTGGGTGTATTTATTTATTATTTATTTATTAATAAAAATTATATTTTATCTCATGTATCGCTATATATTTTTACCTAATACACATAATATATTTCAGAGCAGATTTAATACTATTTTGTATCCTTTATTCTGTCTGATATACCTGTCTTTTTTATAGTTCAAACATCTATTCCATAGACTCTATTCCTTGTAGGTTCAATACCTGTTTCCAAAGCGATTTATCGCTATTCCAACTAATTAATCAAGATGCAATAAGAGCTTAACTCAGACTCTCAGACGGTGGATTAAAGGTAGTGTGAAGATAAACTTTTTCAGGCTACTTCTCGGTTCGAATACACATCAATGGCGCCTCGTACACGCGATTAAGAGATTTTCCCCGACATCAGCTTACAAAGAGCGTAATGAATTAATGTAAGAGCATTTCTTTCAGCCGGCCATTTTTTGCGCGCCGCAGGATCTGTGTTTAATGGATATGATATTTTTACTATAGTTAGCTCACTTACAGTGAAACTTACCAATATTATTTTTGGTTCACTAATCCATACTAATATTTTAGATGCGATGGTGTTTCCTATTCACCTTACCTCAGAACTGTTCATAATACAATTTGATAAGGCGGTACTCTGGGACTTAAGCTACTCATAAAGATAGGTTTTGTTATGCGATGGTAAGGTGTTTCATATTCACCTCACCCCAGAACGGATCATAATACAATTTGATAAGGCAGTACTCTGGGACTCTACTCTGGGACAGTTTTATTCTGGGAAATTAAGTATGATTAGATATTTTTATAATTTACTATCAATTAACGTAGAGTTGAGCTCATCATTGCATTTGAGCGAAGACAGACAAGCGTTAGTCAATGAAAACAAAGAATAGCAACAAAAAAAACATGCAGCAAATAAAGTATTTGTCTTCATCGCTGTCCAGTACCAGCAGACGCTAAGCCTCAGAAAACCCTGTCACTCGACAATTTTGACACTTGACTGGCCACTAGTTTAATAACATCCATCTGTCCACCAACACGCATTAGACTTATGTGTTGGATTAAGCCCTAAGCCTCTTTAAACAATGTGGACAGAGGCCCGTACGCAACTGCCAGGCATAAAGTACAGACTGTTGGCTGTTACTGATATAATTTGCGTATAGATTATTTAAATTTATTTATTTTGCATATTTATTTAATAATATCTTTTAATTTATTTATTGTTATGTACTATAATTAAAATTAATCCCTGTTCTTTGATGATTTGTTAATTCAATTGAAACCGTGCTGTATTCAGCACCTCAATTGATGCTACCCTTTCTGTTCCGCATAGTCAAAAAGATAAATTAAATAAAACTAATCAAACAGCACTGTAATTTCATTCATGAAATACAAAACTGAATTACTAACAGCAAAAACCAAATTATAGAAACTTCATTAATGAAAAACAAAACAAGATTACTATCATTAAAAACTATACATGGAAACACGGACTTCGACACCACACAATACGTCCACATACTAGAAAATATCGGTATAATATTAATCTGTCACATCCAGAACACATAGCTTCCACGTCATAATTTTTGGAACAAAGAAATTTTGATATATGTATAACACGCGACGCGGCCCGGGATAAAGAGTATTAGCGTGCTTTCATTTATATTACTTATGTAGTCCCTTCTTAATCTTGGGGGCGGACAATGTAAAATGCTTTTTATGTCGCTGAAAGCTTTGTTTTCGGGCGAGTGACGAAGGTCCTTGACGTGTATTTAAAATAACTTTTTTGTGGAAGGGTTTGAGTATTGGGTATGTCTGCCTTTACTGGTGACGTCTACAGTCTGGTTAGTTTTGCTTATAATGTGTTTGTGGATCTGTGAGATAATTTGCTATGGTTTTATTAACAATGGTATAATAGGTATTTAAACATGACGAATGTTTCAATTCTTAGAGTTGTGATTATTTCTCGTTGCTGTAATATTTGCGTTTATTTTACTATTACAAGGGAAACGTAAAAATCGTCTCTGGGTTCTCTCTAATGTTCGTCATTTAAAATGAAGTGTACGCCAGATTTAGCTTCCAATTTCATTTCAAATTGTAATTGAATTTCAAATCAGGGAGGGTTCCTGTATGATTCGAAACGAAACTCGAATGTTCGGACGTTCGACGTCTGCAATAAGTTATAAGTTTTCCACTTTTAAAAATCAACACTATTCTCTATGATATTTGTCATTTACTCCGAACTAAATTTATAGTTATGACGTATGATAGAGGATTTGAACGTTTAATGAAGTACCTGGGCACATTCGTACAGTTTTACGTGCGACGTCCGAACATTCGAGTTTCGTTTCGAATCATAGAATAACCCCCCAGTGACTACAAAAGATCACACAATAGCATTTCATATTTGCAATGTACACTGGTAGTAATAATTGTTTCCCGCGCGCTGTACTGTGTATTAAAATGAATTGCAAACATTTAGCACATTCAAACAAATGAAATAAATTGTAATAGCATTAAAATAAAAAATAAAACCTGTACCTTCTTTGCGAATGATACAGTACCAGCCAGTATAAACGCCTAATTTAATTTTAAATACCATTTGAATTTCGAATAAAAGAACAGACAAGAACATTTCATATTCGCAATGTACACTGGCAGCACAACTGGCAGTAATAACTGTTTCCCGCGCACTGTATTTGTGTATTAAAATGAATTGCAAACATTTAGCACAGTCAAGTAAATGTGCGGCCGCCGATGTAATTACAAGCGACAAATACGTACATTTGGACTTCGCTAAATACAGTCCTAGTTGCGACATGTGTTTTTACTAAATGCTTCTTTATTAATGCTCTGTTTGTAATTGCTGCGATTTATAAATTCATGTGAAGTTTCTAAATCAATGTTACGAGCTTTATATACTTTGATAATTATTTTTGAATTTTCGATTTTTTGACTTTTTGTATGTAGTTACCTGTGGTCTGAATTTTATAATCTTGATTACTAATCAATATTTAATATCGCTTTGCACCACTAATATTACTATTTTATTTTTAGGAGAGCACGTGTTGTCATCTAGAGCTTATATTGAGTAATCTAAATGGCCTAATCACTCTCAATCGATTCTCTCGATTATAGAGTAGGCCTGTGCCCAGCAGTGGGACGTATATGGGCTGATAAAAAAAAAATCTAAAAAAATTACTAGGTAACTCAAGGCTCTTCACGACCATGAGAAAATCTTTCCTGAAATCCATATCGACCCAGCGCGGTAGACAAAGGCCCAAACCTCACAACGTTTGGAGAGATCGGAATGGCAAAGAACAATAGGATGAAGACACGCTGATAAGGTAAACCGCAATCATCAAGAGATTCGACACAATGTCCAAAATAATAAATCTTGGATGCTTGCCCGAAATTCGCTTTGCCCAGAGAGACTTTTTGTCAAAATGATAGTAGTAGTACTATAATTGTGAAAACGTGACCTTTATTCTGGGCTATAAATGTAAACCTCGACCTAAAGTCATTGGCCAAAAGACTTTGTTACTTAAGAGATTAGGTCTAATCTAACAAACTAATTAGTGTTAAACAGAATTTATATTGAATTTTGTTTGGGTTTAATTAAGCCCCAGCGACTTTAATACCGTCACACATTTTCGCACCTTTAAGGCTGTTATTTGAATAACGAGCCACTTAATAATCCACTTAAAATGTCAAAACAGGTGAAAATTACACGATCAAAGTTGTTATAGAATAATGTCGTAAAATACACGAAATTAATTCTATTAAAACATAACTTTTGAGGACATTTCGCAGACATCGACGCAATAACACCTTTGTTTTACGTGTTTATCAGAATTAAACGAAAGTTATAAATGAAATTGATACATTTAACGGAGTCCGTGGAAACTTTTTACTTTTCTTCTTTTATGGCAATGTAATGAGGAACAGTAGTGTGTTTTATTGTATCGAATTCTATTTTAATTACCTATGTATCATTGCAAGGCACCTGATGTATCAAAACTTTTAATAATATCGATGAACTTCACCACGCTGATATTTGGACTTTTGTTGGCCTAGAAATAATTAAGAAACGTGCTTGGGTATACTTTAAAATGAGGAAATAACTTTTTATCGGTTTTTTATAAGTAGTGCGTGATGGGTTGTTGGTTAGGGACTAGTCGCGGCTGCCAACACGTTCACGGTGGTCGCGGGTTCAAATCCCAGGGCGCATGTCTTACTTTTCGGACGTCATATCTATTTATATGTATAGTCAATAACCACGAACTATAATATAAAGGTATAGGTAAAGATTGTGAGGAAACCTGCATACCATAGCGGTTTGCAAGAATTTCTATTGTATGTAAAGTCCGCCAACACGCACTAGGCCGGCACGGTGGACTATGATACCATACCACTGCCGGTCCTCTTGTACATACATCTTATACCTTGGGAGAGGCCTACGTCCAGCAGTGGACTGCAGCGCGCTGATGATGATGATAGATTCTCGAGCTCTCTCAATCACCACGGAAAGTGCAATAGCCATGTCGCTATTTTACATTTTCTATGATATCATGTACGATGAAACCGGCCCAGTCGAACGAGTCGTCTTATTCTATAGGGAAGAACACAAACTATTTAACTAAAAAAACCTTTTCTTTAAAGACAACAAGTATACTTCCGTTTTCTGAGTGCAAATGATACCTGGACTATAAAGAATTCGTCACAAATACACTGAAATAAACGCAACTCGCCGTACTGCAATTCCGTTCATATTCTCCCAGGTGTCATGTTCAAACAAGTTAGGTACACGAGCCAAGTTCTGCGAACAATCGGTTATTGTTAGCGCTACAGAACGTACATTGTGCGACGGCTGACATAAACCACAACTGGCGAATATTGCGGGCCGGTACAACTCGCCCGACCTTCTGGGTAGATGGTTATGGATTTTTAAAACTAAATTCATTTTGAAAGTAAGTACATTCTTTTTATATTAAAAAATATTTTTGAATATTTTGCTTATAAAAATCACTCTCCCTTAAATCTATTGTGTCCCCGTCTAATTTCAAGGGTTGCCAGTACATACAGACCTTTAAGTTTCGTGGTTAAGATGTCAAGCTATCAGCTCCTAGGTCGATTTTGGGACATAATTATATGTTTTAAAATAGGATTATCGACTATCAGTTGATTGTAAGGACAATGTGACTCATCGCCTATTAGAAAACCCAAGACGCTCGAACTAGCGTTTGCAATGATCGATATGTTACCCAAACGCATTGAACCCAGAAACTGATGGTTCACAGTATTATATCATTATGAATTGATTTCATTGTAGTCCGTATATATTGAGAATTAAGACACACCTAACATTATGAGGTTAGCGCTGTGCAGTGCCATGAAGTGCTCAATAATTAGTTCTGAAAAGTGAGAGGTGCGCCCTGGGATTTAAACCCACGACCACCGTGAACGTGTTGGCAGGCGCGTCTAGTCCATAACCCACCACGCACTACTAAGAAAAAACCGATAAAAAGTTATATTCTCATTTTAAAGTATACAAATCACATTTCGCTTTACATTTGCTAATAACAAACACGACAAACTAGGACACTGAGTAATATCTAAACTTACAGTATAAAACATTGAACTCATTAATTAGCACAAACCTCAAACGGAAGGGGCGAAGTTCCAGCCAAGTTTTCATCTCTGAATATAATTTATAAGTCAACAATTTAACGTTTCGTTGGATTTTAATTATAGTTTGAATAGTTTTGTGGTGGCTCAACGCTCGCTAACTGTTGGATGCAGCAATCCAAAACCACATCCAATTTACTATTAACAAATTGGACCTAGTAACGGCTCGGATGAGGGATATCTCGGATGTGGTAAGCAACTCATGGTGGTAATTGGCACCCATTAAAACGAGTAGGAATTCTGATGCCTTATTCATTTAGTGTGTATATGAGTATGTGTTTTAGAACTGTAAGGATGGCTGAGATTGAATGGACTCTCGAATGGAATGAGGCCATGCTAGGACAATTTAGATGGTCACAGTTGTTTTTTATTATCAGCTGTGTCTATGGGTATCCATGCTTTGTATATGTTTTATACTGCCTAAACAAAGTGATTACATAGGGTGATATTGACATATATTATTTGTTTTAAACCACGTGTTCATAGCCACCCCAGGTAACATTGTACCAAGTTTGAAAATTGCCGGGTAGTTTTGTTAAAAATTGTGATTTTAGTTTCCAAGGCCTTTGATCAACACGTATAGGTCCGATTTTTACGGCTCAGGTAAGTTCCCGAACTGAACTGAAGTTCAGCCAAGCGGTAAAAATACTCGTATCTACACGGGGTGGCCAAAAATTGTCCAAACTAAAATCACGATTTTGGTAAAAAATTGTCTCAGTTTTTTTTTTTTGCAAATTTTGTACAATGTCACCTGGGGTGATGAGAAACATGAAGGTTAAATTAAATAACATATGTCAATATGACCCTGCCATGTCTATCGATGTTATAATTACATTAATTTAATGGAATACTTTTTGCCGCTTCATTTAATGGATTAAGGATTTTACGAAAGGGCCAAACCGTTATACAGGCTAATAAATACGAACCAACGGGTCATCGTAATAGTAAAATTTTGAGTATCGTAATTATTTACTCAGTAACCTTCAAACTCAAGATAAATAAAACTGTAGATTCACTTATCTCAGTAATTAAAAAATCCTGTTATCATCCATCCATCCATCAGCCAAAGGAAGTCCACTGCTGAACATAGGCCTCTCCCATTGAAATCATTGGTCACTGTGGTCAACAACAACAACAACACTGTGGAAATCCACAGTGACCTGTTGGAGGCAGCCTGCATCCAGCGACGTCCCGCGACCTTTACCAGGTCGTCTGACCACCTAGTGGGTGGACGTCCCACGCTGCGCTTTCCGCTTCGTGGCCTCCATTCGAGAACTTTTTGGCCCCATCGGTCATCAGTTCTCCGTGCTATGTGCCCCGCCCATTGCCACTTCAACTTGCTAATCCGCTGGGCTATGTCGGTTACTTTAAAAATCCTGTTATACCGCATCAATATTTCACAATTCAAAGAGAAATGTCAAGGCTTCTTAATTGGGATGCGGCTTCTAACGGGGGCAGTTTAAAAACTTAATAATGATCATTCGAAGCAAAATGGCCAGCATTTATTGAACTCTTTAGAAATCTATCGAAGAGCTCGAGTGGTTTGCTGAAAGCGAACGTAATTGCATGAGAAATTGGAATTTATTTATGCTTTTATAAGAGAAAACATCGTTCTCGATCTGCATCATTAAAATGGTTTTGAAAATGTTGGAATATTTTTGTTGTTTGTGAATATACGTTTACTGTGTCTTTGTACTCTGAGTATTGTGTGTTTGATTGAGAATTAAATGAGGCAAATATGATACTTTATTTAAAATATTTTACTGATAATCTTAAGCCTTGTTCACGGCAAGGAGAACTAACAGAATCTTACTAAAATGTAAGTTTTATACACACATAAACTCACGCCTAGGCAGAGGCGCCACCATGACACCCACGGTGTGATAAGTGGCGAGCCTATCGGCATATCGGGCACAAATTTCTGACTCCGGGCTGATAATGGATCGAAAAATCCATTATCACTTTGCCGGACCCGGGATTCGAACCCGCAACCTCAGCTTTACAACCGTACCGTAACACAACTACGCCACCGAGGCAGTAGGTTTTATAAACATAAACATTTATACTATACAATGATACCTTCTTATTCTTAAAAAAATCGATAAGTAAAATCAACAAAATCTCGCAAATTAAATAAATTTGTAAAAACAATATTCAGCAAGTGAGATAGTTGAATAGCCCCGAGGGATTTTTCCTTTTTACTGTTCCTTTGAGGATATTATCAAGCAGCGTAATTATTTTAATATAAATTAAAGAGCTTTATACTAAAGGTGTTATATTTCTTTGATATTCATTCAATATAAGAACTTAAAGATCACCTGGATGTAGGTATTCTATCGACCTCAAACACCATAACGGTTGAGGATCTTAACCGAGATTCCTGTGAAAATAGATGATGAAAAGTAAGGGAAATGGAGTGGAAATGCCTTTAAGCTTTAACGGTGTACAACACGACAACAAAACTGGATTTTTAAGTGGGTTTTTATGACACAGACGTGCCACACTGGTTGAGTATAAGTAAACTGCAATTATATATCATCTCATATATTATGTTTATCTCATATATTATATAATGTTTTCCGCCAAACAGCAGTGTAAATGCACTTTGTGTTCCGGTTTGAAGGGCATTGTAGCCAGAGCAACTACTGTACATAATGAGACTTCTTATGTCCCAGGATGGCGAACGCACTGGACTGTCAAGCATAAAGCATTGACTTGTAATGCATGGTTTTGTTTGATTTTGATACTGTTCATGAGCCGTCGTATCGCTTACCATCAGGCGAAAGGCATGCTCGTGTCGCCATTCATCGCAATAAAAAAATGTTCAACTAGTCAGCAAAAGCCCAGTTCATAGTTGAGAAGATTTTAGACTTTCCTTCAATACATATGTAAAGACAATCCGTGGAAATAACATACCTTGTAATTATTTTTACTATTATTTCTTTACCGTCAAATTCAGTGATAATATTAACTACGACGAAAAAAGGGAGATGTCTGAAAAATTCACTGTTTTTTTCATCGACATCGGTGTTATTGCATCAAGCGCAGAAACAAAACGGAATTTATCGGATTACGATGACGTCAAACTCGATTACTTGCCTGGATAGCGACTGCCAAACGTTCAAAGTGTGTCCCGGTGGCTCTTTTTCGCGGTACAGTTTGGGTGCTACCGAATTTAAATCTTTTGAAAGACTAAAATTACACGTAATGCTGTTAATATTTATGTTCTATAGCTGGAGTAGTAATATATTGAAATTCAAAAGATAAGTGTACCTAGTTAACGAATATTGATTATTCTATGTTAGAGAACTACTTCACTATTTCATTATGTTAGTGATCTGTAGTAGAACGATTCTTATCGACAAACGAGCAAAAAGTACCGCTGAACGTATGTGATTATTGCCGCCTATGAGCATCTACAATACTTGACGCTCGGATGTGTTGTGGAAAGAAAATTATGTAGCTTAATAAAAAGATTACATATTAAAATACCTTCCTGGAAACAATAAAAATCTCCAACCGGCGAAACAAGCAATAATTTCCGAACGAAAAAAGCTTAGTTCACTTTAATAATAAAATAAGTATAAAAACTGCAGTAAACCTCATTTACTTCGTGCAAAGTGTTTCTCACGGGGAGTGTTAGCTTTTAGCGTTCGTAACAATGTTTCGTACGGATTTATTAAGCAGAAATTGTGTTAAATATGAATTTTCAGCTCATTTTTTCCACATAATGTAGGACAATTTTCATCTAAGGCAAAGAGGATAGACGGATACACTTGGCACTCTTAACGGATAAAAGAACGTGTTGAAAAGATTTAGCAATTTTAAATATACAAAGCACATTTATTTAGCTGTGACAGTACATAATTGATGGTGAATTATGGTGGCAAGATGGAGTGGAATAAAATGAATAAAACTATGACGCCCAATATAAATCTTACCCAATATGCAAGAAATAAATGATGAAGAGAATCTTGTGAAATTAAATACTAGGCCTGTTTGAACCATGACACCAAAGTACCTAGTAGTAATTATTTCCATCATCATCCATCCATGAGCCAAAGGAAGTCCACTGCTGAACATAGGCCTCTCCCAATGATTTCCACAGTGACCTGTTGGAGGCAGCCTGCATCCAGCGACGTCCCGCGACCTTATAATTATTTAAATACCTTTAATATAGAATCGAAACGATGTCTGTAATCGTTTAATATTAATAATTATAAAAGGATTGTGCTCAATCATCACCAAAGTTCTACAAATCCATGAACCGGATAGATTCATCCAATCTAAGGTCTTACAAATTGCGAGCATTTCTCACGTCAAATACAACGCGTGACGAAAAGTTCTTGTCTGCTAACATTGGTTTATTGTTGGCGATATTTCACATTTGAAGGAATTGCGACTTGAGGACGTTGGAACAAACCTTTGTGTGTTTGAGGAACGTTGGACTATCTCCTTTTATGTTCGGCAATTTGTTTCCTGCTCGAGAGTAGGACAGCTCAATATCTAAACGTGGTTAAAAAAGACGACCAAGTAACACATCATTTGATTGATTTTGATACTTTCCTGTATGTAATAAAACGCATTGTCTTCATCATAAAACAAATATTTGTTCCAACCGCTTCCAAAGAAAGCTGAATATTAGAAAACGCCACAGAAATTCCACCGCTGCAGATAAACTTCTGCTAAATATTTTGACAGTGATCTATAATTTAAACTAACCGAACTGCAGGAAGTCGCTGGGTATGGGCCGCTTCCAACAGGTCTATATGGTGATCCATGGGGAGGCCTATGTTCAGCAGTGGACTTTCTTTAGCTGAAGAGAAAGAGAACTGCATCCAGCGATTTTCTACTACCAGATCGTATGCACTCACATATTATCATGTACAGTTTATTTTTAATGATATTTCGCTTCGGTTTGAAAACCGTTTGATACCGTTGGCTATAATAATCAATCTGATACTCTTGAACGAGAAATTTCCAGAAGGGTAGACTTCTGTAAAGTAGTTGAACAAAAACAGCTTAGAGTTGGAGCGAAAATAAAGGCAAAAGACGAGGTGGCAACAAAATGTAAATAGACCCTAAGAACTTTTATTAATTAATCTTAGTATAATTATAGGAACACGGACCTGTTGGGAAACTTCATCATTCTATTATATGTATCAGTTTACTTAAGAAAAGTTTGGAGGTAATTGAAAGGGAACTTTTGCTACTGCGATATCGGATATCAAAGATATCGCAATGAAAATGTGATCGTTTCAAGCAGTATAATTTTGTTTTTTTTTTTAAATAAAATATCCTGTTAATGGAACATTTAATTGTTATTACTTAAACTATGTTTTTTGCAAACCGCCAGATTTACAGACAACTGTATTTTCTTATTTAAAGGATGGTGGCTCAGTCATATCGTTTGATAGCATCTTCGTTGTTCCTCTAAAACATGCATGCATGCATAAACCCATGCCTTTTTCTCAGAAGGGGTAGGCAGAGGTGCTGCTAGGACACCCACATATTGTATTGTATGTTTCATCCCGCGATGTGATAGGGTCGAGTCTATCACCATATCAGGCACAAATTCCTGACTCCAAGCTGATAATACATGAAAAATTCAATATCACTTTACCCAACCCGGGATTCGAACCCGAGACCTCAGCTTTGTAATCGTACCATAGTATAACTACGCCACTGATGCAGTAAAATATAAACATATAATTCATTTTAAGAAAAAGGTTACGAGACTCTTACAAAGCTTTTAAATAATATAACTCTATAAAAACGACTAAGCCTACGGAAACAAAATCAAGCCCCTAGCTAGTCATAATTGTTCTACTAATTAAGAAGCAGTAACCAGAAAGCAAAGTTCACGATAGGAATTTGAGAAAAAATCCCTTTTAACCCCTAATATAAGCCTCCTAATGATCCCACCTTCAAAATTTCATCCGCACATCTTAGCGGCTTACCCGAGGATTTTCCTCCTAACAAAATAAATTATAATAATTACCTAAACTGTATTTAACAGTAAGTATTAGGGAGGTTTTGATTTTTGTCACCTCAAAATCCCATCGGATAAACGCGGAATCACGTGGATTTCTAATAAAATTACGGTATAAAAAATATCAATTTTGAGAAATACATTGTAGTTTATTTGTGAATTAATGTAGCTTATCCTTATAATGAAAAGCGTAAGAAAAATGAAGCGTGAATAAGTGATTCCAGAACAATACGATGCTTATAACATGCGCATATTTTTTACACTTACCGAGATTATAGGTGTGACGTCAGCCTTTGAACAAAGAAGTGGGAAGGATAAGATTTGTTGAGCTCCTGGAAATCTCAAAAACATGCGACCGCAAAAGCAGTTACCGATAAACAATCGATAGTTTTCATCGCACTATGACGGTGAAGGAAAACATCGTGAGGAAACCTATATATCATAACGATTTGTATAAATTTCTACGGTATGTAAAAGTCCGCCAACCCGCACTAGGCCAGCGTGGTGGACTATATGGCCTAACCACTCTAAAGTGTACTCTCGCTTGATTAGAAAGTCCGTGCCCTGCAATGGGACGTATATGGGCTGAAACAGTACAGTACAGTTTTCATCAAGTAACTAAATCCTTGAGAGATGGATAAAAACTAATAAATTGTAAGGGATATCAATCACTAATTAGTTGTGTGTTCAAATGAAAATTCAAAATAAGAATAAAACCTTTTATGCAGTTTTAATTAAACACCTATTCAAAAAGGCTTTATGTAAATATTGGTTCTCTGATAGATAAGTTATAATATAGTTTTGAATGAGTTGTTTTATGCGTTCATTTTTACATATTAAACATATAATTAACATAACCTATGTTACGTCATTATATAAGGCTTTTTCTTTATTCTTTTTAGTCACTTATCTGTGGAAACTTGTAATTATGGCTTGTTTTTACTCTGTTACGTTTTTGTAGTACTGTATGTTTCATTAAAATAAAAAAATGTAGGACATTATTAGTAGTAGTGGTCTAATTTGTAGCATATCCTACTAACCAAACAGTAATCGTAGGTTGTATACTAAGGCTCACACCTCTGACTTAATGTTTCGTGTGTTTTATTAGTTACTAAATATTGTCCCATTAGTGGTGGAAGAAAATTCCTGAAGAAATCGGCATGGCTGTGATTTCTACAAAGAATTTCATGTAATCATAGATGCATGACGACATTTGGAAAAAAGGGGAAAGATAGAAAACGAACGAATTGCATGGCTTTTATGTAATGTAACGCTAATCTTTAAAATGTAAATCCGTTATTGGCCGTAAGATAAGTAAACCAGTTGTATTATAGTAGTATTAAGGGCTGTGGATTTTATGTGAATAAATAAATATTTTATGCCTGTCAATAACAATCGAAGACTAGGCTTAAAAGAGAAGATCACAGCGTAGTATTTGTAATAACCGAGTATAATAATGTATACCGTAAGATATCAATTCTTGGCATCATAGCAAGGTTGGGCCAAGCAAAAAACAGCGGTAAACTCGAGTGATGTCGATTTATAATACAAATCATGAACTTAGTTGAGCCTCTGAAGCACTAACTCGGCCGAAATTGCCGTGCCGTTTGGAATACTGATGTCAATTTTTGATGGGATGCAAGGGAAGGACTTAAGCGTTACTTGAATTTTGAAAGTGTTTATTAAAAAAATTTGCATCCAACAGTCACATACATAGTCCTGGCCCCACATTAAGATCACTTCAGTCTTGTGTTGTGGGTATCAGAAACTACAAGAGACTTTTCAGTCTCACAAACACCCAGACCCGAAACAAATACTTCTGGGCTTCACAAATATTTGTCTTGGTGCAGGGATCCAACCCGCGGCCTTTCGTTTCACAGCCGGCGTCTAACCAACTGCGCCACGGAGGCTGTCAGGTCTAGAGTCTGGGTGTTTGTGACCGAAAAGTCTCTCATAGTTTCTGATACTTATGACACACGACTGAATTATTATTCATGTGGGGTCACAACTATGTTTCTGACTATTGGATGTATTTATTTTATATATATCTAATAACATCCTCATTATATTCAGGTCGTTCACTGGTGATTGCAATAAAACTCTTAAAATCATATTAAAGTCGCATAATTTCGCTGCATACACACCGCCTCAAACAATTCCTTATAAAACCTTTAATACCTAATTCCGGGAAAATAAAACGTTCCCTGGAGATAAAATATAATCACGCGCGAGAATTCCCGGCTAACTTTGGCCCCCGGGCTATATTCTCACGGGAACGGAACTTCAACGCGGACGTAATGGCGCGAAAACGTTTCACAAAAGATATATTATTTTAATTATATTGTTTTTATAAATGGATGAATAAAATAATTTAATTTTATATATTTTATAATATATTTGGTAAATAACGTTTTGTTTTCTCTGCTGTTTATTTTGCTCTACGCATGTGTGTGTGGCTGTAGATCTGTAAGTGACTGTAAGTGACTACGCACCTTATAGTAAGTTTAATATAATAAAAAAAAACTACATATATTGCGAGGCTTGCATAGTCTAAATTGGCGACATATAAGGTCAATTGCGTCGCATTTAGATATCAGTCTTGACTTATTTGTCTACTAGGCCAGCCTAGCAAGAGTTGGTCGACTTAACACATCTTTATAATTCTGGTAAAGATCTCCCAAGAATGCAGCATAATACACAATGTTTTCTTTCCACTTAAAATTAAGAGTTAATCGACTATGAAAACATACTTGGTTTCTATCGATGAGAAAGATTTGTCGCTTAAATCCTTAATTCAGGCTGTTGCTTCACTTAAAACCGCGAATGATGTGATATGATTAAAAAAACTGTCCGCTACCTCCCATGACTTGTACAGGGCCATTAAGCCAACGTACACATAATACGCGTTTTAATTTAAACATCAATTACATTTGATTTGTATTTCATCAGTGAGCACAGCTCGTAATGGAAAATTCTACTGCACCAGCCGACCGACGCTCTATAAACGGACCACAACGGTACATTTAACAATTATTTTCAGCGATTAAATGAAATAGTAAATAATATTTCGAATAATTAAAATAAATACACCGCTCAAATAAACGTGGCTGCGTATTTGCGGTGGATATGTAAACCCAATTCTTTTTGAGGTTATGATTTAATAAAATTATTATGTGATTTTTTATGAATATGGATAAAGATAGGAAGATGAATGTTAAATTAAATGCGTAGGTAAATTGGTCATTATTCTTATCATACTAAAGTATATTTCGTAAATTGAATATACAAAATCAACTTTTTAAACAAGGTTGATAGGGTGAAGATAGTCAAAGTATTCTTTATTCAAATATTGAAGCTCTCTTGAATCGTTAAGTAACTACCCACTTCGGAACTTGTTACGGTTTTAACCCGGCGTCATGGGGGTGGAAAAGTGTTACACGGACGTTGGGGTGGGTCTCACCGACCCGTTCATAATGTCGAAATTATTTCAATAAATTTATAAATAACAAAGACTATATTTATTCGTGTTTATATTTTTGGGTATTTTTGTGATTAAATAAAACACAAATATTATGTTATATTATGTTTTAATTATATATAATAAAATTTTAAAAAAAGAACTAAAACTATCAACAAAATTTTTCTCTTCTACTTAAATGTAATTATATGATTATTAATTAACAATCAGTCTTAACATTTAATGGCACTTTTTTGTAGGTAACTAAGTAAATTTAAAAAATAAACAATTAATCATTTGGAATCATTATCTTTGGTACAGTCAGCACAGAAAGGTAGTATATGTTCTACGCAGATATATTTGTTGCAACTCTCGCAGGTGTAATTAGTTTTACGGTCTTTCTTGGCTGAACACACTTGGCACCTTTTGCGAACGTCACGTTTGAAGAACTAGACGATTCGGATGTAAATTGCTCTTCTCGCGAACGATTTCTATGCAATCAAATAGACAGTGGAATATCATCATCATCAGACTCTGAGATATCCTGTTCTGTGTCAATTGAAATACTACGCTCACTCAAGTGATCTTCTTCGTCACACACATCCTGGTCTGACAACTTAGTATCAGAGTCAGACTCTTGTAAAATTGCCAGAATACGCTGTCGTTCAGCCTCTTCACGGTCCATTTTTTACTAAGTACCTACAAAAAATACAAATAAAATACATTGAACTATATATAACCAGCTACAATTGTAAATAACAATAAAAAATCAAAGATAAAAATGATAAAAACACAGATAATAAGTAAAACAATATGTATACAAAATGGCGCGAAATTGTTACACCGACTGCGGGGATGGGTCTCACGTACCTTTTTTAACTTTGTGCACCTGTATCTCCCACTGCGGCCGTGGCACGACTAACGTGTAGCTTGCGACGCGTAGGACAACTCAACAGCTCCAGCTATTGAGAAGAGCGGTAATGTTGCACGCATAGTAACCGAACTACAAGCGAAATAAAATGTGGTGGGTCGCACAGACCCAACCCCCATGACGCCGGGTTAAAGTTTGCAGAAGATATTACAGCTAACACACTGTAGTGTTTTGCTTATAAAAAAAGCCACAATATTCGTTTATATGTAATTTTTGCGAGTTTCATGGTTTCTTTTACTTTTCTTCTTATATTTTCCTTAGTCTTACACTTACATGAAGTTGGCGTAACATGACTTTACGACCATACTGAAAAATAATTAGGATTATAATTTTAAAACATGCTACCAGTCTAACACCAACCCTTTCAGAAGTAAGCTGTTTTCTCATCCACATAATCTTAAATGATGAAAGAGAGTAAAAATCGACTCTCATAATTCCCTTACTTCAATAATACATATATACCCCTTCTGGCATTAGCTTGGAAGGATTTACGACAATTTACGCAACACCAGTAGATCAACACTGCCTCGCATAAATCTCTCAATTTAAGGATACATTAATCTTGTCGTCTTAATAACTTAAATCAATAACTCAACACAGGCGAGCCATAAAGCCTACATATATTAGGCAATAAAGGTCAACGACCCGAAACGGCCGTGCGTCGGTAACCGCATGACCACACGGCTGCGAACCTCTCTTTACCAATTTCCTGCAATAGGATATACAACGCTGTTCTATATTCAATTTTGGGCGAGTTTATTAATGTTTCGGAGTACTGGACGTATCAATTGCTTTGTAAATGTATATTTGATTTCTGTATTTTGATAATTCAAATTCGTTGTTGGAATTGGACGATGTGGCCGCCATTTTGAACTTTTCGTTTATTATGACATTGCTATTAAAATAAATATTACGTAACCTAGTCTTTTATATTAGGTATATACTTTCCCAAAAAAAATCATTGCATGTTATAAAACTATTCATTTTTGATATGCGACACGGCTTTTATAAATGCCATCTTGTCTGATTGGGTAATTAAAAGTTTTTCACGTACACGTCAATTATTATTGTAGGCAAATATGTTCAACGATGCTGAAAAGTCGTAGACTTCATCTATACCAATATTTTATTGAAAATAATATCCAATATATACCATTCTAATATCTAATGGAAAAGTACGGGGTCGACATCATTTTCTGCATAAATAATAATTTCATAGTAAGTGTGGCGTTGGCTACCATTTATCGCAGAACAATAAATAGTTCCTGTAATACTATAGGCATCTAAATCTAGACAGATTTAGAGTAATTTTAGGCGAACGAAGTCGCGTGCAAAACAATGTCAATAAAATATGATATTGACTTAATCCACAGCGAGATATTTTGCGTTATTTTTCTTAAACAATAAAAACGGGTACCAAATTCACTAACGGAAATTGAAGGAGAACACAAAGTGAATGAATCCATATTATAACGCGTAACAATTACATATAATCTAATATATTAGTCTTTGTTTTATAAACTACACATAAATTCATAGCTTTATCTTCACCAATAGACTAAACAATAAAACGTGTATTCAATTCACTAACCTGAAACCGTTTACAAGAGAAATACCCATCCATTTCTGTAACCACGTTCTGGAAGCAGAAATATCCTTTTCATACGCGTCAGCTATTTGGAGTGAGGCTTTGCAGCCCATTCGGAAGCCAATTTCCTCCGAGATCTTGCTATAACACCACAGAGAATTTGCCGCAGTAGGTCAGTTGTAATTGATTTTATAGGGTGATAAATATGTATATATTTTTTTTTGAGTAATAGACGCGTTGAAGTTTTGGGCCGACAATAAATATTCAGTGGAAAAATACAAACGCGATATATATTAACTTAGTGCATTAGATCATAGCGAAGTTTTTGTGGAAGACTGTTTAACTTCCCATTAAATTAAATAATTAAATACACCCAACAATCACATTCACAGCCTAACCCCACACTAAGATCGAGTATTGTGTCGTGGGTATTAGGAACTTGGAGAGAATTTTCGGTCTCACAAACACCCAGACCCAAAATAAATACATGTGGTTCACACAAACATTTGTCTCGGTGCGGCGATCGAACCACAGCCTCTCGTTTCTCAGTCGGCGTCTGACCAACTGCGCCACGAAGGCATTTTTCATGGCACTAATGCGAATGAGATTTTTCAATGGTTTAATCAGTGCCAAAAACACGGGACATACTTAAGCAGATTGCAAAAAGATTTGATTTATAATCTCACATTTGATAATACTCGTATTATAATTTCTTAACTCTTCTGAAAAATATCACACAGACAAACATGATAACGATGATAAGACACCTGTAAAAGTCTTTGTCCGTTCGCGTGACTCTGAGCCCTGCTTCAAACCTAACCATATAATTTAATTCAAGTATAAGTACGTAATAGTATCAGAAAAAAACCTAAACAGAAATATATTGGCAGACACTCATAATGAAACAAGTACAATTACGCTACTGCATTGTCTTTTTACTGTGACTGCTCTCTAAAGATTTTGCGGAAGCAATGTAGTGTTGTGTTTTGTATTGCGAAGACTACACTTTGAGGTTCCTTTGTAGAGTCGTCTACTATTTTGTAAAGTTTAATAATGAGTTTTGTTTCTTTGTAGTTCGAAACTCTACTGTGTGCTGCAAAGGATAATTAATTAGTTTTTATTGTGGAGCTCTTGAATGGATTAACTATAAAAACCCAACCGTGGAGTTGAGTGGAAAATTGGGTGTAGTAAATATAGTTCTTAACTCTATAACATAAAGTTTATAATCGAGTACAACACCACTTGGTTTCACTAATTTCGTTTGATACTAAAGAAAAGTGTCGCAAAAAATATATTTATCGGTAATCTCGCTGTTGAGCCCGGGTCTTTTCTTAGCGTTCCTGAAGTTCTAGTGGAAGAGGAGAATACAAAGTGAACAAATAACTTTGGTAAGCGTCTAGGACTTTCAATTAAACCAATGTACCTAGATACACGGTGCAAAAGCTTTCAGACTTTTTGTGTTGATCGCTGTTTTATTTGACGCTTTAAGGCAGAATACGTCATCTATTCATTTTTTTAATCTTAAACGTCTATACAGCTTGTTTTCAATAGTCTAGTGAATTTTATGTATTTAAAAATAAATTGAAGTTAACATTTAGGTTAAGAAATATGCGCAAGAAAATGTACTACTAACTTATTATTAAATGAATGATGTATGACTTTTCAGGATCGAAGGAAGCGTAAGAAAGTTTATCCATTCATCTTTTAGTATTTATTGTAAAACTATACATATACCCACACAATTCAATTCAGACCGGATGAAGCCTTTAGAGAAACATGAGAAAATATTCACTACTTAATGAATCTTGACACAACTTTTCATAAAATGCTAAACTTTTCATATAAGGCTAAAATGGAAAAAGGTTTGGTAAACTTGTTCAGCGTCAAAAACAATACTCGTAATATATACATATAATAAATGTGTAACCGATCGATGTCTGTACATGGAAGATAAAAGAGGAAAACTGGTATGGGAGGGCTATATTAACGTAATAGAACCCAAAACAGTGATTTTTAGAATTCTTGTCTGTTTATCTGTGCGGTTGTGCGCAATGAACTCAGAAACGACTTAGTGAATTTCGATTAAATTTGATATGAAGGTAGCTGACATCCTGAATTAACACTTAGGCTACTTTTGACCCGAAAAATGAAGTGTTCCCGTGGGATGAGAGAGGAATTCCGATTCCAAAATTTGTTACTTTTTTGTACTCAAATGGATCTGAGGGGACTGGATTAGATATCTTGAGTGACAATAAGACGGGACAAGGCGGATTATAACGAGACGGGACGGAATGTGATTTTTTTATAAAGATAACCACGCAAACGGAGTTGCGGGCAGAAGACAGTATACAATATATCCTAACATCACACAATAATGTTATTCGTACACGGTTGAAGCCATGTTGTACCACTATTGTGACGCCGCGGGCGGTAGTTCGGGAGCTAAATTGCAAACATTAATCTATTGATATTTGATCAAAGTACTAATTATCAACCCATTCAATCGTATTCCAGAATCAAGTTAAACGTTAATTGCAAAAGTTTAACGAGATTACAGTCTATTCAGGAAACTGAAATTTGGGTGATGATTTCGTGTTTGGAATTATTGTTTCCTTTGAAAACATGGGTTTGACGAAATATTCGTTGGAAGTATATTCGTACTTCCTATTAACCCGTGAAACTGTCTGTTTCATGGTAAATGCAGGCTCTTGGAAATTATTCCAATATAGGTCAAGAACAGTAGTTTTTTTTATACTGGCACGGCATAATGACTGCACTGCACTGGTAAGCGCAAATGCCGTCCAAACAAAGTATCAAATGGCATCAGACGCGGTCCTATGCCTTTCCATACAATTATGCCGGTCTGCTATGATGCTTCTTTACACTACGGCGGAAGGACCTTGGATAATAGGAAGGAGGGAACACGTATGATGGAAACAATTCCACAGTTTGACGGTGCGGCACAAAAAATAATATGCGAACCTTGTGGTTTGCGCCGAGATGGTATGGACCATCAAGCTATAGCTACTTTAGTAGTTATGTTTGGTTTAGTAGTTTAGTTGATATAAAGGACGATAAATGTTAATATATTACAAAGCATTGTAAACAATATTATATTTAAAAAAAAAATACTTTTTATAATTACCGAATACAGTCCAGCTGCTGATTGTTATTAGGGCTATATCGTTTTTGTTTGGCAAATAATAAAGTTCACAAGTAAAATCAAAAAGAGTTAAAACTTCACAGGCCGTTGAATTTTATTTCTTTCTCATTGCTTGTATTCACAACCCAATAAATCAAATTCATAGTTTAAAGTATTAAATATAATTTGAACTTTTACGTGGCCGCCAGTTTCCTAAATGAATATTTTCTATTGTAAGAGAGAACAACACGTCAAATTTTGATTTTAAAGGACTTAGACTATCAACTACTTGTAGAAACGTCGGCCACAGTTTTACATTCCCACTACGAATTTTACATATTAAGGAAACATGTGTTGATTCAAAGTTGAGTACTTCCCTTACGCTACAACTCGGTAATCAGCGCGTCCTCAATACTGTAACTAATAAAATTAGATAGTTCAGTCAACGCTAATGTACTACAAGCATAAACTATTCATGCATCGAGAAGTTGGAGCTGCAGTGCCGGATGCTGTTTGTGACACCTCTCCAAGTCTGTAGTGTCGTACAAAATAGATTGTTGTTAAAGCAATTTGGGTAGCAACAAATTATTATCGTCATTAATTACTTTTTTAAATATATTTACACGATGGATGCTATAACAATTAAAACTACAAATGTATTAAAAGTACAATAACTATAATAGCCGTAAAAATATAAAGGCATAATTTTCATGTATGAGTCATAAATATTCTTCTAGAACTTGATCGTATGTTGGTTCGAGGTGAACTGTTAAACGTTTTTTCTTCTTATATTTTTAGATTAAACATAGATTTTTGCCTCCAATCAGATTTAACACACACACACTTTCCTCCTCTACTTTCGTTAACAGAACCATACGTGCTGGCTTGCGAAGCCATAACTTGATGTTCCAAACCATCTCGCCGCGAACCAAAAGGTTTAAGCTCTTTTTAGTGCCGCACCGTCAAGCTGTGGAATTGGTTGCCGTCACCTGTGTTCCCTCCTTCTTGTAAGTTTGGGACCTCCCGCCGTAGTCCGAAGAAGCGTCTTAGCAGGCCAGCATAATTGTATCGAATGGGATGGAACCGTCGTTTTATGCCATTCGATACTCTGTCAGAGTGGCATTTGCGCATTGTATGTATGCATGCAGTACAGCCACTATGCCGTGCCAGTTAAAAAAAATGCATTTACAGCAACATCATTGATATATTTCTATGAAGGTTAATTCGGTGTATGCTGTAACATACATACTTATGCAATTAGGATTTCATTTAAATTTTACCATTAGCTTACACAATTTGCTATTCTAAACAATTCCGGCTAAGGCCCAAAGTTATTATACAATACAGCTTAAGTTCACGACTAGCAGTGTTGTCAGTAACACTCAGAAAACTTTGGCGTGGTTGTTTGGTTACAGCGAGCACTTAATAATGCAGAAGTTGGGAGGTAGACTCATATTAAAATCAAATTGTTGAGAGGATTTTTTACTATGAGAAGTTTGATTGAATGATTGATTGAAGTTTGATGAGTTTGAAGACTGCCTCGGTGGCGTAGTGGTACTACGGTATGATTGCAAAGCTGAGGTCTCGGGTTCGAACCCCGGGTCGGGCAAAGTGATATTGGATTTTTCTATTCATTATTAGCCCGGAGTCAGGAATTTGTGCCCGATATGGCGATAGGCTCGCCCCCTATCACATCGTGGGACGGAATATACAAGGCGAAACGTGGGTGTTCTAGTAGCACCTCTGCCTACCCCTTCTGGGAAAAAGGCGTGTGGTTATGTATGTATGGTTATGTAGAAGTTTGATTTTTATTTAGGAAATTAAATTGCAAGTTACGGACTTTTTGTGTGCAATTCTATTCACTTCGTTCTCTACAGTAAATTAAACAACTTTAGTATAGGTGCGTCGTCAAAGGACAATTAGTACATTCCTTTATGCAATTTCTTTACTTTAGAAAGAAATGCTTTCTCTAAATATTTTATTTCAGGTAAGCTCTTTTCTTTGTCACGTACTTCATTATTAAAAACTCTTTTTAAAAAGCTGTTAAGCTTTGTCCTTGGGTAAATTGAAACTTGAAGACTAGTGAATAATTTGTGTGACTGTCTATGCTAGTACTCTATTTACCCACAAAATTATAGCCAATTTTCCTGCTAGTTACATGCATTATACAGGAGGATATTGATATAAGGCCTTTAATGTGATATATAAAACCCACATGTTTCCCATCACCCCAGGTGACATTGTACAAAATTAAAAAAAATCCGAGATGATATTTTGTCCAAAATCATGGTTTTAGTCTTCACGATTTTTCGGCACCATTTATAGATACGAGTGTTTATATCGCTTGAATGAACTTCAGTTTGGTTCGGGAACTTACCAGAGCCGTAAAAATACTCGCACGCATACGGGTCGATCAAAAGTCTAGTAAACTAAAATCACGATTTTTGACAAAACTACCTACTATCCAAAGGTTGCCTGGAAGAGATTGTCTTGTGTAATAAGGCCGCTGATTGCACTTATTTTAAATGTAGTTATAATCTCTGTGTTTCCTAGTATACAATAAAGAATATAAATAAATAAATACAACATTTCTCTCATACTTATTTCACCTTCAATAAACACAACTCGTACACAAATTTGAATCAAATATTTACACCGTGCATATACATACAAATAATTAGCTATATATAATGATGGAGCTGCATTTCGTTGTAAAGTAAATACAAAGTTTGCCCACTCGCTGTAAACGCAGTTAGCCAACTGTCGCCGTGTCCATTACGGTTCAAGTATCATCGAGTGGAGAAATGCTTCGCAATGTTTAGATTTTCGTCTTTGATGCGGACGTAAATACTTGTAAATTAAGCTTAGTTATTTAGGTAGGAATGTTCTTGCTAGTACCATCGTCTTCTCTAGTTTCATCATAATTAGAAATAAATTTACTGACTTTATTGTGTGTATTTGTGCGATTATCTCACATTTTAGAGGTGATGCAAAACTCCGCAAGAAAATCTGCATATTATCTCTTATTCTCCAATAGAATTTCAAGGGTATGTGAAGTTCACCAACCTATATTAAGCCATTGTATTCTAAAATCGTCTTATATCTTTTGACAGTAGATATGTCCAGTACTCAGCAGTGGTACCTATAATATGACTTGATATAATTAGATGAAATGTTGTCATTTTTGATACGATGACTGTACAATTCAGCCTGAATGATTTTCAATATCATTTTCTATATTTTGTGTTAAATTTGATTAAAAACTAATTGTTATAGAATAACCGCAGGCGTTTGGTGAGTGTAATTAATTTCAACATGTGATTGTTAACGTAACCACATACAAAGCGATGCATGACCGATTGTTATTATAATCAACAGAAAGCTTTCCTATTTTCAGAATGCGAATAAAATTATTTATAAACAAATTTTTGCAGGTGCGTGGTGGCCTGTTGGTAATGGACCAGACGCGGCTGCCTACATGTTCACGGTGGTCGCGGGTTCAAATCCCAGTGCACACCTCTGACTTTTCCGAGTCATGTGTGTATTGATAGTCAATCACCACGCACTATAACGGTGAAGGAAAACATCGTGAGGAAACCTGCATACCGTAGCGATTTTAAAGAATTTCTACGGTATGTAAGTCCGCCAACCCGCACTAGGCCAGCGTGGTGGACTAAATGGCCTAACCACTCTCAATCGTACTCTCGATTGTAGAGTAGGCCTGTGCCTTGCAGTGGGTTGTATATGGGCTGATACAATACAATACAATACAAAATTATTTGCAACATTGTTTTATCAATTCATTGTATTTAATTATTTGGCTTCCTAAATTAATATTTTTTGCATGGTAAAGGGGGTAAACGAGCATATGGTTCACCTGATGGTAAGTGATCACCGCCGCCCATGAAAATCTGCAACACCATACAGCATACGGACATGTTACCGGCCTTTATAATGGGAATACGCTCTTTTTTGAAGATCTCCAGATCGTTTTTGTCTAGAAATGCTGTTGTTAACAATTGGTTTCAAAGATTCGTAAATAATTTGGAAGTGGTAGAGCCACGCTGTTATCAGCTATGACTCAACATGAACGGGCAGGCTCGTCCGGAGCAGTTGCCGGGCTTATGCAATAAAAAAAAAGTTGATACTTAAGTAATTTTATTTCCTTCATGGTTTAAACTGTTTGCGTATGGGGTTATGTAGTATCGTATTATTATCTCACATCCCAAATATATTAAAAGGAACATACAAGTGTCTTACATATATCGATCATCAACAACTTTTTTCCAGTGAATCTAAAAAGGTACTTTCCTAGTGAACAAAATGTGAATCGGCAACAGATTAATACAATTTCCAGCCATAAGACACAATTACATAATCCTACTAAATTATTGCCTCATGCTAAGGCGAATGATCCGGCATGCAAGAATATAAGGGGAAGAAAATACGTGGGATCACGCAGTTTTCACAAAATCATAAAATTCTAAAACTTAGCGATGACATACTGCTATCCAAAATTATTGTAGATATACTGAAGAAAGAATTACTAATGGTTGCTTCCTCTGACGGAAAAACGAAAAAGGAAGCGCCATCCGATACATCACAGAACATAGACTGCATGAAGTTATTCCAACTCGACAGAACTTCCCGTTCAACTACATTTCGCTTCGAAGTTGTTTTTAACTAAACTTTGATACACACGAAGGATTTATATTTACGAATTTTCCGTCAGTTGACATTTGTTTTATTGAAAAATATCAGAGACAGTCCTTTTGCTATTTTATTATTGATGTAGATCAGTTCTTTATTAAATTTAGTACGTAAAACAGATCTTTAGAAACTGGTCTTACGTAAGAAGGATAGGAAATAATTGAGGTATCTTAGAAACTGTTGAATTGCGCCAAATATGATTATGCTAATGTATGCCAATGCACGACTGCGCGGCATTACCTATTCGAGGTGTAAAGTTGCTTGAGATTTCAGACATTACTCGTGAGTACTAAGATGGGAAGTCAACTCTTCAGCCACAGGAAGTCCACACACCACTGCTGAACTATTAGCTTATTTATTTGTTTCATCTAATGAGTCTTGCATAGATCCCTCCAATTTGTTTGAGCTTTCGGATTGGAAAATTAAAAAAAAAATCTCCGGCCTGGAAATTGTTTCCAGCATTACCACTATAGGCTAACAGTATTTAATTTTCAAACGGAAAAAACTCTGCGAAATTTGTGTATGTAATTGCATAATATTTATGCCAAAATGTTTTTAATTAAATAAGACAAATTAATTATAACTGAAAAAGTAATAAAGCTAAAACTAACTCACATTACGCTTTAGTTTTTAACCTGAGCATATTTTCCAAACACAATGCACAAACATTACATTGTGAATTTAATCAACTTTCACACCTTTCCATGGACTGAAATAGTGTACGGTAGTGGCGTGATTAGCCCGCGTTCCACGTTAATTGTGTCTGATCACGTATGATACAGCGGTTAACGGCCAGACGCGGCAGACATTGGCGTGTTTTCAACACGTTAGATTAACGCTTTGAGGTTTACTGCCGTTTTTTGCCGTTCCATTCCGCCTTTATCATTTATGTTATTTTTAGCTTGACTTTTGGAATATTTTCCTGCCTGTAGATGTGAATATCGTCATTTTGTTCGTATAAGTCAAAAATGGGAATTACTATATTTTTAGCTTTCAAGGATTTGTATAGTGGACTGTTGGAAAAACCCTGCGTCTAAAGACTTTCCGAAATATTTTTTTTCTGTTTTCTGTAATTCCCGCACCGATACAAATGTTTTTGTGATAAGTACACAAATGTTTGTTTTGTGTCGAGGTGCTTTGTGACCTATAAGATTCTTATAGCTTCTATTACTCACGGCTCTAAACTAGTATCTAACAATGGAATAAGAACAGTTTATGTGACTGTTGAGTGTATTTATTTTTAATTTATCCAGAAATATTCGTTTCATGTCCGGGTGCAAGATATGTAACACCCATAGAGCTTGTATATTATTCAACTCTAAAATATCTGAAATTATTCCGATATATGTGTTTATTATTCCAATCCATTTCTATATCACTTGTGCCACTGATATTACTTTATTGTAAACATGTACCCAACCCTTTGATGCTAAGAGAACTCAGTTTACTAAATCGTGTGTGCCGTGTAGATCAATCAGAATATTACATGCGGCTCCCAGAGATTGTTTAAATATTAGTTGCAAGTTGCGACGTATGAACCCACTTGTGCAGCGGTGAGCAAACATTCAGGATTCATTCAGGATAATCCTTTGGGACTTTTATATCCATTCGAGGAATGGTTTCTCGGTAGTCGATGTGAAAGTGCTAATCACGTCGTGGAATGGAAATTCCATTTTGTGAGTGTACTGTAATCACCTTCGGTAGTCACCTTAGAATAATAATAGGCCTGCTCAATAGTTGATGGTACCATTATCTCACGGAAAATTACATGAAGCTAAGGTGTTTTCATTTTTGTGTCAGCTGATTGAGACTGTTGGAGGCTCAATATTCCCCCCTTCCTCCCTTATTTTTTCCTTCTCTTCCACTTCTTCTTAGAGAGTTGCTAAACTCTCTAAGAGAGTGGAAGTATATATGATGTAAGTATCGTGGACGTCTGTGGGCGATGGTAGTCACAATAATATGAATCGTTTGCTCGTTTGCGAAAACTATGATATATAATAAAATTGAACAAACCGAGCCGTGAACAAAGGTTGGAGGAGAATTTAAGCGTAAGCTTTAGTGTAAAGATTATCTGTAGTACAAATTCGGATTTGCGCATTTTTGTTAGTCAGCTACTATATCCTTGTATGACTTCAAAGCAACAAGGAGTTTCTTTACCATCCCATCTCCCTCTGTTACTTTCATCATCATCATCAACATCAGCCCGTTGCAGTCTGCAGCTGGACATAGGCTTCTCCCAAGATACGCCACAGAGCCCGGTCTACTGCTGTATGTATCCAGTTAAAGCCGGCTCTCTTGTGCAAGTCGTCCCGCCATCTGGCCGGAGGACGTACCACCCTACGTTTGCCTTTAAAAACGTAGAAAATTGCAGCATGCTAATAATATTCTAAGACTTTACCATAGAATAGAAAAACTCACACAGAATTCAAATATTTATCCGTAACATCAACAAAGGCTTCGGTGTAAGACCGGGACTTGAATAACTTATCTTTCTTGGTAAGTATGTACGACGGTTTTTTTCCTACGAATGTAACAAATGTTTAATTCAAGATTTCTGTGTTTTCGCGACGTTTTATTGCTATGGCAGATGTAGGTCGATAATCGCGTATATTTTAGATCCTGCTGGGAAGAGGTAGTCAATGATAGTCTAGTTGAAAGGGAAATGGATTGTCTAGATAAACGTTGTGGGTTCGAAAACAGAACACTCATCCCAGACATTTCGAAAGTTACAAGCTATGGTTACAAGCTCAGTGGTTACAAGTGTATTTTTAGTTTAAGACACCCTAATTACAGAAACACAAAATATTCATCTGTTACCAATGAACTCTAATTGGAAGGTACTGCACTTATCATTCGGTACATTGTAGAATCTCTTATGTTCGTATAAAATACAACAAGAATGAATATGTTTATTTTCTAAGTGAGAGATAATTTTATTGAAATTAAGCCGCGTATCAACCCGCATTATCCGGTATTAAGCTCCCATCATCTTTGCATTGTGAGACCATCACTCTTATTTAACAATAAAACGAATTCTTACAGATTTATCCCGAATTTGATTTAATTTTTACATTTTTTAATTTCTCGACATTTCGATCACTTTACAGTTTTCGAAGTCAAGGGGCGGACTCTTATTTAACAAAACGATGATCAATATGTATGTATCACATATCAAAATTGTTTCTATTCTTGAATTCTAGATTCAATTTTATGCGAAGTGATCGTTTGGCTAAACGTGATTTTTTCCAGATTGGATAAATTTCCGCAAATGTTGGCTTTAAGCAATCAAATGATCGGTAATTCTCCAGAAATTGACTTATCGTAAACGAATTTTTCGAGACGCATTTGAAAAAGGATATGGGAAGAAATCGCGACATATTATTCTATTTAGTTATTGTCTCAATATTAACACATTGTAACTGTCTTACCCACATTTATAAATCATAGATTAGTTCTGTCCGATACTAGCATAATTTTACTTATAGAATTATTATATCTCATGAAGTGAAATATAAAATTTCTTTTGACAATAGAGTTTCTTTAACCACAACAAATAAAGAGTCATTATAAATATTTTGGTTCAAACTATATGAACAAAAATAATTAAAAAGTTTTCAAAATAAGGTATTAAAATGCCCTAAAATCTCGTATTCTAATCGATTGACGAACCCAATTTAGAAGCTACCCATCCTATAGTTTTCATTCTATACCTTGAATCTTAATTAAGCTTCGACTTCAATTTCCCTCTCTTTGATGGCACACAATTTCTTTTGAAATCCTTCCACGTTTTACTGCGGTCAATCCGCCAGGAGTAATAGGACCACCGCACATACCTCTAAAAGCATACAATTTCACTGATTCCCATTCGTCCATTTTCTGGAACGCTTTTACCATTCTAACTTCGTCATCCCGCTAATAGTGAATAGTATTCGTATAAAACCTCACTTTACATACCACCCAATCCGTCGGCCACTTTTCACGTATGAAAATGTAAATAGAAAATGTGCGGAACCCTGCGAATGGTGGGCCTTATGAATTATTAAAGAAGCCAGAATAAAATTACACTCCACCTGAGTATCTTGGAATTTTTTTGCCATTTTATTTTCCAGTCGCCCGAATGGCAGCCAATTAAATTTCGTAAGCATTTTCATACATTTTAAATGTGATTAGTTTGTTTAATGTATTTCGAATGAGGGAGAGTAGGAAAAGGGGTTTAGTGTTGCTTTACGTTTAGACTATACCGATGCAAATTTAATGTATTTTTATTTCCTTTCTCTGTGTACTTGAATCTTCTCTGTGTACTATTTTTGAATAGTTGCAGCTATCAAAGGATTTAGAAAACTGCACTCCAAAAATGTATATTTTAAAATACCTTGTTAAAATAATTTACCTTGTTAATTAAAACAAGGTATAAATGAAAGAATACAAAGCTCATACAAATAGAACCTCAACAAAATGTACACTCGATTATCTTCCTATAAGGAGGCCATAATACCAAAGCATGGGACTATTGATTACGAAGTCTCAACTGATAACAGAACCCATAATCGCCCTGATTGAGAACAAAATTACTAGCAGTTAGTCTAATGACGTCGGCTCATTTATTGAGACTAAGTGGTCGCCCTGCGTTAATAAGATTAGAAGTGCTTTGACTGCGAACAAATTTAATAGAGCTGAATTTCAGCGTGATTTTTTTCTCATTTTCGTTCTGAAGTGAGAAGCCGCGTGAATTTTAACGATGTCTTTTTAGAAGCTGTGCGTTACTTCTATATTTGAAATTTGACCTAAAATTGTTTTTATATAAAGTTTGGTTTATCTTCTCAATTCTAAACTGACAGAGAGTAATGTAAGCCCCGTAAATTGGTACTGCGCAGGTACTTTGTCACATTAACGTCCATGTGACTTCAGCTGCTTATTGTCGTTAAAGTAAAGCTAAGTACATAACATAAATATTTTAATATTTTCTCTTAAAATATATTTTTTAAGAGAAACAACTTTTATTAAGTCAATAAAGAAATAAAACAACGAATTCTTACAAATTTTATCGCGAATTATGGGGCGCCCAGTGACCACGAAAACTGTAAATTGATCTAAACGTCGGGACATTAAGAAATGTAAAAATTAAATCAAATTCGCGATAAAATTCGTAAGAATTCGCTTTATTTCAATGTGTAACATTCGCGTAAACCCAAGACACCATTAAGTCAAAAAAGAATTTTCCTACAATTTTTACATAAAAATGATAAATTGCAAATAACATCACAACTTAACAAGAATTGCATAGTCTGAACAATTGAGACATGCTACGGGTGGGTGATGGCTACGTGCGGATGGTGCTCGGCTCCCCTAGTGTGGATCCAGCTTAACCATGTTTGTCTGAAGCTACGTCATTTTGACGTCACCATCATAGCCGCCAAGCGCATTAGCAATTTTCGAGGCAAATATCAATTGATATTACTAATTTCAGGTCAAAATATCAACATTTTCCATTTTTTTATAGCATACTCGTAGGTCCGGCAAATAAGCAAGCAGATCACTTGATGTTGAGTGATCATTGCCGCCCATGAACATCCATAACGCTTGGATCATGAATTTGTTGCAGGCCCATCGAATCGGGAGGGGAGCGAGACGGCAAAGGATGGGAAGAAGAAAGAGGTATTACGAACGGAACGGTACTACTAAACAGTCAGCTTTTTACCACCTATTTTGACAGTCAATTTATAAAACAAATTATGTATAGCAGGTCTGAGTGATTCAATTTAGCCCCCTTATACGTATCCCTAAAGACTACACTGTAAACCCTAAAATATTCGGACGTGCGTTTGTTTATTTATGCAAAACGATCACTCTGCGTAGAGACGGCTCTACCTGTCCTTTTAGCACGGAATATACATGCAGTACATGTTTGCCGACGAAGAGTTGGGTAGAGATACATAGAGCAATGGAGGGACTGAATAAATTCAACACGTGGGATTTAAAGTCGACAGTGATGTCGGGATTGGACCGCTAGGAAATTGGCTCTACATGAAAATCAGGCAAAAGTATTCTCTACCTTTACTGGTTTGTGAAAGTTGAGGTTTTTTTGCGAGCATGGATTAGTTGGTTTGAGGTTTTGTGTTTGAATTTTGATGGTGGTTAATGATTTTTACAAGGCTTTAGTATGTAAAATGTTTATTTTTTTTTCTATGAAACTTAAAGTTTATTTGTGAATAGTAGACTCTAGCTTAATATTTAATAATAATCAAGGCATCATAATCATCTTTTAATAAGTTTTTAATAAAAATCACCAAACCTTTAGCAAATTAATACAAAAATATGTAATATATCACTTAATCATTTTTCCAAACATCATACGATAATAAAGCTATTTTCATGACAAGAGAAAATATCTCCGCATTTTAACCAATTATTTGGCATTGCACGCTATATTTTTTCAACAAACTGTGTTTGCATACAAAATGGGCGAGCAAAGGAACTCAATTTAAATTTTACATAATGCCCGGGATTGTAATTTCCAATATTCTGTATCGGGGTAGTGCTGCCATCTGTCTTGAAACTATAATCAAAACTGAAAGTGGGTCAACTTGTCGAAGTTACTGGGAGTACTTCTCTAGCTGTCACAGGTTTGAAACTAACGTGTACACAATATAATTTTGATACAGCAAAGTTGGTGGTAAGGTATTTGGCTCCGTGTAGCAACCATCGATGATGGTGGAAATCCCCAGTAAACAAACGTGTCAGGTTTTAGGTTAAGCCTGTTATCTGGTTGCCTTCAATACAACGCAAAAGCGTCGACCAGCGAGAGATGTCTTGCCTTTGGATGTTTTAAAAAGATTAATTTTTATGTAAAAAAATTAATGTCACCATTTCAGAGTGTAATGTTTTGACATTTATGATGAGAAACAACCTTGGAAACAACCAAATTGAGTCAAAAACCTCGACTAATGAAATAATAACAATGCATACATGCTTCAACTTTTCCATAGAGGTTCGATTAAAGCAAGAATAAGTATTTCTATGAAGTAGAGATATTTGCTTCGAATACGTGTTCGTATAAACGCTTATCCTTTTTCCTTGTTCCTTTAGAAAGTTTTCCAATATAGAACGTTATTTAAATAATGCCATAACAGATTCTACCAAGTCGGTTACCCGACCAGGAATTCACCCACATTGTTGAATGAACGAAAAAATTACATACTATGAAACTGAAAGTTCAATACGCAAAAATTACCCACTTCAAGCTCTTGACCTCCCAATTATGTGAATCCGAGCTTAAACGTAAACGTTGCCAAGCGACCCGGAATACACGGCAATATTCGCAAATTTTACAAAGAAAACCCTTGTAAGAATGCCAAATGAAACGGCTGTACAAAGCCCCCGTTGGGGTCCCAACTATAAATCATGGAACTGAGGCCTTCAACTGTGATATACACTCTCTTTTGTTTGGTGGGACCTGCGTTCCCATCCTGAAAATGTATTAATGCCATATTTTTCAATTTACTTTGATTTCTTGCGTCGCCTACACTAGGAAGCGAAAAACAAAAAAAAAGGTATTTTCGTGTTTCATGCGAAATGGTAATATTAGTTATGACTTGTGAGTAAAATATTAACCTAAGTAATAATTACATTGTTTTATGTTTTGGTCACCTGGACTTGGTTTTATAAAAAGGGTACCATAAGCCTATCTCATAAATTACAAACCTGACTATAACATATTATTAGAACTAGCTGCGATTCCTATGACCTCTCCATTTTATATAATTACTTGAAAGGCTTCATTACCTCCGGAAGAAAGAATGGACAAAATACCATTCACACTCAGCACTGCCTCAATAAATAGGCCACAATTAGTATTATTACTGAGAAGTTTGTTTCAGCAAATTCCTTGTTTTTGCTTATTAGGCATCACGGAATGTGCGTGACGTATTGCCACAGCTGTGCCTATGTTGTTAATTGCTAATTAGTTCTAGTGTTCATATCTTCGCGCCTGGTTCTTGATATGCCAGGTTGCTCACTTTGGTCAAAGACAGATCGTACAGCGACAGACCACGCATTCAAACCCGGTACTGAGTCAAATGGTCACGCGATAACCTATGCGGTAGCCTATCACAAGTTGTACGTATTAGCAGCCTTCGTGCCGCAGTTGGTTAGACGCCGGCTGTACAACGCGAGGCCGCGGGTCCGATCCCCGCACCGAGACAAAATATTATTGTGATTCACAAGCATTTGTTTCAGGTCTGGATTTTTGTGAGACCGAAAAGTCTCGTAGTATCTGATACCCACGATATTAGACTTAGGATCAAAACTAATCGTATGTATGTGAATACTCGTATTGGATGTACTAAGTACCATGCAAATAACATTTTCTGCATCGTCTCATTTCACAGCTAGTTTCTAGCGTCACTGTATCATCCCATATACATCCCACTGTAGGGTACGGACCTACTCTACAATCGAGAGTACGATTGAGAGTGATTAGGCCATATAATCCACCACGCTGGTCTAGTGTGGTCTGGGGGTCTTTCATACGATTTTACGATCCTTCCTTTATCGTTATAGAGCTTGGTGATTGACTATCAATACACACATAACTCCGAAAAGCCAGAGCTGTGCCCTATGATTTGACCCCGCAATCATCGTGAACATGTTGGCAATCCTGTCTGGTCCGTTACCAACAGGCCACCATGTACTTCAATGCGTCACACTGACTATCAAAATAATAAACTTTGCTGTAAAAATTAATAATTGTTCCTTATTTTCTTCATTCAAAACAAGCAGTTCAAATTTCAAATGCACCAGGACTAAATGAAACAATACAACGCTTTAATAAACTTGAAAAGCTATGCAAAACCGCGGCCGTGCGCTAGTGTATTATAATAACAGTGAAATGTAAATGGTGTTACTCGCTCCGGTGGCGAGGGGCGCGTGTGTGTTGCAAATTGAGCTCTAGAGCTGGTTCACACTAGGATAATACTGGCAAAGGGAATGGCCAAGTTTGGACTCTAGATATTTTTAATCATAATAAGCATCGACTTAAAAACAAACAAATGGAAGAGGTAATCTATTAATCACAATAAAAAATAAAAATTGTTTTAGATGACAAATTCAAATCTTCTTCGAGACTTTATATTTATTTATTTTTCGTTGTTTACCATTACAATGTAATTAAGTAGCGTAGTCATTGTTTATTTTGGCTAAAGCTAAAGGCGTGTACGCCTATCAAGGGCATATACGTTTAAATATTAACATTTCTACTACTACATCTAAAAATATACGATCTAATGTATTATGCTGTTAGTGCACCATTTTAAATAAATAAATAAATTATATACTTTAATGAAAGAAAATAACACTGTAAAATAAAATAGCTGGTGCATCTTCGATCGTACTTACAACAATATGGAAAAGAAGGAAATTGATTACCTATTCAAGTTATGTGTAAGAATCTTTGATTAAACTTGGGACGGGTAGGCCCTGATCATATAAAAAACGAGGCCACGTACCTATTAGTCGCCTAAGAAAGCTCAAAATTTACATAATGTGTTATCAAGACTATACCTTGTGTTACTATCGGAGCCTATGCTTAGTCGATTGGATATCGGATCAAAAATGAGATCCATAAAAAATACAAAGGTTATTGGATAGCTATGGAGTTGTGTGCAAGTGCCGAGTGCTGGCAAGATAAACAAACTTCGATATAAAGATTGCAGAAAATCGCTAGATAGAGACCTATTCTAAGAGATCGCTATAGAGATTGTATGAAGCTATTGTTCAGCAATTGACTTACTGCAGCTAAAGAATACGAGTACTATTCAAACACTCATAATAAGTACAAAAAATCCAACTAAATTAAACCCCAACATTAGTTCCCCATTAAACTATCTAACCTATATGGACTATATGACCGAACTACTCTCAATCGTAAATATTGATCTGGCTGGCCATCCAAATATCTCAAATAAATTAAATATTTCATTGAATTTCGGTATATAAGGGTGTACATACAGCGTGGTGGACTATATGGCCTAACCACTCTCAATCGAACTCCCGATTGTAAAGGAGGCTCGTGCCCTGCAGTGGGACATTTATGGACTGATACAGTACAGTAAACTATCTAACCATGAACTGCTACATTAAATACAAATGAAAACATGGCAATGCCGGTGTGGTTGTAAATCTACGCCAAGTGTTTAATCGATAGGTGCATGCTCATATACGCTCGTATACTGACAACGTGCAGCTGTGGAATCCCAATCGATATTAGTGCAGGCCCGAGCTTCTCCTAAAGCCGTTTTTAATGTTTTGGAAGATTGGATTGCACAGGTAATAGAAATGTGTGGTGAGACGTTAATGTGATTGAAGAATTTGTTAAAAATAATTTGCGGGTGAAGGTTTTCAAATATTGTATTCGAATGGAAATTTTCGTTGTTCTTGGTGTATTTTGCAGGATGTTTTGAATTGTTAATACTTTATTTTAATACTTTCATCTGATTCTGTAGCAACATTAATTTATGAAAAAATATTATTAAATAAAGACACACGGGCCTAACACATAATCATTATATTCATCAACATTATTGAAGTCCTGACAGATACCATCCTCAAGTTTATTTCAGAAAACTTATTAGAAAATCCAATCTCATTCAGAGCGCATTATCCGTTGATTACTTAATCAATGGCTGCTGAAAATTCAGCACAATACAGCAGCAATTAACCCGCAGCAATGCAATTATGGTTCGCGGTAAATTCAACTTGAATGCCGTAGTATAAGAGGTCCGCATCGCATGCGGACCTCATTAAAACTATCGGCGGACTGTGATCCACGTCCCATAAACTTGGGTAATAAAGCAAAGGGCTTTTAGGCGAAACGAGCGGTCAAGACAGGCTCTATAAATAGCTATTTGTTGCCGACCTCTTAACTTTGATGTTGAGGAACGGGTTATTGAAGCGCATCTTGTGATAGAATTGGGGAAAATATTTTGAAAGTGTTCTGAATAATTGACAGACATGATAAGCGACTGTTAGTGGAATCATTGCTAATTTAGCAAGGACAAATGACAGGTTGATGACGAACTGCGGGGCCTCTTGCCAACCCACTTAGCAACCGTGAGGACTATTGGGACATTGCCTAAACTAAAAACTTAATTACATAAGAATATTTGGCTATTGATGGACTTACACCTTCGTTGTGGAAGTTTGGAGTTTTTAGATATGTTTTTTTATCTACGAAATATAAAGGATCGGAATATTGTTCTACCTTTAACTTGAATAGTTTAAATCCTATAAAAAATCAAAGAGCAATTTCATATTAAAATCAGATAAATAACTGTAGATAGTGTGAGTGCTATTATGGAAATAGATTTAAATCGTGAAATTATAACAATGAGTGTCGAGTTTCATTCCGCTAATAGTTTCTATCTAACACCGCATCCACACATACGCTCGAAAATCACAGAGTAGTTGATAACTTCGCTCTTTGTAATGCATTCAACGAAATTAGCTTCTATTTCGACGTCAGATCACACCACAATGGCGTCACGGGTGGATCATTTTCAACTGGCGAAATTAAATTACAACCTTGTATAATTTGGCTAAAGGGGGGTTCGATGGACGACACGATACTAGTGGTTTTCCTGACGATGCTGTATTGGAGGCTATTGTAAATCCAATAATATATTTAAAACTAAAAACGGAAGCAGACTATGTAACCGGTTTTGATAAGGCTGGCATGGTTTTGTCTATTGACGAGAGTTTGCTGATATTGCAGGCGAGTGAAATGGTTTATCTATCAAGAGGTGGTAGGACTCTCATATGCGAGAGGCCGTCTGTAGGTGCCACCAAAATGTGTTTTTCTCCCGCCAAACAGCAGTGTAAATGCACTGCTGTGTTCCAGTTTAAAGGACATTGTAGTCAGAGTAACTACTGGACATAATGAGATTTTTATTTCTTTAAATCATATGTCTCAATTATCATCGTACGTCTCAGGATGGCGAGCACAGTGGAATACCCAGCATTGAATTAAAAATAATTCATGGTGTTGTTTGGTTTTGCTACTGTCCATGAGCGGTCGTTTCGCTTACCATCAATGACAAATGACATGCTGGTCTCGCCATTCATTACAATAAAAAAAGGTTTTTTTAGTCATTTTTTCGTAACCATTTATAAAAAACTTACATCAAATCGTACGTTATGACAATAAGCTTTAGTTTTTTCGGCGTCAGGGCGTTTTCTGCATATATTTTTATTTATTTCCGAAATCCTTATGCTCTACTTATAAATTATAATCTGTATAGGGCTAAACTAGTTTTCCCCTCGTAAAAATATATCTAGAACAATGTATGTCCCATCTAAATTAATCAGCAAATTACCCCAACAAATCTGGCAGTAAACATATTTTTTCACAAGTTAGGAAGGTCACATATTGCAAACATAAATAGTCGCCATAAATTCGCTTCCCACGGCCACCTTACGGTGTTTTTCTCGTGTGACCACTGCCGATGTTCAGTGTTACTCAAGTGATTTATTCCTTCCTCTTTGTGATGGTGTGAATCTCAGGGATTTAGATGCTTACGGCTCAGTAATAGAAAAGTTTGAGACCGAAGTTGAGCCTTAGTAACCTTTAAGGGTTTAAAAGTCGGCTGATCGGTCAGCAGCCTTCGTGGCGCAGTTAGTTAGACGCCGGCTGTGAAACGAGAGACCGCGTGCTCGATCCCCGCACCGAGACAAATGCTTGTGTGAACCGCAACCGTGTCGGGTCTGGGTGTTTGTGGACCAAAAAATCTCTAATAGCTCCTGATACCCACAACAGAAGACTCGACCTTAGTGTGGGGTCAGGACTATGCATGTGACTATTGGGTGTATTTTATTCATGAATGGTGAACAAAATATTTGGTATATTATATCCTGAATAGTAAACTAGGGCACTGCATAAGCAATTACGGCATAAATTCTGTTATGTGAATATAGTGCATGAACAATAAAATTAAATTTGTTTATTAATGATATACGCAGTTGAATACGCGCTACAAAAACATATTACATAAACCGTTGGTATAACATTCTCAGTATTATTAATATACTGAATATCAAATTATATTTGAGTAATCAATCCGTAATTTTAATATGGATTCATTTAGGCAGATTTCCTGCTTATACAAGTACAAAACAATTAATACGCACTAGGCCAACTTGGTACGGCCTAATCTTTCCTTCGAATTCTCGGCTATGGAGCAGGCTCGTTTCTTGCAGTGTGACATATTATATGTCATCATCATTATCCCGTTGTAGTCCATTGTTGGACACTGGCCTCTCCCAAGGTATCGGGCCGTCCTGCGATCTGGCCTGGGGACGTCCCGCGCTACGCTTTCCAAGACGCGGTCAACACTCCAGAAAACGCTTACTCCTAAGTGGCCAGTATAATATGTGTGTGATAATTATTGTAATCACTGAAATTCTCACAATTAACTAACATCGGCTTAATATACAACCAACTCTTTACATACAAATGCCTACATTAATCTTATGTTCTCACTACTCGCTCATACGCTTATAGTACAATATCGATCAGAGGCGAACAGGTAGAGTAATGTAGCATTTGTGTAAGACAGAAAGCAACTTATATCGGTGAGTGCAAAACTCGCAATTATGGCAGGCGGTGACACAGAAAATTAATTCTGTAGACGTGCAACCCGAGCGCCTCGGTCGGCGAGCGGAGGACGTAGCAGCCCACACACTTAGATCAAATATTCGTTTACTGGGGATAGAAAAATATTTAGAAAAAGTAATGGGTATTCTAATGATTGATATTGCTCGTAGATTGAGATGACTGCCTCGGTGGCGTAGTGGTACCACGGTATGATTGCAAAGCTGAGGTCTCGGGTTCGAATCCCGGGTCGGGCAAAGTGATATTGGATTTTTCTATTCATTATTAGCCCGGAGTCAGGAATTTGTGCCCGATATGGCGATAGGCTCGCCCCCTATCACATCGAGGGACGGAATATACAAGGCGAAACGTGGGTGTTCTAGTAGCACCTCTGCCTACCCCTTCTGGGAAAAAGGCGTGTGGTTATGTATGTATGTATGTTGAGATGCTTACGTAATTGCGCGATTAAAATAATGTAGAAATGTTATAAAAAAGTTAATGTAGTTGGTGTACAATCTGGTGCTGATAATTAAATATAACAATATAACAATTGTTCATATAACAATTATTGTGCTTGAAAAATTATTCATTAAAAATCCTTGAGGTTCATTTTTCACATGTTTCAACAGGTCATCAAAGAAATGTTGGTCACTTTGACGCAATATTTTTCTTATCGTATGCTAAAGTAAGTTACGCACATCAACATTCTAAAAAGTGCAACTTGAACTTCGTAATTCAACTTCAAAATATTCATTTATATATCTTAAAAAAATAAAAACACTTTATTAAATTATTCCTATAAACATTGCACATATTGTTAAATGTAAAGACTATGGTACGACTACCTAAGGTTTTTGAGAATCTATTATTTATCTAAAAACGAGATTCGTGGTCTTGATCAAACAGTTTTTCGCTTTCGTATAAATGGAATCATATTCGAATATTCGGTAATAAAAATCCAAATAAAAATGTTAATGTTGAGATGGGAACATAACATTCGATGTAGGTCACGGCGCCTGATAGAAATCTAGAGGCAATGTGCGTTCGTATGCTACGATGTGTTACTATCTAATTTTTGAATATATGGTGCTAAAGAGTTTATATAATGTAAAAGCATATGAGAAAACAATAACCCTTAAAATCATTTAGTCGATAGTTCGATACAGTATTGATCATATAAAAATTATTTCAGAATATGTTTCTGTGGTGTAACTTTAACATATCGGCCGGTCTTTGGCTTTTTTGTTTGAAACCATTGGCTCTCATATCTTTCTGGATAACGTCAAGCCATTGCTTTTTCGCCAACCTCGTGGTCTCGGCTCAACTATGTTGAGGCCGAAGCATACTATGTTGCCAACCTAATCATAACTAATTATGACTAGGTTGGCAAAATAATATACTACCATGTCCCCGTTACTAATAGCGGGGACGTTTTTAACGATAGTTATCTAGTTAATAGAATTAGTATAGTGTTAGCAATGAGCATAATTAAAATCATAAACTATACTTAAGACATCATTTAGCGAATTTTGAAAATGGATAAAAAATATTACTCGTATATCTTTTTTCTAATCTGTAACATGCTATTATAGTATATTGTTGATAATTACAATATTACAATACTACAATATGTCAATCTGAGGATAGATGTAAATTTAACCGTATATTGTCCCAATAAATAAAATAAAATATTTTTTTAACCAAAACCTACACATTCAGACCCACGAACCGTTGAGTTAATGAGAAACCCAAAAATCTTTTCTTGACCAAAACTTGCGTGATTTTGTTCAAAGTATTCGCACCATTATAACACATCCATGGTGGCTACGATTGTTTACCATAACCGTGCTCGTTCGTCGGTCCTCCCTCCATAATATGATACTTAAATTTCCCAGAATTCAACCCATATACTTATCATATTCCTCCTTCCAAGCAAGTCGATACAGATCCCACTATAATGTTCCTATTTCCAACCTACTCAATACAAAATATCATAAATTATTCCATTCACTAAAATGGCAACTATCCAATAACAGGGAACATAAATCACGTTAGAATATCGGTGGATGGGCGACTCGTCTCACGCCCAAGTCGCCGCGCCGAGCCGTTTAAGGTGTTATTTATGGGTTATTTTAATTTTAATTAACAGCCTCCGTTCACTAGGCCGCTCGGTGAAGCCTCTAGACGTTTTCGATGTTTACTTTAATATTTTTTTATCATCGAAGTTAATTAAGTGGCCAGTTTTACTTGTGGGAGTTTGTCTTTAATTTTTATGATCGTTGCTCGTGAGTTGTAAATTAGATTATTATCAGTAATTAGGGTATTAGAATAAAAAGATACAAAACTCTACATCATCTAAAAAGTTGTCCACCATCGTGTACGTTTGTCGATATCCGATAGAACACGATTACTAACACCAATAGTATTCTTCAAAAATTATAAGCATTAAATATCGCCCAAATTGCCTCGGTGGCGTAGTTGTACCACGGTACGACTACAAAGCTGACGTCTCGGGTTTGAATCCCGGGTCGGGCAAATGATATTGGATTTTTCTAGTCATTATAAGGGATTTGTGCCCGATATGGCGATAGGGTCGCCCCCTATCACATCGTGGAACAGAACATACCAGGCGAAATGTGGGGGTCCTAGCAGCACATCTGCCTACCGCTTCTGGAAAAAAGGCATGAGTTTATGTATATATGAATTATCGCCATTAATTCCTTCGAAAACGAAGTGCAATGTCTCATCTTCATCAATAATAATCCTACCATTCCATTTTCAAATAGCAAAGAAATCCCGATCTATGCAAGGCAAATGTTGCTCTAATTCCGCAAATTGCAAACCATTGCATGTAAAAAATGCCTTGGCTTTTGAATACCGCTTTTCTATTACTATTCGGCAGCAGCATTGGGTATAGTATTCTTGCTCGCGTTGATTAAAACACCACTAACGGTTATTGGGTATTTGCTGATGGGTAGCCGGCGTATTTGCTTCCAATAAAGACTGGAGCACGAACAAGACGGATTTTAGATGTTGCTCTGTAAGTAACATGCCTGAGAAATATATCTTATTGTGAGGTATAGACAGATAATTTTACTTTTTATACGTATATATTTTATAATATTAATAAGAGTCTGTTAAATACATTATAATATTTTTTATCATTTATTCATTATACTTTACTGCACGTAACAAAAAACAAAAACAAAAAACAATACAAATTACAATAATATATCTTTATTTTTTTCCCACCAGTTATTTGTGTAACTGTTTTTTTTAAATTTATAATTATTATTTATATTGCACAATATAGAATATCTGCTGATGTTATCTATAGGAATTAATTAAGGAAGGTGAACTGATAATATAAACACTAAAACTTCCTTGCCTTTAACATTCTTTGGATAATTAATATCCTCAATCCTTGAACACCAAAGACTACGTCTAAAAATAAAAAAGTCTGTTTAAAAAAACAAATAAGCCATCCCATCCCAGACATATCGGAATACAAAAGAGTTTCCGCATCAAAATTGCCATACAACAATCTCTTTTATAAAAATGGCGCTGTTGACGACACTTTGTTACTATAGGTATTCGAGCGAAATTGCTGCTGGAGATAAGCTAAATCCTTGTTGGAGGCGGTTGGAGGCGGTAGGAAGCCGGTCGCGCCACAACGCGCCACTTGGTGATAAACATAGCTTTTACCATGAGTTCTCGATTGTAAATTGGCAATGCTAGTACTAGACACTATAGCTCGCTTTATTTTGTAAAGTGAATGTTGACCAGTTGAGCTTTGGGGATCTTGGTAATTTGTGTTAGTAATATTCTTTGGTAGATAATTGCATAAAACACTACGTACATTTTGAAAGTAGAAGATTTCGTGTGATTTAGGTTAAAGCTACAGGATAATTGGTAAGCTCGAATAGGATAGTACCACTATTACATAGAAAATCAAAATTATATAACTTTGCTTTTTAGCTTTGCTGGCGCATTTCCTTCGATAAGAAAAATCGCTGGAGATTTGAAGTATCTATTTAAAATAATAATAATTGAATTTATTATGAGTAAAATACTAATTAAGGATCTATTTATATATTTATCAAATTATTATAAGCGAATGCACAATTTTAATAAGCCTTGGCTGTAAAATAAATATAATAAAAAGTAGGGGTTTCCTGCAATTGTCTGGAACACTGCATATTCCGTCTTTCCTGGTAATATATTATACATATTACATGAGATAAACCAATAAAATTCCCATTAAAAAGTTAAACAAAGTTTTATTCCATTTCTCATCACAATGTGTTTATATAAAAACATTTTATTTCAAATTGAATTTCATAAAGATATTTATTTCACTTTTCGCGTTAACAAAATACTTAATTAACAATATTTTCTATGTAATTTTATAACGTTTTCCTTTTACGAAAAATCATCTAATTGTTTCATTGTTACTTTGTTGTTTATTTCCAATATAGGCTTCGGGATTATGTCGACATTTCCTGTTTTAATAAACATCAGATATTTACTTGGGCAAGGAAAATATAAGACAGCGTGGGCGCGACTTTCATCCTTAATGTATCAATTAATAGTCGCGTCAAAAATAAAATCTACGATACTGTTAAATATTGTTTAAATGCAACGAAAATTTATTTAGTGTGGGATCAGGACTATGTTGTTGTTGAATGTTGGGTGTATTATTTATTTATAATTTACTAAATATTATGTATTCAATAAAATAAAAAAAGCAGTGAAAAAATATGAATATAATCACAGCCAACTCGCAGTGTCAATAAATATCGGAAAGCAATCGAGCTCCAACATTGCTATCAGAGCTATCAAAGCTCGTAAAGTGAACGTTTATATAACAGACAGCTTTGTCTCAAAAGCTTGAACGAAATGCAAATGGCTTCAACGCGGGTACAATACAATGATTTCCCTTGTGTTACACACCGTTTGTTGGCATGCGTGTGATTTTATTATTTCATGCTATTTGTAAAACTCATGTGATAAAAACTTTCTTGCCGTTGCAAAATAATTCTTATTTTGGTAGTAGTAACATACATTTTTGAACTTTTTTATATATTATGTGTTTATAATGTTGTTTTTTTTTTATGTGTACAATAAAGATTAAATAAATGTTATGAGTATTGATCTGGATGACCATTCAAATATATTTCAAATAAATGAAATATTTAATTTAATTTCGGTAGATAAGGGTGTCGTACATTTGTCGTACAATAAACATACATTCCACAGTGACCTGTTGGAAATCATTAGGAGAGGCCTATGTTCAGCAGTGGAATTTCTTTGGCTGATGAATTGGAAACATACATTTTGTTCAAACGTGTGAATAAAATATTTCTAGGTAGAGGTATCCCTAAAAATCCCTATATGTAAGGCCCATTGCAAGGCACCGACCTCCTCTAAAATCGCGAGTACGATTGAGAGTGGTAATGCCATTTAGTCCACCACGCTGGCCTAGTACGGTTTAGCAGACTTTTTCATACCATAGAAATTGTTCTGAATCGCTATGGAATGCAAGTTTCCTTACGATGTTTTCCTTCACCGTTATATTGCATGGTGATTGATGATCAATATACACATGACTCCAAAATGTCTGAGGTGTGCCCCGGGATTTGAACCCGCAACTACCATGAACAGACAGTCGCATCTGGTCCGTCGCCAACAGGCCACCACGTCTTTATATATATTACAATACCGTATACTAATGTTTCCATTTACCCCTCTATGATAATAATTAATATCCTGTTTCTTAGGTATCACAAATTTCAAGTTCATTTACTCACACAAACACCTAGAACCGAAACCTGTTGATCACGCAAATATTATTTATCCATGCAGGAGTCAAAGCAATGGGCCCTCAATTCAGTCAGCGTATTAACCAACTACGCCAAAAACCTGTTTACATAATATTCAAACAATAGACTCGCCACTAAGTGTAGAATTTATTATGGCCCCAACGAAATCTGAACGGGAGACGGGTGAAGCAATTTTAGCTGGAATCAAATCAAATTTATTCAACAAATGAACCGAGATTGGATCTTCGCGATTCATGAATATTGAGGAAATGATGCCAGACCGAATATTTCTGAATGGGGGTTTTTAACGTTCTAAAGATGAAACTCAATGGGGGAATGACTTCCTTGTTGCAATTGCTCAGTTTCGTAATATTTTTATGTGGTATTTTTTTGTTTTAATATTTTTGTTATCATTTGAGGTTTATTAAAAGACTTCGGGATTATTTAAGTGTAAGAGGGATGAGCCAATACTTCATCTTCAGTTTGACAATAGTCTGGGGTCAATTTATTTTGGTTTTGTGATTCTCCATAATATAAAAAACATCATCATCACGGCTTTATCCCAAAAGTGGTAGGCAGAGGGGCATTTAAAAATCCTTTCACGTTGTGTGTTCCGTCTCACAATGTGATTCTACAATCCTAATAAAACAATTACTTCAAAAAAATCTTGATGTATTTTTTTGGTTCGCATATTTTCATTATAGATAATTGACTTAACTTTTAAACTTCAAAAGCTTTTATCTTTTTAAAGTACTGTCAGGACATAACGATCATGTATATAAGCCAAACGCATAATTTACCAAATTGCGTAGCTGCATACCAAAATCGTAGCTCATGATCAATGTCGACCACCGGCGTAGTGTGGGCGTAGCTTTCCGTAGCTGTTACGTAGCAGTAAAAAATGAGTACCGTTAACAGTGTAGGTTGTAACCGGCGTAGCGCCGCGTAGCTTTGTAGTACTTGAACGAAATTGTGTTTATATTAAATTATCTTCACAAACTGGCATCTCTTTTGGATAACGAGTTTCTACATGAAATAATATTTGTAGCGAACGCGTTAAGATACATTTGCATGTTTATTTCTCTTTTATTAAAGAGGAGTTAAATCGAGAAAAATGACGTTTGTGTCAGTTTTTATCCAAAGATTTATTATAAGTGACATTATGGTCTTTAGTCACAATCTTAAGTAAAATACCCGTTCCGTACCTAAACTCAACCTCCGACAGTATAAGTATAATATTATCGTTTTTAAGTAGGTTAAATATTACTCGTAGTATCATCCCTAAAAAAATTGAGATTTTTCGAAAGTCAATAAAAAGTACAGATTTTGTAACTAAAACTAACACCTTTTAGTTTACGCAAAAATAAATAAACAAATAAATAACATTCCAAAAAACCTAGCAATCGACAACATAATTAGCAAAAATAATACAAATAACGCTAAACAAAATTTTCTTTCTTGCTGGAGTGTAAATCATATTAACCCATGAATATAAAATATTAAAAAAAAATACACCCAACAGTCACATACATAGTCCTGACCCCACATTAAGATCAATTAAGTCTTGTGTCGTGGGTATCAGAAGCTTCGAGAGACTTTTCGGTCTCACAAACACCCAGACCCGAGACAAATACTTGTGGGCCTCACAAACATTTGTCTCGGTCCGGGGATCGAACCCGCCGCCTCTCGTTTCACAGGCGGCGTCTAACCAACTGCGCCAAGGATTTGTACGTCAAGATTGTATATTAAAATATAATCAGGAGGTCACGGCGGCTGTCAATACATGATATGTATAGAGTGAGAGATCATTGTCTCCCACTGGTCGTTACAATATTCCTGGTTTGGACGAAACCATATACACACGTGCTGGTCCCGAAACGAGACACATTTTTGCAGGATATAACGGCGGGCTTTTCACAACGATATTAATAATATCATTTTTATTATATTATTTGTTTTATCAATCACTATAACGGTGAAGGAAAACACCGTGAGGAAACCGGCATACCATAGCGATTTGTAAAAAAAATCTGTGGTAAGTAAAGTATGCCAACCCGCACTAGGCCAGCGTGGTGGACTATATGACTTACCCACGCCGAATACACTTTTGTTTTTGTTAAGAAAATAATCTTAAGCCTACAAATTCCTGAGTAAAGCAAGATGCGGTAGTAATGCTAAAAGTATTCTATAAATGGATAAATGATTGAGATCAATCTCTGGCACTCCTCCAATATTAACACTAAACCTGACATAGGCATTCATAGAAGATGGCGTAATTTTATTGTTACGTCACTACTCCGGTGACTCGACTTTGGGCTGGTGTGAACGATCATTTTGCTAATTAGTCAGCTCTTGAGAAATTGATTGGCTGAAATAAAATAACCTTAAGGTCGACTGGGAGAAAATGCCATTAGGCATCAAGTCCGCCTGTACTATTCAAATTGTACAAAGTGTAAAATAAATAAATAAAATATAAAGAAAGCAATATTTACATTTACAAATGTTTGTTTGGCCAACAAATATTTGTGTCGGGTCGGGATATCTGTGAGACCAAAAAGTCTCTCGTAATTTCTGATACCAATGACAAGACTTAATTGATCTTAATGTGGGGTTAGGACTATGTATGTGACTGTTGGGTGTATTTATTTATTATTATTATTTATTTAATAGAAAATTACCTAGATCAACTAGGGCGGTACAAGTGTGCCATATATAAGAGACTTAAGATCTAATGTCTGTGTGGGTGAGGAGCGCAGCACAGTGCATTCAGCGCTAAGATATAATCAGTTTTAAGGCTTCAGCATAATAGCAAGCGTGACTATAATATCAGGCATGGGAACTGTATATCTCATCATACTTGCCAATTTAAAAAAATCTTACAATAACCAGGATTGGTGACACATTACGGTTAATCAGTCGGATTGCTAAAAATCCGACTAATGCTAAAAATGCCTTCCTGAGAGATCCTTCTCCCATCTTTCATCCTATTTACTAAAATTAGTTAACTATCTATCCTTTCCAAAGAGTTTTAGTATTTATGTGTCATTATTGCTTACCATCCTAGCCTTTTCATCATACTACTCCTTATGATTGTATTTATTAGATTTTTCACACCAAATTAACATTCCTATTTATAACCATCAAAATTCCAAAACATTCAACTTCAAAGTCTTCAATCACTCCCACGCGATTCGCAACGTTCACATTTCAAAGCTGTTAATCTCAAGTGATAAAAGCAGTCATTATAACTTAATACGCCCGTAAAGACGACAGTTTACGGAACTAACTGTTTTATTACAGGTGTGGTGCCTTACGAGCCACTTGGGTTACTTATTGCTAGTCATGCGAACTTTATTAGCGTTGTTTATGAAGCTATGGGAGAAGTTGTGTTGTTCAAGATGGTTTGTGCATATAGGTTAAGTAAATGCGACGGAAGTATTTTTTTGTAGTGGTCATTTCAATTTTTGACTGCCTTCGCGGCGCAGTTGGTTGAACGCCGGCTGTGAAACGCGAGGCTGCGGGTACGATCCCCGCACCGAGACAAATGTTTGTGTGAACCACGCGTATTAGTTTTGGGTCTGGGTGTATGTGAGATCGAAAAGTCTTTCGTAGTTTCTGATACCCAAAAAACAAGACTCCATCTTAGTGTGGGGTCAAGACTATGTATATATGGGTGTATTTATTTATTTAATTTGTTAGTAATCAATGTCTTTATTCATTAATAAATTTTGTGATATTGATCTTGAATCTTTTATTAATATGCAGTACTTTATTGCACTGCATTTTACACAAGTATCTTACCTATTTTAGACTATTAATGTAAATAAATATTCTATATATAAATAATTAACCAGAGATTCTTTACATATAGATAATGAATTCTTAGTACTTGGAAATTAAGGTATAGCGTGTACCTTAACAATACCTTACTGTCTCCAGCGTTCCTTTATTTTTTTTGTATTGTATTGTATCAGCCCATATACGACCCACTGCAGGGCACGGGCCTCCTCTACAATCGAGAGTGCGATTGAGAGTGGTTAGGCCATATAGTCCACCACGCTGGCCTAGTGCGGGTTGGCGGACTTACATACCGTAGAAATTCTTTAAAATCGCTACGGTATGCAGGTTTCCTCACGATGTTTTCCTTCACCGTTAAAGTGCATGGTGATTGATTATCAATACACACATAACTCCGAAAAGTCAGAGGTGTGCCCTGGGATTTGAACCCGCGACCACCGTGAACATGTAGGCAGCCGAGTCTGGTCCGATACCACGAGGCCACCACGCACTTATATACGCGTTCCTTTATAAAGTGCCTAATTAACTTAGTGTTACATTGCTTCATATTGTGAAGTGATTTGAAAGCCATGTTTAGACGAGTCATGCTGACTATCATAGATGGAATGTTGTTGTAGGCGACAATTTGTCGTAAGCTTTGTTGAAATTATGATTCTCTTTATTATTCTGAAGGGTATTTAAAGCGAACAACAATTATTTAGATTTTAGAGGGTTATGGGAGAATGTGATGTTTCTGAAGACGACATCAGGGATAGAGCGAAGTAGAGAAGAAGTTTTGAGGAAGTTTTGAGTAAATAATTTTTCGTTATTTTTTATATTTGCCCGACAAAGTTACTGAAAAGCACGCAAAAACACACCTAAATGTAGTGATGTTTAGATCGACTTTCACGATTTTATCTGCATGCCTAAAATCGGATATTCAGTTTTTTATCAAAACGGTACACATTGCTGTATATTTTTATAATTCGAGCTGACGCGGAGGTCCTACCACCCTAATTAAAACGGCTTATCCCGTACTTATTTTGTGACGTCACCTATCTCCAAAAGTCAGTACTTCATTCAAAGCCCATTTTTATTTTTAAACAATAAGGAAAACACTAACTTAGAAATGGTTCAGTAGCTTTTACTTGTTTATAACCATCGTACAAAAATAAATTCTAAAAATAAATTTCCACTTTCGTAATATTCAATCCAAAAGTTATATTGCAGTGTGTTTATTTTCTTTGGATGTAACTTATAAAAATGTAAATCCTGGTATATAGAGTGGAATGAATCGAGACACCCTGTTGCCCACCAGAGATGGCCATGAAACAAGAGTGCTGATGCGGCAGCGATTTAGAATCAATTACTTTTTGTACCTACCTACCTACAGAGTATAATGATGACGTGCATTGCTAATTGTTCAATACAAAATTGTAGCAAAGGATATGAAGTCGACTTTATAAGAAATACTTTTTCTGAGACTTTATTAAGCCGCATTTACACGGGGAGAATGTCTAGAGCCTCGAAGATACGATTATCGTAAGGATATAAAAAAATCGAATCGTGTAAGTATTTGTCAGAACACGATACTGTTAAGCCATAATCGCATACGATTTTCGCCCCAAAACTCTCTCCGTGTAAATGGTGCTTAAGTCTTGATTACAAGACTTGAGCACCATTTACACGCATGCATCCGTATGCATATTAATGCATACGGATGCATGCTCACAGTCTCTAATACATTGTTGGATTTACAATAGCGAGACATATTTGTCTTATTATAACTATAAAAATCTGCAAATAATAATTATTTTTTACTTCATTTATTGAATGTGGTACGTATTTTTTTAACAAAATCTTGTTGTTTACCCCGTACTCAATCAATGTAAAATAAAACCATGCACCCTCACGTATAATCGCTTATCCTATGTCCACACGCAAGTCGTTATGGTTCAGTAACAAGGGAAACTTATTTCTAAATTGGGTATCGAAAGTTTTCTAAACTCGCCTTTGACGCGAATGGTGCGCTTCTTGAAATATCTTCAACGAGAAATTGGTGTGACTTGACGCTTACAGTTGTCCGAGAAAGTGGGAAAAGAATGCATTTTCTTTACAACTGAGATCGCTCGGAAGTTGAAAGTGTCCTCGTTAAAAATAATAAAAACAATAAACTTACTACATGCTGCCTGCAGTAATGACTATACGGTAGCAACACGAGGCATGGTCACATTGTTTTATATTATTTTGACAATGGTCAACTTTTTTTTAATTAATACATTTTGGTCATTGGTCATATCATAACGCTTCCGGAATATAGTACGGAGCTAGTTGCCATCAATCAATACAATATTACAGTTACAGTTATACTTGAGAACGATTAAAGTCGTGAAATCATAAGCGATGCCTTACTGCAGCGTATAAAATTCATGTTTCACCAACTCCAAAAGAAGAAAAACTTCACGAGTGAGATACATTCGTGAATTTGAAGAGATATTTCAAGGCAGCGTCTGCGTTCCATCTGCAAATTTATATTTTTATCGAATATGATTGACCAAATGTCTACGGATGAAATAAATCAAAATGAAAATTTTGCTACTTTTGTGCTTACAACATAGAAAATTCCCGCCTGAAACTTAGCAAATTCATCATTTTTCTTCCGAATATAGTAACTTCAGTTCGCCTATCTTAACTGAGTAATAAACTGTCGCGGGGTCGTGGGGACTATTAACAAAAATGCGACATAATTTCTAACTTAATGGTTCTTATTATAAAATTTGTGCCGACTTTAATTACAATAAACAAGAACAAAATACTTATAAAATTACGAGGCTGACATGTATAGGTATTAAAAAATACAGACCACATGAAACAAGTTTTTGGGACATTGTTCAGCAGTGTTTTCTCGATGGCTGAAGAAATGCAGAGAGAGAGGGGAGATAGAGAGAGAGAGAGGGAGAGAGAGAAGGGGAGAATAAGAGGGAGAGAAAGAGAGAGAGCTAGTCGTTTTATTGTAAGTATCAGCTATACCTTCAAAATATGCAGTGTAGAGTTCCGTATTTTAGAAAAATACCGTATTGTATTTTAAATTGGAACATGTGATTTCAACCGTGTTTAATGTTACTATGTTAAATTCCAAAAACTATTAAATTGCACTAAAGTCTGAATCGTTCAAGAGTTTGACGTCATCGTTAATGCATTCTGTTTTACTGAAACAGTCTATGTAAATGTTGGTGTATTATATTTCAATACTCTATAGTTGTTTGAATATCAAATTCTTACTATAAAAATAGAAAATCCAAAGGTTCACTGGTCCTTTTGAATTTACAGAGCTGAACATATTCTCTACGCAATGTTCCTTTGTGCTACTAATTTTACGGTCTGCCATTTTGTGTAGATCTTTCGAAGCTATTAAAAAGTTATTAAAAAAATGTGCAATGAGCAGGTCATTTAACATTTTATGCAAAGTCGAAAGCCATTCTCTATCAAATCACTTTCAAACATTGTTACCTCACGCGACATTCAACTCGAAGTGCTGAGAATAAGCACCTGGTCCGTAAGTCTCGTACTATCTCAAAGCGAAATGGGCCTAATTTATGTGCCAACTTCGCATTTGACTTTGAAATTTGTACTCGAATACACCTCAGAATTAACGGCTTTCGATTATACGTGAATTACTAAACAAGTAACATTATTATAATGCGGAATTTTGATACTGTTTTTATTGTAATGTATTTTTTGGGTTCATAATATTTTATTTTGAATTTCGTTGTCTCTTGATGAGACTCAAACCAACAACCGTTTGTCATACAGCACGATATGTACCCATATCAAACAAATATTTAAGTTCTTTTTCCCGAAAGAAACTCCTTCAAAAAATGCTCAACCTAAATTAATTCTAGGAGCTCACAAAGACTATGATCTAGACAAAATCAGTGATAAAATGCAAATAAACCTGTAAAACAACCTGCAAATATTGCTAAAGTCGATTATGGACCTGTAATAACCCCTTTAGTACAGAACAGGTAAAATGGAGTACAAAATATCCACTGACAAGTTCCACATCAATAATCCACTAACGATTACGTTCGTCATGAATTTGATTATTAATTAGGGAGCGGAGCGGGAACCGTTTAATTTGGCCCTTGTCGGCTCTCGCTGCCTCCGTATATTGCTTTAAGGGGAAATACTTACACAGTTTCTATTTATATATTTTGCAAATTGTAGACTAAAAGCCAGAATACTTAGTGTTAAATTTCTATAGCACGTGACCTGAGATCGTGAGCGTCGCAATAAAATAGGAATCGCTTTGTACAGGATAGGAAATGTGGCGTGCAAATGTGGAGGCCTGTAACCAGCAGTGGGTTGACGTGAGCTGATATAGATAGATAGATGTGAAGTTAATTAACCCGCACTGGGCGAAAGTAGTGGACTGTGCCCTCTACCCTCTCAATCGAAGTCTTGGTTGTAAAGGAGACCCATGCTTAGCACTGGGTTGATCATGAGCTAATACAGTACAATATTGGATATTCATCATCATGAGCCTTTTATTGTCCACTGCAGGATATAGGCCTCCTCCAAATTGCGCCATTTCACCCTGTCTTCCGCTTGTCGCATCCAGCATCTGATATTGGATATTAATATCAGCCTAAAAAGTAAACATCCTACACAGTGGTAGGTAAAGAGGTCGTCATAGTAAGCTCTATGAGTCTATCGCAATCGGAATTCATTATGTGCATATCTAGTTATTCAGGCTAGTAAAATTTTCTTGATTAGCAGTATATATCCATCTAAATTGGATGGAAACTCTTCCTAATATTAAATGACAGATTAACCCCTTAGTTTCAGTTAGTTTCTAAAGGCTGTTAACCGTAAGGCCATAGTCCTGATTTCCTGGTAAAGCGATTGGTCAGGGATTAATTATAATCCACATAACCGAAGCTTTTAAGCTTTCAGTTTTAAACTAAATCCTTTTGCAAAGTACATACAATGTATAGGATAAAGGTGCTCACTATATGCAATAGGATTGTTGTATAGAAAAAGGCTAAACAATTGCGTTTATTTTTATCTGAAGTATTTTCAATTATTTATTATGTCAGAAGATAAATTCATTTTAATAAAAAGTCCTCCCTCATTTCTACTGATATAGTTGCCGCGAAACAATGTTTCAATGAAAGCGTAAAAAAGCGAACACTTTTAATTGAAATTGAAATAAAGTCAACGAAACTCATTTCCTTTTTTTTTTAAACTCATTCATTTTTTTCTTACGCTAATCTTTGTTTGTTCCTTTACCATAAAATAGTTGACCATTTTTCTACTTAGCGTGTTTTACCCATATTGATTAGTTCAAGTGCTTTGAACACAGGATTCTTTTCTACCATGTAATCATATTGATGTCTGAGTTCCCTTTTTATGACAGAAAATTGGCAAAAAATCTATCCGGTGTACTCCCTAATAAAATTGCGTTGCACACATCATTAAATTCATTCCCACTTTGACGTTCCAGAAAAAAAAGTAACAAACACTGACAAACTAATGAGAACAATCTTCACCATCAGCCCATTGCGGTCCACAGCTGGACATAGGCCTCTCCCAAGGTACGCCAAAGAACCCGGTCTGCTGCTTTATGCATGCAGTGGCTGCCGGCCCTCATGTGCAAGTCTTTCTACCATCTGGCCAAAGGGCGTCCCACGCTACGTTTACCAAGACGGGACCATTCCCGTCTTGTTCTCAATCCATATTGGGAACAATAATACTGTTATAATAAAGCCAAAAATCTGACGTCACCAAAATCGAAGCCCTCCACTTAAACATCGCGAAGGTATCTCACGCTCACGAGATTACTGTAAGCTGCCCTTAAGGGATAATTTACGTAACGTCCACGCTCGGAACGGGGTGTCTTAAACGAATTACCAAATTAACTTCAGCCCGTCGCCTCGTTTCACTCTTGTCGTTTCTGATTACCTTGTGTTTGGTGCTGATGTTGTTACCCGAATGGTTAATGTGATGTGATTTTTAGAAGTTAAATTGGGTTTGTTTAGTTTTGAATTTGGGGCAAGTTGTGATACAGATGTTATGGTGGAAGGGAGTGCGATGTTGGACAGTCTGGGTAGTAACCCTACGTAAATACAAATGTTTATAATTCACGACGGTATTTTTGTTAATTATCGCTTAAGCGTGAAGAAAAACATTGTGAGCGAACTTGGGTGTATGACGGACCGTCAAAAGAACTCAGATAAATTCTACCAACCGATATTAGTTTGGTATACTAAGGTCTTACTCTAGACGTAAAATTGCGGTATCATAGTAGAAAGGCAAGTGCCCTGACCTGGTTTATTTAAAAACATCTATGGTGAATTTATTTTTGATCTACATTTCATTCAGGTTTGGTAATACATATACATACACACAGCCGCCTAAATCCCGGCAGAGTTAGCATTACAGTTCGCCGAGCATCTCCCAATATAGTGATTATTGCTATTAATTTGAGCCAATAATATACAATTATTGCAGTGTTTGGCAAACTGTTGTTCGAAGAGCAATGACCTCAGAATAGCCATTGGTGCGCCTCAGTAATCCCTAAAGGGTTGTTAGAGACGGCCGAGATATTCCAAGCAGCCGTATTTGGGTTAGTCGTGGGTTAATAACCATGAAAGTAAACTGTTACAGAATTGTAAAATTAAACAGGATTATTAGTGATTATTAGTGAAAAAATAAAAGAAATATACGTAATAAGTACGTGGCTGTAACCTTAAATTCTAAAGGCTTGGACTAAAGTCAATCCTTCGCTCATCCGAGTAATAATAAGGCCCTATGAATTGGATTGCACAGTCATTTTTATCACGAGTATTGTAGTCACTTCGTTCTTATGATATAAAAAGCAATAAGTAAGCCGTCTTTGCCGTCCGAGTAGAGTTCAGATTTATGACGATTCCTTCCTATTCCAAAAGTCTCATTCCATATTTTTCACCTCGACAAATCAAAATATCAAAAATTGTCGGAATAACTTTACTCTAACTGCCTTATGGAAGCATCAGGACAAAATGTCATTCGGACGTGTCATGGGCACGTGCGTCGGCTGTATAATTGCGCCCTCATCACTGTCATCCCGTTTTTCAGGGGCTGTTAGTGAAAATCTATTTTTCACTCGCTAGCTTGATGGTTATAAGAGGAATTCGAGTGACGAAAGGAAATTTGAAATGAATCTTTGTTTGTTTTATAGTTGTTCAATATGTGCTAAATCCATTTATATTTTTTTTTATGTATGTTATTTTGTATAATTTGTATTGTATGAGTCCATATACGTCCGACTGCAGGGAATATACCTACTTTACAATCCAGAGTACGATTGAGAGTGGTTAGGCCATATAGCTCACGACCTGGAATTGTTTTGTATAATAATTGCTTCAAAGCTATTGGCGTACTCTAGAAAAGAAATACTATTAAAAGATAATTCAATAATACGGGAAAAGATAATGAGATGAAAGTAAGTGCAGCTCCTTATGCAATGAACCATTAAAATATAAATTGGATTCATCAACCGCTTACGCGTATATTTTAGAATATAGTTATGTACTGACATGCGTATAATATGTAGCGTTTCTCCTGAGGCAAAAAGCACTAAAACATTACAGAATTTAAAAAAAATATCGGAAGTTATGTTTTGAAATTACGAGTAGTAGCATAATATTCATTTCAGCACGCTGTAAATTTCCCATTTCGTGTGTCATTTGCGTTTTAATTTATAATTAGTTGTGATTCAAGCCAATCTAACCTCAGGACTCCATTAATTTTAAAAGCATAATATATGTTTGTAGCTAAAACGTTTCAATTAAACAGTGGCCGTGAGTTATTGCTGTGGTCCGTGCACCGCACACGTCACGGCATCCATTTTGCAGATTCCAATACCGTCAATGTGTTTCATTATAGATAATTGGAAATATTGTGAATATGCACAGGTAATGTGTAATGGTAAGTGCATGGTGGCCTGTTGGTAATGGACCAGAAGCGGCTGTCTATATGTTCATAGTGGTCACGGGCTCAAATCCCAGGGCACACCTCTGACTTTTCAGATTCATGTGTTTTGATAGTCAATCACCACACACTATAACGGTGAAGGAAAACATCGTGAGGAAACCAGCATATCATAGCGATTTGTATAAATTTAGTCGTGTTATATTTATTAATTCTATGGTATGTAAAGTCCGCCAACCCGCACTAGGCCAGCATGGTGCACTATCTGGCCTAACCCCTCTCTATCGTATCCTCGATTGTAGAGGAGGAATGATGGACTTTTGCTTCAAATTCTTTATCAAGAAACAAATGTAGATTTAGCCTCTGTGGCGCATTAGTAAGACGCCGGCTGTGAAACGAGAGGCCGCGGGTTCGATCCCTGCACCGAGACATATGTGTTGTGAACCACAAGTATTTGTTTTGGGTGTGGATGTTTGTGAGACTGAAAAGTGTTTCGTAGCTCCTGATACACACGACACAAGAATCGATCTTAGTGTGGGGTCAGGACTATTTGTACGACTGTTGGGTGTATTTATTATTATTTATTTATTTATCGATAATTTTTCTAAATTTAAGAAGGGTTCTACATTTAGGACATTAAGTAGTACTTTGTACTAGGCCCCCTTAAGGCACCATTCACACGGGGAGAGTTTCTCTCGACGAGAATCGTATGCAATTATATTATAACCAACATAGATAATCATATTCTGACTAATGTTTACACGATGCAATTTTTTTATCCTTACGATAATCGTATCTTCGAGCCGAGAAATTCTATCAGTATAAATGGGGCTTTAGAGTTAGTCATACTACAGTGAGACTATAATTATACATAATATCAATAACACGTGCTCGGCATTGGGCAATTACGGGCCGGTACAGCGCATCATGAGAAATTTGCCCATCCCTAAATTCATTCTGATAGATGTTCCAAACAAAGATCACATACATAATAAAGCATCAATGTCCGAAATTCGCATTTGCGAATATTCAACTACGCAGAACATCCGTGACCATCAAACCCTAAATACCAACAATACCGTGTTTATGATAAAACGCTATTTATATCGTATTAAACGTACAGTGGCAACTGGAGACTCTAATGTGCTTGGATGTCGTCCAACAGTTCAATGTGATGGACCAATGTCGCCTCTCGTATGCACTTCCTGCTTGCGTGTATGAATTTGTATTAAAATAAAGCAGACAACTATTTTAGTTTGAATTAGTGAGGCGTTACACCAGGGTTGAGTTATGTGGTTTGAAGGACGCGTGTTGTCTCATTATACTGAGAGTTATTTGAGATTAAATTTCTATTGAGATTAAATCAAAATCATGTTTCCGAAATCAACACAAAATTTGATTTGTGTAAATTGCTCAGCATTTTTAAGATGTCACAAGAGCCATTGCCAAAACAAATAATCTGTGCTTCTGTGTACAGTCATCCTTAAACCTCCATTCTGATAATAGCAATATTAGACTTTACTACAGACTAGTCGCATTCAACTATGGCCTAACCCCTCTTAATCGTACTCACGATTATATATGAGGCTCGCGTCCTGCAATTGGACGTATATACGCTAATACAGTACATTACTCATAACAAAGACCTAACCTTTACACATCCCAACTGAATCATGTCCAACAAAGAGATAATAAACACTGCCATCCAGGTTGAATCGCTTAAAGTTTTGAAATTAGTTGAGTCACCAACAATGATGTAGGGCTCGAGACTAGCCGTTCAAATGCAAATCCTTGGTGATTTATGTACTCAACGAGTTTCACGTAAGACACCGCATAATGGAACTTAAATATATCATAACTTTTAATAGAAGGTATTTTAATGGAGTATCGCGTACATATGTGCGCACTACACACGTACATTAATACCGGAGAAAACCAATGAAGCAAAAATGATAATGTAACTGCATATGAGTGACAGAGAGAAAAATAAATAGCGCTACGTGTACCTCTATTTTAGCTGCGCAAGATTTGTTCGAGCTGTCTAGTTTTTATAATGTTTTAATGATTATAACACAATTATTACTCCTGTTGGAAGGCACTCAGCAAATTGAAATACGCGCAGCGAGTCAATACGGAAATGAAAACAATGCAATAATGATTGATCAGAAATTGAATACGTCAAACCTACTCACCGAAGTCCAGTTCTCGTAACTACATGGTCTCCGACGATAATGCTGGTCTCTGCACCCACTAGACACCGCAAAGCACAAAATAGTCCACGATAGACGAACGAACTACACTTAAATCCGAATCGGCGGCGGAACACGCGCCATGCGGAGTGCACTCGACACTCGACAAATATGACGATTGACACAACTACCCTCCTCAAAAAAAAACAAAATAACAAATACGAACACTTTAATGTAAAACTATAGCTTCATAACATAAACTCAATTAATTATAATGATAATAAGAATGCAAAATTGGAGTATTCTGCTGATTAATTTAAAATAATATTATAAACAGGAATGATTTGATTGTATGTTAGCATTGAATAGGTTCTAGAATTACTGGACTGATTTTAAAAATTCTTTCACCGTTGGAATCCTACATTATCCCTGATGAGCATAGGATGGAAAAATATCTGCACCCAGGCGAAGCCGAGACAGGCCGCTATTTATTAAATAAACTGATTTGTGAACATCACAGATCAAAGGAAAAAAAAATAAAAATAGAAGATCTGAATGAACGAGCCTTACCTCCCAGCTAACCTTGTAGAAGCAAATAAGATTGTACTTTGTCAATTCCAAAATATCTCGAATATTCTGTTTTATTCACATGTATAGCCACTGAACCGTTTTTAGACATGACAAGTGATAAATTGGTGAAAGAGGCTCCATTCGCAAGTTTTCAATGGGCAATTTAAAATTTGCATACGAAGATAACCATTTTGAACTCTATTACGAAAGGTGTAAGACTTATATAGCTGTGGCAGACAATATAACTTATGCATGTTAAGCGAAGATTTATGTTTTTTCGAAAACGTCGAACTGGACGCACCTTTTTGTATAGAATTGTAGTTGCGTGATATATTGGTAAACAAAATAGATGGGCTCGCAATAGCTCTGTCGAAAAATAGTAAAAAAATCTGCAACGACAGGTTCAATTGCGAGGGTGCTAACTTACTTGAAACTTTAATGCCATGGCCTTAGAGTATATTTTAGAGGCCGACATTATTTTAGCCCTGTTTTATTTTTCATTTGTGAACGAAATAGTTAAATGTCATGTGAATTTGTTAGATCTATTGTTAGAGCTTAGATTAAATTTGCTTTTTTAGAAAAAAAGATCATTGTTGTGAATACTATGCTTCTTCAATATTAATGAAAATTTTAGAAGTTATGAATTACTAACAGTATAATATAATATGATCTGATTAAAGATTGCTCTTTGTCGCGTGAAAACTTCAACTTCGTAGATGGTTATATTTCTTAAAAACATTCAATAAAACTAAACAGCAAGTATCAAAACCAAGTCACTGGAAATCTTAAATTCATCCGTGAAATTCTGCTAACTGAAGATGATAATGATACCAGCAATGATATTTATTCTACGTTCCAGAAATAATATTTCTGACCAAAAAATATAGAGCCAAGTTTAAGGCTGTGTTGATCTATTTATAAATTCTTTCCTCTTACTTGTCGGTATCACTCTTGACAGTGGTGTAAATTCCTTAAAACTATACAAAATCCTGCGAATTATTCACAAACTCCTATGAATTATTAAAAAGAAATAAGCGCATGAAACTTGAACCGATCGATACCACATAAAAACACATCAAATGGCGAGCTGGCCATGGCGTTACGTAAGCCTGCATCGATCGTCTAGATCGGCTACTTGCTTCTGATTTATAGGTCGAACTTCCAGCTAAACGAAGTTTGAGGTTTGACTTTGAAAGTTGAACAGTGAAGTTTAAAGCTGCTATGTTTAAGATATTGACTGGTTCGACTTGGCTGATTTTGAAGAAAAATACAAGAATATTGTCGGTAATATCTGGAGCGTCCGTTTTGCTTTTGTGTTCTTTATTGTTGTATAAACGAGTATGGCAAGGTTTGTGCTGAATAATGTTACGACTGATGGAGATTCAAGGGATACAGAAATAAAATAATCAAATTATTATACGAAACATTTTCGTTTATTTTGCAAAAAGCACATTTTATTACATGCACATATTAGGTGTTTCACTTAAAGGTTAAAATCTCGCCATGCATCGTTTTATTTAAATAAATTAAACAATCAATTACAGGATTCAACGAAATTCAGCGTTCAAAATTAATGAAAATATTTTTACATTTCATTTTCACTTCACGAATTGCAGTCGAAATAAATACTGACGTGATTAAATACTGGCCGTTTATGCGTCTGGAAATGTAATCAGATTATCTTCGTTTCATTGAATCCCATACATGTTACGTAATAGCAATAATAATTACAATATTAATTTATTAATTTCATCTATATCACGTGTGATAATCAAATGAATATGTACATCACTTATTAAATAAAATGTAATTTTAATGTTTTGTGATTTTTATAAATTATTATGAGCAAAACAAATTATTCTACTTATATTAAATTGATTTTGCTATTTCATTTATACTGGAAGAGTTTGATCGCGTTTTACGGCATTATTCATAGACTGATTTAAAACCTACTATAGTTAACGAATGTTTTGTCCCTTTCGAACGATTTTAAAATTCAGTTTGAACGAGGCAGACAAAACATTCGATAGCTGATATGGGTTTTAAATCTATCTATGAATAACGCCGTTAGTGTTTGGAGACACAGGTATCGTGTGTTTTTGGTTCATAATTATCACTCATATTACTTTACAGCTAACCTATTTTTGATCTTTCATCTTGCAACTTCTAAATGACAACTATTTGAAAGCAACTCGTCTACTTATATCCTAAGTGTTAATCTTCTTAATCAAACTCTTCCAAAAACATTCAAAAGTATCATAATAAAAAACCAACAGCAATTGAACTATCACAGACAAACAATATGACATTAATTGTAACAAAACACATTGACTATAGACGATAGCAAATAATTTTCCATCACATACAGCTATACAGCTGATCTTAAAGGCTGGAAACAAGCTATTCTAAACACGGTCTACTTACAAATACGCTAAATCCATTTTAATTATAAATATTGCTGTTTTCTAAATTCCATTACTAGCCGTGGCGATGGCCCGACGATGCTATAAAAAGCTACAGGCTCCTGCCTGATGTCAGACGTAACATAGACACTTAAGCGATAGGACAACAATGTGGTATGAATAGGGATGTAGTAATGCCTTCGATACTTTAAGAGCGGAGTATTGATTTCTTGACTTTAGCGAGGCAATTTGCGGTTTGTAACAAGAAAGGGAAGCGAAGATATTGAGAAGGGTAAAACAAACAATATTTAGCAATCTGATTTCACTAAAGGAACGGAAATTAAGAAGCAAAATATGGTGATTTTTTTTTATTGTAAAAAGACGAACTGCTGACATAAATTAATGGAGAAATTATAAACACGAAAATAGAAAATGTGTATAATTCGGGAAAGCTGCCTGTCTGTTTGGAAAAAGGGTTGAACTATATATTTCAGAATTTAAATTTCCTCCTATACAATGTAGGTTCTTGCAATATGTTGCAACACATACATAAAATATTTGAAGAAAATCATCATTAACATGATTATGCAACATTTTATCTCGCGGTCTTTATTGCAATTTGTATTCAATCAATTGACCACTCCTAAAGTATCGATCATTGCACATTATCACGATATAATACGCCCCAAGTATTAAAGGAGTTTGTAACATCTAGTTTAATAAATTTCAATACTGAGACTATATACATACTAATATTAATTCACAATTTCCGCTACAGACACCGCTAACAGATATCAAGGAATCAAAGATCTAGCGAAAGAGAGAACAAATAACAAAATACAATGGACGGATTTTAAATGAAATTAAAAAGATTAAAAATCAAATGTATTGGAAATAATGCAAAAATGTTTTCTGAGATTTAAAACAGTTCTTTCATGAAATGTAAACGAGATTGAAACAAGAAGTATTATATTTGAGTTATAAATTGTAATTACCTCGAGTGATTACATCTGCTACATTAGAGAAACGTAGCTTTTAAAATTTACAAAGGCCCTCGATTAAGTAATGAAATATTCCAAACGCGACACATCGAAGTATAGTTGTAATATCTAAAGAAGTCACAACCATTTATTATTACTTTTTTTACATTTACAGCCTGAAGTGACAATTATACATACAATGTCGGGCACTATACAAAGTTGGGCACAATTTTATTACAAAATAACACAATTAAATTACACAGTATTTATTGCTTTTATTATACGAACGAGTTTTAATTTATTTAAATGTATTTTAAATACAATTCATTGATACATTTTGGTTTAATTATTGGCATTTACGTTTCATTATGCCCAACACTGAACACTAAACAGACACTAAAATTGCTATATCATATCATATATTTTTTTATACATCTAAACATTTCACATACATATTTTTGAGCCTAATTACTTATTTAAAAGGAAGACACATTGAATTTACAATAGCTATTGCCTGAAACAGGTGTTTTGGAAACGTAAATTGATAAATTAAATTACACTCAAAACAATTAAATCAAAAGTTTCCAAACCACCCAATTCAGACTTCACGAGAATGTGAAAATTTAAAGATAAATGAATAAGGACACTGGGAGCATACAGATAAATATTTTCTAATAAATAACGTATAATGGATAATCACGATAACGTTTATAATTAAAACGAATGAACTACAATTTTCTGCCGTCCACTACAAATATAGAATGAACATTTCATACATACATAAACAAACTCACGCCTTTTTCCCAGAAATTGTAGGCAGACGTTCTCCTGCTTACTACCAGGATCAGCCACGTTTCGCCTTGTCTGTTCCATCCCAGAATGTGATAGGGGGCGACCCTATCGTCATATCGGGCACAAATTTCTGATTTTCTATTCATTATCAGCCCGGAGTCCTGACTTCGGGCTGAAAATCCAAATCACTTTGTCCGACCCGGGATACGAACCCAAGAACTCAACGTTGTAACCGTGCCGTAGGACAACTACGCCACCGAGGCAGTCAGTTATTCAAAAATAACATTATGTTAAACTACTATGCAGATTTTTTTATGGCTCAGTTTGAAACATTTTACACACAATTGCGAAGCGAAATCTACTTCTCTCTTTGTCAAAGTTTGCCTACTATTGTATCTTTGAAGCTCTTCATTATTAATGTCTTCCTCATCCCTAAACATCATAATATTCGAGATTACAAAATCCAAAAAGGAAGTTAAATTACTGCATATAGTTCTGTAGAAAATATACTCGTAGTCCTGTGGTAAGGATATCCTTCAATTCAGTCCCATCGTCACAACCTAAGACACTCTTAGCAATATTATACTCGTACTTTGCGTTACATGAAGCCATATTAATATCACTGAAGATCCTTTCTAACAGTTAATAGATATGTTCAACAGTATCGTATTAATTGGGTCAGTCGCTAATCTAACGCTAATACAAACTTTCTGATTATGTTAAAGGGACCGGAGGTGACCCTGACTGGAACGTTGTTTGGGAAGCGAATCGGTAATGCGATCACTAATCTTAATGGCGGGGTGGAAACCGGTTTGTCCAATGCGGATGATGTGTCATTTATCTTGAACTATATTTCGAAGTGTAAGTATTTTTTCTAATTGATGATTTATAGCATAATAGGTCTTTTCACTTGTCAATCATTTATTTAAAAGCATTAGGAGGACTAAAACAAGAGTCACAGATGATAGAAACTTGTTATTAGTTCGTGCTCACAACACCTGTGAAATCGTACAAGCATTGGTGGCTTCTGAAGGGGAGCCATTAATTCAGAGAACAGTTCGCTCGTTCAAGCATGTCACGGTTAGGAAACTGCATGTGGATGCCATCGATTGTACAATAACATTCAATCATAAGGCAGCGTTTTCAATGAAGCGGAGACGAGCTGAATGGAGATTTATGGGAATCGACTAATCATATTGGACCAATGGCAGCATAGGTGTTGTACCTATGACAGCCTCCATGGCTCAGTTAGTTCGACGCTGCGCCGGTTCTAAAACGAGAGACCTTGTCTTCGATCCCCGCATCAAAACTTGTGTTCTTATTATGCCTAAAAGGAGACTACCACACCTAGACAATAAGATGAAATGTTTGTAAAAGTAATAAAGATATTTTTATTTTTTTTTTTTTTTATTTTTTTTTACATATTTGTAAGTCACAAGTATTTATTTCAGATCTGGGTGTTTGTGACGTCGAAAAGTCTTTCGTTGTTTCTAATACCTTCGTTACAAGACATTTATGTTAGTGTGGGGTCTGTAGTATATATGTAACTCTTTGGTACACGAGATTAGGCGAATTCGATACAGCTGCGTTCTGCTCGTCCCCACTTCAGTTTAAACCAGCCATAACACTCTTTTGGACACAAATATACAAACAAATTAATTACTGGAACGTGTACGTATTGAACTTTTCTGAACATGACATCAGCAATATCCCATGAAGCAACGTTATGTCTAAAGTTGATGATGTATAGCTCAATTAGAATGGGAATCGACAAATGGAATTTGTTTTTGTGGGTATTTGATGTGTAGAATGAAACTATCATAATCCAATAACTATTGGACTTTATAGACAGCCTCCATGGCGCAGTTGGCTACACACCGACTGTGAAACGAGAGACTACGGGTTCTATCCACGCACCAAGACAAATGTTTGTTTGAACCACAAGTATTTGTTTTGGGTCTGGTTGTTTGTGAGACCGAAAAATCTCTCTTAGTTCTTGATACCCACGACACAAGACTCGATCGTAGTGTGGGGTCAGGACTATGTATGTGACTGTTGGGTGTATTTATTTATTTATGATTCCTGGCTACAGAAAAATATAGTATTATGAATGTAGTTAAAAACTTATTCAAAATAATTAATGCGTCATTCGTACTTTCTAGAACATTCTAGGACACTTCGTAAATAATATGTATATCTATCTATATAAACACAGGACGGCAGAAAATCCATCTAGAATTTAAACAGACATTCACAGTGCCACACAGTACGAAGAAAAGCTGAAAGGCGATCACAAAGGTTAGTGATGTTAGATCCCATTAATATACAAACATGTACATAGAAACGACACTGACACCAATCTAATCGGTTTTGTTACAACGTTAATAGTAGCACATCAATTAATTATTTTAAAAATCTTTTTTTTTTCTCTATTGAAGCGTTATTTGTCCCCATTATATCGTATCTTCCTAATCGAATTTTATAAATACGTCCTATAATTATACCTATACTAATCTGTCTATATGACTGATTCAAATAATTTACGTACAAAATCATGCAATACAAAATTAAATGAATTCGTTTAAATAATATTTTGCTATTTACAAAAAATAAATATTTATTTACAATTAAGCAACCATTTTAAATTATATTTAATTTACCTAAACATTTCATAATTTCAACAAGAAAACCCAATCGCATAAAATTATATTTTAAGAAATAATTATATTGTACTATTTACGATAATATATTATATAATATTGCACTAAAAATGTATATTCTAGATCCTAATTAATTTTATTCTATCCTTAAATAATTCAATCTTAGAATATTATGTTAAACATAAATTATTACGTTAATTAAATTAAACTAATATGTACAATTTTGGCCTCATTAATGTAATTACAATTAGGCCATAACACACATTATGCTAGATTACACGAAATTACATTTTTTATTTGGTTAAAATGTTTGACTCTATACACTTCACTATGGAATGATCCTATGAACATTTAGAAAAGAGTCACAATTTTTACAAGGAATAGGAAAAATAGTATTTTAGTACATGTACGTATTTAGAATGAACATATTTGTGGAACACACTTGTAATTTATTTCAACTATACACCAATACATATGTATGTTTTCCGATTTAAAATACTTATATTTATACATACAAGTCAAATATAAGCAGATCTAAATGTTTTTCTCATTCCAATACGCAATTAAAATATCACACATCTACAATTCAAACAAATAATAAATTAATTCATAAAATTACGTATTGTATTATTTGACCAGAATCAAGGAAAACAAACCGCTGTGCTGACATTTACACTAAACTATGTACAATGATCTAATTAGACGAACTTTATGGATTTTATTCGCTGCAAAAACCACTAATCATTTTCTACACTTATTTATATTGGCAGATTTTAACCTCAATGTATGCCATCCGATACAAATCCCTAAATTTCATATAATCACCACTATTGACAATCTACAGTACTATACAATGGTAAAACATTACGTATCTTCATATTTACACTAGCTGAGTCATCAGTCACAAACTTGGAATACACGTAAGTACATACACCGATCTACTTCGTTGAGACTAGGCCTCTCACACGGCAGTCACTGCGCGGTTCGGCGATATTCAAAGGGACGCGAGGTCCGAAGCCCTCCGAGAGGGCACTGGGACCCGCAGCTGAGCAGAACCTCTTCTATCCAGCCTCTCCATCGCGTCCAAATCTGACGCGCTTCGCCTGCAGAAACTGCAGAAGGCACATGCCAACGTGTTCTTGAAGGCGTTGCGGAAATCTCTGTTGAAATACGCGTATATAATAGGGTTCAACGCAGAGTTGAAGTAACCGGTCCAGAACATGATGACAGTAACCACGTCAGGACACTTGCAAGTATCGCACAGCGACGTTGATACGTAATAGAGAAAAAATGGCAACCAGCAAAGTATGAAGGCTCCCATGATAATGCCTAAAGTTCTGGCAGCCTTATGTTCCCTCTTCATTTTGAGGATGTTTCTATCTTTGGTAGGTGTAGTGGCGTTGATGTGCAAGGCTCCATTTTTGTCGCCAACTTCTCGAGAATGTCGGTGCATTAACATCGCGTTGCCAGCCCTAGCGTGCAGGGCTTTCTCCTGTCGATTTGCCTCCTTGAATATAGCTAAGTATGTGAATATCATAATGGTGCATGGAATCCAGAATGATATAGAGCTTGATATCACAGCGTAGGGTTTGTTCACTTTAAATTCACACTGGTCACTTTGTTGCACCCGAAGGTGGTCACTAGTAGTGTACCAACCCATAAATATCGGGACGTAAGATATCGTGATAGGACTCAGCCAAGTCGCTGCTAACATTATGAACGCCATCTGAAACAAGATTTCATATTTTAGGTCTATATTAAACATCGTCCACGAAAATTAATTAATACAAGTTATTAAAGATATGAAAAAATTTAAATGTATAATTAATTGCCCTGCTAAACAAATGACGCAGCTATAATTTATATAGTGTCTTATCAAATATCAAACTCGACTTCGTAGACAGACTTAATTATTATATTAATTTAAATTTTCGCCTTTGTCACACAAAGTCATCTCATTTTTTGTTTACTTTAAAGAATTCTTCAATTTTGTGTACAGATCATAAATCAAAGACCTTAACAATGTTTAATCTATGACATTTTTTATCTGACCGATGCAAAATCCCTAAACAAGTGTGTTTCAGTACAATACCAATGCAACCTTTCTAAGTAATGAAAATTTATTCAACTGCTCAATTTTTAAATCCAATTCCAAACCCAACTGACCTTTTTCGTCATTTTCGTCGGATACTTCAAAGGTTTGACGATGGCGTAGTATCTGTCGACGGATATACAGCACAGGTGCAGTATAGATGTGGACGTGAAGTATACATCCGAGGAGTTCCATAGATCGCATATAGTGGGCCCAAACACCCAGCTGTTGTAGAATTGGACACTGAAGTTGAACGGCATCACCACCATAGCCACCAGGATGTCAGCGAATGCGAGCGACACGACGAAGTAGTTTGTTATGACACGAAGTTTCCTGGGAAGAATGTGGGTAATTAAATACACATATCACATCTAAATAAAGTTTGATGGTGCACAATTGGAATAGGCTATGTTTAGCAAAGCACTGATAGGGGCTGATGGTGACGAAGTAAACAGAGCCAGAAACATGCAGCCCCGACTTCATAATATGTTAATGCCTTTATTCGTTGGTGTTGATAAATCAAATGTTATTCACGATATATTATACAAAAAAATGGGCGACATGTAAATGCAGTTGATATCAAAGATTTATGAGGGGAGAAGTATTCCCTAGACCATGTTAGGGAATTAGGTAATGCCGATTATATTGAAAATGATGATGATAATGAACTAAACCTACCTGTGTCTCATAACACTGACAATAACGAGCATATTGCCGAGCACCGCCATGATGACGATGAGCAGCAACACCGACATCCGCAGCTTGTAAAACACGTCCAGCGTGGCGTCATCGTCGCCCGCCGTGCTGTTCACTGTTAAGTTAACAGCCGCGCCGACTGCCTGCTCAGTTGCGTTTTCTCGATCCATATGGGGCGGCCTGAGGATAAATTTAGAGGTTGGACATGGAAAAGATGATCTCAATCTTTTTTCATCATTTTCAAACTTTTTTTTTATTGCCGCGACAGGCAGAAGAGCGTGCGGCCCGTCTGGTGGTAAGCAGCTTCCGCTGTTCATGGACTCTGTTATGCCAGGGAAACAAACAGACCGCTGCCTACAGACACATTCTTCAAGCCTTGTTTGAAGAAAGACGGGCCATAGCGCTCAGGAAACACCGAAACAGGGAGCTCATTCCAGAGCTCGCACGTGCGTTGTATAAAAGAACGCTGGAAACGTACTGCTCGGGAACGGTACGCTTTCAGGTGGTAGGAATGAACTCTACTGCGGTGACGCGTGGTGTGATGGTAAAAGGCGATGGTACTGTAATAAACTCTCTTTTATACAAAATCTCGTGCTTAGTAGTTGGCGGTTTTGGCCTGATCCGTTCAAGATGATACATACATACATACATAAATCAAGCCTTTTTTACAGAAGGGGTAGGCAGAGATACAACAGGACGCCCATATTTCGTGTTATCCGTCCCATGATGCGATAGGGGGCGAGGGTCTTTCGCCACATCGATCACAAATTCCTGACTCCAGACTGATAATGAATAGAAAAATCCAATATCACTGCCCGACCCGGGATTCAAACCCTAGACCTCAGCTTTGTAATTATACCGTAATACAACTACGTCACCGAGGCAGTCAGTTCAAGGTGATACCTTTCTATTATTATTTTGTCATTCTAAAAACATGTATTGTACTAAGTTTGTTGACTGCAGATGTAAGTGAAGTATCATCTAGTTAAAATATCCAAAGGACAAAAATTATCTCTAATTATTTAAAAAGATTATAACGACCCGCTCAAGATATTCTTCAGATTTCGCTTGAAGTACCATTAAATGTGGGTTATCCGTTTAAATGAGTTTTAAAACGATGACTACATTATTAACAAATAATCATCATGTAACATAATTTATTTCAATGTTAGAATTTATTAAAATCTAAATCCTTAGGAAATTTAACTTCTTACCTTTTATCTCGTTCGTTTTATTTTAAACTCAGAACAGATCCCTCCGTCCTCGCTCCTAATGACCCTCTTTGGTTCCTCCTCAAGAATCATTATTACAACACCTGTATTACACACAACTTGAAATACTTGAGCATCGGACGCAAACTTCACTTAACATTTTCTTCTTCACAACCACTTTGGAATTTTCAATCACTTTGTTGTTCATCTTTTGATGTTGTTTTCATAACTGCTCTTAATTCGCCATTATCTGAAAAGAAGAGATCATGTTTAGTTACTTCATTATTAATTGGGTTATTATTCATATCCATGATTTATGTTTTGCGTTGTTATAATGAAATTCAGTCATTGTTTTGTTTTTGCAATGGTCCTATAACTTTATTCAGCTTAGAAAAGTCGTTTATTTCATACCTATAGTCAAATCAGTCCTAAAAGAAACTCGAAAAATATTTTAATTTTGTTTTTAAGGTTTAGTAACAAAGTTTAATATACCAATATAAGCGTTTTGTTTTATTATGAAACCGTATACTGAAGAATTGTATTATTTTTTAAAACAATACACGCAAAGGTTACGGGTTCAAAAAGTTCAACTAGATATGAAAGTCACCACAAGAAATAAATCTCAGCGTTCGAGTGGAAAGTTTAAAAATGAACATTCAAATGACTTTTTTATTTCATAAAAAATAAATTTCACAAAAATGTATTCCCATTGTTCTGAGTTCCACAGAGCCGGGGTGTTTTTTTACCCCAAAATTAATGTTTCAGAAGGCTATTTCGAGCAATAATTACACCGACCGGCCCTAACTGAATAGATATAATTTTTCACCGACACCAAAGCCCCTTTTCTTAATTTACGATCGCAATAAAGATTCGCGGCTTGAAGGAATGACTTTTTTTATAAATGTCATAATAAAGTGCTTTATTACCAGGCTTATCACTCATGATGGGGTCTCCTTAAGATAAGCCACTAAGCCTTTGAATTCACATTTAATGTTTTGGTTCATTTATCCTCTTTGTACTTTCTTTAAGGATGAAAAGCTGACAGCTCTCAATTTTAAACCTCATTGTTGCCTTTACACGGGTTTTTCCTCTATTTGGGTAATTGATTTCATTTCCTTGCAAACAAAAAGCAATAAATGATTCGGTGTTATAAAATGTTTTTTGTCGTATTCAAGTTTATATTCTGTAGGGGCGTAATAAATGTTGCAACGTACATAGTGTTTTTGTTAAGCCTAAATATCTTTCAGACTATGTAGTATGCACGTGTAATTGCTGTCACAAAGTTTCTACCAGCATTCCTCGCCACTAGGCCCTAATGCTCTGGCTTCAATCTTTGTTATTTACAAAATGATTGTATGTTAAAGTTATGAAAATATGAGGTTACCATTGTCTTGCAAACGGTTAGTTTTCTAACGTTTCGCTAAGATTTATATTATACTAGCTTCTGCCCGCAAACTCTGTCTGCGTGATTAACTTTATTTGAAATTTCCGATCCCGTCCCGTCCCGCCCTAAGGCATGTAATCCAGTACCATCCCATCCCTTTGGGTATCAAAAAAATCGGCATTCCTTCCTCATCCCACGAGAATACTTCATTTGTCGGAATAAAAAGGAGCTTAAGTGTAAATTTAGGTAGTCAGTTACTACCATGCTAAGTTTAATCGAAATCCGTTAAGGCGTTTTTGAGTTTATCTCGCACAACCGCACAGACAAACAGATAACAATTCTAAAAATCATTGTTTTGTGTTGTACTACTTTAATACAGACCCCCACAATAGTTTTTTTCGTTTATCTTCCATGTACAGACATCAATCGGTTACTTTATTATATGTATAGATTAACAAAGGAAAATACCAAGTTATCAATGAACTTTTAAAAATAATCTTCTTTGTACCTTTTCACTGTAGCTTTAAAATAACATCGGTTCAACACTAATGTCACGTCTCTTCTGAGAATTAATCCCACCTTATTTTAGATAGCATTGACCTAAGTATCAAATTTTGCTGTAATATAATTGAGCCATTAAAAAAGCTAAGCGTAGCAAAACATATTTTTTAAAAAGATTAAATTTGAATTTCAAAGAATCAAAATATGTTTAAATTATGTGATATCAGGTTATAAATTTAATGTTGTGTTTTAAAATGTAATTCTTAAAATGTATTATTTTGAAATATGTTTTATACACTGATTACTGTCCATGTGAAGAATCGACTGACTGAACTATCTGTCTAGTCGACATTATCATGTCAGCTTCCTTAAAATTGCATGTACTGACTCCCGTACAACATAGACAGCAGGGATAATACAAATATCCCACCCATTTTAACATCAAAACCGTAATTTCCATTAAAACATAATTTGAGATCTGTATCACTGGGGTAATATCACCCGTGAAATTATCTAACATGTACCGAAAAACACAGGAGGCCGTTTGCGATATTTTATCGCCTAATTTACCCCAAAAATGTTGATAATAAATAATTTTTATGGGCTTTAATAAAGGTGCGGTCATTCTTCACGTATATTAACCGTTTGAACATTCGTTTTGATAGTGTTGAGGTAATAAAAAAGTCATAAGCACTCGTAGTAGATATAAAGAAAATAAAATGTTCAGAACAAGGTTAGTATAGCAGGTAGTTGGTTGTTTCATTTTCTACACGGATAGAGCATAAATGCGCAATATTTCAACTATTACCTGGAAGTATATACTATACAGGATATATCAAGACTGCTACCAAAAACTAAGCCAGGTGGCGGTTTAGTGACTACAGACACAAAGTACCTAAAATGTTTTAAATACTTATCATTGTGTTTGGATGGTAAATCCATAGTTTTTGCTAAAATTATAATTTACAGCCTTACTTTATATAAGACAATGTATGTATTTACCACCCCAATACGATAATAGGAAAAAAAATACAAAAAAAATCGCTTATCTTTGCAAAAATTTTAGTTACACTGTGTCTAAAGTCATTAAAACTACCACCTGGCTTCGTTTTCGGTAGCACTCTTAATATAACCAATATATTGGTAATAATATATTCACACGACCATCATACGTAAATGTGGAGAACCCGTCGTAGTCGCCCAATCGGGTGTCGCCTTTATAGACCAAGAGCCCGTGGACACCAGACTTTCGTCATATTAGAATAGCTGAAAGTTTGTCTGCCCATACCTCTAACATAGGCAGCTTACGATCAGCTATTACGAAGTTCCGATCGATTCGATTGAAAGGGCTAGGCAATATGGTCCACCGTGCTGTCTTAGTGCGGGTGGGCGGAGTTTACGTACCGTAGATTTTTTGAAATCGCTACGGTATGCAGGTTTCCTCACGATGTTTTCCTTCACCGTTATAGTGCGTATCCCATAAAATAATTTATAGTCAATATCATGATGGCAAATACAAAAATATATTTTTTATTATCCTTAGACTTTTAAACCAATTTAGGGTTTGAATAACTAAGTACTTTATAATCCAATCCAATCCATCAGCCAGAGGAAGTCCACTGCTGAACATAGACCTCTCCCAATGATTTCCACAGTACTTTATTACCCAATTATCAATTTTAGTTAGTACAATGGAATTTTTAAATCTCGCTTATAAAATGTTATTTCTAAAGTATATACGACGGTTAATGGAATTTGGAGTGATGCATAATGGATTTTTTATATGTTTGTATCCATTACTACATTAAATTAAAAAGAAATACTGTTTATTGGTATTTTTTTACATGTTGGCCAATCGCTTATGTTTTTTTGTTTAGATATAGGGCGAAGAATGAACGAAACTTCGTTGCATCCCGAAAAAAGCATAACTACTGCGGAGTTAATTAAATATACGTTTTTTTTCTGATATAGAAAGCCGCGGTAATCCATATAAAATATAAAAAGGAGTTACGGACAGACTATTTTTTAGTCTATACTTTTTCGAACATTGCTCAAATCAATATTTCTCACAATCAACCGTGTTGTCAGAATAGTCTAGAAAACCCTATCTAAATCTGTCCCAAGACTTATTTTTATCTTAAAGGCAAGCGAGCCGAACGCTCCGAACAAAATTACCCCAAACAAAGTAGAGGGGTTTATTATTAACCCCAGGGGTCGAATTTGCCGAAATGGCATACGAGTGGAGTGACCTTTTTGTGGGCCTTAATAAGCCACCGTGTAATGATTTTTTAAATGACTCTAAAGCCATAATGAGGGTGGGAATTGTACGTGTTACGATTGTAGAAATTACCGTGCTCTGGAAGACCTTATCACAAAAACGTAATATAAAGGTTGCCAAGGCCCATGTGATAATGAAAAGGATTATATAATAAAAGTTATCAGATCTGATGAGGAGCAAAACGCAACACAGAATTTTAATGATCATTACTAAGTGAAAATATCGACGTTTCTTGAGTTATAAGGAAAGAAAATACGTAATTATATTATTAGAGACAAATAAATCTCGGTATATTTCAGCGGACTATAATATAGTCATTATAATATTATCTTAAATAAAACTATAATATACTAGAGAGAACTAGAGTTCAAAAATAAGATGATAATATGACGCTCTAAAACGGTATATGACATACGGATTTTGCACCCTCTTGACGGGTGCACCCGTACTCTCAAATATATAAACATACCCTAGAGCCCTTCACATAGACCCAAGCTGATAGTAAAATACGAGAGTCGAGTCATAAACTACGAATTGGCGAAAAACTATGAATGGCTTTTCGATTTTACGACTCCCCGAACCGATCCAGAGATTTGTTGCTCCATAAATATTTTTACAGTGTTGAGATCTATAGCGGTCTTTTGTGTTGTAGTCCCCTTCTTGCTACATTCATCACGTAAGCCGAAAATATCTTAATATTGAGTTATTAAGAATAGTTACATACATACATAAACACACGCCTTTTTCCCAGAAGGGGTAGGCAGAGGTGCTACCAGAACACCCACGTTTCGCCTTGTATATTCCGTCCCACGATGTGATAGGGGGCGAGCCTATCGCCATATCGGGCACAAATTCCTGACTCCGGGCTAATAATGAATAGAAAAATCCAATATCACTTTGCCCGACCTGGGATTCGAACCCGAGACCTCAGCTTTGCAATCATACCGTAGTACCACTACGCCACCGAGGCAGTCATTAAGAATAGTTTTCTGAATATTTTGCCCTATCAGAACTCAAAATATCTTCAAATTAGATAATTAAAAAGTTATACTTATCTTTCTTTCGTCTTATAAACATCATGATATCTGTTTGATATATTTTCTAGATTCTTTATATATTTTCTGATAATTAAACAAACTAAAAATGTTAGTCGTATTATAAATGACTATAAACTCGACCTAGTTGCACGCGGAATGCTAAAATAGGAATTATACTTTTAGAAGTTCTAAAACTATTTGGTTCGCATATGACCTTCTTTTATACGTAATGTGCGTGCATTAACAATATTTTATACCGAAACACTCCAGACCGGAAAAGTCTATTTAAACTTCTGCGAGTGCCCACTTCGCTTAAACAGGATACGAGAGCACTGGAAGTGGCTAATAACTTTAATATTATTATGGACGTAATGACATAAAGTCATAGTACTGTCAGTATAATTTTATATTTTTATTTTCTTCATACAAAGGTGTTATTCGAATTATAAAAAGAGCCTTTTTATTTATGTAAAGTGGAATATATATGCAAATAAGAGATAAACATACATAGAGGTAAATAATTAGATACATAAAAATCACTCCTTTGTCCCAGAAGGGTTAGGCAGAGGTGTAACCAGGAAACCCACGTTTCGCCTTGTGTGTTCCGTCCCATGATGTGATAGAGGGCGATCCTATCGCCATATCGGGCACAAATTCTTGACTCCGGTCTAATAATGAATAGAAAAATCTGAGGTCATGACCATTAGCTAAGCTGCCTACAAATTATTAGCCCAACAACATTCTAAAGCATTCACAATCTCAATTTAATAACGGACAGTAAAATCCAATTTAACAAAGTAGGCACATTCAGAAGTTTTACATCCAGCGCGCTGTTGGACGCAGCTTAATGTGCAATTTCCTCACAAAATTCGACCAATCAAAACTTTGGAATGAAAGTGCGGTGAAAAATAAAGTCCATAGTTAGCGAGAGTAGTGGTTTTTTTGCGTTCTGTTGAACAACGCCCAATTTTCTCAGTTTAGTGGCTCGGAAAGTGATTTGGGATGGGCACGGTTTGGTCCCAGCCCGTTTATTTTTGTAGTGTTGGAGAGCAAAAGTGATTTGAAAATGGAGATTTTAAAATATGTGTAAAAGGTGACAATCACGGTTAAAATGGATTCGGTTGAATTGTGAGAGGATTTCAAATGTGTTTGTTCTTTAATGCAATGAATGGCGAGACGAGCATGCCATTCTCTTAATGGTAAGCGATACGACCGCTCACGAACAGTAGCAAAATAAAAACACGAAATACAAATAAATTCTTGGTATTCCGCTACCTTCGCCACCCTGAGACATAAGATATTAAGTCTCACTATGTCCAGTAGTTACTCTGACTCCAATATCCTTCAAACCGAAACACAACCGTGGATTTACTCTGCTGTATGGCGGGAGAAATTGACATTGGGATGGTACCTACCCAGGCGGCCTCTCAAATGTTATAAGAGACCTAACACCAATGAAATGTTTATTTGAAAGGCTGCCATTTTTATAATGACTGTGACCAAAATGTGCACCTGTTTATAAGTGCTGCGTAGTACCGATTGAGATCAATTGATAAGAGTTGGTAAATCGTTGTCAGTCCACAAACGACTGGATCACTGTCGCAGGTAAGGACCTATTCGAGAAAAAACAAATATTCTACCAAAAACTATTAAAAAGTTACAAGTTTTTTTAGTAGAAGGCATCTACATAATGCCATTGCATTACGTAGATGCCTTCTACTAAAAATTATACATTAAGCCTGATACATTTATCAGGCTTGATGGAAAACAGGTATAGTGCAATCACATCTCTAACAAAATTAATCAATTACTCCACATGTGCACACATCTAGACTTAGAAGTCATTAATAAATTTTGTTTTGTTTTAAGTTGTGTGCACAAATCATCCAAATTGTACAGTATTGCTTATGTCCAAGAGTGAGAGATAATAAAGATCGATGTAATTAGAAGCGAAATCGCAAGCAAGGCCTAAGTTGATTATTTCTATATGACTGGTGAATACCTATTGCAAAAAAAACTTCGATAGTAATCTGCCTAGCAACGCGTACAGCCTCGTAACAGATCGTGCTTAAAAATATTTTGTTTAGATACATTTCAAATAGAGAAGCACGCGAAATGTTAAATTATAATTCGCTGCACGAGAACACGTCCGCCTGTTAATTAACACAATTCTTCTTCATTACGCAATGATGACAATAATTCATAATTTAACCAATTTGCGGGTATGACATGCTGTGACATTGTTATTCCAATTCCGACTGCTTTGTGGTCTCACCACTGCAATGTGCATGAAGCGTACTTCACGGTTCATATCATTACTGATTTAGTATGCTATTAAACGCAAATTACAGCATATTTTAATGAATTAATTTAATTTAATTAATCAATTAATTAAAACATGTGGTTAACCATAGGAAAGTGGCAGTAAAGTAAAATTAGCTGTTTATTGTTGTTTCTTCCTGTCTCACGGTTTTTACCATACTTTTCCTAGGGTTATCTCCGCCGGTTGAGACCGTTGTCAGAGCCAAGTTTCCTGTTTAATCTTTGCCAATTTCCCCGTTTTTTGGCATCCTTAATTGTGTCTGTTAAATAGTCCTTATATCTTTCTTAACGATACCAAGACTATTGGTTCTCATACATTTTATATAGGTAATATTATGTCAACGCTTTTACACCTGGGTTACACCTGGTGTTCCCGTCACATCATGGACAACGAAATATTCTTACTGGACGGACTCAGTCCGCTCAGTGTCCACGAAAGCTGTAAAGTGATCGAAATGTCGGGGATAAAAAAAAAACAATGAAATCAAATACGCGTAAATCTAGGAAACCATTATTCTTACTTCTTTCTTACAGCTACTTTCTTACTACGCACCTTTATGGATAACGATTTGTCAGAAAGATTTTAAATTAGTTAATCCTAAACGATTCTACGAAATTGTATACCTTCGATTCTCATTATATTGATCTGCTTGTTACCCGCTCCTTATCATAACCAGATCAAACTTCAAAGAAATTAACTTCTTTCAAACATCAAGTGACCTCTTGACCATTCTTCTCATTGCCTCCTAACGATGGAACAGATTGCAGTCCCAATCCTCTAAAGATAAACCAACTGGCACTGGTATAGAGCCAGTTGGTTTAAAATTCAAATTCAAATTTATGCTGAAAGCGCTCGCCAACTCATCCGGTGAATCTGTGAAAGCCATCAGTGGCTAACAGCAATGTCCATTCGGAGCGAAAATACTCCGATTTCTGTTGGTTTAATATCTCGACCTTTGTGGGTGAGGAGTGAATCCAAGAAGTTATGTGTAGGCTTGTATGTAGCTTTCTGCGTATATTTTTTAATTCTTTGAATATGGTTTTTTTTATTCACGTGGATCTCTTGGTTGCACGTCTGCCTACCCGTTCTGGGATAAAGGCGTGAGTTTATATATGAATGTATGTATATAAATTTATATTATAAGAAATATAGCTTTGGTCATTCAGGTGTATATACGTAAAAAACAAGCTGTTAAAATCGTTTGATGAAATGACTTGCGACATGTCAATCTAAATATTTTTTTCATGAGCATTTTTAGAATCATACTATATTTAGTTAAAAATATTCATTTTTAATTAATTATAGTTATCACTGCGTTTAGCATACTTAAAGAACAAAATCGCATAATGTAACATTTTAAACCATAAATAAACAAATTCAACTTGTTTTTCGATTTACCATCGCATCCTTTCATGCCGATCTGAATTATTTTATCACGGAATCCGCACAAACATTCATAGAACTATCAGTTTGTCCTTAATAAAAGAGCGGACCATTTGGCCCGACCTCCTCGCAAGGGCGGCAGTTCCTATTGTTATGCCGGTTGCTGGCGATTTACGACCAGGGACGCCTTGACCTCCTTCGGAATGACACTACGCCGAATATTTTTAGAAATGGCGGCTATTTTTGCAATTTTCGCTTATTTGAATGGTTTTTCATCTTTGTGAGATGAAGGCTGTAATAGAAAACTTTAATATGGTGATTATGTGTTTAGTACACACACACAAACATCTCGCCGTTCTTCCAAAAGGGGTAGGCGGAGGTGCTAGTAGGCGGTTTACGTGGTCGGGTAAAATAAATTAGGTTTTGTTAAGGTGTTTCTATAAACATCGGAACAACGGACTACACCTATGATGTCACCTGATGGTAAGTGATCACTGCCGCCCATAAACATCCACAACGCTTGGATCATGGATGTGTTGCCGACCCATCAGATCGGGAAGGAAAAAGAATGGGAAGAGGAAAAGGGTATTGGGGCATCTGGCAGTCTCACTCACCAAACGAAACGCGACAGCCAAGCTGTCGCATCACGTCAATCTCCTGCGAGATAGTGGTACCACCCCGGACGAGCCTGCCCATTCATGCTGATTCATGGCTGGCAAGAGCATGGCTCTACCACTTTCAGATTGTAATCACTTTGTCATATTGATATAAAATATAGAGATCTTTACAGAGAATTAAATTTTGGCACTGACATATTTACCAACGATTGTAAAAAACCTCACATTGGTTGAATTAGAGTTTCATATTTTTTTAATAAAAAGTATCAGCATATATATTTTAGTCTTATTTTTGCCTATTTTAACGCCTTTTCTATTAAGTTTAGCGTACATCAAGTTTTCACATGTTATGTTCCTCTATCGTAGATGCGTAGGTCACGGACAATGACATGTGACATAGAAATGTATGTGTCTCCATAGATTGTATTGTTAATAATTACAGGATACTACAAAACGTTAGTTTTATTTTGGCGCATTTATTCTTGTTATAACTAAATTAATTAAATATGTATTTACGCTAATAGATTTAATTTTAGATTGTATAAATCTTTTTTATCTTTTAAATTTAATAGTCCTTACTTATTTTGTATTAATATTTAAAATTATTATATACTTTCTCCAAATGCGCCTATGCTTCCTCTAGTACTTTTGGCGTTCATTCGGACATGATTTATGTTATCAGTCTGCACGTTTGCTTCTAATAAAAGAAAATCTTTATTTAGAATTTAATTTCCTGAGCGGGTAATAGTAATTTACTACATCGCGAGTAGATTGAATTTATAGCAAATAGTAATCAAGTGTATACAGCCTCTCAATTTAATTTATAGCTAAACTATGTGGGTTGTACTGAAATCCAATATAATTCTCCAAAATTAAATAATGATAGAATAATTTGACTCCTGCAACTTCAATCTAGACCTAGACTTAGTTTTAGATATAAATTAAATAAATGTAAGACATAGGGGACAAAAGTTCATGTCTAAGACGTCTATAATAATAAATTTCTCTGAATAGAATTTGGAGGGCGTAATGGATATTAAGATATTAATTTACATAAATTCGATTTCAATTGAATTTGATTAATTAATGACGAGACTATTGAGTCATCGAACCATCATTTAGTATAGTCTTTTGATATTATGAGCGAAAACAACAGACTACAGTTTAAAGTATCAGGTTATCATTGGAAAGTGCATAAACAAAAGGCATTAACGCAAGAAACTGAACGAGCTTCGACGCTCGCTGTCAATTCTTTCTGTAGCATAGTTCTTCTATGCTGGAAGAAGTTGCAGTATCGGCCGAGGGCCTATATAATAGTCAGCGCGATAACTTTATTCTAGTTCTTAGAGATACAAACGAAAATAATCTAGACTAATTAATTATTACATGATAATATGTCGAGACACTGCAAAAAAATTCAATGTTTCAAAAATATCGTCAATTTATATTAATTAGTGCACTTCAGCTTGTGAAGGAATAATTTCAACTTTAATAAAAGGTCTCAAAGCTAAAATACTGCGATATTTTCCTTATCTTAATACGGTGAGCCCACAAACTCCCAACAGAGGAAATAAAAACGAAATCAGACTAAATGAAAACTCTTTCAAGAAATAAGCGAGGGCGGCACAAGGCGCGATCAAATGAGCAACATTATAAAGAGACGACGGAACTTTATGTAAAATTCAAAAAAATCTCCCCAAAATATTCCTTCTTAGGCGTAGTCGCGTTTCTCTGATTTAGGTCGCGGCACCGCTTTTCCTTAAGCGCATTTGAACAAAATCTATCCTAAAATAAGAAAGTTTTCCATTTTTATAAATATTATAGTCTACTTCTACCTGGCTAGTGTGTCTTTTGTTCATATCTAACGTATCTTATTACACTCAGTAAAATCCATTTAGATTCAATCTCTCACTCCAAATATTTATAATTGGTTTTGTATGATCATTTTATAATTAGCTCTTACATTGAAATCGTCATTATGATTTGGTTATCAATTATATTTAATTACCAAAACGTAACAAAACCTTATCTCCTAAAACATATTATTGGCACAACATGACAAAATAAAAATCATCCGGGTACGAAAATAAATGAAATACAAACTGAAAGATGTTATTTTCCACAGCGATAAAACAAAAATAACTTAGATCAATAGATTCCACAAACCAACATTTAAAAAATATGATTAGCGGTTATAAATACACGGGAAAATAGAAACGAAATTGCGTGTTTGAATTCATTTGTGCGTCACGCTACGAAGGCTAAATTCGCGTGTTTCAAAAGAAGTATTGGTTTTTAATATATCCTGATTACCTTTTATTAAGCGATGATTCCTCCTGTGTCCTAGTTTAGCAAGTTGGGGAATAGGGACTATAAACATGACAAATGTTTCTGGAACGAGGGGAGTGAAATGTTAACGGGAAAGAGTTTGTGGAACAACGTATTCGAGAAAGGATGGTAAATTGTTAGGTGTTGTTATTTGCTTTAGTTTACTCATTAGAATGGTACCTGATAGTTAGAATAAAAGGAAAGTCATACTACATACGCTAGATAACACAAAACAGATGACAGAAAGAAAAACATCGAATAAAAATAATATATTAAAAAGTCAAAGTTTTATCAACTACGACTAAACCGGGTCATTAAAATGTTGAAAAGCAAACAATAATGATACAAAATTCACAAAAACACATTTTAAAACACCGATTTTTTTTATAGAAATTGGTCCCACCAATTCATCAATACGGCTTAAAACAATTTCAATATAAAATACACCACATCACTTCCATTCATCTTGAAATTTCCCTTTGCATTATTAGCGCGTGATCCAAGTTGCGGTCAGTATTAATCCGCAATAACATAAGTCCTTCATCCAATTACGCTCAGTAGTTCCTGCAATAAATCTAATTGAACTGAGTGAACGATTGTACGCTAACGACCGGACCTGTGACAAGTGACCGGACGCTACATTTTATTTCGTAGTTACTGCTAAATGTTAATTAGTGTCAATTTGTACATTAATTTGTCTATATTAAAGTCAAAGACTGTGAGTATTATCCCCATCGCTAGTAGGGATAAGAAGTCTACTACTGAGCCTCTGGATCATCTGAAGAATTTTTCCACCGTCGTATTGTCTATAAGCATAAAAATGTTGATATTAAAATGTATAGGATTGTCAAGTTTTTAGATATAGTCAAAAATAATATGCCTTAGAATCAAATCAAACGGAACATTGATTGCTCTCTATCCAGCAATACTTATTTGCGTGATGCGAGCATAACTAGGAATATAATAATGTTATATTTGTGGTGAACAATAAAGAATTTATAAATAAATAAAATATATATTTTTAACATACTGTATGCATAATTTTGCAATAGTGCAATACGTTTTTAGACACACAAATTATATATTCAAAAGTTTCACATTGTGTATATTTTTTTGTAATCACATATTCTAAAATTGCGATTTAAAAATCGCAAAAACATTACAATAATCCTTCTAACAAGAAAATATTCACTTTGTGTCGAATTTAATCATTCACAAATATTCTTTTCAATATGAACTTCGACATAAAACAAACTAAAAATAAAGTTAATAGCGTTGGATCAAACATTTTGATTAATACCATCTCGCGAGGTCACTCCGTGGTCAACAAAGTCACTTGCCATCTGGATACAATCGTAAAGATATAAACGGGTACTCGTAAACAAAAATATACATTGGAGAGTATATTAGCAGTTCTGAATGAGTTGAAGATTAAATATTTACGCCACTTCAAAGCAATCATTTTCAACGGTTATATAAAATATTTTTTATTGAGTATGGTCAGGTGGGAATTAATGTGGATATTTTGCCAGTTTTCTAACGTGTGGTTGAGCTTACATTTTAGGTCAATCATATTAGTTCGTGTATCATTACTATGAAAAAAAAAATGTTATAAGGGTCTGTCATTTCATGCCTACAATTTTCGTATTAAAGTACAACTAAAATCCAAACCTAAATTATTTAAAACAGAAAAGAATTTCAATTAATAATTTTAATAACATTCAGGATTTAAAATTAAACAAAATTAAGGCTTCAAATAATATTCATATTCCCTTAAAGCTATCAAAGCAAGCAAGTCAAAGCTACCCCAAACATTGAGATAGCTATAAATGTAAAAATGCATTTACCATCCCTCATTTACTTTTAACATTTTATTTAGGTGCAATAAAAGGCTGCGCCGGTGGCGCTGAAAGCTCCAGTCAAAAGATAAAGCTCGTCGTATCTACGAGGTAAAGCTTGCCTTTCGGGCTTCAGATAAAAAAGCTCTGTGACAATCTCTGACGGGTGCCTTTGAGGGATATTTTGTTGCTCCTGTTTTAAAAAAATCTGCTATGTGAGGAAAATTTCACAGCAATTTGCTCTGACTGCGAATAAGATTCGTAGATTTGGTGATACCTTATTACTGAGTAAATTAAAAATTTTGGTTTTTTATGTTGTCATAAACTAGAATCACTTAGTTCAGTATAGTGGGTACGTTTACAAATACAAATTTCACAAACACCCCGAACCGGAAAATCTTTGTATCATAAACATGTATTTCTGTACAGGTAAACCTCAGATTCAGAAAGCCAACTTATGCGCCAATTGACTATCAAAGGTTTTAGTGATTGCAGGTGTCGTAAGAGCATTGATTACCTCTTTCGAATATGTGTGACCTTGGTATTTGTATCAGCCCATATACGTTCCCCTGCAGGGCACGTACATCCTCTACAATCGAGAATACGATTGAGACGGTTTATGCCATATAGTCCACCACGCTGGGTTAATCCGGGTTGGCGGACTTTACATACCATAAAAGTGTGTGTAAGTTACCTTTACTACAGGCTAAATGAACTGGCTACTAATGTTCATGTACTATGGTTAAGCTGGAAAGCACTGGTGAAAGAAAATTAATTATTGCATCGGATTTGCTCCGGCAGTTTTATTTTGCACGCTGTCCGCAAAGAGATTGTCGGATTAAAATGCAAAGTCCATTTTTCGCGTATCAGCATTTTGACAGTGTTCGAAGGGAAATGAGACGGTAATAAACGTGTTATTGTACTGTATCAGCTCATATACGTCATACTACAGGGCACGGGCCTCCTCCTCTACAATCGAGAGTACTGCCCCTCCCACTCTCAAACTTGTTAATGTGGCAAGTGATTTTAATGAAACTATTTGTTTAAAGCATAGGAATGGAAACCGGGCAAGTTACTTAACTAAATGAAATAGAAATCATTCTTTCTTCGGACATAAAAAAATCTTGAGGAATCTTTGCTAAATTACTTAGGGGCGTGGAAGAAAAAACGGGACGGAATAGGTCTTAAGAAAATAATACTATTTAGAGTATTCAAAATGAAAATCAAGTAGCAGTAAACATTTTCTTTAAAAATATAGTACCTACCAAATTGCATCTTCTTTAATAATAATAGTTAAATTAATGACTAAAAGCCTGCCCAATGCAGCACTAATTGAGTCCAAACAGAAGCCTCGGAGACATCTTGTTCTAATTCCCACAATGGACTTATTAGAGAGACTTAAGTCTCCTTTGACACAATAATACTGTTCTAAGGAAGTTGCAATGCTTAAATTTGCGAATAGAACTTCCCCGTACAGTAGGATTAATGGTTCTGAAGACGAACGTGCTAATTACAGAACTGGTCAATTGTAAGTAGAATTGTTTCAGTTGATATATCATTTATGTATAATCCTGTTATATCCCGTTCTGTCCCATCTCATTCTGTAAATTTTTATGTTTTGAATCAATAAAATCATAATTGAATTCGGTCAACATTGTACACAAATATTTTCGGAATCAGATAATTGAAATTCAAACGTAAAAACCACAGCTCCCAAAAATGGGCAAACGCACAATAGATGAATTAGGTTAAACAATAGCCTACATTATATCTGAGTATTTTTATATACTGGAACAACAAAGTAGCTAATTGTAGTTACTTTTAACAAAACGCCCGATGGTTAGTGCAGTGGAACCGAAACCAACCCTGTCACGTCGGCTAAAAATGGCTATCTCCCCTACTTCGAACCGTAAATATACATGATGAACTCTAACATACTTGCGTGGATCATTATGAAGGTTTTCCGCCATCATTTTCTGCATTCACTATGATATGGAATGCAGAATATATCACTCGGATATGGATATCTTCCCTCTACTTTGGTTTAAATCTATTTTTAATTTTTAATGACCATAAAATCTTATGACCAAAAGTAGATAATGTTGATTTATTAACATCCTATTGTTAACGTCTAAGTTTCAGCTTTTTCTTTCTGATTTTCGTGTTGCGTCCAAAATGTACGAACTTCCTAAATTAGCCCTAATAAATATTATGAAAAATCGGTAGATGTAAGCCGCTTTCAATAGGATGTTGTACACATCCTTTTAGATGCCTTTTAATCTACAGCGGATAATTCAATAGCTAAAGATGATGACGAAATTTCGTTCCCAATTTAAATAATATTGAGACCTTAAACTTAATAACTCTCCACGTTTGATGTCGTTTTCATGCAGCCATTCGTGCAATTAGTTTATGGGTATTGCAGTTGTGGATTCGTGTACAGAATACTCGAGTGTCCACTACACGCTATCGCCCTGAGGTCATCCGTTTGAGGTTTAAACTCAAACCTCTTTACCCTCTGTAAATGTTGGTATAACAGAACGTACTAGGACTTCCAAAATCTATAGAAAGGGACAAAACACGATCTCGTTTTCATTTTATGTAGGTACATTTCATCGGCTTTTAAACACATATAAAAGTAAATGCTTTCCGGGTAAGCCATTAAAATTCCGGTCATTAAAAAGATATCATAGTTTCAGCAACAGTTGGATAGTACGGCCTTTGGACAGGGTCCAAATTAAAAAACTTGTACCCTCACTTCAATAACTTTTCCTATTTATGTAGTTATTAACTCCAATGTTTATTTGGTTTGGAGATTGATATTTCGCTGTTCGGGAATTGAAATAAAAGCCGGCGGTGATGAGAGGTATAGTGGTTTATTTACATATAAAAATTGTATGCCTTGGCAATGGAATGAATGCAATTTCAAATTACACTTTTTTGCTTCACATCATTAAAGATCTACAAGCCAATTGAAAATGCAAAAATAATGCCAAAGCCAAACTAATTAGACATTTCTCGACGTTTTCCCACAACGTCATATTTATTTTTGTTGCCAGACTTATACATATTTGTGAATCACATAAATATTACTTCACTATAGAAACCGCAATATACAAATTCATAATAACCAAATTAAGCTTGATTGCAAAGGCGATTCTTCAGCAAGTAAGACAAATGTAATTTTATGCGAGTATAAGTAAGTGGAACAATCGATTGATTGATACACCTGCAGTGTCCCACTGTCAGTCTATCTATTATTAAACAGAGTGTAGAATGCAGGTCATATGGAGATTCCGAGTTGCATTTCATATAACCGCTGTTGAATCAAGCTATGCATATAGTTTTAAGTATAGATCAATAGTGAGCGAGACTATCAGAATTTTTAGATAAAATTGATAGATGTAACGGTATTTGGTCTTTATAATGATTTTCTATCTGTAAATTAGCTGAACATTTTTGGGCCCTTGTCTAAAAAAAGTGGTTTAGATCTTTGTCAAACGTATATATAAAGATTAATAGCAAAATGAGTCCAGGTATCCAATAATAAATCTCATGATTCCTGGCTTATACAAGTTGTGATTATCCAACCAACGCAATACAATTAACAAAGATAAATAGTGTTTCTTAAATATTCCTTGAGAAGACGAGAGATCATGATTTACCAACCGAAGACATTTATGTTAGTTGTCAAATAAAATATAGTAGGACACAGGACATTAGTCGATATAACATAAAACGGCGAAAGCCAATGATAAAACAAATAGAACCAACTAAAACATTCATAAAAGCGTAAACATACAAAAATAAAAAAACATGATTGAACACAATTATGATAAAACATAGATCGCTTTATAATTGCAGCAGGGGCGACATTAAGGCAAACTTCGGACTGGCATGAATTAACTTAATGCGTGTTTGGGAGTTTCGAACGTGTAGTGCTGTGATTATATATGTATTTACGTTTAGATATTAGAATTATTCCCACTTAGTGTTGGAGTTGAATTTATCATTGAAAGTTGGACGAGGTGACTAATCTTGTGGGTATACCCTAATGATAAATTGTAAACGCGTTCGTGATATCACGTTCGTCTATTTTTGTATCTAATGTTCGTGACACGCTAGATATGATGACTGAAACGTCAATAAAATTCATTGCATATTGGATGCAGATCTATACTGACTGGATTACATTATCTTCAATGAAAATGAGACTTCACTTTAACGGTAAAGGAAAACATCGTGAGGAAACCTGCATATCGTAGCGATTTAAAAAAAAATCTACGGTGTGTAAGTTCGCCAACCCGCACTAGGCCAGCGTGGTGGACTATACGGCCTAACCACTCTCAATCGTACTCTCGATTGTAGAGGAGGCCCGTGCCCTGCAGTGGGTCGTATATGGGCTGATACAATACAATACGGGGCAAGACGGAATATAACGGGACGGGACGGGATGCAATTTTTTAAATAAAGATAACCACGCAAACGGAGTTGCGGGCAGAAGCTAGTATCAAATAAAACAGTAGGGAACAATAGTTGTTGACAACAAAAAATTCGTTAATAAATCAGACTTTTATATGGACAAATAATTTTGAAATCTACAGCTTGAAAATGTTTAAGACTAAATGGTTCGAGCTTAACAGCGTAATGAAAGTGATATTAAAACTACTCATTAGCTACACAAATAGAAAACTGACTGCAAACATGTGATACGCAATAAATAATAATTAAAAGAATTCCTCGTCTTCAAGTAGGTACTTATGAATACAGCCGGAGCTAAATATCGAATTCGCGTGCTTCATAAAACTAACTACTCCAAACACATAAATCATTATTTATGTAGCCAGCTATTAGACCGAAACCGAAGTGTAACAGCGGCTATTATTATCAGTATCATAAAGATTATTTTTACTGTGTTGTTGAGGACAGCCTGATGATGGATACAAATAGGTTTAAGGATGACTAAGTATGTCATTCTCTCTCTTTCTCATTAGTGTTAAGAAGTCTATTGCTGGCTACAGGTGTCTTTCAAGCATTTTCATAGCGACTTGTGGGAAGCGGCCCGCATATAGCGACTGCCTACATCTATTACATAACCCTTTAACAAGTGGAAACTGAATCTGGTTGATTTTAGGTTCGTCGATGTACTATTATGTTCTAGGCGCAATTTCAGATGAGTCTTTAATTATTGTATGTTGCTATAATAATGTACAATACTAAAAAGTAGTTCGATCAGAAGGTTCAATGTCATCTAATGAGCTAGGTTTTCGTGTTCTGTACTCTAAAACAGATGGGTGAGAAATAAAGTTATACACGGGGGAAAAAAAGTTAATGCCATAGCCCAACGGATTAGCAAATTAAAGTAAGATACGTAACTCTATGCTGTAGTGCGGGTTGGCGGACTTACATACCGTAGAAATTCTTTAAAATCGCTACGGTATGCAGGTTTCCTCACGATGTTTTCCTTCACCGTTACAGTGCATGGTGATTGACTATCAATACACACATAACTCCGAAAAGTCAGAGGTGTGCCCTGGGATTTGAACTCTCGACCACCGTGAACATGTAGGTAGCCGAGTCTGGTCCGTTACCAACAGGCCACCACGCACTACATGAAATTTTACATTGTAATTTTAAAGTATACCCTATTGTTACGAACACAGCCTGAAAACTAATTTCCATAATAATACTCCACTGCCAACACCGTTACGAGGAAACGCGAAGATAAATCTAGATATCAGACCGTTCAGAGCATTTCATAATTCATAGTCGGTCTATAAAAGCAATTGAGTATAAAACTGGCCACCCGTTACACCGATACCTTTAATACAACGCTTTATGTCTTGCATTTATCATGAATGTGCAAATTTCAAGAATATAATAAAGACATGATTTAAAGATTTAACAACAATTTAAACGAGATATAGAAGTATGTTTATTTTCATTAAAATTAAACTATATATTTTTATGAGAATTAACTCTTCTTTAAACCTAACTTCAATTTGTTTAGTTGAGATGAAAGCATGGTCAGATTATAGTATAGAGCCACCAAGTTATTTGTTCAGTCGGAAGTTCGGAATCGTCGCTAGTGAGGAATTGAGTATTGCCACTTTAAAAACGTGTTGAATTAGATTAGAGTAAATTAGAGAATTATATACACAGTTATGTATCCTATAAAATACGGTCGAAACGACACGGTAATATAACATTACCGTTGGCAGTGTTTTGGTAAAAAAATAACGTGCATCTGCAGTAATTACCGTATATCTGATAACACTGGTTTAGTTCCAATTATGGCCACCTGAACAGATAAGTTGGTGGCTCTGTATATTCGTAATTCTTGCATGATTTACTTCAAAATAAAAAACAAATCGCATTCGATTATGTCAAGATGACATTATTTTTATTGCAAATTTGTAACCTTCCCACTCGCTCACGTTACACCCGAATTATCAGATTTTCGAAATATACACTTTTTAGCCAGAAATTTACCTTATGTTAATCTGACGCGCTTCTGTATTTCCAACGGTCGATTTTTTTTTACTGATTCGATGGATGTCCTGGACGTACATCCCTACATAAAGAGCCTATATATGGTGGATCTATGCAATAGGATGCGAGGATCCTATATACTCATCAGATTATCAGCGCTCGAGTAACTCCCAGAAAACTCATTGGGCTCCCTACCTACGTTATTGTATTATGGCATTGGAAATTTAATTCTGCTTGCCAATCATTTATGTGGGATGTATTATACATATCTAATAACGAACGACCAATGGTATAATATGTTTTTTGAAGAAGTCTCTTAACAGTATATCATTTCATATCAAGAATATTACATTTTTATTACACTTTTCTACGAATAATATAATTATATAGATCTACATAAAATTTATCATAACCATATTAAAATTTCTTCACATAGCTGACATATTATCTCCTGAATAGGCAAATCACTTATCAAGTTATATCAGCCGACTAATAAATAAATCACTTCTATACAGCTTGTAGAACCCTCAATTTCAAACACCAATTAGGCCTTTCTAATGAAAACTGAGAACAATTTCGCAATCAAACGAGACGTCCCGAAATTGACGAGATCTTCAGAAGAAGTTTAAACAGGATAATCACATTCGAAATGACATTAATAAAGCCTCGAGACAGATATGAGTTTGGAGCTAACTTTAAACATAAATCTGTTCTCTGAAACACATACGCTTAATAACTTTGATTATCCACTGTAACTTTGTCGGTAACTCCGTAATGTGGATATTTTGAAACTCTAGAACCGGGTTCATGTTGATTCCATTAACGTATTTGCAACACGTAGGAAATGTAATTAAATGTGATTCTATAAAGACTTAAATACATTAATTTCTGATAATGTTTTAAGTGATATGGCGATGGGTTCGCCTGCTGTCATAATGCTGTCGGAACACACAAGGTGAAACGTGGTGTCCGGGTAGCACATCTGTCTACCTCTTCTGGGAAAAAGGTGTGAGTTTGTGAAAGTATTATGTATGTTTTAAGTACCAAAACTGTCGACCATAAAATTACTAGACCTCTTTCTATTGACATTTATATTGTTCTTGTTAGAAAATATTATTAATTATAATTACTCGTATAATCTCCTAGATGCGGCTGGCAAAGGACAGAGAAAAGTGCTACTCTATGAGAGAGGCCTATACCCTGCAGTCCTACAGGCTGTGGATGATGATGATGATCTCGAAACATTATTGATCTATAAAAAAAACTATTTGTGACGAATAAAAAAACACCAAAATAGTAAATCCAGTATCTTTGCTTTACACAGAACTGTATCCAGTTTTATCAAGCCTACTTCTATGAGTCGTCGTATAAAATCAATGTCTTACAATACGGTGTGAGTGGCAGTCACTCGCCCGCTGTTCCTACACCGATAAACACCAATACGACTCAGTAAAACGTAATGGTTGACTCTGTATCGTAAACAACGCTCTTGAACAAATTGGGCATCGCGTGATACACACGAGTATGCCGTTAACTGCTTTATAACTTTTATAAGTATTTATTATATAGTGTAATGGCTGGCTGGGTAGTAGACGTTGTTTCTTGTTGCATAATGATAACAATATTAAGAAGTTTTGTGAATGAGGACAAGAGTAGCGCATTCTGTGGGACAACATGTGAATTGTATAAGAGAATTTTCGTTTAGGGATATAAAGTTTTATGAAAAGTTTAACTACGACGTAACCTTACTTATAAAATGTGTTCTGTATAGTACAAATACATTGCATAAAGGCACTTTTGGGTTTGGTCCTTAAGAGTATGTTTCGCGAATTTGACTTTGACCGTAACTTCACAGATTTTAGTTATATAATATTATAAATATTGTCCCGATAGTCAAAAACTGTAGAAATTACATCTCTATGATTTAGGTGGCTTCAAAGACACTACTGACCAGACGCACACGAGATTATCGAATTTACAATTCGAATTCAACATTTCGAATCAAATTCTTAGAAGTTTGACGAAAGATCTGATTATGTACTCGAAACCCACTCAAAGGTCCTATAAGCCTCTGTAGACTCATGTCCAGTTTCCACATAATGAAACAACAATTTAATTAAAATTGTATGGATGCGCTGTGTAGGTTGTTTATAGCTTCTTTGCCAATCGATAGTTCTAGCCATGAATAAGTCAAGGTCGCCTTTGTGTATCTTCATAGGTTTTATTACTCGAAGTTTGTGAGGAATAACGTAAACTATTTCATCTTTGTTTGCAATTCATGTTATTGATGACAATTATTTACTTAAATTCCCGTCTCAATGAATTGTTTTTGCAAATATTCATTTTTTTATTGCATAGGTCCGGCAATGGTTAAGGTCGCAGGAAGTGGCTGGATGCAGGTCGCTTTCAAAAGGTCTTTGTGGCGACCTATGAGGAAGGTCTATATTCAGCAGTGGACTTAAAAATATTAGTATATACCTAACGTGGACGCATGTTCTCAATGCTTTCAACTTGTAATGCATTTAGTTTAATGGATAATTAAAATAAAAGGAAAGCTATAACTGTAAAATCCAAGGTGAAGTGGTTTGCTCTTTCAAACAATAAATTAATAATAAAGATTACTGAAGTTAATAATAAAGATTAAACCCCGCGTTACGGAGCTGTAGCAATGGTATTTCTTGATCATTTTACGATAAAAGCGTAATATCAGTGGGTGTTTTATCCGATCCAAAGTTTATTATTATATTCATGATAATCATTACATAGTATGAAACAAAGTCGCTTCCCGCTGTCTGTCTGTCCTTATATGCGGTTTTTTAATAGATAGAGTGATTCATGAGGAAGGTTTATATGTATAGTACATATACATGTTGTCCCAGTTTGTACGAAAAATAACATGCATTTGAGTGGAATCAAAAAACATCTGCACCCAGGTGAAGCTGGGCCGGGTCGTTGGTTTATTAAATATTTGTCTTTAAGATAAATAAATGTTAGATTTTTGTAAAGCCATAGTAAATACTTTATTCTTGTTGAATTAAAATCTGAATAAGTTAATTTCAACTTACAATTCTGTTTCATTTCCGTGAATCCGGCTCTTCATGCAAGATTAAGTAGGTCAAAATGTCCTATTCATTAACAATTACATCTAAAACGGAGTTACACTAACCCACTTAAAGCAGTCCATCCAAAACGTACATAAAGCCTGAAGCATCTGATTAAAACGCGAAAACACCGGCAAAAGTTAATATTTTATATTTCGTCGTTTTCATTTTAAACGGAGATTTATAAAGCAATTAAACTGCGCCTGCAATGCGCAACCCTGGCTAAACTGAATCAAACCGACTGCCGGGAACATCTGCAGTGGCTAGCTATGTATGTTGGTAACAAGATAATTTCTCCTTTAGACGTCTATCCAAGTAACATTTAGTGATGAAGACTGTAATATATCCCATGGGATAATTAAATCTCTGGTGTTTAGAGTTTGACACACATAGATTAGAATGGACGATGCTCTCGAGTACTGTTCGAGTGCTTTATAAGGCTGTATTAATATTGTTATTAATATTTACCATTTATTTACATAATTTATCGGTAGAATTCGTGCAAAATGAAACATCTTGTCAAGTATGTTAAAGTACGTACCTACGCTAATAATAACTCACATGAATTTTAAAAATAAATAAATACACCCAACAGTCATATACATAGCCCTAAGCCCACACTAAGATTGAGTCTTGTGTCGTGTCCATCAGAAACTACAACAGAATTTTCAGTCTCACAAACACCCAGACCCGAAACAAATGCCTATGGTTCACACAAGTATTTTTATGCGGGGTTTGAACCCGCGGGTTCTCGTTTCACAGCCGACATCTAACAATCATTTTTTTTTTATAACGAGTAAGCAGGTGACCTGATGGTCGCATTGTGCCAGGCTGGAAGGCCAGAGACACTGACATACCCCTTTCCACCTCCCCCGGGGCAACGAAAGGGGAGCTTAATAGCTTTTCCTCTTGAACAAAAAAAAAAAAAAAAAAGGTGACCTGATGGTAAGTGATCACTGCCGCCCATAAACATCAACAACACTTGCATCAAAGATATAGCATCGCATTACGAGTTTATGTTTATGTAAAGTCCACTACCTACCAAAGCCGCCAGCTCGGCGACACAGCCCGCCGGCACAACCCGGCAGCCTATAAGAAAAACATCATGTCCGCGGCAAGTATCCGCACGTGTTGTCGGCCGACATGACATTTCTACAACACAAGCACTCTGCTCGTCATAACGTCAACAACATCATAAAATGTTCCTTATTATGTCGAGCCGTTGCTATGTCGCCGACATAGTTTTCCGACTTGCAATAACTGAAGCCGCCGACTAGCCCGCCAACAAAATGTTGCCGACATATGCCGCGGGCCGCCGGCTTTGGTGGGTAGTGCGCTTAAGCAACTATAATCACCTAAACAGGCAGTAGTGCATTTAAGCAACCGTAATGACATAAACAGGCACAAAGTACAAGTAAATGCTTCTTAGATCCACGAATAACCATAATTGACAAAATTTACCTTAACAAGAGCAAACCCGCGGGCAAAACTTAGCAAAATAAGCAAATTAAGACTACGACTAAGTACGACAAAAAATGCAATGAAACATTCAAATCCGCCCGTCTGTAGCGCTTTAATAAAACACTAACGGATAATAATATGCAAATGGAGCTGCAAAGCTATGTGAAATTGTTTTGGTTTTCATTGTATTCGTTTGTTTGAACTGACGTAATATACGTGATTGTGTCGAAACACACGCCTAAAACGCTTTGTGTAATGAATTTGCATGCGTTATGCGTTTCACTAAAATACTATAGATGGTCAGCGTCCGATGTCGATTGTATATTTGTTCCTCATGGCCGATGCGTTATTTTGATTGTAAATCCTGAAATTAATAGGATATTTTGTTCTTGAACATGTTTCTATAAAATCGATCATATTGTAGTCTTTGTTTCACTTCTGTTTTGGGATTTGTACTGATAAATTAATCAGCGTGTAGGGATGTATTTTAATGTCTCATCCTATAATAATAACTATTATAATACTAAGGATATATTTACTAAGAAGCCCTTTAACTATCGACTTTGTATTTTTCCTGGCAAAATGACATCACGGCAAAATTAATGCCCTCCAGACAGAGCCACGCCAACAGACACACTATTTCTCGCCATTTAACGCAATAAAGCCGAGTCGCTTGAATATTCATATTTCAATAAAGTTTATATAAGAAAAAAATGCGTTTAAGCCATTTATATTCGCATCCCATCACTCATGGCAAATGCCTATCTTAACGAGGCATTGATACATTTCCATGAATATAAACATATTTAAATCAGTTTTCAATAATACCTCCACAAGTGATCTGTGGATACATCATAGTAAGCTACACAACAAAACATCATCGCAAGAAATAAGCCATATATTTTGAGAACAATATACTAAATCGGATTGACTTGAGACTTCAAAACCGTTATAGAATTGTTTATCACCAGTTCTGAATCCAAATACTATTTATAACAGTGCAAATGCACAGGGAACTCGCCACAACAATAAAAGCTAATGCAATATCCCCGGCTATTAATGCATCTGTATTCCCAATGAATTGTCTATTGTTGGTTTATTTAATTTCTAATTGAAGCGTCGACTTTTCTACGATACGACGCATTTATGCTTTCATGTAAATATGTAGTTTGAATGGTGAAGGAAAACATCGTGAGGAAACCTACTCGTCATAGGAGATTTTCAATAATTTCTTTCGAGTCTCATAGTAGCGCAGTTGTACTACAGTACGACTGTAAAGCTGAAGTTTCGGGGTAGAATCTTGGGTCAGGCAAAGTGATATTGGAATTTTCTATTCATAATTAACAGTTAGGATTTTTTGACCGCTATGACGATATGCTCCCCCTATCACATTATGAGACGGAACATACATGGCGAAATGTGGGTGCCCTGGTAACTCCTCTGCCAACCCGTACTGGGAAAAAAGCGTGAATTTACTTAGGTTTTTCTATGTACACATACGTAGTATAAAAAAATGATATGTGAAAAGTACGTTAAAGGCAAGCACAATTTTTTTGTAAAAGAAATAAATAGCGCTTTTATTCCGATTAATATTAAAATAGTTACAAAGACCAGAATCCTCACAAAAGCCACCAATAAAGCGAGGCTTGGAATATTTCATCTACGATATCCATTGTTTTCGATTTAATACTTTCGATAAACAAAAATTAAGCCAGCTCGGTGCATGAAAAATAAATGTCCACACGTCAAACCGCCGCGCTGGATTTTAAAGCCGGCGTTCAAATAAGAGCGACGGCGGCCGAATATGATTGGCTTTTAATTTTGATATTTAACTTTTATTAAGTATTTTAACGTACATAACAATTGAATATTAATTACAATATATTTGCGTTTTTATTGATGTGGTTTGGAGTTTTATAGTTGTGAAAATTATCCTGCGAACAATTTCGAACATAAAGTGATGCATGTGAATTGAAGAGTATTGTGGTTAAAAGGTGTTGTCATCAAAGTTATACGCATCATTGCTTGAGCCTTAAGAACTTGGTAATACAACAGATTTATTATATTAGTACTCCATAATGCTGCAAAAACTCAAAGATACATTTGTTGTGATCTAACTTATAATGAAATCAATTTGGCCAACACTTGCAAAAATCTTCACCCGTTCTCTCTATCTTCAAGAAATACATATGATTCCAGCTGTAGCACTATCAACAGTAATTTGATCGTTAAAATAGATCTTATCAGCACTATAAGCCCAATCTGAAATTGCTCAGCAGTTTCGAAATGAGTTCAACAGAAGCAGCAAAGTGCCGCAAATATATTTAAACTTATATTGTGGGTTTTGTGCATTGCAGACATCGTCTTAAGTGATTCTATCTCGTAAAATTTCGTAATGTAGAAAATGAAACTGGTATTATCGGGATTTGAAGAGCATCATGGTGAAATCAAAGTAGATGATTCAGTCTTCGGATTGTGAACAAATTGTTTTTGCCAGAGAAGTAGCAATAATAATTGTGTAGATGAAATTGACGAAGATTGCAAAATAATATTGCCCACAATAAAAGAAAAGTTGGTAAATGGTGTTACTAATGAAGCACATTACATATAGATTCTTCTAGATGTTTCAAAGTGCGTGGTGGCCTGTTGGTAACGGACCAGACGCGGCTGCCCACATGTTCACGGTGGTCGCGGGTTCAAATCCCAGGGCACACCTCTGACTTTTCGGAGTCATGTGTGTATTGATAGTCAATCACCACGCACTATAACGGTGAAGGAAAACATCGTGAGGAAACCTGCATACCATACCGATTTATATAAATTTCTATGGTATGTAAAAGTCCGCCAACCCGCATTAGGCCAGCGTGGTGGAATATATGGCCTAACCACTCTCAATCGTACTCTCGATTGTAGAGGAGGCCCGTACCCTGCAGTGAGTCGTATATGGGCTGATACAAAAAAAAAAAGATGTTTCAGCCAGAAATCAATCTGCAGACATACAAGACATAACACTTTTATTGAATACAATAAACATGCTTTGAGGTGAGACGGTATTTTATTAAAAGATATATTACCAGTACATTATGCCTAATAACGCGATAGGCTTGCCCCCTATCACATCATGAGACGGAAGTTGGAACATATAAGGCAAAACGTGGGTGTCTTGATTGCACCTGCGCCAACGCCTTCTGGGAAAAAGGTGTGATGTTAATGTATGTATGTATCTATGAAAAAAAACTTCACTGCAATGGGATGAATGCTAGGCGTATTGCAAATATTTACGACGCTATTTTATTAAAAGAGAAACTAATCCAACAAACGTACCACTTTAGAATAAAATTAAGTATACCATGTTTTATTGTCGAAAGCAAAGCATCGCATTTAATTAATTACACGTATGAATATAAACGAGTTCAAACCTCAAAATTTAATTTGCGCAGAATAGTTTGAAGGCGAGCCCGGCAAGTGGGGTTAACCGACGGTCCGGCCACTTAAATAAAATTGTAACGTATAAATAACTGTGAGAAATTAGTATGTTTTCACTGGAAATGTATGCTATTTAAAGTGATGATGTATACTTATTTCTTCTTTGTGTCTGCAAAAAAAATTAGTGGAATAGCGGTTGATACTGCATTTTTTCGGTATAAAGAGCATATGTGTTAATCCAGGATATCAGCTACCCCTATACCAAATTTCATCAAAATCGACACAGCCGTTTTGGCGTGAAAGAGTAACAAACACGTATATATCCAACCATTAATTCTTACAAACTTTCACAATTATAATTTAAGTAAGAATTTAAAAAGATATACATAGTACCTAGGTTGTTTTAAATGTATTGGATAGTTATACCCAGGCAGCTTTCAAACTATTTACATGTTTATCTAAAAACGCCGCGCACAAAAGCACTGAAGTTCCCTTCATAGTGCCCCAGGCTTGAGCATTGTGAGAAACCAATCGTCACCGGCAAAGTGGAGAGGAAAAGAGCACGTGGACGCAACCCAATACGGTGGTTCGATCAGATCCGCACTATACTTAACACCACCATATACAAAGCTTTGCAGGTTGCCAACAGTCGCGATAGATGGCGTGAAATAATAAGAAAGCTAGTGAGAGGAGGTCATTACCCTCAGAATTGAGGAGATCGTCGCAAGGATGATGAGGAAAGAGGACGTGAAAGGAGGGAGGGTATTGTGTTTGGGTGCGTCTATCTGTACAGCTAGTCGATGTGCTAGCCTGCGACTATCTGCTATCGAGCGAGCCAATTTAATTCTATCGGCCGGCCAGATTATTATCCATCTCTCGCTGGATAATAATCTACCTAGATTATTACATTTACTTTCAAATCCTTAGAAGTCATTTTGTTGTCCCAGTGTAATTAAAATTTTCCAAGATCTTTCTCTTATAGCTACAAAATGTAGAATCTTCCATCAATGAACATACAATATACAAACAATCTTCACTAGCATATACATAATATAATCATCTTACACAGCTTATATTCTAATTCGGTCACTTTATTACAAACCCGAAAGATATCGAGCGTACTCCTTTCATAACGTTATGACATTCCACCCGAATGAACTCTGGGTAAATAAAATGCTTAGACGTGGGGAATTTAATTAGATACGAATATTGAATATTAATATTTCTTCAAGAACAATACGTACTCCTTTATATTAAAATTCTGAGGAATGCTTACGTCGTGGACGAAATGTAAGGTTTCTGAGTACAAAACTCGTAAGCAGTTCCAAAAATAAAAAGCCTACGTCTGATACGTAAATGTATTTTCAAAACACAAATTGAACCAAAAATCTGAATTCTAGTTTTAAGAAATGCTTTTATTCGGAGATACAAGTATAATTTATGAAACTGTAAACTACATTACACTTTTCAATTTTTTATAATATTCTACAAAACTCCAATACACCCTTTAAAATAACCCAAATATTGTAGCCCTTTTGTTCCCCAACCATTTTATACCCTTTGGTGTGACAAAGTAAACTGCTTTTCTTGTCAGCCTATTTCGTAGAAGAAAACAAGGTTCCATCTACGAAAACATATAGAGAAAATTAAGGGCTCTTTCTGTGCCTAAGCAAAACAAATTAGGAGCTAAATTGTAAATTAGTTTATCTTATCTTTTGAAAGGCGACGACGATATTGTATGCATAAAGACAGGATCACATGACAACGTGTTAAAATAAATTGTTTTCTATTTAAATATAAAGTAAACGAGGTGACGGGTCTCTTTCTCTCTCTCTCTCTCTCTAATTGAACATGAACATGGGCCTCTCTCCAGAATATCTACATCAACCTATTGGAAGAAGCCTGCATCCTGCGAGTTCCTGGAACCTTGACCAGGTAATCGTCCACCTTGTACGCGGACGTAATTGATGGGCCTATACCAGAGAAATTGGATCAGCATCGGATGCTGTAGTGAAAAAAATAAGAATCAAATGGTTTCGTACATTGTACTATTTGTGTTTTAGGGGTGGATTTAACTTAATATCTGAGTACTACTGTATTGGGTACGCAAGTTAATCGTTTGATAAAACGCGCCACTACCCTTATGATTATAAACATAATGGGGTACTCATCCATCATATACTACTATAATTAATCATAATTATACAAGCTAACAAAGATATCAAAGGTTAGGGTAATGCAGTTTTTGGATTTTAACATACATAAAATTCATCCAGAAAATAAATCACATTTATAGGTGAAATAACAAAATCAATGTTTTTAAGTATTAAAAAATCGATGATATATTACAATACCTAAGCTACGACCCACTCAAGCCGCTCTACATCATGTAATCCACGCCTTAGATTTACGTTCTTAATAAAACCTTTAGAAAATGTGTTTTATATTATAATATGTCGCTTCAAACTAGGGCTCAAAGAGTACCTTATATTTTCTCAATTACATTCATTCATGAAGATTTGAATTCGCTCATGAATTTCAACATTTTTGTATGTAGATTTTTATAAAATCTCGGCTTGAGTCCGATGAATATCTCGCTGAATATGTATGAATGTGTTACACATCAGAATCGAGGTTTCCAAATATTACAGGTTACTTTGAAATGTTTTTATAAAGGGTTGAATGGCTGTTGAACCGAATTTAATTTGTATTAAGTACAATGGCCTACGAAGAAAATGCTTTGAAAACTCACAATACGTGGCATATTAAATGTCGGGTTTTAGGTATTTATGATCGAAGCATTCGATTTGTTAGACATTTGGTTATCACACCAATTGACGAAACGCCATATGAGAACTGCCACTGAACATAAGTTCTTTTGAGACTCCAGTACTAACATAGTCAAGTTTATTTTTATCAAAATAGATTTGTCATTCAGTGGCTCTTATTTGGTTTGCTGTTTATCAACTTTTCGTGAAGCAATTAAAAAGAAAACCACACTGACCTAAAAACTACTCAAAAAGTTCTTGGAATAACAACAGAAAACGCGAAGAAACAAATTAACTTCAAAACGTACCACTTATATTTTTCTTAGAAACAAAAACTGGGAAACGATATAGCGCAAGAAACAATTGGAATCATTATGAGGGAGTCCATTAATAACCCTTATCATTTGAAATCAATACAATAAATACAAGAGTATCAGATTTAATGGTGATTTAATACGAAACATGGGCTCCAAACAACATGGCATTACACCTCACGCAACCCGTCGCGTTGGTGAACTTTGATTTATGGGAAAACTGTTCGCACGCTAGGCAACGCCTCTTTGTAACACGGCTCTTTGTCACTTGTTATTTATTTATAATGGGATTACCCGGCTTCGATCAAATTAATCTTGCCAACCAAGTTTTACTTATAGCGGGCTTTTCGGGTTTTAGAAGATATTTTTTAAGAAACCGCCAAACAGCAGAGTAAATGCACTGTAGTGTTCCGGTTTGAAATACATTGTAGCCAGAGTAACTGCTGGATATAATGAGACTTAAAATCTCAGGATGGCCATCCCACTGCGCTCATACATTCATGGTGTTGTTTGGTTTTGTTGCTGTCGATGAGTGGCCATATCGCTTACCATCAGGCAAATAGCATGCTCGTCTCGCCGTTCATAGCAACAAAAAAAAAATGGTACAAAATAAAAGCAAAATATTTTTATTGGGGGGTTTTTACCTCTTTAGTTCATAATTTTGTCTCCCGATTGGTTACGGAGGGAGGTGGATAATAATATTTCCATCTCCTACTACCGATTTTGCTATTCGGTTAGTTTCGTTACGTGTCAAACACAAGTTAAACATTTTCGGAGCCTCGCTAAGCTTGAATGCACGATTTCATTAAACGCGTGCCCTGCAGTGGAACGTGTATGGGCTGTAAAGAAACATTCGATCGAGGCTTAAAGGAGTTCTAGTAGTGGATGTGAATTTAAATTGGAAGTAAATTAAGTGTATCTGATAACTTAATGAAGCGCGTGGTGGCCTGTTGGTAAAGTATTGGACACGGCTGCCAACATGTTCACGGTTCACGGTGGTCGCGGGTTCAAATCCCAGGGCACACCTCTGACTATTCGGAGTCATGTGTGTATTGATAGTCAATAACCACGCATTATTACGGAGGAGGAAAACATAGTGAGGAAACCTGCATAGCATAGCGATTTGGAAGAATTTCTATGGTATGTAAAGTCCGCGCATTATACTCGTGTTATGGTTAACCCGACTCAATCTTACTCCCGATTGTGGAGGAAGATCGAGTATAGTACGGATAGTCTAATACCTATTCCACACAATAAATTTTTGCACTAATGTTTTAACGAAACCAAGAGCTCAAGTATAATTCTTTGGCGTAATAGTGGCTCGAATGTTATATAAAGATAATTGCCTTTATATGAGCTATGTCTATTTTCATCGGACACCCACGTGATCAGAATGTATTCCATTCTGATAATAAGTTAATTTGGCTCCGCAGCACTTCTTCCCCTCAAGAAGAAAAAGGAGTAACTCAATACTACGAATTACATAATAAGATCGATTTTTCATACAGATAGTTGTTTCTTTTTAAAACCTACACGGCTGATAATAAGCGCTACATCCATCAAAATCGTCACATTAATTTATGTTATTTCAAGTAGAATTACGTGATGTGACAACAGTGTGATCGCATTACTGTATCGGATAACGTTTTAAAATTTTCAATTCACCACATTTTGTTCGATATGCTTTCAATTATAAATATGAATGGAAAACATTTACGCACGTTTGTCAGGTAAAAAATATTGTACATGTTTCAATTTGTTGTGGTAATCCGATTGAAATATTTATCCAATATTGTAAAGTGGTACGGTATATAAGTATATGTAATGTGATTTTAGTATTAGATATGAAGCAACTAAACAACTCTTTATTAATTTACAAGCACCACATCACAAACAAATAGATCTGTTCCAAAACATCGGAAAGTGCATATAACAAAAACGAAGTCAAATCGAGCGAAATGATAGCATCTGGCGGTGTTTTTATGTCTTCTCCTTGTTTATTCATCTATCAAGCTCTTATCTTTGATGTGCTTTTTATCGCTGCCTTTTTTCAATAATCAACGTCCGATCGAATCTTAGTTCATTAATCTTGATGGCTATCCATTTTCTTTTACAGTACAGTGACGTTTTGTAATGTTACAATCGTTTTCTTTCACACTTGTTTTGTAGTTGAAGATTGTTTCTCAAAATTTAGTTGGTGATGGTGAAAATGGAGAATGATTATTTTAACTTAATATAATTTAAAACAATTCAAATACATAAAATACCGAATTAAGAAACACAATATGTGAAACAACCTTTCAAAATCCTTTTTTTTTTTCATAGAGCAAAAGTTAACCCGTCCGTAATGGATATTTGAAACCCTTTTGTCTATTGACTTTCTCCGTAATATAACACGCCAATGCAATGTAGCGAAATTGAAGTTCATAATGCGTGTTCATGGACAAAAGTAGTATTTTTGTCGTCATGTGACATCTGGCCGCGTGTAAAATAATGTAAAAATACGAGAATAAATAAGAAGTATATACGGAGATAATTAGCCATACCGATAGAAGAAAAAAATGTAAGCGTTTGAATGGATTTCACGCATAAAAATTGAAAATTAAATAACTAAAACCTCAAAACCTTCTAAATTATATCACTGTTTGTCTCAGAAGTAGCTTTGCTGACTTAGTTAAACTTAGCTCAACTCACTACCCCATTGACGTTCGTCGAGCATAATATATTACATATTTTATATATATCGACCTACTTTTTATAAAAAAAAACTGCTTTAAAAGACGTGAAGTAATTGGAAGACCCAGAGTTAATGACACATTTTAATTAAAAAGTATATTAAAATGGCACTGACAGATATTTTCACAGCAATCTCAGTAATTAAAATGTTATATTATTGCTGTACTTTAGGCGTGCTGATGAAGGACATTTGCGGCAATTAGATATTCTGACAGGGCTTAGCGTCTCGAATTTTTGAAAAAAATAAAATAAAAATAGGGTTTATTGGACCCTGTACGTAAGGAGATACTGTTCTGTACATTGTAGAAGATTGATATGAAAATATATTTTTATTAAAATGAGAATATATTTTTATTATAATGAGAATTTGCATCTTTGTAAACGATAGGCTAGTTGAAAGTGAATCGTCCTGCTGAAATGGAAGTTGGTTGATTCCCAAAACACATATTATATTAATACTACATTTAAATTAATACTTGAAATGAATATCGATCTGATCGCATATACTCCCATGAAAAAATGAACGCTTTAATTAAATTTGCTGAAAAAGTCTATACCATTTCGATTGCAATTCCCATTTCTGATATTGAAATAGGATAGTTACTGTATTATTAATGACAGCCTCCGTGGTGCAGTTGGTTGAACGGCGGCTGTGAAACGAGAGGCCGCCGGTTCGATCCCCGCACCGAAACAAATGTTTGTGTGAACCACAGGTATTTGTTCCAGGTCTGGTGGGTGTTTGTGAGACCAAAAAAATTTCTCGCAGTTTCTGTGTCAAGACTTGATCTCAGTTTGGGGTTAGGACTATGTATGTGACTGTTGGGTGTATTTATTTATTTATTTATTGTATTAAATTATATGAGCACACTAAAACGAAGTGAAACTTTTCAAGCGAACATTCACCAGCATAAGTTAGTGTTTAATATAGCGATAGTGGCTTAAAACGACAATTCCCGTAGAAATATCGCCGCCCGCAGTGCGTTTTAATCACAATTTATTTCACTAATAACACCGTTTAATTTCGCGAAAATACCAGGCCATGATAAATTTTGCTAAATTGTGGTGCAAGTTCTAAGATTTCGGGGTATGACGTCAGTGTTTGTTCAGCGTTTTGATCCTTCTTATCAGTGAATCATGTGTTCCTGAGTTCAATCAAAACTAGTTTCTCTGTCTCTCTCTCTCTCTATCTCTTCAGCCACAGGAAGTCCACTGCTGAACACAGGCCTCCCCAGATCTCGTCATTGATCTGTTCGAAGTGGCCTGCATCCAGCGTCTTCTCGAACCCTAACCAGGTCGTCCGTCCACCTTGTAGGCGGGCAACCGACACTGCGCTTGTCGACACTAGTTTCGTTTTGCATATTTTTCATGAGCAAAATTCATGATGGATATCGGACGGTATTTCCCAGAAAATGTCTTGGTTCTACAAGTAAGGCAAAAACAGAGCTACTTATGATCTGACATTTATTGAGCCACCTGAAGGCAAGCGGCTATCCTGGAAAATAGAGGTCAGAAATATTTAGCACACTAGCTCAAATCTAATACCTAGTTATTCCCTGGTAGTGAGTCCTAAAAAAACTAGAACATTACGCTTGTTTAGGATTGAGACTCATCAAAGCATTTGTAAACTACCCAAACATCTCATTCTTTGCAATGAGCACTTCATCACAACTACGTACATACATAAACATCACGCATCAAACCTACCTACCCCTACCCTGGTTGCACCTCTACCTAGAGATGCAACCAGGGCACCCACGTTTTCCTTATGTGTTTCGTCTCATGATGTGATAGGGGGCGAGCCTATCGCCATATCGGGCACAAATTCCTGACTCCGGGCTGATAAAGAATAGAAAAATCCAATATCACTTTGCCCGACCCGGGTTTCAAACCCGAGACCCCAGCTTTGTAATCATACCGTAGTGCAACTACGCCATCGAGGCAGTCGTTCATCACAACTATGTCTAGAAAAATAATTTACTAATGGTAAATGTCGAGACTGATACAAATCACATTCTGGTCTGACAACACGCTCATTGTTCGGCCAGACAATAAATATTTCCCAACAATGCACATCGGGTATTCACATTTCAGCAGAAAGAAAATATCGTATCTGATTGTTCTTGCAATGGAATTTGTAGGAGGTAAATCTTGGAATTGTAGCTGTGATATTACTTAACATTTTTCTTTCCAGGAACAAAGATGGTTGACTGATGCGCTGGAGTAATATCATGAGCACCCATAGAACGTAAAGCATAATAAATATGCACCAGACTTTGAAGATGGATAAAGGGGTAGAATCTTCTAACATTGTAGGAGGTATGTAACCTTTAATATTTTTAATCAATGAAATAAACAGGAGAACCACTTTAAGGCACAGAAAGAAGATGTAAACCTGATGAATAGGGATCACTACCCATGAATACTCACAATACTATCGAAGGTGGCGCAGTTGTACTACGGTATGTTTGCAAAGCTGTGGTCTTGAGTTCGGATCCCGGATCGGGCAAAGTGATATTGGATGTGTCTATTCATTATCAGCCCGGAGACTGGAATTTGTGTCCGATATGGCAATAGGCTCGCCCCCTATGACATCGTGGAACGGAATATAAAAGGCGAAACGTGGTTGTCCCGGTTGCACCTCTGACTCTATCTTCTGGGGAAAAGGCGTAAGTTTATATAATTATGTATGGCGTATGTATGTAAGAATTTGTAAGAAGATAACAAAGTTACATCGAAGTAAATTCAAGACGGCCACGCCTATCTGTGATTACGCAACAAAAAAGGTTTAATGTAAAAACAAAAAAGAAAAATCACTTAAACAATTTAATGGCGACAGCTTATCGTTTTACTCGGGCCGTCAGCGCTCGCTTTCCCACGGGGAGCATTCACAACGAAAAACAATAAACGTTAAGTTGTCCCCCGCGGGCGTGTACGTGCTGACGATCAATCCGCGCAAATGTGTCCGACTTAAATACAAAAGGCTACGGTTCGCTTTTAAATCGGCGAGCCGGACCGCGTGAGATTAACGTTTATTTTATTTTTGATAAATGTTTTATTTTACAGATTTTGGTATTCGCGAATGCACCTCCATAATTATTGTATGAATTAATTCTTACATCATATGGCATGAAGCTAGTAGTACCGAACAGCTGATCAATTATACACGAATATATCTTTTCTACTCTAATTCTTCAAATTGTTCGAAATATATCTAATTATAACAGGCATTTATTAGATAAATCGCAGTATTTGTATGACGTATCATTGGCAAAATATGGTAAAAATACAGAGAATTCCCACAATAAATCAGCTGATTTATCTTGAAACCTTTTCGTAAATTGTTGGATGCATGTGACCGGATATCGAATACGGATAGTGAATACTACCGTAACGAACGCAGTAGTAAGCAACCTTTCAAAGTGGTGTTATATTGATTTATAAGCAATAATAATTTTCATCAAACGAAGCATCGAAAGTCCATTCACAAGGTGGGCAGAAGACCAAACAGAGATTGCTGGAAGTCACTGGATGCAGGTCGTCATAGAAATCTTTGAACGAAGCTTATGCTTAGCAGTGGACTTCCAGTGGCTCAAGAGGTAGAGAGAGAAAGAGAGACAGTGAGACAGAGAGAGGAGAGGAGATAGTAATTATGGTAAATTAAACATCTGTCAATGACGCCCATAGTGTTTCAATCGTCGTGAACGAACGGTGCGTAACCGTGAGTGTTAAAGATAAAAAAAACATCACATTTGCCTATACGATCCCATCAAGTATCAACGTCCATTCGTAGATATCGACAATTAAAGTGTTTCCAACCAACACGCGCACTACTCGTATTGAATTGGAGAACGGAATAGAAAAATCAACAACACTTTTTGTTATTGTTATTTTTAGTTGTTGGGTTGCCTAGTATATGTTTTGAATTTGCAAATTTCCGATGCATGTACAAAATACTCTCCGATTTTTCATTCCATGCCGTTGCGAGTTTTGGGTTTCTTAGGAGTCGACTATTTTATAAAAATAGTTTAACGCCTTTATTTAGGTAAGTAGACATAAATTATTATGGCCTAATAAATGTTTCAGTTAAACGACTGTCACGTAAATAATTGCTTAATGTTGAACAAGTTCGTTCTATCGTGTTCTTTTTGTATTTATCACAAAGTATTAGTTATGTAGTCAGTATCAGTTGTCATAAAATGAGTTGAGACCAAGTGATATCGATAAGAACGAAACTTAATTTTATTACAACTCATTATCATAAACACTGCTCTAATATTAATACAATCCCCTTGACTTATAAATGTCCTTTAGGACTAAACGGCCGTCTGAACTACGTTTAGTTTCTCCTTGAATTTATCGTCACGACACACAAAGAATTCTTTATCTCAAAGACGACAAAAAAATGTGTACTTTCTACAACTTGCAGAATTTTCTTTTGTGTACAACTACCTAGGGGGGTGGGCTCCAACTGACAGTTTTCGGGGCCCAAGCCAACCTCACCTGCACGCGGTGCTCCCTGCTGGCCAACGGACCGACCGACAGATGGCGGGATAACCATCACAAAATATTGGTGTAGCCAAATGATAGGCTGATGACGAGCAGCATTATCAGCGCTCGCCAACACGCCTGCCAAGCATGGTGAGTATTGGCAAAAACCCCTTTTGACGTGATCCATGGAGGAGGTCTATGTTCAGCAGTAGACTTCCTGCGGCTAAAGAGAGAGAGAGTTCTACTACCTTCCATTAAAAACCTTCCATTATGAATAACTAAAAACCTAAAATTATGTAATGGGTCACGTAAAAAACTAGGACATGAACAAATAGGACTAATAATTACTTAAAAACAAATAGAGCATTAGGCCCTCGTCATTACCCTAAACTATTTCGAAACTAAATTGATAACACATTTTTACAAACGACATCACTTAAAGCCTTCCTTTCGCCTCGTCAGTATTATCACAGTTTATTACTAAAACGACTTGAAAGCATAATGTATGGGGAGGCTTGTCGACATTACGCACAGCTCTCAAGATAATGAACAGCGCGAAGTAATTTGTGGATGTCATATGGGCGCTATTTCTCAAATGTTCAAATGATGACATCCTTGTCAAAGAGGGTTTGTGTTGGTTGTTTCAATATATTTTTATATTATTTATTTAAGGGCGTAGCGATAGGTCCAGTAAAAGATGGCGGGACAAGCCAGACTCGTATTGAAAACACTGACAGAATAGTCTTCATAATGGTCAAGAATTGAAGGAAGATAAAGATGCCCTTGACTCTCGGTGTAATGGTAGTAATGGCTGATGTATGTACATATATAATTTACAAGTTGGACCTCATTAATGTAATAGTAAGACGCTGAAAGCAGACTGGTTCCAAACACATCAATTTGGAATTCTCTGGAATATGTGTGTGTTCAGCAGTGAGACATGCTATTGGTGATAATGATATCAATATAATTTTTAAACCTTGCCGTAAGAAATGTATGCACAGAGCTGAATTACTAAAAATAATCTGCTATAAATATCTCCGATGACACTTCAAGCCCTCTCTTAGTCTTAAATTCACCCGATATCTTCTTTGGGCTCCAATTTCCAACAGTTGTAATGTTTCGAATGAATTCAAACTGTGTTTATATTGCCACACAACAAGAATAAACCAATACAATTATCTGTGCTATGTTGGAAGCCAAACAAATTCGCTTTAAATTAAAATTTGAATCATGATTTCGATGGCTTCGGTGTCGTTCATTTAACAATTTAAATATATGGGGTTTCTATGCATCGTTGTTTCTTGTAATGCTATGAATTGTTTCAAAAAGAATCACTATAGGATTTTTTTGCAAGAGCCTAGATTTTTTTGTTTGTTTGCAAGATTCTATTGATTTAGCTTGCTCATATTTCAAAATTGTAATTAGCAATTAACCAACCAGAGGTAGATGGAATATACACATATAAAAAGTAATATTTATTATATTACTTTGATGGTTCCATTGCCCTGAGAAATCATCGAAACGTTTTGCAGTGAATCTGGTATTACGACCCCTAGTTCGTATTTCGTTTATTTCGAGTGTTTTGTTCGTATTACTCGAAAGTAATTAAAGATATACTTATAAGTATTACCGAACATTTATGACTCGTAATCTTGTTTAAATTACACTTAAAAATATTTACGGGAACAAGATAACCTTGTACATTACGACCGTAGCTGTGAGAATTTTCGCATAAAATAATACAAAAAAAGATAATTTAAAAATCACAATGCATCGCGATCCGAATACAAGGCACATTTTAATTGTACCGCTTGCTGTAATGTCCGCTGGCCATTTGTGCCGCTCTTTTGTTTCATTTGACTATGTAGAGATGGGTTTTCGGATATTCAAATTATCGAAAAATTTTTTTTTTTTTTTTAATAGAAATTCAGTTTATTTTACTATAATTTATTAATGCTTATGAAAATTTGCTTTATGAGAATAGCTAAGCAATCGCTGAGAAATGACAACTCAGCGAAACAAATATAATAATATTGTTTTAGCATATAGTTTATAAATGAACAATGTATTCAGCTCATTACATAAAAAGTTACTGGCGTTAGAGTTAGTCAACCGTAGGCTTAATAAGAATATATTACTTGTATAAATAATTTGTCTAATTAGTTGCTTTAGGCAAAAATTGTGGACTAAGATCCCAAAACAATATAGACGCCGACTGTCTATCCAGTATGTTATACAAATCGTTAATAAAATTCATGGACCTCACTCCATTTGCTTTCTCATCTGATTCTCATACATGACGTCATCAAACCTTGAATCCAAGCCTCAAGGCGACTTCGGTGACGTCACCTTGCATCTGGCGAACACTCGAGGCACTATACTGAACAAAAGTGGTGGCAATTAGTACGAGAACCTCTTTAGAAGGCTCGGTCTTGGTCTGGTTAGTAAAATATTGCACTAGAACAGCGGAGGTCCACTTCAGGTGGAGCTAGTCATTAGTAACTTTCGGCTACGACAGCACGAATCACTTGCATCACGATGTCAACAGATCTGGTCTATGAAATTTTTTTGTACTTTTTTTCTTTCTTCTTGGTGGTCTGTTGGTGACGGACCAGACGCAGCTGACTACGTTCACAGTGGTTGCGAGTTAAAATTCCAGGGCACATCTTTGAATTTCAGAGTCATGTGTGTATTGATAATCAATCACCACGGACTATAACGGTGAAGGAAAACATCGTGAGGAAACCTGCGTACCATAGCGATTTGTAAGAATTTCTATGGTACATAAAATCCGCCAACCAGCATTAGGCCAGCGTGGTGGATCATACGGCCCAACCCCTCGCCATTTTACTCTCAATTGTAAAAGAGGCTTGTGCCCTGCAGTGAGACTGGGCTGATGCAATTTTTTTCTTAAGATTTATTTATTTTTATATTTATATACACTTTATTGCACACACACAAAAAAAATACAAATAAAAAGAAAATCACATACATAAAAAGTACAATTGGCGGTCTTATCGCTCAAAGGCAATATCTTACAGACAACCATGGGATGGATTTTTGAAAAGGATTAACTGAGGGCAGTTTAAAGTGTAAGAGATAGAAGCTAACACTGAATAATAAATTAAATACAAATAATCTAATAGCTACAAGCAATAAAATAAAGCGTAAATACACATACATATACATACACATACATACAAAATACATACATACATATATATAAATATAATATAGTACAAGTACATACAACTAGGAAAAGTTATCCTCATCAATGTGACAATTCAGGGAGAAAGGTAGTGATCCTTGACCTGCTTTTTAAAAGAAGTTGCTGATCGTGCCCGTCTCACCGCAACTGGTAGTGCGTTCCACAATCGGACAGCTTCCACGGTGAACGACTTATCCATGAAGGTGGTGGAGTGCACGGGCATTCTTAACTCCAGGCTCTCTGACGACCTCAGGGATCTTGTATGTGAGTCATGGAGAAATACAAATCGATCTTTAAGATAAGAGGGGGTGAGAGGATTAAACAATATGTTGTACAGAAGAGAAAGAATGTGAGCATTCCGACGAAGCCGTATGGGCAACCACTTGAGCTTAGTACGAAATTCAGAAATATGATCATATTTGCGTAATCCAAATATGAATCTAATAATAAAGTTTTGAAGACGCTCAAGTTTATATTTTGGATCTATTTTTGATTTTTTTAATTTTATAGCTTAGGTAACCACACCGCGCCCTATTGTAAGCTCAGTGCAGTCTAGATAGAGACCGACGTAAAATGACACAATATGACGACTTGATTGCATCTAGATATACACATAAGGGACGTGAAATACTATAATATTATGTTTGCATGAGTCACTGCGGCGGGTTCTTCATCGCCGTGTACGGTGTTCGCTATCCGGGCAGATACCAAATGTATGCTATCACCAGAAATTATTCCAAATTCAAATTCAAATTCAAATTCAAAATATTTTATTGTGGTACATAGGTGAAGATGGTGTTACATTGGCTTGTTTAGTACAGCTATGACCCGCCATATTGGCATACAATAGTTTAGGATACATTTTTTTAAATCCGATTTACAATTTATAACAAAATAATTAAAAATATAAGACATAGCAACAAATAAAAACAAAACTACATATTCAAAACAAAAAAGAAAAAAAAAACTAATACAATAAAATAAGCAAAATTAACAATTATTTTTATCGTTTAAATAGTCATTTAAATTGTAGTAGCATTTACTAATTAAAAATCTAAACAAATTGCTCTTATAGTTATTTATCTCATCTAAATCTCTGATTGAATTTGGTAATTTATTATAAATCTGGGGAATTACATGAAGTGCGCTCTTGTGAAATAAAGCAGTTTTGTGGGCTGCATATGTCATTTTGTCTCTGTGTCTGGCTCGACTGCTACGTTTATATAGGTGAGTGTGCGTCTTAGCAAAAATAGCACATTCATAAATATACATAGAAGGTAGTGGTAATATTTTCAATTCTTTAAAATATGGAATACAGGAGGTAGTTGCATCAATGTTAACCATAGATCTAATACACCTCTTCTGAGCTTTAAAAGCTAGGTCTTTGTGTGCGGAATTGCCCCAAAATATCACACCATACCTCAAAATAGAGGCAACGTGTCCGTGGTAAGCGCAGAGGACTGCAGATTTATCGGATATTTTGCTTAGATTGTGGAGAGCGTATGATTGCTGGTTGAGACGTCTGCAGACATAATCTACATGTCTTTTCCAATTTAGCATTCCGCACAATTATCAACTTCTAAGTCCTTAAAACCATTATAAATTTGTCGTAGGGACAGAAAAATGAAGGCTGAATACCGCAAAGATAGAAGTACCTAATAAGAAAAATACTTCCCCCTACAGATGGCTATTTTCATATACGAGTAAATTCGTGAGGAAAAAAAAACAGATTATTTATATCGGTCAATGTAAAACACTCGTCATTACCCCATTAATAGGCCTTACCTAACTTTATATTACAGTGTTTTAGGCCAACATGTTGTTTGCAGGATATTTTATGGACGGATATAAAATGTATATGACCAGTTTAGTGTCGACATTTTTATATCCTCCATTTTAACCCACTTAAGCCACGCTTTGGTCACAGCCTAATAGCAGTCGTTTTGAGAATTTCCCCAAAATATGAAAGTCTAATTTTTTTTTTTTTTTTTTATTCTGGCACTGCATGATGACTGCACTGCACCTGATGTTAAGCGCAAATGCCGTCCAGACAGAGTATCGAATGGCATCAGACGGCGGTCCCATGCCATTTGACACAATTATGCCGGCCTGCTGAGATGCTTCTTCACACTACGGCGGAAGGACCGTATGAAGAATGTACACAATTTTTGTGTACATCGATATTAGGAAAGTGTTCAAAACAAATCAGTTTCCTAATACCGATATGTTTTATCGCATCACTAATGTCTAGCAAAGGCATCGCGCATTCAGCCAATTCTTTTATTTGGAGAAACACATTCATTTGCCGCTTACTGTGATATCAATTTTAACATTCCTACACAAATGCTCTGAAATTCATTTCTAAAGGGACACGATTAGGCTCACAATTTATTGTATTGGCACCGCGTGTGACGATAAAAACTGTTATAAATGTCTGGCAGTTTTTTTATACTTAGGCAACATTTAATCTGATTTGTAATATGTTTGAAAAGAAAAATATGTTGGGCTATCGAGTTTAATTTTGTTTCTCAAATATTGTTTCTCTTATTAGTCTGAGGTTACATTTCGCAAGGTTTCGGGTTTCATTTTCAAATTTACTTTATAAAATCAAATTTTTTGTTCGTATTTATTTTCCAAAGGGTAATAAATATACATTGTGGCATAAAATTATTCGCAAAGAGTAGATTTCAATATACCCTTTCTGGGTATCATATCATGGGTATCATCTGGGTATCATGGTAAGTTAACGCGGCCCCTATATTCTACTGCGAGCAATTTCCGTATATAACAAGATTTTGATGATTAAAGATGCTGCCATTGGCAGCATCTGGCGGGGATTGCTTACCGTGCTCTTTAAGGCACCGGGAAACTGTGAATAGCTTCAATTTAGAACTGCATGCAGTTACAACGACATACAGCTGGCTATAAATAAAGCAAATTGCTTGTAGTTTAGTTGGGAAAATGCTGTTCGTAATTGCTATGGCAAATGTAGTCGATCCGAAATGGAGAAACCACAAATAATGGGAAAAATCTCCTGTATGTATTTCGGGAAGTGTATTAAGCACTTCGCCCTGTTGTTTCCATCAGGGAATATTAAGATCACTTTACGTAGATTCAATATTCTGGCTGATATTGATCTTCAAACTAATCCATTTGGTTACCAAGCCATATTGACTCAACGTGGTCCACTAACTGTTATATTACGACGGGAGAGCAATATACACGTGAAACATATATCTATATAGATTGCTATAAGCCGATATAGTTTAGAATATCGTCAATCCGTACTCAAAGAATCACTGACCAGTAGGTAATTCACGTAATTAAATAAGTTCAGTTGCAGTGCAGTTGCAGTTAAGTTTCAATCAAAACAGACCTTTTCGTATTCTCGTAATTTTGACAACCGCTGTCAGATACGCTCGCGTCAAGTCCGCGTCACGCGAGCGGTTTAGCGTATTCTACTGCTGCCTGTTTTATGTGCGTGATTCAGATCGCAACTTGATCGGTATTCACGTGTAACCTTCTTGCATACGACTGACGTATAGTTGACGCGCAGCACCCGCGCAGTTTACGCATAGCTTAGGTGGAGTTCACTCGCAGCTAAACAATTACAAGAATACCATTTTGCACTAAGACGTAAACTTAATTGCAACTGCACCGCAACTTGATCGGCGCGTCAAAAAATTACGTGAATTACCCTACAGAAGTCAATAATACAGGTTTCACTTCAAGAAAAAAGTATATTCCAAAAAACACAATTTGATAATTTTAGTAAAATAAAATTGTTGCCAGAAATCCCTCGAGAAACGTCCCCGATATCAAGTTTTTATTCCCTCGCGCCATTTGCAGATATTAATTTGATAAGAGGCCGATGTCTCCTCAATATTGGGGTGAATTTTTCATAGACCTTCGCCGGCATATTTCTGTCGGTTTCATTCATTGAGGCATGCAGACGAACGAAATGCCTCAGATATACAACCCGCTGTGTGACACGGTGGTACTGCTAGCGGGTAAATGGTGAGCGGATCGCTTGTTAGTATCCGCTGTATAATTTGTTTAGAAGGTACGTTACGAACTACGAATTAACAGAATTGGTAGAGATGCAAAAGGCAAAGCATCATGCTCAACGGCTTTTGGCGTGTGTCCTCTAATGGACTGCTATAAATATATGGTGTTTGTTAAACGTAAGGTGGAACGTGTATTTCTAATTACGACAACTTTATTAACTGATTATGCCTGTATATTTATTGTACATTATAGTGCAGTAAATCCTTAAAATTTTTACCTTTGTTTTTTAAATGGCCCTCCCCTTCGACAAAGCAGAGATATAAAAAGAGAATATTGAAGGATTTCACATCAAAATATAGTAAGCAATAAAAAAATGTAATGTCTATGGAAACCCTATTATAAAGTCTACCGTTCTCCGCTGAAAGTCAGACCACATCCTTATGAGGATTATTAAAGTACTCTCCGCACGGGAACTGAATGAAAATTTTCTCCCACTGACGAAATAACGGGGAAGCATATACAAACAAGGAAAATATGATTTTAGTTCGTGTTATTATTTTTTCATGATTTCATGAGATACGGATACATAGGATTAAAAGTGGTAGAATAATATAATACTAAGCGGGGATCTAGTTTATTATTTCTACTGAGATACTAGAGATTGCATAGAAGGGTTTCCTAGAATATTTATTTGATGATCAATCGGACATGCTTCCAAGAATTCGTTTCCTGCGTCAAAGGTTTAATTTAATTACGGGTTAATTTTTGTATCGCCTGTGTATTTTCCCCAATGTATATGTTTATAAATGTCAATTTACGATTGTAAAACGCCCATAGTTTATAGAACTATTAATATTAAAGAGGTGTAGTTTTGATATCAAACTTACAAGGCCTACGTCAGACCATCAATCTACTGCATGAAGACGAGGCATAAATTATTTCTAAGAAACAGTCATCTTATGAACACTTGCTCTATGACGTATGATCTTCTAAGAAGATTACCGATGATCTATAAATTAGTCACCTATCGTTATTTTCATGTTATCTTATAATGAATATAGAATTGTCTTTTGCTTGTCTTTTTTTCTGATGTAATGTGAAATAGGATATTCTGAACAATCCAATTTATATTAATGAAATGTAAAAAAGTAAAGCTAGCTGATGGTGACGTAATAAGTCAATTTATTACAATGCTATTTTATTGAAAACTGGAAGCAAAAGGAAAAGGTATAACTTAAAACAAACTTTACATGGATTGGTAAATTACTCCTGTATAAATCTATTATACAGATATCTAGGTCAAATCGAGGTTACAAATATTGCTAGTAATAGTAATATTCGTTGTAACAATAAATATAAATTGGGTTCGTTAAAACCTACAGCATTCGGAATTAAAATTGATTTGGACGCTTTTAGCAAAAACATTTATCGGGATAGCTCTGTAGAAATCCATTTATTGTAATAGTATTACGATATCATGGATTATATTTTGATTTCAAATTTATATCTGTATTCTTAATATTGAAAATCTAGCTTACTCTATATTGTCGTCTGGTTCTAGATTAGTTTCTTCATCAGTAATATTAGATATAAGCTTATGTTATCATTGTATGGTATTATCGAATTATCATCATCATTCCCATCCAAAGAAAGTTCACTGAATATGGGTATTTCTTTTTTTATTGCATAGGTCCGGCACACGAGCAAACAGGTCACCTGGTGATAAGTGATCACTGCCGCCCATAAACATTCACAAAGCTGGATCATGAATGTGTTGCTGGCCCAATTGGAAGTGGAACGGGAAGGTAAAAGGGTAGGAGAGGAAAGAAGTATTGGGCATCCGGTACCGTACTCACCGAACGAAAAGCGACAGTCGAACTGTCGCTTAACGCTAATTTCCTGCGAGACAGTGGTACCGCCTCGGATGAGCCTGCCCATTCATGCTAAGTCGTGACTGATAACAGCGTTTCATTTCCTAAAGTTCTTCTTACCTGATGGTAGGGGCTGGTAGAGAATGGTCTAAATTTTCTTTGGAAAATTCGAAGATATCTTAGAACCTCATAAATCCATGTTGAATACGTATGCTCTATACTTATTCATGTAGTACTGACCCCAAATTGAATTTAGCACTAATTAATTCCAGAGACATAGGAAACCACTAATTAGCACTAACGTATAAAATATTCATTTCAAACAAACGGACTCCAAAATCTTTGATTTGAATTGAAATATCGTAATTGTTGCTAACGCTAATAAGATAATGGAAGAGAAGAATATAGAAGAAATAAGACCACTTAGCATCTAAATGCAATTTTGTCAATAGTTAGACAATACAATGATACATAATAAGAAATACGAAACAAGAACTCCCTTTTGTGAGTTGAATTTTCAGTTCAATCAGTATTTTTCATTTGCTTTGCGGTTCTGGTATCAGCTTAGCGGTGACTTTTAATAGAACACTCTCCCTTTGTGGACTGCAGCCGTAGGTCTAACCACGTCATAATGTAGCAAAAGTATTGAAAAATACACGCACACGTAAAATCTCGGTTTTTTTCGAGAAGGGGTAGGCAAAAGTGCTACTAGGACACCCACCTTTCGCTTTGTTTGTTCCATCCCATAATGTAAAAGGGGGCGAGCCTATTGCCGTATCGGGCACAAATTCCTGAGTCCGGGCCGATAATGAATAGAAAAATCCAATACCACTTTGCCCGACCCGGGATTTGAACCCGAGATCTCAGCTTTGTAATCGTACCATACTACAACTACGCCACCGAGGCAGTCTAGTTTTATAAAAAAAAATTATAATATATATATTCATCTACCAGTTATAGATTAGTCGCAGTGAGATACTCTTTTTCATAAAGGTATTGTGTTCTGACACGATGCAACTTTTTCATATCCTTACAATAAACGTACCTTCGAGACGAGAAACTGTACTCGTGTAAATGGGGCTTTAGTCTCTAGCCTAGTTTCCCATTCTAGATGTACATTTTAGATTCACTCACTTTAATAATATCACTAAAATCCACAATCTGAGTTAAGAGCTTCGCACGAGAAATATATATATATTTTTTTTTTAAGCCTTTATAGGCAGACGAGCTAGCGGCCCGCCTGATGGAAAGCGGCTACCGCTGCCCATAGACCTCCGCAGTGCCAGGGGTCCAGCACAACAAAGTCGCTGCCTACTAAACTAAGATTATGTCTGGTGTAACAGAATATTATCAACTACGATCAGAAGCTATTCTATAACATAGTAACATAAACGAGGTGTACTCGTATTATGCGCGTCACTACGCTTCGGTGGTTCTAACACGAAGGATGGTTCCATGCATCGACATTTGAAACACTAAGTATACCTGCTTGGTTTACTTCATTTATAATGCGTAACATCGGTTCGAATTAACGTTATAGTGTTAATATTGATAACAACTATGTTCAATCGAAGATCACGTTAAAGATAATAGGCGTGTCATTTGTAATAATCGAGACAAATTGACGTGCTATAATTAATGTAGAGACTAGTGATCAGTATTCTAAGTCCCTTATCTTGGGCAGACAGTCGGCCGTATTAAGTTACCTTGGGCGTTACCAATTACATTGTGAGGCAGGTCTCATAAGACTCAGGAGTCTTACGCCATTTTTGACTTGTACAAAATATGAAATAAGTGTAATTACTTCGAGCATGTAGCTTTCCTAAGAAAGTTCTTTGCTTTGTCAAGAAAAATCGTATTATTCTTCTTGAATTTAGCATTCATTGCTAACATAATAACCATAGTCCATAACATAAGAAATCCTACTACTGACCTTTCCCTATAGTGGAGAGAAGAAGACAACATCTTGAATTTTTTTCAGAATTACGTCATATATACACTATTAAAACTATCAATAACAATTCATTACCTGCGAATCCAAATGTTCGTAGCTTAGTTATATAATTAGTGTGCGCCCTGGGCTCAAATATTCCACCTCTGATTTGTCAGTCTGGTCCGCTGCCAACTAAGCTATCGCTAACTTTTTGACTCTGTATAAAAATCTATTCACAACGAAGCAGAGAAGATGAAAAATATCTATGATCATGTATATTTAGAAAAGAAACAACAGGAAGGAAATCTTAAATCAATGTCGTTTATACCTTGTTTATTCCAAACAGCAGAACTATCAAAGATTTTACCCAAAGCAGAAAGCAATCAGGATTTTATTCAACAATCTATTTGTTTGCATGCGTCTGTTCCCCATTCCGAAGAGTAAAGACCTTTACGCAAAGACAGCAGTTTTATTTAAATCGAACGCTATTGGAAATGGGAATCATACGGCGGAGGTACGGTAAAAGTAGATTGCGAAATAAAAGAAAAATCCACGTCTATCAGAAGCCACCTGAATACGTATACAGTTTGTGAATTCCGATTAAGACCTTTTTGGTATAGTCTATTTTGTGTACGGGATGTCTGATGAATTCGAGATTATTGCTCGTTTTAGTTGATGAAGTAAAACGATACATTTATATATGAAACTGATTATAAGGGAGTCATTATTCAGCCCCATATTTATTCAGAGCTAAAATTTTGTTAATCATTTGTTAGTACGAGATCCCGCTGCAGGATTGGTGCGCTCATCGACTTTTTGTTTAAAACCAAATTTTTATGTTTATTTATAATTAAGAGAATATATATTTACTAGGGTGCCTATCAAAATTTGGCCGCCATTATTTTTAATTAAATTATTTTTAATTGATTTTTGGTAAAAAATTTCGTTTATTTATTTTTTTAATAAAATATAGTCTACATTACGGTAATTAATATGAAGATTCTAAAAAATCACGGTTGCCGTTGCGCACCTGGCCGCACCTCTTTGCAGCCAGGTGTAAACAGGTATGATTTCGATAAATTTATACGTTTATAACCTATTTTTATTAATTATATGTCAAATTGAAGCTATTTTTTTTCTATTAATTATCATATAAAGTTGCTTAATTAAATCTGGCCGCAAATAAGGGTTACTGGCTGTTAAAGATAATAAATATTTAAGGTAGAGTGAAAGAGAGTTAGCGCGTAACATAATTTGTCAGACGAGGACAGCGATTGCCGGCTGTGCGACGTTGTTGTTGTTAATTCGATGTGGTTAAATGCCACTGAACCAGACTGCATCAAATTCAGCCCAGAAAATAATGGCTGGCTGGTACTAGATGGTTTTATAAAACCAACATGGTTCCTGGGAGACTCAACTCCAACGCAAGTTAATAGTGTGCTATGTGAATCCACGAACAAAGCTTCCGATAACGACGATTCTGATATTTGTAGCGATGAAAGTGATAGCTCCGATGACAGTACAACTGAAAGCTCCGATGATATAGATTTTTAAATAAGAGTTACGGAAATATAAGAATTATAATATAATTTTTTTAATTTTTTAATTTGCTTAAATGTTTAATTAATATGTAACAGACAATTAAATACTTGAATAAAATCTAATAAAAATTTTAAATAATAATTTCGCAATAAAATTTTCTTTTACTTAAGTCACCTTGGTTTTATTTTTTATTTTTTAAATTAATATTAAATATCGACGTTCTAATTAGCAAATTATCTAACTCCATTTTAGAGAATCTTTTATTTGTACGAAAAAAACAATTACTTCAAAATTTATTATCATTTTAAAAAACCATTTAATATCTAATAGAGATATAATATTTAAGTTTGAATCATTCAAATAATTTGTAATTGGATTATTGCTTCATCAAAATGTTAAAAAAATCACCCTCTAAAAAATAAGGAGTTAGACAAATTGCTAACTAGACCGTCGATATATCAAATCAATATTAATTTTTTGTTGCAATTTTTAAATTTGTCATTTTGAAAAAAATTACATCTTTTTTGGAGTATTTATTATAAGTCGTCTCTATTACTCCCCGGTGGTTGAGAACACTAACGTTCGACGCATGCGCAATGGCTTAAAAGCGTCGCACAGCCGGCAATCGCTGTCCTCGTCTGACAAATGATGTTACGCGCTAACTCTCTTTCACTCTACCTTAAATATTTATTATCTTTAACAGCCAGTTACCCTTATTTGCGGCCAGATTTAATTAAGCAACTTTATATGATAATTAATAGAAAAAAAATAGCTTCAATTTGACATATAATTAATAAAAATAGGTTATAAACGTATAAATTTATCGAAATCATACCTGTTTACACCTGGCTGCAAAGAGGTGCGGCCAGGTGCGCAACAGCAACCGTGATTTTTTAGAATCTTCATATTAATTACCGTAATGTAGACGTTATTTTATTTAAAAAATAAACAAACGAATTTTTTTACCAAAAATCAATTAAAAATAATTTAATTAAAAATAATGGCGGCCAAATTTTGATAGGCACCCTAGTAAATATATATTCTCTTAATTATAAATAAACATAAAAATTTGGTTTAAACAAAAAGTCGATGAGCGCACCAATCCTGCAGCGGGATCTTAGACTATGTCAAACTCCGATTTTGATAGTCCCATATCTTATTTTGACGTGCGTGTCATGTCCTATAGAGACAATTTAAGTTTACAAGTCTGTTCTAAATCAAATTGGTGTTCGCATAGATTTTTTAAGTTTGGTAGCTAATCTAGAATATTATTTTTAACGCGAACTTACTCAACTTGCATAGCCATGCTAGGTCCAAATGTTCAAGCACTTAATTTCCACTAGAGCAATTTGGACTTACGGCCTAAAACTCTAAGGAATATGAGTTGATTCATTTCACTATGTACCATACCAACCTAATGCCTGGTTTAGACGCTAGCTGAGGCTTGGACAACCTTTACAAGCTCCGAGCTATCACAAACGCTTGTTTGCCATATATGTACACGCTTGCGAGTACATTAGAATGTTCTGGACAGGCAAACATAGCAGACGTCGACTAGTTGATTACTTACTTGTGTTGGTGAACGTTGGCCGAGGTTGGCCAAGCGAGTAAATATGGCATAAACCTTATACCTTTGTGCTATTAAGCAACTCATAATACGTTTTAAGATCACTAAGGCGGTACACCTAATACCAGCTAGCTTACACTTATCACAGCGGTACTATATTTAAACTACTCAAGTTTCTGATGGGTGCTACAGTTTCTATTCCTAAAAGACATACAAGAAAGGGCCGGGATATGTAAAATTCAGTATGCAATATTATTAAAAGATTCGAAATATTTCTAATATTTTCACATTTTTCCCTCCCCATTTCGTTTCTGTTCTCAGTGTTGAGAATTATGAGTCATTCACTAGATTCTGTGACGTAGAACGCGTGGGGAAACACGTGATCGTTACTCTAATGTACGTGCTCGTATAATTATTACGACAGACAGTTTTGTAACTCATTTACCTTTTATGGTCGTCCAGAATTCTTGGATTTCTGAAACAAAACAAAAAAGGATATGAAAATAACGTATTAAGAATGAATAAGTGACGTGTACATAAAATGAAATGGTAAAAAATATTTTTTGACAGAGCAAAATAATAAATTGTTTTTTTTTTGTATGATCCAAACTTTTTTGAGTCGAATATGACTCACAGCTGAAGCATAAATAATGCTTGTGGCAGCGATTACAAAAAAATATTAGTTTTTAAGCTAATGTTCTACTGTACCATTGGCTGTTTTAAATTTTAGTGTATAATGATAATGTGTGAATACGTATTTAAATTTTAAATTTTTAAGGTGGGAAAAACATAATGGGTAACATGCAATGATGTCCGCGTGTTGTAAGACAAAAGTTATTACCAATTTGCAGTCTCGCAACACAAGAAATTCCAATGTATAATTGTAAGTGAATTTATTATTATTATAATTATCGCAAAATTGCAACATATAAATACATGTCACGTATTCTATTACACAGATATACGACCATACTGCGCTATATATGGCGAACATAAGCGTTTAATATCCTTCGTGACATACTGGCGTCTGGAGTAGTGAACTTTCTATCCAACATTTACTTATTTATCCCATGTCTTCCAATATTTGTAGAACATTGCATATTTAATTTCTATAAGAAAAATCTAACTCGTTATAATAATGTATTGATCCTAGTAATGTAATTAATGTATTGTATGCCAATTGATTTCAAACTATGCTGGTGTTTTGACAATATGTTTTATTTCAAGTTTTTATGCAAATTACTCAGTCAAAAAATTCATATTAGCAAAAAAGTCAAGTCTGTCTTCTATTTTGAAGAGCAATAATTCTGTAATCATCAATCTTGCTCTAAAAGCAGATATTAACTTTAAAACGCGAGAAAAATGTGGTTACAATGATACAAATGACAATCTTCCTTTGTGCAGCCCGCATTACTCACTCGAGTAAACATGCACATTTGTAGCAGATTTAAAATTATAAAGTGTAAACAACTTGTTTTGTTCTATATGTTTTATTGCTTTATTTATGTTCGCAATTTTTACATTCTTGCCATTGTTACTAAAGTAGATTGCATGGTTATATTTTATACTCGTGTTGTGCCGATAAAGATGGATTGCTGTGTCATTGCTAACGATGTTTCATTTGATATGCCAATTTTTACAAAGCAAACGAGCCGAAGCGATAGTCTACGGAATAAGACAGTTACAGAATGGTGGTCTAGAGGGGCCAAGAAGAAGGAAGGCAGACCACCCGACAGATGATGAATGACATCGTTAAGTTTCAAGGAAAACGGTGAATGAGACAAGCACAGGACTAGGAGTAGTCGTGTAATAGAGAAGAGAGAAGTTTGAGCCTAGATTTAAGGTTTTTTAAGCCATTAAAACATGGAAGAGCTACCCAGTGAAATGGTAGGAGACATTCTAACGCTAGATTTATTACTACTCGAAACAAAACTAACTAACAAGCTGTTTTGTAGAGTTTGTGACAACTCTACTAAGACATAAGATCAAAACACTGGCAATTACCATCTAGCTAATTTTTAATTTTCAATTAAACACTTTTCATTTAAACACTCATGGGAATTGCGGCTATCAGCCCCATTTAATTTTCGATCTGATGTCTGCTCTGGAATTAGCATTAGTTTGTAGTTTAAGACTATTAGAACAGTAATGTACTGAAACCAATTCATATTAGCTATGTTAAGCATTTAGCCACCCAATGTTGGTCTACAATCTAGTAATGTGATGTTTGTCCGTGCCAAAACCGATACAAAAGATACAGTCTAAATGACGCGTTATGTATTATTTTCCCCTCGATTTAACAGTACGTAACCTATAGATTATGTATCATAGTATTACAATGTTGATAAATTGCGCGATCGTTCGCAGATAAATTTGTAGTTGTATGAAACAGTTTGCAATAATTTGTTATTCAATCAGTTTCGATGAATTTACTTTTATTGTTATGAATTAGATTATTCATTTGTAATGAATCAGATAATAATATTGGTTAAAATTTCAAAATATTATTCACACGTAAATGTAGAAATTCTTAGCAGTGGACTTAATGGCAGAAATGGTGACGATTTATTTTTCAATCTTCATATTTAACGGGTGCAGCTCTTAAACTTCTTAGCCAAATAATTTTGCACAAAAATACAAACTAATTCAATTGATGTAAAGTACCTCTATCTCTCTCTCTTCAACCACAGGAAGTCCACTGCTGAACATATTTACATATATAGATATATATATATATATATATATATATATATATATATATATATATATATATAGATATATCTATATATACAAAAAGAGAGAGAGAGAGAAAGTACCTACATGAGTGCTATAAGAAAAGATTGCTTTCTTATACTCACTCCTCAAATTAGCTATAATTCAACTGATGGTAAATGCAGTGTCGTCCAGATATTACCCACTGACAGAACCGTAATTGTGTCCGGATATACACAGAATGAACCCAAAATAGGGAACTTTCACAAGGGTCACTATGGCAACCGCTATACACATAAGGTGTTCTTTATCCGAGCAGATACAAATATACCACCTCAAGACATTAATGTTACCTTAATTAAAATTAAGCAACAAATACTTCCAAAATCATCTTGTCGTGCGATTTTTTTTTTATTAAAATTCTATTAAATGTTCGTTACTTCGCTGTCCGTACTTGCCGGCCGTGAGTCACACATAATTACAACATAACTACACGCCTTAGTGTACGTTACTCGGTAATGTGGCATGAATGCCCACAGTGACATGCGAGCGGGAGCCAGTGCATAACTAATTGTGCATTGTCTTGCGGTTTTAATTGTTCGGCGAACAGAGCGGCAGTGAGTTTTGCGGCAGTTTTAAGATGTGTTTAGTGGCGTTTGAGGGTTATTGTGATGTGTTATTTATAAGTCACAGATGAAACTCGCCTCGGTGGCGCAGTTGTACTATGGTATCTTTGTAAAACTGAAGTCTCAGAAATTTGTGCCCGATATGGCGATAGGCTCGCTGGCTATCCCATCGTGGGACGGAACACATAAAGCGAAACGTGGGTGTCTTGGTGGTACGCCTGCCTACTCCTTCTTGGAAAAAAACATGAGTTTATGTATGTAGAAATTATTAGCGATGGTTTATGCTTAGTGGTAGACTCTGTCTATGGCTGAAGAAGATGTTGAATGTAATAAAGTTACTAAGTTATAATGTTTGAGAGTTTGAGATGTTACAAAAATGTTTAGTTCGGGCATTATTTTATCGAGCGGCGAAAGATAATCGTCTTTACCAATGAATTCTCTACTTAGACAGCATTGTACTTACCGTTAAAACCAGTACAAATTAACCATATTATCAGTTCAAAAAGTTGCCGTTTAGTGAGCTTGTTAGAATTTGACCAGTGGTATAGAATAAGTTGTCAATGAAGTCGTTAGATCCAGGCTGCTTCCAACAGGTCGATGTGAAGATCCTTGGGGGAGACCTATGTTCAGCAGCGGAGTTTCTATGGCTGAATATAAAAATCGATAGATGGAAGTTGTGAATCTTTACTATCTGTTCCGTTTATTAACATGTGTAATAACAATATTGAAAAGCAAAACATAATCGAACATAGAGAAAACATAGCTACGCAAAAACAGATTGCAATTAGGGTGATCATACAATAAACATAAACTAATTCATCATTCCCAAGTTAGCAGAAAACACATAGTTGAAAACAAAAGAATAATTATGCAGACGTAAAAAGATTAATTATATGTTTGTTTAATTAACACTGGCTTAGATGGCTATGATAGCCATACACTATATTACAAAAAAAATATAACCGGTTTTCATACTAGCATTATACGTATGATAAAAAGTAAAATAGATGAGAAGGTATACGATAATAAAATCCATGAAGGATTCCATAATTTATCTTTACGAATAAATACAAATGTTTGTGTAGCCCAATCGTTTGTGAGTTACAAAAGGATTGTGAAACGAGAGGCTGCGGGTTCGATCCACGCACCAACACAAATGTTCATGTGGCCCACAAATATTTGTTTCGGGTCTGGATGTTTGTAAGACCGAACAATCTCTCGTAGTTCCTGATAGTAACACCCAGACCTGAAACAAATACCTGTGGATCACCTAAATATTTCTCCCAACGAAAGAATGAAACCTGAGGTCTCGCTTATCACAACTGGCGTTTAATCAACAGTAGTCACAGAGTCTGTTTAATTAAAAATATATATTACATATTCATCTATACAAGTAATTGTACAAATACACATATCATTAGTCGCAAGTAATATCCGTAATAATCATTACACCTGTTGAAAAAACTTGGTTATGATATCTAGATGAGTAACAATGTGATTGATTGATTGCATTGTAATTAACGCCACTACGAGTGTTACAAAGAATCACAATTATATTGTGATATTTTTTCTAACAGAAAGTACGTACGTCAACTCATATTCATTTTGAACAGCATCACTGGGCCAGGAAAGTCGGCTGGGATTCGAGAGTCAGCGGGTTCGATCCTCGTAGCGAGACAAATGTTTGTGTAACCTTCACATATTTGTATCGGGATGGGGTTTGTGAGACCGAAGAATCCATAGTTTCTGATTTGTAAAATTTGTTATTTTACAAAGTGCTGTGTGAATGTTGAGATATTTATTTATCAGTACAGAGAGACGTTCTCAATTTACATAAAATCTACAAAAATTATCATTTCCCTGGCCTTTATTTACCAAATAAATGAAATTCACCTCGAACATAGAGTATAAATTATTTATTGATAGTAACTATGCCAAACTGCAATTTATTCTGACGTGTTTCTAGAGAAGTCAATTGTCCGCAACTCCCAAAACTAGTGCAAATGTTTGACCAAATATTTTCCATTTTACAGAACAGACACATTTAAATACAGCTTTCTGATAAAACTCGGAACGAAATTAGTTACGATTCGTCGCGCGCGCCGAAGCCATGAGGTGTCATAAATATAAATTATTTGTAAATATGAATATTACTTTAGGCGCTTAAAATTCTTTTATATATTCAATTGTAAACTATATTTCATATTTTAACTACATTCAACTTTGAACATTATTATCAATCAGATTATTTTGAAAGCTAAAATATTTTACAAAAATGTATATCATTAGGTTTTCGGGTCTTAATATTCTTTGCGTCACAACTAAACAAACTATAACGTAACAGCAGTTGTAAGGTTTCATGTTTTTGACCGACATTTTTATGAACACAGGTCTCTAATATAACATATTTACGATTATTTGTAGAAGAACTAGCACTGGCGTCTAACCTCGTCCACAGACCGAATGCTGAGATGACCGTAGGCCAAGAACATAAGCGCATACATAAAATATAGTTGTCTAGTTTTGAGGATATTAAGTATTAATTGTAGGTAGTATATCTCTCACATGTGGGTCTATTTCTCCCCTCAAACAGCAGTGTAAACGCACTGTTGTGACAATGTAGCCAAAGTAACTGACTTAACACTTTATGTCTCAGAATGACGAGCGTAGTTGAATGCCTAGCATTGCTTTGTAAATCATGGTGTTGTTTGGTTTTACTACTGTCCATGAGCGGTCGTATCGTTTACCATCAGGCGAATAGCGCGCTCGTCTCGCCATTCATTGCAATAAAAAAAGTAAGGTTTCTTTAACTCACATTAAGATCTAAAGTTGACTCGACAAATTGATTAAATTCACTTAACGGTTATTCTAGTGCATATCAGACAATGAAACCGCCGCGACGCAAAAACCTATCTCTCATACGTGAAATTTTCAGCCATTTTAAGTATGCGTGTTTACCACGGCGATGTAAATAAAAATTATATTATATTAAATTATTGCTCCACAGGTGATATAATAAAGCAGTGATTTGTAGTCCGTAGTAATGCGAACGAACTCGCGTGCAGAAGCTAGTAATAAATTAAAATTAAATATGATTATTACGTAAACTGTTTGTAAATCCTTATTTATTTTTGGGTTAAAATGTGGAGTGAGCGGAATATTTTTGGAAAGGTTCCGTATATCGAACAGTATTTTTGCGACGAGTGTTAATAGATACGGATTATGTAAGGTATACGTATCGGCTTACTCGCTTCGCAATAAAAGAGTTTGTTTTTTAAGAGATAAAATTAATCCAGGTCTCAATTAAATTATTGTTATTGTTATTGTATCAGCCCATATACGACCCACTGCAGGGCACGGGCCTCCTCTACAATCGAGAGTACGATTGAGAGTGGTTAGGCCATATAGTCCACCACGCTGGCCTAGTGCGGGTTGGCGGACTTACATAATGTAGAAATTCTTTTAAAATCGCTACGGTATGCAGGTTTCCTCACGATGTTTTCCTTCACCGTTAAAGTGCGTGGTGATTGATTATCAATACACACATAACTCCGAAAAGTCAGAGGTGTGCCCTGGGATTTGAACCCGCGACCACCGTGAACATGTAGGCGGCCGAGTCTGGTCCGATACCACGAGGCCACCACGCACTTCTCAATTAAATAATGATTATTAAATTTCTTAATCAATGAATGGCATTTTAATAAAAAGGATAATTTCTATTTTCACAACTAATGACCATTGACCACTGTACTGTATCAGCCCATATACGTCCCACTGTACAGTATGAGCCACCTCTACAATCGAGAGCACTATTGAGAGGGATTGGGCGATATAGTCGGCCATATAGTTAGGCCATATAGGCCTTATAATAATCACATAATATAAAAAAATATTGACACTAGATCTAAAATCAATATTTACTAACCCTTTTGTTGTTTGTCTGTAACCCCTGTAGCACAAAGGTAGTACAAAACCTCATAGATTTACAAACGGTATCCTAAAAAACTGAATAAATTGTCATACATCAGGGCCATTAATTTTTTGTGTTGTCGCTGTGGGTGGATTTTTATTTTTGTCACAACATTTATAGAGATGAGCAAAGCAGACTAGATTAAAAATTAGTTTGTAAAGTGTATGTATATATAATTTTATATACACGCCGAAATATCTTGTAGGCGTGTGGCGCTAGTGAAATGATGACTCGTTGCGAGGATTTTGTAACCGATGAATAAGTACCACGCATTATTAAGACTGTATACTAAATTAATATAAATATTGTTTAGACTTCGAAGCTTACAAAATGAATACGTGTAGTTATACCTTGAAGACATAATATCAACACAGAGAAACAAACAATCTATGAGGATTGTTTGTCTCTTCTTATATACCTATATATATATATATATATATTAAATACACCCAACAGTCAGATACACAGTCCTGACCCCACATTAAGGTGAGTCTTGTGTCGTGGATATCAGAAACTACGAGACTTTTCGGCCTCGCAAACACCCAGACCCGAAACAAATACACGCAGTTCACACAAATATTTGTCTCGGTGCGGGGATTGAACCCGCGGCCTCACGTTTCACACCCGGCGTTCAACCCACTGCGCCACGGAGGCTGGCTATTATTAGAACGTGCATTAGTGAGATAGATAGGTCCACTAGGGAAATAGATCTGCGTAAGCATATTGAATTCTTATACGGTGGGAGCTTTACCATATTCCAACCGCTAGATTTATATACATTCATTTGTTAACAGCCTTTTGTAACAAACAAAAGAATGATAATGACTGCATAAGTGCATATAGTAGGTACTATCTACACTTTTATACAGATACATTTCATACATCAAAACCCTAAAATTCTCCCAATAAATGTCAATAAACCTTCAGCTCCAAAATTTCATGTTACGTCAGACATCACAAATTCTAGATGACATTAAGAAGTGGACGACAAAATAGTAAATTTTATTTTAATATTCAGATATATGTGTGACACGCGACACTTCGTTTCGATGTCTGGATCTTGTCCAACATAAGGGAATATAAATAGATTTTTTAAAAATATTCCAGTTATTGAGGAACGTTCTTTGGAATTGTAAAGATTATCACTCAAGACTGCATGTGGCAGTATTTGTCATGCTTTTTGACTCTCTTGCGTATTGTGATATTTTGTGCAAAATGACGTCATGTGGGTGGCACAGCAATGAATAAAGTTCTTATTATGATTGTTTATTTCTTGCTTGTTCATTTATACTTGATTTTATAAACAACAGAATTTCCACCGTTGGGGACAAACCTCCCCCGCATTATGAGAGCTATTATAAAACAATGGACAATCAGCCAGAATTTGTAATTTAGTTACAAAGTTTCAGAAGTTTAAAGAATACATTAATAATCAGTTCACAAAGCAATACCAACTTTTACAAACATTTGCTCCAACCTAGACTAGTTAATACCAAAGTAACATTACCACTCCTGAACAAACTACTAACATTCCGTCAAACATATCACTCCAATGAAACCACACTCAAATCATACAATGGAACCGAAGAGATTGCATTAGAGAGATGCGTCGACTCAATGTGGGCCCATTATTTGAGTTGGAAGTTGGTGTGTTCGCCTAGATTCCCATTAGATCTGAGCGTATAGGAGTTAATTTGATAAAACGTTTGTTGGAGTAAATATTTCGGGTTTGAAAATGGAAGCCTGTGTACTAGTTAGTGACAGATTGGCAATCTACGTGAAGATTATTTTTAATCGACTTGAAAAAAAGGAGGAGGTTGTCAATTAGTTGGAGTCTTTGTTTTTAGTATGCAGCTTGGATCGAAGGATATTGCCAACGTTTTTATAGGGAAAGGGATTTTGGAAGTAAAATAGAAGGAACAATATATCTACATCCTTTTTCTCTGGAAGTTTACTCCACATGGTTGCAAAGCTGAAGCCTTGCGTCGATTTTCTGTGACACAAAGGTAGCAGCCCTGTACAACCAGCTCGTTACTACATCTAGTCTAAGGATTTTTTTATTTCATTACATTTTTTGTCTAGGTAATGTCACTCGATGGCATTTCGGTAATTGCAGGTAATCAGTAATATAAAGATGTAGAAAATAGAAAGCTACATAATCCATATCCACACTCTATAACTTACTCAAGAGTCAAGACCCACAATAAATCAGTGTAACCTCGCTACTACATCGTGGTACCACCATGTTGACTCACCAGCACATTGTTTGAGTTTCAGTTCCGACGTGTTTCACGAGACTGTTACAGGATAATGTAAAGGGATTAACTTGTTAACAAATTTTCGTGAAAGGATAATGGACTTACTGCTAATTTAGTAATTAAGTATTAAAATACACTGTTGTTGAAATAATTCAAGTGAAATTGTAGAATACTGTGATGTAGCGATTACGTTGTAGCTGGTACAATTACACTTTTAAATGATAAAAAAATTATTACACATTAACTCCTTTGTATCTGCCGTCCTCTTCTTACATTTAAAGGTTTCAGGAAACCCAATAAACCAAACAATTATCTTCCCCAATCCCGTCTGTAATCTTTCATTCACAAAGTCTGAAAATGTATTTATAACCACAAATTTTTGGTTAATCATTATTGAACGAAGTTCCTGCAATACCGCTTCATTACTATAAAATAGACACATTGAATGGCGCTTTCGATGATCTATTTGAAGCATAACTTAGAAGCAAAAAACAATAGGCACTTCACACTACTATAAGTGTCGGATCGTGACTTTAATCATCACAAGCATGATACAACTGTCGTAGAATAATAAACATTATGGTCTTTGAAAATACACTGCTTCGGTGGCGCTGTTGTACGCTACGGTTACAATACTGAAGCATCAGGTTCGAGTTTCGGATCGGGCTAAGAGATGTTCGGTTTTTCTAATCAGTATCAGCCCGGAGTCAGGGATTTATGCCCGATATGGCGATGGGCTCGGCCCCTATTACATCACCGGAACACGTAAGACAAAACCTGAGTGTCCTGGTAGCACCTCTGCCTACCCTTTCTGGGAAAGAAGTGTGAGTTTATGTATGTATGTAATTATATGTACTTTGCAAATATATTTAGGGCGGCGAGATTACAGTTTTTCCAATGGCAATGTAATGCTATCAAATCAATTCATATACGAGTATAAGCCGATAATAATATCGAAATACAATGAGTAATTTGAACATCTGGTCGTTTGAAAATTGGCAATATTAAATTGTTTATATCGGCCCCTGGATAAAGACCACGACAAACACATGCGGTTTCATTGTGAATCATTTTATCGTGGACAATACACATAGTTTGTTCATTTTTTTATTATTTGTTTTTAATCAGAACTGTGTTAATGATATAGTGGTTCAGAATTTCGCTTAAATGGGTGATCAGTTTATTTTAGTACCAAGACACGTTTTAAAGCAATGGAAGATACAAATTATTATATTCTTCTTTATCAGCCCATATACGTCCCACTGCAGAGCACGGGTCTCCTCTACAATCAAGAGTACGATTGAGGGTTTAGACGGTATAGTCCACCACGCTGGCCGAGTGCAAGTCTTAGTCCGCCAACGTAGTGTGAACTGTTAAAATTCATGTGCAGTAATCTTAGCTATGCTGGATTCCTTAAGATTTTATTCTACATCAATTAGCTCTACTAATAATAAACATCGAAAAATCTGTGATTAGCTTGTTTATTTGTCAGTCCTTTCGATGTACAGCTAAAATATCGAATTGGAAAAAAAAAAGTACATAACAGAAATCAACACCGAATATTACATATTAGTGTAATACTATTTCACGAGGAATCCATTATTTTTTGGACTTACTCCATTATTTAGCCATGTCTGACAGCTCGCTGACAGAATGACTGACGTGTTTTTAAATGCCTGATATTTGACAGGTATTCTACAGATTTTGTGAGTAAAAACTACTGTTCACCAAATTTGGTCCATGAAAAATATATAAAACCTTTAACAATGTTTGTTAGTTGTCGGTAGATAGTAATGTTATATAATTAAAAACAAAGAGAATATGAATTACTCTATGAGTTTGGGTCGTACGAATCTCTCTCTCTCCAGCCGCAGGTAATTAAATTTAAATTTAAAACAATAAAAATTCAGTGCTGAACAATATGCTGTGGATAACGGTGCTGGTTACGCATTTATATGTTTCCTTTAATATATTATTTGTATTGAATGTTGTAACTGTTTGTTCGTCCCAAACAAAAATAAAAAATAGGGCTTCGCCAAGGATCACCACATCGACCTATTGAAAGCGGTCGTACGAATGAAATAATAAAAAAAAATGTGATAAACATTTCTTATTTAGTTCCATAAAACAATGAGATACAAATGATTGTGTTTCTCTTTAATTGATAGCGAGGCGAAATACTTTGGGTTCGGCTTAATTATCAAATAGTTTGGTTGGAATTTACTTTAAAACAAAGGATCGTAATCGGAATTGGAACTTTTTAAGAAAACAATAATATTACGATATAAGAAAAATGAGCAGTAATAAACAACAATAATTCTATTTCGAAATGATTTAGCTACTATGTACCACAAGGACCTAAAATAATAAACACAAGTTTTCCAAGAAGTAAACTAAACAAGTTCTGATATTCCTTTCCACGAACACTCAGAAGCTATAAATCAGCCGATTGTCATGAGAAAGCTGAAATATATTTTAGATGAAATTTTCACAATTCTATCAAAGGAGTCGGCTTTTAATGGAACGCCTTGACCAGACGTTACTCAGCGGTTTTTCGATCCGAACTCTAGTTTCGAGTTCATTTTCTACAAAGATTCTGAGAATTGTGATGAGAATGTCAATGAAATTTACTCAAAGCGTCTCAGTTTAATTATTGGTAACAAGGCTCAAATTCTCGGTGACCGTACTGAACTTTTAGGTCAATGGCATTATGCTTCAGCGTATTTTACTACTGCTTTTTCGGACATAGATAGTAATATTTCTGAACGACTTATTCTCAGGGAGCTTACTTGAGAATATTGGTCTTAATGCAGCGACGTGTTGGAAGCGACCTGCATGTAACGTCTTACTGGAGAATGCCCCACCCTCACATCCACCACTGCAACTACTGTAAGCCAGGATCTAAAGTGGCACGATATTGACACCGAGCATTGAAGCCCAGTGATTCTCCGGGAGTGTCTAACTTGCCTTTACCCGCAACGAATCAATCACAAAGTTAAATTAATATGAAAAGTTGGAAATGAACTATAGTCTACTGTAACGGGTTACTGTAATTTTTATCAAGTTGTAAATTATATATCTATGAATGCCACAAAGTCTGAACCCGAAAAGCGACACATTTGTGTGGGTCTCTATTACGGGTTTTGTGTAATTGCATGCATCAGTATGTTAGCGAAGTTAAGTGTTTTATCATTGTTTTAAAGAAAACTGAACTGAAGAAATACCTTATCGTACGAATTGGTCAGGTTTTCGTGAAACTACATTTCGAAATTTTTGCGTCAAATGTCTGCTATAAAATGCATTCACACGAAACCACGGCAAATGCGTGTAAAAGTACGAAGGCAAACAAGACAACAATAAAAACACTATCTGGACCGACTTTTATTAGTCTACGTGTGCTTTGATATGGTTATAACAAATGGCATAACCTACAATTTTTTATGACATGTTTATATGAATAAAAATGAGATATAAAATGTAGAAATGTTTTCGAGGCGAAAACCTGTTTTCAGTCTATTTATTTTATGAAACAATTTACATAAGCAAATAGAGCCCTACTCTTGACTTTACTAGTGGTGGAGAGACTGCGTTGTAAACATTAGAAACTGCTAAGTCAAAGAATTTAATTTGTGCAAGTTTTTAACCGACTTCAAAAAAAGGAAGAGGTTCGCAATTCAAATTATTGAATGCGGGTCGCACTGATACCGTACATATAGAAACTTACGTAAATTTAACACAAATTATAATTATTAATATAAGGCATATTAGGTCCCACATGTTGGGCACTTGGAGGCCCGCCTTCTATAGCTTACGCGTATAAGATTATGATTTGTTGGCTAGTCAAGTCAATGAGTAATATAATCAACACTTACAAGTACAATGAAATATATATTATTATTTGTTACTTTTCATTGCAATTTTTTTAAAGTCGGGTTTTACGATGAGCTATCCAGAATAACAGACATCCAGTGATTTTCTGCCACCTTACTAGTATAATCATATAAAAATCAGCAGTTTATAAATCAAATATATAATGATAACAGTAATTGGTTACTAACGTACGTGGCGAAATATCATATAAAACAAACATATACGGAGTGTGTTTATTTGTACTAGATATAAAAAATCTATCCGTTGCTGTTAAAATAATTTGTTTGATTTGGAACGTGCGAAAAATATCATAAATTTAACTAGAGAAGATTTTGGAATAATAAACACATAAGGTAATTATATTGATTCACAGATTTTGAAACGGGACTCTTTGTATTACAAAAGCTGGTTGTTTGAAGACAAACGGTCATGGTAATAAACAACAACTAAAGCAATCGATGATTATTGGTACATTGTCAGACCTTGATGATGGAAGATGTTTTTTATTGAGCGTCAGGCGTTGACCGGACGAAATGCTATAGCAAATCCGTTGCTGGAGGATCCTGGCGTACAAGATCTATAGAGATAGGTGTCTAAACTAGAACTTCTGTTATTTTACCCTTATTTTCTACGAATCTGGGTATCAGCGCAGTCAAGCCGGCTCTTACTTAAGTATAATACGAACAGCGAGTCTCTACTTTATTACTTCAAACGCTATATCGTCTTGCAGACGTCGTAAAATTCGACTAAGTGGGTTCTCAAGGATGGAACATTTAGGAGCTTTTAGGAAGTGCGATAGTGCGCGAGGAGAGTGCAAAAACCACTCTATTAAGTCTGCCAACTATAATATACATAGGTCTATATGACAGCCTCCGTGGCGCAGTTGGTTAGACGCCGTTTGTGAAACGAGAGGCCGTGGGTTCGGTCCACGTACCGACACAAATGTTTGTGTAAGCCACAAGTATTTGTGTCAGGTTGGGTGTTTGTGAGACCGAAAAGTCTCTCGTAGTTTCTGATACCCGCGAAACAGGACTTGATCTTAGTGTGGGGTCAGGACTATGTATGTGACTGTTGGGTATATTTATTTATATGGTTTAGTGGAGAGAAGTCGGCTAAGAAATAAAAGGTCGCGAGTTCGATACCATCACTGAGACTAATGTATGTATGAACAACAAAAGTAGAATCTGTTAAACAATTTTTTTAAATGTATATCCTTACGGTAATAACGCACGTGAAATAAAATCAATAAAAAAATAAGCTCAACTATATTTAGTCCCATTCCCAAGAGAACTTATTAGACCATAAATAAATACGAACATAAAATAACTGAGAAAGTAGGTCATACAAATCCATTTGTAAAGAAAAACAAAAGCTAAGAAATAACTGAATTGAGACTACTACTTCACTTTGAAAACTAGATATAAGTAGGTACACATAAAGCACAATAAGCCGCGCTACCGATTTTTTTCAACTGATTCAATGATAAATTTTGGAGGATAGCAGATTATTTACCCTTAAGTAATATTTTTGACTGCCTCGGTGGCGTAGTGGTACTACGGTATGATTGCAAAGCTGAGGTCTCGGGTTCGAGTCCCGGGTCGGGCAAAGTGATATTGGATTTTTCTATTCATTATTAGCCCGGAGTCAGGAATTTGTGCCCGATATGGCGATAGGCTCGCCCCCTATCACATCGTGGGACGGAATATACAAGGCGAAACGTGGGTGTTCTAGTAGCACCTCTGCCTACCCCTTCTGGGAAAAAGGCGTGTGGTTATGTATGTAAGTAATATTTTTTTTTTTTGAAAAAATTAATATTTGCTTTGCAAATAAGTTACATACATGATTGCTATATTATTTTGTAGTACATACTCGTAATATGTTATGTATTTAGTCAGTATATGAATTGAAAAAAAACACAGTAATTCATCCGTTCGCATTATGATGTTGGAAGAAAATATTTTTGTTTTATTTACTTCCTTTATACCAAAAACCGTAAACACATATAACGGACATAATTTATCGTCCACTACACAAATTTCCAGCATGTTACAAATTAATTCACAACGTCATAAACATGCCAACCAATTCAAGAATGGATGTGTCCTTACGTCACGCGGCGCATGTTTGCCTCAACGTCAAACCAAAAAGCATTTTTCTGTCTGTTACATGCCTTAAATCGCCTCGACCTTGCCCGTCAACCTTGTATGAACTCATCACAGTGAAAAGATCCCAAAATAGTAAGTGTCCCAGCTAATAATGTGGCGATGTGGCGCTCTGCCAATCTCATTATCAGAAAGCTATCGGCCTTACAACTTAACGGCCGATTTACGACTTTAAAACAATGGGGTTGGGCTCATATTTAAGTGGAATTATTTTGGCATTATATACAGCCGGTACTGTGTATCGTAATAAAGCGACGGGATATTAAATAAAAACAAAAAAAAAGATTCTTGTGTAAACATTCGGTGATGACGCTGTCACGATAGAAGTGTATATTTCCGTGTGATTTTTTACTCGCTCTAATCCCACATATACGTGTGGTTGGCGCTAATTGATTTTTATGCAGATCACAGAACTTTTTGGCCCATAATTTTGCGTTTGGCTGCTTGCCTGATGTCAGCCTCGCCGGAAAATATAGAATCCCTAGCAAATCATACTTTTCGAATGGAAAAACTCTCCCACTATCTCTGTTTGGAGGTAGGAAGTCTGTCTACTAATAAACACAGACCAACTAATGTAACTATGTAACTATGGAAGCCCTTGGCAGAAAAGTAGGATCAAGTAAACTTAGGCACCATTTACACGGGGAGAGTTTCTCGTAGCGAGAATCGTATGACATTATCGCATAATATGAACGCCATAAGATTAATGCGTGCTAACAGTGTTTAAACGATGCATCTTTTAAATTCTTACGATAATCGCGTAATCGAGGCGAGAAACTCTCTCCGTGTAAAGGGAATGAAACATAAAAATAAAAAAAAAATTATAATAAAGATTTACATTAGTTATATACTGAACAATTGCTGTATCAACTGATGGTTTTATTACAGCAAATTTGTCTTCTTTGTTTAGACTATTCATTAAGGGGTCGTAATTACACAGCAAATGACAGGGCAAGAACAATACGTCTATAATTATACGTATAGAGAAATTGAGCATCTCCCTACAAACGAGAACCGTCAATTACATGAAACTCGGGTGTAATGTAGACGTAGGACTTTTTGTAAGGCGCCCGACCTTTACGACCCAAATCAAACGGTCGAATTAAGTGACACGATAAAAAAATATTTGATTTGACTTTGTTATCCCGATGGTATACAACTAAATATAATACGAGGCTAGCAGCTTGATGTTGATAATGAGGTGTAATAATTATTTGGGTGTAAAAAATATAACAGAACAAATTCTATTCTTTCTTGTAATATGTGAATAGCGTTTATGATTATACATATATTATTGTTCTTATGTTCTATTTGTATTCATCTTATTTAGTTGTATAATTGTTTGTTATTCCAATAAACTAAAAAAAAAAATATCACTGTGCAAAAGTTACTGATATATTACAAATTTTTTTGGTAGCATTCTAAGAATTTGAATGTGTAACTGTTATCAAGTTATTAAAATCGAGTTGCAAAATTAGGCAGTGGATTGGTTATTCCGCGTCCGAAAATTTCCTAATTTCATGAAAGGCAATGACGAAAAAAAAAACATACCTTAATTTTTTTTTGTTGAATACGACATTTCCCCTATATTATCAGCAATACGTATTCTCTTGCCTAGTAAATAGACATATTTTATAATGTAATCTGCTTGTTATGTATTCATGTTGTGAGTATTTCAGTTTGATAAATCTTGCGTATAGATAGGGTAGCTGTATCATATTTAGGATGAAAAGGCTCGGCAAGTTGTGGTTGGCGCATGCTTACCCCTCCGTGTATTATGCGTGAGTTTCCATATGTATGTATGTATGTATTATTAATATAGTAATGCAGACAAATTCACGAGGTTCCATAGTAAATATGAAAATACATAATATATCTCGGCGCCAGTGAATTCTGTAAACAGATTTGTCTCTTTAATGTCCGGCTATAAAGGTATAAATAAATGCATACGGAGCACCGCGTTTGGAGCAAAACCATTGTTGTGGTAATAAAAAAAGATATGAATGTATTTGTCTGTTTATATACAGAGGATTAACGGTTAGGTTATAAACGGGGCCGGCAGCGACTGGATGCATAAAGCAGGAGACCGGGCTCTGTGGCGTACCTTGGGAAAGACTTATGTCTTCAGTGGACTGCAACTGGCTGATTATGATGATATAAACCGAGAATGTTCCGTAACCGCTACTGAGACATTGGGATATCCGAAGTAAAAATGTATCCGATTTTTTTTGGTTATGGATAGAGATTTTTTGACTATGCCAGAGGCATTGTATCTGGCGGAGGACCGTCAAGCCTGACGATCAGCTGTTCAAGACTCGAAGTGAGAGGGGTCACGATCCTCAGCATTGAGGGAACAAGAACAGAGATTTTATAAAAAAAGTTATGCAACACAAAAATCGTAATCATAATCGGAATGAAACCATCCGAAATAATTCGATGATGCGAAATAGTTCAATGTCTATCACCACAACCTGCTTTTCATTGCTGATAAAATACAAAGTAATCTGTATTCAGATAATATATTCATATACTCCAAAATGTCGTTAGCCGACATTTAAATTACATCGTTTTTGTAATAAAAGGGCTTTGTAAATAAAAAAATTATATACTTTCTCTCTCTTTCTTCAGTCATAGGAAGTTCACTACTGAACATAGGCCTCCGCTATGGATCTCCACATCGCCCTTATGGAAGCAGCCTGCATTCAGAGATTTCCTGCCACCTACACTCGTATACTTTACGTTATTCTCGTTAAGGTAATTTGCTAAGATCCATTAGATAATATTTTTTTGATTAGGTATATCATACAAGCCCTAAGTCTCCTGAACTGAACAAAATTCATGAAAATATCGGTAATATTATATTCCACGATACTAATAAGTCAGTCGAGAGTGTTGATCTATAGCTTCCTACTCTTGTGGGATACAACCGCGACGTAATTTATGTATGTTTAAAATATGATGTCGCTCCCAAAGACACATCGGTGGCACAGTGCCGGATCCTCCTTAAAATTACTGTTACTGCTTATAGTAAGAATTATAAACGTTCATTATATTTTCGCTTAATTTACACTGGATATAAAGGTGCAAAATAAATACAGCCGTATTCATAGACAATTTTAAAACGTATTTTTGTTATCGAATGTTTTGTCCCTTTCGAACGACTTTGGAATTCAGTTTGAGCAAGGGAGACGAAACATTCGATAACTAAAATAGATTTTAAGACTGTCTTAACTTTCACTTATAAAGAGAAGGGTGCTAGTGTCACCAGAGCTTATTTCTGTTGTAAATTGTGATAGAGAGAGAGCTTATCGCCATACCAGTCAAAAATTGTGGGCCCAATCAATTCATGACATTTTTCAAACCAAATCACCAATAACATGAAATTCCGAACCTGGGAATCGAAATCATTACCTCAAGTCTCAAGAGATATGCAAATACGAGATCAATGACTCGTGAATATAATAAAAAAAACATTATGGTGAAAACGTGCCACACATCTCCTCTATTGTATACGCAGATTGAAATTCAAATACATTCTGTAATATTTATATCAGGAACTAATAATATAGATTTCAGCAATCGCTTCAATAACTTTAGTTTCCGTTTATACGAATTACAAATATAAATACGGCAATATTAATGGCACAGTAAAATGTTGAAACGTGGATATATGAATCGTTGCCAGCGCGTGAACTCAGGGTGAATGGAGCAATCAGATGTTTAATTACGGAATATGATCATTGTATCTCTTTGCTGATTTTGAGCCCGCATAATTTTTTCGATAGAGCGATGGTACCTTTCTAGTGGTTCTTAGAAGTGATAGAGCCTTGTCGTAGGGATTTAAGGATATAGTAAGAATTGGTCCGCTTGACCTTGGTCGTACCAATATCGAGACTAAGTAATTAGCTATGCTATGGGTTATACCGTATTGCGTTTGGTCCGATGATTGAGATTACTGGGGACCCAAGAACTGTTTATAGTGATTTCTTAGATTATATTTGGAGTCCGCCCTACAACTACGAATGCTGTAATGTGATAGAAACGTTGGGAAGTTAATAAATGTAAAAATGTAACCTTCTCTTCTGCTTCCGCCTACGTATCCATGCCCTGCTGAGTGTAGGCCTCTTGTAATGCACGCCAGGTTGTTCTGTCCGGGCCAGTCCTCATTTAGCTCCTAAATTAAACCTGATCTGCGATAAAATCCGTAAAAACTACGTTTATTTCACCTCTTGATATTATATCAGTATATCGACCGCAGTACACAGTAGCTAAGTACCCGTCATAGTGATCCGTGGGAGCGTCGCGTTTCTTGTTCATATGCTTATCTGAATGCATTTTGGCCGGCATAATTGTATTGACTGATGAGAATTAAGCATCTCTCGTCATTGTAGTTCCTGTGTCACATTTGTATAAAACAACATATATTAATATTCCTGTCCTTAAGCCCTATTTACACAGGGAGAGTTTCTCGACTCGAAGATTTGATTATGGTAAGCTGTGATTGTTGCAAAAAAGTTGCATCGTGTAAACATTTGTCAGAACACGATAGTTTTTGCGATATGTCATGCGATAGTGGCATACGATTCTCGCCGCGAAAAACTCTCTCCGTATAAATCGGGCTTCATACCCTGTTCAGATATTAAACATTTCTAATTTAATTTTGTGACGTAAACTAAATGAGCTCTGTGTAATTACATCATTTAGATAACAGGCGCGTTCATTAAATTAATTATTAATTATAATTACCAAAGAACACTTAAGTCAGATGTTAAGGGTGTAAATGGATTAATGATAAACACCCATTAGCTCATATCTGTATTCCTGAAAGAGTAGGCAGAATTGGAACTTATAGAATGCCACTAATAGACCACCGAGTTAATTTCCATTCTATTTTAAATTCAAGTCCCGATCAACTGAACTCATTTTTCTAATAGCAAAATCGACTTATTGGTTTAGAAAGAAAGAGCATGGGCTGTAAACCATGAGAAAAAAATTGAGGTTCTGGGTTACCTAGATCACGTAATTTCTTTGTGCAACTTACCGTACGAGTTGCAAGGATCAAAATTTTATAGATTCAAGATTCTTGTTAAGACACAATTAAGGTATTTTAGTCAAGTCAATGGTGTGTGCCGTATTTTTAATCTGCGACATACCGTTTTCTTCACGCAAATGAGGTATCGCTACTACTTACTAAATCTACTACTTATACAACTTAATTAATTTCACCTTTAATAAGCAGTTGCCGAGTCATGCAACTTCATCCTAATGTTATAATCCTATTGAAATTAAACGAATTTTTACGGATTTTACCGCGAATTTGACTTGAATTGAATTGAATTTGATTTCAAATTCGCGATGAAATCCTTAAGAATTTGTTTTATTTCAATGTATAACATTCACGTAAATCGAAGAAACCATAATGTTATAATCCTAACAAACATTTAATACTGCCTTAGCATGAAAGAAGAGATTGCATAATTTAATGGTTGTAGTTCTGTCAAACGAGAATAGTCTCATATTAAATGCTGTTAGTAGTCAGCAGTTTTCCGTACAATATTATGAGAATACATTGAATTGTGGCTATTGATTTGGTCGTTGGTTTCCGCTTTGATTGATCTCATTAAGTTTCAAAGCAAATTGAAAGCCCCACAGTTTAAGTGGTAAATGAAAATGTTTGTTTGTTTTAATATATTTTATTAAATGTTGGACCAATAAATGGTGACATCTATGTCACGGGAACTTATGGTATGAATTCCATATTTTGATATTTAGAGAATTATTTTGATCTTATTATTTTTTGCGTTGTGTTCAAAGACTTATTATAGCTCGCTACGTTTTGTGAACAAAACAACAATATACTAAATCACTCTAAGATATAATACGAATTGCTTGTTACCTCACAAAAACCGGTTTGATAACCTCTAAAAATCGTTAAGACGAGCAATCAATGTTAATTGTCGACGTCGTCATTTTATAGCAAGCAATTTAATTGTTCTCATTAATTATTACGTAAAAGGTTTACGACCGCTATGAGATATGTAAACATTACTCATGTATTTTTCGCTAACTATTTGTAATTGAACACCCGAATATTGTTTAATTTACATTATTATTCTATTTGTAACTTGTTAGTGACAAGCGCATTAATTATAAGCGCTTTAATGAATTCAAATGTATGGTCATTTGCGAAATGGGGCGTTCAGATCACATTACATGGTTGAGACTTACAGTATTTTCATTTATCCATTTTATTCTAGATCCCTTGTTTACAAATGACCGTCATTGTCTATTTCTGCCGACAAGTAACAGTATAGGCACTGCTTTGTTTCCGCTTGAAGGATTATTGTAAGCAGAAAGTGAACATTGGACATTTAAAGAAAAGTCTTTGGTAGATGTAAAGACATCTAATATCGGCGTGATTAACGTAGTACTCTCCATGCGGTACTTCATAATATATACTGAATAGCCTCACTCCTGTTTGCGCCAGCGCGATGCTTTCTATAAGGAGGGTAATTGCTTGTCTCAAAATGATTGAGAATACAATGACAGCCTCCGTGGCATAGTGGGCTAGACACCGACTGTGAAACGAGAGGCCGCGGATTCGATCCCTGCACTGAGACAAATGTTAGAGTGAACCACATGTGTTTGTTTCGGGTCTGGGTGTTTGTGAGACCGAAAAGTGTCTCGTAGTTTCTGATACCCACGACACAACACTCGATCTTAGTGTCGGGTCAGGACTAAATGTGTGACTGTTGGGTGTATTTATTTATTTAATAAAAGCAATATATATATTTATATTTCTTGCTCCAATAAAGTCGATGAGGCGGACGGAAGTGTGGGATGAAACATCATCATTGACCTTTAAAAAGGCTTACTCAAACCACCATTTAAAAATAATCTTATTTAAAAATAATGTTCGTGAGGTCACGCATAATAAGCGGTATATCAAGAAATCATTGTTTACTAATTAATTTTGTTATCTAAGTCATAATAATTCGATAAAATATAACACCTGATTTTGTAGCTTTTCTTGTCTCTGATTTACGTAGACATTAAAGTGACTCGACCAACAACTTTGGGGATATAAGCGTAAACAAACGTATAATAATTGATCAACCCATCCTCTTGAATCCCCACACGTATGTATTATGTTGTAATACACATGTACAATGTAATAAGGGAACACGATAGCCCTAAACTTACCCCAATTAACTCAGTAGTGTTTGCGGCGAATGACAAACTACCTACTAACTTTCGAAATATGGTTGCCACTCGTCCAAATATGTTTATTATGTCATTATACTACACTGTATCAGCAACTGAATATATCAACGAGTAATGGTGATCTCTCGCCTGTCGACACAATTACGTCGGCCTAGTTGAAATTTTTGCACTGAATCTGTATTAATGCGGACTTAGTGCGGATGAAAGAAGAGAGAGAGGGGAAAAACTATTGTTTCGTCAATTATTAAGGCCAGTTAGTCTTGGTTATAGTACAACACTTATTTAAACTAAATAGTAAAGCATAATTTTAAGAAAGATATTATTACGTGTTAATACAAGAAAATTATATTGGCAACCTCAACTGTCTATACGAGTAATAGCAGCCCGGTATTTGCCATTTATGTCCATGACTGCTCACACCGTTTTTTTTATTGCCATGAATGGCGAGACAGGCATGCCATTCGCCTGATGGTAAGCGATACGACCGCTTATGGACAGTAGCAAAACGAAACTACACCATGAATTACAAAGCAATGCTTGGCAATCAACTGCGCTCGCTATGCTGACATATAAGATGTTAAGTTTCACTATGTCCAGTAGTTACTCTAGCTGCAACGTCCTTCAACAGCAGTGTATTTTGACAGCTGTTTGGCGGGAGAATTAGACATTCCGGTGGTACAATTCATACCCTTTACTTAACGTAGAGTATGATTTACATAGCCAGATATAAAACTAATACATCCAAATGCACTGCTATAAATATAACCGTATTACAGAATATCCGCTTTTTTTACTATTTTAATTTCACTTTATAACTTTCGTTATGTGGCAACCCTACGCGGGATCCACTAAGGTTAAAATGTTTCATCATTAACCTAACAATATTTTATTTATAGGCGTTTGTATGTATTTATTGTGACCTCATAGGGGGAAAGTGGATGCCAATCGATTATTACGTTATGTTTTTATTGGTATAAGAAATAGACATTGCGATCAGCGGGCCTACTCTCACTCAATTTAATTTAGTTTAATTAATTGTAATCACAGTTCACTTAAATCGTGCGCCACTGAAGCGTTTAAAAGACCGAAATGAAATGTTTTCGATTCTTTATTCTAACAAAGTTTCAGAGTAGGCCTACAGGTTTTTCTTTATGCTCTCTCTACGTTACAGATGAGCGGTGTGTGGAATTAAGTTTATAATATATCATACAATTTGCTTTTAAATGTAATTACAACCTCGTAATTATAAATTCATACACAGAGTCCTTACGTCAGCAGTTCGTCTGCCAGAAATCTCTTAATTTATGTTTGAAGTTAAAATCTTTGTATATTTTTCTTAAGAAGGTATAGGATATTTTATGCAATTAAAATAGTCTTTAATGAATTTCGATGTGTTCCCTACATTTACAATACTAAAGTATTTGATTGACGCATAGTTTAATACAATCACATTAATATTTTCACCTGCATAAAAGGTCGCGATTGTTATTAATTTCAAAAACTTCACACTTGTTTACTTCTGACTATTGGCCTACCGCCATATTTACATTTCACGCACTATTCAGTTCCTTGTTCCATCCTCCCAAGTTCAATTCGTATTCGTGTTTCGATTTAAATAAAGCTGCATCGTAACAGCCTCTGCTGAAAATACCGCACATACGATACGACCGGAAGGTCTGGCAAAATAGCCGTTCATATAAATGAGCACGACAAATTCCCTGACCGCGAACTAAACCGAAACGCTTCTTGTGCGGTGGCTCAATGTACGAGAGAGAAGTGTTTGAGTAAAAGGACGGATTTTAAAGCTGAAAAGATGAAAAAACTGTTCGTAAATAGAGGATTTGCTTTTTATTTTTTTAAAGTGTAGGGAGATTTACTTTTTAAATTAGTTGAAAACGATTCGTTGCTTAGTTTGTTTTTTATCTTTGTTTAAAACATAATATACTCTCGAATATAAGTTTATATTTTGATGACTATTTCAGTAATCAATTAAACTTGTTCTTGGGAACATTCTACGCACAAAAACGAATGAAGATTTAAATAAACTTACCTCATATATTTAGGCACAGAAATGATTCTAAATAGGTAACGCAAGTTTCTTCAAATGTTCGAACACTGTGTCAATTTTTTGCTATCTGCTATGAATCAACCTGTTTGTTGTTTGCCTTTATACTCGTAATATTGCTAATAATATAACAAAATTAACGTCCTAAAATGAATCCACATTTTAAACTCATGTAGGCATCAAATTACCATCTCTCTACCTCTCGCCACCGTCCATGCATTGCGGCATACCCCGTACCTCTAGTAAGGACACTTTATTCGTTCGTAGTTGAACATAAAATACGCTAAATCTAACAGAAGTTGTTACTGTACACGATTTATACGCCATTTTGGACTTACAATACTTCCAACGAATTTTGTTCGGCTGCCATTTATCGTCCCGTGGTCGGCGAATTTATATTATTTTGGCTAGTATTATTACTTTAAAATTGTTTCCAATTTTAAATGGAATTGTAGTGAAATAAGACAGAAATGGGATCGATGAGAACATGTTGAATTTGAGTTTCTCTGTTTAAGGGCATATTGTACAATGTATATAATATATTATGTTTACGGACGACCTGGTTAAGGTTGCAGGAAGCCGCTGGATGCAGGCCGCATCTAACAGGTCAATGTGGAGATCCTTGGGGGATGCCTATGCTCAGCAGTAGACTTCCTGTGGCTAAAGAGAGAGATATATAATATGTTTGCTTGGTAAATGACAGCTGACGTTAATTTTGGTGCTGTCTGCTTCTCTGCTTACAAGCTTAATGTTTCAATTACATTTTGAAATAACTATAACAGCCTCTCTGGCGCAGTTAGTTAGTCGCGGGTTCGATATCCGCACCGAGACAAATATTTGTGAGGCCCATAAATATTTGTCTCGGGTCTGGGTGCATGTGAGACCGAAAATTGTCTAGTAGTTTCTAATACCCACGACACAAAACTTAATTTATCTTAATGAGGGGTCAGGACTATGTATGTGACTATTGGGCGTATATAACTATTTATTATTATTAATTAAAGAGAGTGAAAATTTCATCATGCTGAATATCTGTTCCCTACTAATCAATACCTTACCGTATGTTTGTATGTGAATTGTTTTAATCCAAAATGCATTCTCAATATGGGCCTCAAGCTAAAACTAAGCAAGCAATAAGATACATAGGGTTTATGGGATATAAAATATGTATAGTAATTTACAAAGGCAAACAGATATGCCAACGATATTAAGCCGCCTGTACAATTCTATAGTATAAATAAACAAGTGAATATGCAATCGAATTTGGAGAAACTTGAATAAAAATACATGGACATTTAATGCAATTTGCCTATTTTACTCCAATAACTCTAAATCATATCATCATCAGCCCGTTGCAGCCCACTGCTGGACATAAGCCTCTCCTAAGATACGCCACAGAACCCAGTCTGCATAAATAAATCAAATAATTCACATACGTTTTCCAAATCCGAGCCATAAACCAAGCCAGAATATTTACGGATTATTTCCATTCCTTGCACTTAAACAAAATACTCATACAACCCTGATGGTAGGTCTCTCACATGTGAGAGGCCGCCTGGGTAGGTACCACCACAATGTCTATTTCTCCCGCTAAACAGCAGTTTAAATGCAATGTTTTTTTCTGGTGAGAAGGACATTGTAGCCAGCGTAACTAATGAACATAATGAGACTTAAAACTTTATGTCACAGGATGGCGAGCGCAGTGGAACGCCTAGCATAGCTTTGTAATTCATGGTGTTGTTTGGTTTTGCTACTGTCCATGAGCGGTCGTATTGCTTACCATGGTGCACGGCATGCTCGTCTCGCCATTCATTGCAATAAAAAAAAACAACAAAACACACATGAAAACATGTTTTATCCAGCCTGATGAGCTCTGAGATAAGTAGGAATCCGCACCCACTTGATAAAAATAAATCATATTTCGTTTCCTTTTAAAAAACTTTCGCCCCTCACCGGCCACAAAGTAAATGCTTTTCTAGGTCGTAACGTAAAACACTTTAGCTTGCACATGCTATAGTATTTCATGCTGAAAGGAACACAGCGCTTGACCTCATTTTCCCACGCCTACGGAGGCCCGCAGTTTTATGCGCGAGACATTAAAGAAAATCTCTACATTTTAAAACAACTTTAATATTCATTTGGTGGTTTCAAATTTTTTTTACGAGTGCATAATTTTGTCTGGGAGCTATGCATATTTATTGCATTTTTAATTAAGCCTCTTGGTGGCTGAGCGGTGTTTCACCGGCGGCCATGGATTTAGGTCATATAGAATTACTCATTATTTGCATTTTTCGCATCTTATGCAGAATATTGTAAGTGCTAAGATATTTAAATTTTATGCATAAAAAAAAATATTACTCTTGGATGATGTGTCTGTGCACAAACGGCCTTCGAAAAGCGACTTGCACTTACTAAGTACATGCACAAATTGAAATAAAACTAGTTTTTACGAATTTTATCGCGGATTTGGTTTAATTTTTACATTTATTAACTAACCCACGTTTCGATCACTACAGCATTTTTCTTTTTTATTTCAGTGAGTAACATTCGCGTAATTCTAAAAAACCATTACATAGATGCTCAAAAACGAAAATAAAGGACGACGCCGTGAATTGAAAAATATTCACATACAAGAGAGGATAAACAAAATATATTGGTATCATCATAATGCTGGCGACGATGAAACACATTACTTATTTCATGAGAGGAATTTAACCCGAAAACTCATTTCTCAAACTGCCTCCATTTAATTCCACATCCATAACCACAACAAACATGATCTCATAAGATTTCTATACAAAGTCAGTCTATGAAGACGTTACAATTAATTAAATGCCATCAAAAGGGGAACGTCTAAAATCACCAATTATGTACGTGATCAAAACATCCAGTTAATTATTCATAGTACTGTTATTTCTCGCGCCTGTAAAGTTCGCGGGGCCGCTCCGGGGTAATTGACGAAGAATATTCACAAAACCGCGACATTGAGAATTAGGGTATGGAATTCTTTTATTTCTCATCGATGAGAAATAAAAGAGAGATAAAATTATTTTATTTCTAATCGATGAGAAATAAAAAAATCTAAATATAATTCCAAACACTTAACAAATATTATTAAAAGTGAAATTAATAATTCTTATGACTTTATTTATCTACTGCGTTGTGGTGTAGTTGTACTACGATGTGATAATAAAGCTGAGGTCTCGAGTTCGAATCCCGGGTCGGGCAAAGTGATATTGGATTTTTCTACTAATTATAAGCCCGGAGTCTGGAATTTGTGCCCGATATTTCATTTCGTGTGACAGAACACACAAGGCTAAACGTGGGTGTCCAGGTTGCACCTCTGCCTGCTCCCTCTGGGAAAAAATCGGGATGTTTATGTATGTATGTTGTTTTTTACGCTTTCATCTCTAAAGGACTAAACTTATGATCGTGAAATTTTGGGAGCACCTTGTCAAGGATACAGAATATAATATAAGATACTTTTCAACCAGAAAAACAGAACTGTTCCTGAGGGATTGAAAAATAACTATTAAACGGCCTTAAAAACACGGTTGTCCGTCATAAAAACTCGGCGTACTAAATAAATCACAACTATATGCTTTGTTGTTAGAATTTGCGATCTCTGGTACCTTAAAAACAAATCTCCTGAGATAACTTAAACACGCGAGCGGAGTCGCGTAATAAATCTTGTATAATAAATTGGGAAAATCGGATGAACACATGCATGATTTAACGAACCATTTAAAAGCCATTACAATAATAAATACATTTTAAATCTGATTACTGATGCATACGACAGTTGGGTGTATTAAAATAATAATCGGACGTTACAATCTTTGCAATCAAAATAAATTAGTTTTATTTCAATGTGTAATAACAGATGAGACATATTTTTATTAAATATATTATATAATCAATAGATTAACAAACATGCGTATGATAGCTTGACTATCGAAAAGATTGCACGTCTATTTTTAATTGATTTAATTTTAATCAATTTTCTTTCATCATCGCTTTTGATAACCGAATGAATTTCAGCTCAACCGATACTTTTCATTATAGAGAATATGGCTATCTGGCTCCTACCTACCTACCTTCATGGCTACCTGGCAAGCAGATATGAACAGGTAAGTCAATATAGGTAGCTACACCGATCTGATAACCAATCCAAATTGGTGTTGTAAGAAAGATAATTTAATCACAAAACCGTATACCAAGCGTATGCAAAAATAGTAAAAAATAATTAAATTAAAAATAACCATGAACACTTTTCGATACGCAAGTTATCATAGGCATGTTTGTTAATCAAAATTTCAAATCAATCAAAAATCAAATCTTTGATAAAAAATATGTCTCATCTGGTTATCAGATGAGTGAAGGCCGATCTTCACCGGCTCTTAGACCATAACATTCGCGCAAATTTAAGAAATCATTATCTTTACAATTATCGAATTCAGATAAAACCTCCATTCAGTAGTGTATAAAAAGTACACAATATATCTTTTGAATCTCAGTTACTTCTGCGGTAACGGTTGAATTTAATCGTCGTCCAAACCAACGCGGATTAATTAAATTTAATAAAAGCGATTTGTTTGTCAGATCTCAACGATTTTCCCGAAGCGATTCATTATTATGCCATTTCATTACAGGGTATGCTAATGAAATTGAAGTGGCCAGGATGAATTATTAATTTAAGCACAGCTTTGATAGGTTAAAGGTCGATGATTCCGAGCATGTCCAGTTGTATACTTCGACAGTCATCGTAGTCATTGCAGCGTCATGTCGATAGTCTGTCGATGTATTGGCTTTATTTCCGAAAAAAATATATTAAGTTGCATCTACCACTTTTTATGTGAAGAATCTTAAAACTACAAATAATTATAACTTAAATCGTACTTTTGTTCAGGATAAATTCACTGCACACGAGAAATTCGCTTTGCTGCAACATATATGAGAGAATGATTTGTAACATTCATAGGAATGAGACCTAAAACGAAAATTAATTAATAGTAGAAGGAATAACGATGACTTTTTTTTTTTTTCTATGTATATGATCTATGGCGTGAAGAAAATTGCAAAAGTAATATTTGAATATCTTACTAAAATAGATATTTGACATTCCGTAAAAAAAAACAATTAAACCATTATACCCTTAGCCACAAGTTCTCTAAATAATGTAGGCCAGCACCTAAAAAATCCAAAGCCATCATGTTTTTGTCAAAACACACTTTAATCCGATAACCCACTGTTGTTTTCTAAATTGGCAAAGATTCAAACTTAAGTCGGCTTTAACTGGGACCTCGGTGCGGTCACTCGCCAGATAAATGTAAGTGACAAGTAATCTGAGAGACTTTGTCCCACAGAGACCGCGATAAGCCGTCGCTCTGGCTTGTCAAACGGTATTGTCAAGCTAAGCTAAAAGCCTTCAGGCGGCTTAGCCATCTTGAGACTAGGTCAGTCGCCACTTACACTGATAAACGGAATCTAAGAACAAGTGTTTGTAGAGACTGTTATGGGAAGGAAGTGGAGCGTATATTGTAGTGTGTAAATGGAAATGGTACTTCATTACAGGGGATGATTTTGAAACATTAAATTATTGTACTGTAAGATTAATATTATAAGGGCAAAATAATTATCAGTGCAATAGCACAAGGTACTTGGAAGTAATTTCACATTTTTGTTGTACAAAAAATTAAAAACAATAAAATAACGCTGGCGCAGCCAAATAAATAATGGCTTACAAACTAAAACATGTACATAATTTTGCTAATATACCATTTCAATTGGTGGGAAATAATTCTCCTTCATTAGTACTTCTTCTTTCACTCACCTTCAAACATCGAAATAACAAAGGCCGGTAAGACAAGAGACAAGAGATCTACAGTTTTTAAATATTAAGATTTATGGAGGTGATTACTAACCATCGCGTGAGACCCTTCGTTGTTTTACAAAACTATGCTTTAAAATAAAACAAATAAAGAATACGTTGGAAATCTAATTTAGGATGCAAACTACCTCGTAGACGCGAGGGAGTCGCCGTCGATCACGTCTGGGTGAAATTAGATCACGTCTAACAAGATGATCTTCGTAAATGTCATTTATGGTCAACTATCGAAGAAATCTGGGCAGGGAGCGACTCTGCTATAAATTCAGCAGGGGTTTCTTGAAGAAAACTGTGAAGTGAAGTTTCTTTTTCAAAGTATTTTATGCATATTTGTCGACACAAGTGACATAATTTTGTCTAATGTGAAAAAAATATTAGCCAGTCGCTATTCGGCTGTATGGAGGTACTGGATGCATAAAGCAGTAGAACTGGCTGTGTGATGTACCTTGGGAGAGGCCTATGTCCAGCAGTGGACTGCAACAGGCTGATGACGACGATGATGATTCGGCTCTCTATGACTGTAATTAAAATCAGGTGCACTAGAACTGTTGTATTTGTAATTGTAACTCTAATGCGGGCTCAACAAAATAAATTATTTGCCAGAATAAAAATGAATATGTGGATAAAGACCGAAAAAATACAATACCTACTGTTTTTATCAATTGACTACTTTATTGTACCTATCAACAGTAAATATTAATTAATTGTTCAGTAAATACCAATTCACAATGCTACACGAGTCATGTTTAACTTTTGTTCTGCAATTTACTTTGTTAATTGCGTCGGAACAGAATCACAACAAATACAGATGTATCAGAATTTGTAAATTATGCATTATTTATTATAATATTATGGCTGTCAGTAGGATAATATATAAAATTTATTTTTATTTTTATTTTATTAAATTTTAAATACACCCATCAGTCACAGACATAGTTCTGACCCCACAATAACATCGAATCTTGTGTTAGAAGCTAAGAGAGACTTTTCAGTCTCACAAACACCCAGATCCGAAAAAAATACCTGTGGATCACAAAAATATTTATTTCGGTGCGGGGATCGAACCCGTGCCTTTCGTTTCATAGCTGGCGTCTAACCATCTGTGCCCCAGGGTCTGCTTATTACACCCATTTTACGAGTTTATATACAGTACACGAATAAAACATACTTTCTGTATATTATAGCCAAGTTTATTTTATATTCAGAAGACATATTTTACGTGTGCTATATTAAACATTCCTACCAAATATATATATATATATATATCTATATATATAAAAGAAAGTAGTGTTTGTTACACTATTTATAACTCAAGAACGGCTTTACCGATATGGCTGAAAATTGGTGAGGACGTAGCTTAGAGCCAGGAGACGGACATAGGCTACTTTTTTTGTGAAGAAAAGGCTTGAAGGGGTTGAAATAAGGGATGAAAGTATGTATGGAAAAATCTAAACCGTTAAAGCTAAGATGTTAAACTTGGCACTTTAGTTAGTCATTTAAAAATAAAAATATATAAATTAACCCTAAAGGGGTTAAAATAAGGGTTAGAATTTTATATGCAAAATCGAAACAGCTGAAGCTATTTCTATAAAAATATATATTTCAGCTCCTTATTACAAACAAAAAATAATGGCTTACAATAATTTTGGAAAAACATCATTACGGGGGTAAAATAAGGGTAGAAATATTGTACGGAAAATCAAAACCTCTAAAGCTTTATAGATACAAAAACTTACAATTTGACACCAGTAACGATAAATAATGTGCACTATAAAAACATTTTAGGTAATGCATACATAAACACACGCCTTTTTCCCAGAAGGGGTAGGCAGAAGTGCTACCAGAACACCCACGTTTCGCCTTATATATTCCGTCCCACGATGTGATAGGGGGCGAGCCTATCGCCATATCGGGCACAAATTCCTGACTCCGGGCTGATAATGAATAGAAAAATCCAATATCACTTTGCCCGACCCGGGATTCGAACCCGAGACCTCAGCTTTGCGATCGTACCGTAGTACCACTACGCCACCGAGGCAGTCAATAGGGAATGCATAGTCTTCTTTATTAGCCTAAAGCGACGAAAAGGGGTTTGTTTTGACGAACATTCTTAGCGCTGTTTCAGGTAGGAATTAAACAGCAGAAATCACCAAGAAAGGAAAAACGTTAAGACTATTGCATTGTTTACATTTGAGGAATAAGTAGTTTACTATACTTCAAAAAATCAATTTCGTAGTCAGAATTTTGGCTGAGCGGAAAGTTTTAGCAGGAATTTTGCAAAGTATTTGTGTTTGCGTATTTTTTAAATGATATTCGTCGTATTTTCGTGTTTATATAAGGCCTATCTACAAAATAAAAACAATTCCAAAAAATTGTCAACATGCCTATTTAGGCATGAAGGGATGAAATGGGATAAAGTGGGACGAACGCGATGAGACCGGTCGGATCCGGATTGCATTCGATGGGAAATAATGGGACTGGATGTAACAGAAAGAAAAGGAGCCAGATGAGATGGGATGGGATACGATAGGAAAAGGGATAGTAGGTACTTAGATTGAGTTCAGGAGTACAAAAGTTTGAACGGGAATAAGATATTTCTGGTGTGGAGTGGAGTCTAAACATCTAAGCACCCAGACGAAGCTGGGCCGGGCCTCTAGTATATATATATAATACTTAGTTATAATATTTTGAGCTATTATTTTTGCATCTCATATTAAGAATATAAAACAAGTGCCCATTACTTTTAGCAAAAAAGACAAAAAATACAGTAAACATTGCATACATAACCACACGCCTTTTTCCCAGAAGAGGTAGGCAGAGATGCTACTAGAACACCCACGTTTCGCCTTGTATATTCCGTCCCACGATGTGATAGGGGGCGAGCCTATCGCCATATCGGGCACAAATTCCTGACTCCGGGCTAATAATGAATAGAAAAATCCAATATCACTTTGCCCGACCCGGGATTCGAACCCGAGACCTCAGCTTTGCAATCATACCGTAGTACCACTACGCCACCGAGGCAGTAAACATTGCATTATATTTTTTTGATTTATGAATATATTTTCAGTTAACGTATTCGTAAATATTATTGAATAAAATCACAAGATTGTTTGAGCTATTGGTTGCTCATTTTCAATAGCATCTCACACCAACTAGAAACTCAACAAAAAGTATCGACAAACACAGGCCCGTCCCTACGGCTCCCTTCATAGACAATTGCCATTGTTCGGCGGAAACACTGATTGCCGTGTCCCGTCCAGTGCCGAAACGCGTGGCCGGGCCGGATTAACTGATTCGTGCAATTGACAAACTTGCTTCGGACCACTGGCTGGATAAAATAATGATTTATTTAGTTGATGGCAAAGATTTATGATGACTTTGGAGAACTTGCTAGCCTCGTTTTGATATTCCATTTAATTTTGAATTTAAGCTAACGATTGATAACAATTGCAGGTTGATTTAGAAGTTCAATTGATCGCAGTCTGTATAAGTAACTTATTAGTTGTAAAAGTAAATAAACCAACACTTGTCTAAACAGAATATTAACAACGATAAAATGTACTCAAGATAATTTGTATTTCTCTGTTAGCGTTTTCTAATTTAAACATAGAAAATCCGATGAATTCACTAATAATGTATGTGTATATATCTGCCTGAAAGTCCTTTTATTTAACGTCATAATTCGAAAACCATTTCTTCTAAAACTCTGCCATTCCTTACACAAGTAGGACGAAAAATCTGTTCTCTACGTCATTGGATTTAACAAATTACCGTTCTTGTTTACCTTCCCTTGACAAATCGATAAGATATCTTACAGAATCCCCTTGTTTTTCGGATATAAATCCACGGTAATAAAATCTTTATTTAAACAGATGGGAAGCGACACCTGTCCGAAACTGGGAACTCATTTGCAAGTCTTCCTCTTCGTATTTCACTTTGGAAATTTCTTCTCAAGTTACTTGGTGTTTTGCGGGCTACTTGTCGAAATTAGCGAGATTAAGTGTTAAGTGTAAGTTTATTGCCTGCGGGCCGGTGAGATTTTTGTTCCGTTTTGGTGAAAGGCTGTGAAAACAACGCGATGTTATGCTGTTATGTTGCTCGAGGGTATATAAACCGTTTACAAAGTATTCGATGTTTTCGTTCTTCTTAAAGTACTAGGGGTCGACTCGGCTCCGCCCGGGTGCATATACTTTTTGAGTTCAGTCCACATCAGCAATATGATATTATTTCCCGTACTGTTTTGTTTATATTCGTACTCAATGCCGTTCTTTTCCCGTCCTGCTATATTCAGTCTTCTCCCGTCTCTCTCTGTCCCATGACTACTGTTGTACTGTCATGTACTGTCAGCATGAAAAGTGTGTAATCAATTCGGTGCCCATAATATACTGCCAAACATTCAGTAGCCAATCATAATCTATACATAACAAGTTTCCTAATTGTTGAAAATATCCAATTTACTGTTCTAAATAATAGGAATTACGGGGTCACAAATATTATTCCAAACAAACGTTTCATTTGATCAATCGTAATACTAAAAATACTACGCTTCTTTTTATCACTAGTACTGGTACAAATACTCTAAATTGCACTGTAAAATATATTTTAAAATAATTTAAAGTATATTCTTGAGAATTAATTTAAAAATGAAGCCATATTTCCGTGCGCTGGTTTGACGGGATGACAGAACGTCTAATGGAGGCGACGTAGTAGGTTAGAGCCAGTAAAATGGACTGGAGAGATGGAGGCGACGCCTAGCGGAAACTGGGACGATGTGAAAGCAAATACAGTAATGAAGCAAAGCTCAGGCTTTGGGAATTAAACGGTGTTTCGAAGGGTCGCAAGTTTTATGTTGAATTAACAAATTGTTTGGTTGGGAAAATTTAATCGTATTGATCCGTGTTTAACGATTTGAGGACGTAATTTCGAAAAATAGGTTATGCATTACTTATATTTTGGTAATAAAATATAGATAATTAACAATGATACGCGTATTGAAATTAATTGTCAATTTATGAGCGTAATCATATTTTTAATAATATTTATCTAAGAAATCGAATTTATCAAAATGTCAATGAAGCGACTGTTTTTTCTTATTATATTTTTACATTGTTAGATCAATTTTATTTTTTCATTCAATAAGTATCAACTAGCCAGCGCGGTGGACTATACGGCCTAACCACTCTCAATCGTACTCTCGATTGTAGACGCGGCCCGTGCCCTGCAGTGGACGTATATGGGCTGATACAGTATCAACAACAACTACAAGTATCAACTTGTACTTGCATATCAGTGTCCATTGATTCTCTGAGCCCAATTGATATTACAACTGCGGATGAAACTATATCCTTGCTTTGTTTGGTCAGTATATTGTTCAATTTGCATATAAACTGGCTCTACATCATATTCTATAGCTGTTTACTTTTGTATACAAACCATTGACTTGATTTATTAGCGGATATTATATATTTCATAGTGTCTATTTGTCATCATAATGTTTTGGATGTCAGGTGATCTTTGGCTTAGTAGCAATGTATGTAGACTGTGAATTAAGGATAGATTTAATTGTGAGAATGACAGTTCAATCAGCATTAGTTTTGTATTATGTCTGTTTAGAATTTGGGTAGTTCAAGTGTATATTGATATGCAGTTTTTTTATAAAGACATGTTGCGACAATAAACGCGAAGAAGTAAGTATATAGCTATCATCAATAATTTAAATGAATATTTAAATATATCCCTAATGTGGCAATTTGGAAAATATATCTACGTTTTCCAAATCCCGGATTTTTTAAAAATAAAAATTAAGTAATTTATCAAAAATATATATTTAATTTATTTACCACAATACAACTTATAAACATTTAAAAGACAATAAACTAAAATAATTTGATGAACCTTTTCAATCAGTTCAACTTTACACGTAAACAGCAATGTTTGTGTGGGAGATACATTATGTAAATACAATTTGAATCAATTTGCGTATTTTCACAAAAGTATATATTACATTTTTATATTCTTTTGATCACATATTCTGCTTTGAATAACCACGCTACGCATTACATTTTTCAATATAAAAATCATTGAGCGTGATTTTTGCTAGCGAATCGGCCTATATGATATTAGTATAATGGTAAAAGATCTACGAAATCTACACTAATATTATATAGCTACAGTGTTTATTTATTTTTTTGGTTTGAACGCGCTTGTCTCAAAAATTACTGGTTGGAAATAAAAAAATATGTTGGTATTGAATAGCCCATATATCCAGGAAGGCTTTAGGATATGCATCGCGGTATGACGAAAAGGAGCGGAGCATCAATGAAAAATATTGCAAAAACGGGGAAAAATATTCTCGGTGAATTTTCGGTGTCGAATTGAGTAAAATAACATCTGCATCCAGGCGAAGCTGGGCCGGGCCGCTAGATGCAATATTTTTAACACGATTTTATTAGCTTCGTCTGTATGTATGCATGTATGAATGTAACGGAATCTTTGGAGTCGATTTTCAAGCACTTCAAAACGTCGGATTGACTTGAAATTTTGTGTGGGACCGAAGACAATACTTGATAATTAAAAAAAATGTAACATTATCTAAAACAGAACCTTCAGAAAAAAATGTTTAGAGAAAAAAAATAATTAAAAGTTGGTGATTGGCGCGCAGCTGCCTTCCCTTGATCACATATGTAGCCGCAAATAGACGTTTATGAGTAAAAAAAACACAGTTTAAAACAATCAATGATTTTTACTTATTAAGTTCAGACTTTTACGCGTATTTTTTAGTTTTTTTTTATTTCTCACGTGTTTTATATCGACTTTTTCATCATCATCAATCTATAGCATTACATGTTTGTTTTTAAGTACATTCCTAATGCAATAAGACCGTCAATCGTCATTTGTTCTCTTTAAAGAGTTTTTAGCGTCATAGTGTCCTCAGTGTACAATTATGAATAAATAAATATTCCTAACTAGGGTTAAATATTACTGACAATTGTTCCCAATTGAAAGTTTTCCTTAACAATTCACAGTACCGGCTAGAGCTAGTCTTGGACTGAATGTGTCGGCTCGATAAAGGCATTACCGATGACTCACAGAAAAGTCCCAGTTAGCTTCAGTTTAGTTGGATCAATGGGATTGTAGCCTACCATTTCTTAAGTCTTTCCCTCTTTTTAGTCTACTTCTTCTAATAACTTATACAGCCCAGATTTATTTAATGAATGAGCGCAGTGTTTGTTATATATGTTAACAAAAAGCAACAAAAACAAATCTCCGTTTAGAAGCTACGATCCCACAGACGAGCATAAATATCCATAATGATATATACATATACATACACGTCAATATTATGGCACCTCGTTTTTAGTTGGCGGTTGAACATGCGTGTAAGAAGTAATAGTCTAACATTACCCGCCTATCAATGAGATAAAGGCAAAGCAATGAATGAAGGAAATATAAATGTTTCTTTATCTAGCCGTTAGATTCTAATGCAATGAATCTTAATTGAAACACTAGCCGAGCAATGAATTGAGTACTTACTATAAAATTTATAGAAATGACAGGTCAAGAGGGCTTCATAGGGAAGTCCTTTGCAGGAAGAGACTGTGCTTCTAGTTAAGCCAATCACATGACAGACGTGCTAGTGCTGTGGTCAATACCAACGATAAAATAATATACATAGAAGTGTATTATTAGTAAAATACAATCAATATTTTTTTTTATAATTTCAATTCAATTGTTTGTTTCGGGTCTGGGTGTTGTGAGACCGAAAAGTCTCTCGTATTTGGACTCGATCTTAGTGTGGGGTTAGGACTATGTATGTGCCTGTTAGGTGTATATATTTATTTATTTAAATAAAAATCAAATTCAATCAATCAATTCTCAATTGTACTCTTGATTATAAGGAGGCCCGTGCCCTGCACTGGGACAGATACAGGTTATTAGAATTTCATAAGAAAAGGATCGGTTGTAAAAATAAAAATGGAGATAAAATAGTAATCTTGGAGAGAAGGATTTAATTATTTGGAGTCGAAATCTTTTGGTTCCTAACCGCCATCTCGTTCGTTATGCAATTTCCAATGATTTCAACGATGAATCTTCAACTCAAATTTTGATAGGTATCCCGACAGACACAGCAGTACACATTTTATTAGTTTTTGAATCATACCCTAGCCGTGATGATGTTTAATATTCGTAGTACTAAGTCAAAATAATTTTCTTTTGAATATGATACAATAAATACACCCACCCAACTGTCACATATATAGTCCTGAGTCCATATATACCCACACTAGGATCGAGTCTTGTGTCTTGGGTATCATGGACCACGGGAGACATTTCGGTCTCACAAAACACCCAAACCCGAAACAAATACCTGCGGATCACACTAATATTTATCTCAGAGCGGGGATCGAAACCGCGGCCTCACGTTTCACAGGTGGCGTCTAACCAACTGCATAACGGAGGCTAAATTGTATTGACAAATTGGCATAAATTGATACTTTATCACAGAATCATTTTTAGACATTTTCAGCTATTACAAAACCTTCTTTAAGTTACAATAACAATTTAACAATTCATACCCATTTATATACAAAAGAACAGCAAAAATCTATTCCGAGTAGCTGCAGCACGCTATAACAGATAATATGAAAATTGACGTCGCATGCGGGCGGTTGCAGCGCTCATTAAGGCAATCAGCGGATCGACATTAGTGATGTGATTTCATCGATAAAATCTTGTTAGCACGTTACGGGCTCCTTGGGAACTGAAGGTGTGGGTGATATTTGTAGTCTACAAATCTCGAACGGTTTGCACAAAGCGAGTTGTTTCTGGCCATTAATAAAATTGATTTTATCGATGTTTTATGTGTAATTTCGGTATTGGCTGGTTTGTTAAATTATTTTTGTATGAAGGGTGATTAATACATGCATAAATAACATAACATCACACCTTTTTCTCAAATATGCAGAGGTGCAACATTTCACAAATTATTGTCTCCGGGCTGATAATGAATAGAAAAATTCAATATGACTGCCCGACCCGGGATTCATACCCGAGACCTCAGTTTTGTAATCGTACCGTAGTACAACTGTGCCATCAAGGTACATAGTCCGTGGGTGATTAATAAAGTCAATAATAATTAATGAATACTTAAAAATTTTATGCCTAAGTAATAATTTCTTAATGATTATCCTGTTTAAGAATATACGTGGGCCTTGTCTCATCATCGTCGCAAAGAAAAAATAAACACATAAAAACAGTAAAAAATATCAGGGATTTCACCTAAAGGTAAGATGAATACATACATAGGAGACGTTATTATGCAAAGGAAATAAATCTTGAAAGCCAATACTTACATATATAGATATATGACCGATCAATACACTACTCCAATTGAGATGACAAACTTCGACGGGCAAGCGGGAATTGCGAAAAGTGCCCCTAACAGCAAAAAGTTTCCTGAGATGATATAGTAAGAGTGTCGGAGAAAGTTCATTCTGAAAATAGGACCATTGGTAATAAATTATAACACACTCATACACAAACACATACTCGCACACGCGCACACAGACACACATATATATTTGTGTTCACATTCGTAACCGTTGATTCGTAACCCACCACAATTGTTAATTTTCTAAAAACTCCAGTCCGATTTGACGTAATCACAGCACAATTTCCACCTGTCAAAAATATTTTGGCGGTTCACCAAATATGCGAAACGTAACGAAATAAGGGTTGCCTGGAATAAATTAAACTTTTATTTTTAATTTCTGTATTCGTTTGAGTTTTATGTTGCGTAGGATCATTTATCTAAATAGTAACGTTTTGATACATCCACACTGACAGACAACGCTCCGAATTTCTGTATCTTAGAATATTTCGATTTTTAATATTATTAGTTCTTAATAGTTCTGTCAATCAATCACAATTGAATCATCAAAAGTTCATCAAAGTTTCTGATAAAATTATATATAAAATTATTATAACATTTAAAAAATGCTCATTGTAACTACAATAATTATTACACGGGGAGAGTTTCTCGCAGCGAGTATGAGATTGTCGCATGACATAACTGCCATAGTTATAGAGTTCTGATAAATGTTTACACGATGCAACTTTTTTATATGCTTACGATAATCGTATCTTCGAGGCGAGAAACTCTCCCCGTGTAAATGGGGCTTTAATGATACATATATACCTATATATATATATATATATATATATATATATTTATTTATATATATATATATATATTTATATATATATATTTAACTTATATATATATATATATATATATATATATATATATATATATATATATATATAAGTTAAATGAGTGCACGGCGACCACTGTACTACGATTTAATAATTTTACTGAAACTTTGTTGTTATTCTCGTGTAAGTGACTTATTTTTTGTCGTTTTCGAGAGTAAATTTCTTAAATCCAAAATAATAACTTTTATCCAGACGATAAAATCATTGGGAACTCTCCACGTCGAAAGCAAAATATACTAAAGCGCTTGTACCAGTCATAAATATTTATACACGCTTGGCAAGCGGCTAAGTCATATTGTATCAGATATACGACACTCGTAACACAACGGCGGCTTAACACGTCTACTGTCTAAAAGGTGTGAAAATTCCACGCGAAAATTTCACCGCAGTATTAGGTATGAGATGTAGTTTATACAGTTCCAGTAAGTCAAGTAAATAAATACATTTATATAGCAAGATGGATGATGACTGCCTCGGTGGCGTAGTGGTACTACCGTATGATTTCAAAGCTGAGGTTTCAGGTTCGAAGCCCGGGTCGGGCAAAGTGATATTGGATTTTTCTATTCAGTATCAGCCCGGAGTCAGGAATTTGTGCCCGATATGGCGATAAGTTCGCCCCCTATCACATCGTGGGACGGAATATACAAGACGAAACATGGGTGTTCTGGTAGCACCTCTGCCTACCCCTTCTGGGAAAAAGGCGTGTGTTTATGTATGTATGTAAGATGGGTGATGTGGCGATTATGACGTAGCATTACTCATGAGTGAGCATTGATGATATGTTATTTAAATCATTCATACTACACAGAACAGAAGTTAGCCAGTGTGCTGGTTGATCTTAAAAAAACATTTACACACTTACCTACCCGCATTGTATTATTAAGACCTTCCGTAATCAAACCAACAATTTCTGATTGCCTGGTGACTGTGGGCACGTACCAATCCACTTCGTGCCAGCACTGCAAATTAACACCCAAGGTACGTCGTATAACAAACAGTATGTTTGGTCAAAGCTAAACTTTAGTTTTTTGTATTCCATATAAGCAGACATGCAGAAAAAGTATTGCAGTGTTTCTAATACCAGAATGTTCCACATTTCCTTTACAATAGAATTGTTCGTTGACACAGAATGACACTACCGTATCCAATGGCACTACTCACATGGGTTGGCACTCCACGGCGTATGAAATCGAATTTACGACTCCCCGCCCCTTATCTGTGAGACGAACCGTAAACACAGAACTACAACGTAATAAGGAAACCATCCACCTTTGTAAAGACCTAACAGGCGCGAATTTGAGGAAAAGTTTCAAAGCTACTTTATTTTACTGATGGTATGATGTTATAAACCATCAGGCTGCCTCCAACAGGTCATTGTGGAAATCATTGGGAGAGGCCTATGTTCAGCAGTGGACTTCCTTTGGCTGATGGATGGATGATGTTATAAACCGCATAGCATCCACTGTAATCGATAAATACTAATAGGCTTCACCAAGCTCACACACATCCCACTGCAGGGAGAGGGCCTTCTCTATAAGCATGAATTCGGTTCAGAGGGGACATAATCAAAGCGCAACAAAAGGACCATCGCGTTTTTTAATGACATTACGTCCGCCCATGATGCAAACTGAATTTGCGTTGTCGGCTTAAAAAAGGGAAGGAAAGGAAAGAAATAACGGGAGCACAAAAGAAGTATTAGGCTTTCAGCAATGCGTCTCGTTTTTAGGATCAGCCAGTGCTCATCAGATTTCAGCTTTGTATCGATCGGTTACAGACTGTCTCCTTCCAGCTGATCTATCTGGACATTGCACTTACCTACTGTAAGTTACAATGGCGTCTCATTGTCAAATTAGTATCAAAATCTGGAAATTTAAAGCTGTTTTAGTTCCCAATGTCTCGCAATCTGCTTCACCTGAGTTTGAGGTGGCTTTTTAAACATTAGAAAATACTTACGAAAGCCGCCTTATGGTGTAATAATTTTAGCAATATTTGAGAAACTAACTTTTTTTTAAACAACCCAAATATTTTATTTTAAGTACTATTAACTAAGGATTATGTCAAAACCTTTTTTCATGGTGCAATAGGCACAAGTGTCTGGACTTTGTTTAATAACATTGAATGAGATGTAATGTATATTCGAATGTCCTAATGGATACTGAATAAGTGGTACTTTCTAATATAATATATTATTATGTACTATGACTGTAGTACCATTTTATTCGAGCGTGCTAAGATATGTAAACCTCTCATAAGGGCTGTTGATTATGATGATGAATCAATCCCAAGCATGGGATAAGTAATTCTGAACACAATTGGGTAAAAAACGGTATACTCGTACATTAATTTGATTACATAGAAAGAAATTGTTGGTAGAAAATTCTCTTATCTAATAAACTAACCAAACTTGTAATTACTAACCTTCTACTTAATCACGGCAAAATGAACAGACGTAATGAGATCCACACTTCATATTTCAGGAAAATGGAATATTCGATAACAAATACGTATTGACCTGAAATAATCACGGAGCAAAAACTATTAATAAGTAAATGTTAATCTTATTAATATTAACAAGTTGGGAGGTCTCAGGCCCTCGTAATCCCCCTTCGATTACCAACCTGCCCGATACAGAGGATAAGCTAAAAGAGCGTGCTCAATTACGGAAAATTGGATTTGCCGTACACAAGTAGTGAGGGAAATACTTAGTTTCATTTATTCCACTAGTTCCGATTTGCGACGATTTTTTATAGTTATGTATGTAGGCTTATCCTTATAGCGCCTGTAGTGAAGATACGTTTCTTCAATCGAAGTTTGCTCATCCGGAATATGAAGAATTTTTTGTTTGTATTGATTTATTCAAATTCTTCAAATCCTGCCTGAATATAACACATATTGTTATTTGTATCAGAAACTAAGAGACATTTCGGTCTGATAACATCGTAAACTTTGTGTCTGAGACTATATACTATGGACGATGCCCGAAGTCGATCATCTATGATAATTATCTATTTTATAAATATATCTTAGTACATCACGCATCTTGCAAGAAACTTAGTCAATTGGAATGCTATATTTTTAGGCCTTAGCGTGCGTTTTTCAGAGGACGCAATTTTAGTTTTTTGATGTATAGTGGGGGTTAGTATAAGCTTAAGTTCAAGTCTGTGGTGTCGCCACCCTTGTCCCCCGGCCGCTATCTTGGAAAAAGGGGTTCAAAGGGTAGTCGCGCTGTATCTCGTAAACTAGCTACCTACAGAAAATTTATTGAGGCATATTATATTGTATCAAATTTAATTGTCTACAACTTTCATTCCTATTACTTTTTATCGTAAAATCGAAAAAAAAGTTATAAACAAAAACGACTGAAAATTTTTGAACAAATTGTCTTTTCACATTCGTCGATGAATTTTCATATTACCATGATGTTACTGCAGGGTTCACCGCAACAATTGAGGCAAACTGTAGACCATTTGAGACCAGCTTTTCGACAACCACACATAATTCCACAGTTTCCGTTGCATCTTCAGAAAACTAATTTCAGAAGTTCGGGGGTGCTGGAGGCTGCTCTAAATCACTAACTACTCTAAATCACTAGTAAACTACAGTAAACAAATCCACCAACCGATCGATCAACTAATCCCTCCCTGACAATATGAACGTTAATGCCACATCGGCTCGTCTAACTTAATCTTCTATTAATTATATCCGAGATATAACATTTCACGGTACATTGAAACGCTGTGTGGTTTGACTCGTCAGTTGTCGGATGGAGCGTATCGGTATGGAAATTGTACAAACAGATTATAATTACGAGGAAACCATTATCCGGTTTCGTGAAGCGGTTTGTGACTTTGGGACTGGCAGGCCATGGTTGCCTAGCACGTACCTTCCTCCCTATGAGGATTTTTATAAAGGTATGGCAAGATGGCGAAACACAAACAGAACGAAGACCAGGGAGATAGTGTGACCAAGTGGCCAAGTCATTACAAATGCCAATGTCCAGCATTTCCGTCAAACAGAAGACAGCAAATGAAGATATCTGCTGCAACGGTTCTATAGAAGTCACGATCCTCATCCGTGATGGAACGATTTGAGGAGGAGGACAACATTATGTTATTGCGTCAAGATATTAGTTTAATGCTAGCCGGAGAGAGTGTGGACTAGTGGGAGGAGATTTCTGACAGCCTCCTTGTTACACTTGTTTAGACTTTGTTGTTGTTGTTTAGGCTGTGAAACAAGAGGCTGCGGTTTCAATCCCAACATCGAGACGAATGTTTGTGAGGCCCACAAGTATTTGTCTCGGGTCTGGGTCTTTGTGAGACCGAAAAGTCTCTCGTAGTGTCTGATACCCACGACACAAGACTTAATTGTTCTTAATGTAGGGTTAGTACTATGTATGTGACTGTTTGAGTGTATTTATTTATTAAGCGTGTTCTTACAATTATGTCAGCCTGCTAAACTGCTTTTTGATATATAATATTACAAAGAAGGTTAACGTTGATGAAAAACTCAATACCTACGCGCATTCAGTGCTTGTCCAATATCTGTTTAATATTTTCTCCATCATTGTCTCGTAAATTACAGAAATGCTGAACGGATGCTTACGTGATGAAGTTGAAATAAACTTTATGTGAAAGTAAGAATAATGGGCCGGTATTTTGTGCACAAGTTAGCCCTTTTTGTAATTAACGAACAAGAAAGGAAAGTTTCTGCGTGTTTCCTCTCTCACAAAGGTGTTGACGGAGTGTGTCCAACTATTTAGTTTTAGTCTCAAAGAAACTATGTTATGTGTGTTTTGCTCACGTCTTAATTGTTCAAGTGAGAGAATTTCGTATCTCCACCATAGGAATCTTATATCGCTACCGAACGAACAGAAACTTTATTGTTTGTTAGTTCAATTAAGATGGTTTTGACTATATTTCACCATGTTGGTCTAGTGCGGTTTGATGGACTACACATACCTTAGGAACTTGCGGTAAATCTCTTTGGTCTTCAGGTTTTAGACAAACGTAAACTAAGGAAAATAAAAACGGCAGTTCCAAAATGTAATAAAATATACATCAGGCAAAATTGTAGAGAGGAAAAGGAATGGTATATAAAGAATACAAATTAGAAACGTTTTAAGAAAAACCGCTATGCGATTTTTTTTACCGCTTGGCGCCTGCTTAAATTTATTTTTGTTGCGGCTGCTTTAACGCAATAAAATATATTTAGAATGCGGCTAGTCTGTTCATGTTTTATCTTAGAATATTTTAATACAGGGTCATGATTTAATTCCTAAGAATTTATGACTTAATCATACCTAGAACTAAAACGGATATTAATATATTTTTTATATTAATATGTTACTCGTATATGCAGACCTTTTACACCTCGATACCGTGAAATATGTATTACAGGGCTAAAGCTTTGATGAATATATTTATAAAAAAAATCATGTACTAAAAACACATAGTTTCGGTAAAATTAATTATAAACTTAATAATCTATTTTGAAGGCAATTTTTTGGTGAAATTAAAATGTTGTGACATCGATATCGTATCACAAATCACATAACTATTATCATATTAAATTCGTCAAATGTTCGTCAAATGTATTCATATTTCATACTACGAAATAGGTACATCAGTAATTATGAACATACAAACTGTTCAAAACTACAGCAAGCTTGACAAACTGAACTTCATAGACACAATGACAACGATTGGTATAGAATTTAACAACCATTAAACAGACAATGTCTGTTGAACAAAACCCGTCACAATTGATGCATCAGGATGAATGCACGCCGTACGAATGTGGGTCGCGTTTACAATGAACTAGCTGGCTGGGAACTTATTGGATGTGGTATGTGAATCCACGCTAATATCTATATATAAAAGTATAGGAACCTCTTTAGACAAATCACGTAAAAAGTAGTGAGTGAATTTTTATTTTTAATTTTGTCTTAGTCCTTTGATGTTTGGTGGTAGATTATTTTACTGCTGATGGTAGGTCAAATAGCTATCTAGACTGTGGCCACTGTATGCAATGGTACAAAACCTATCATAGGATCTAAGTAAAATGGGTTGATCTGGTAAAAAAAAAGAAAAGTTTATAATCTTTGAATAGGATTCTATTTTTGGTCTTTGGAAAAGCTATTTTATTCAATTGAAGCCGGGTGTGAATGCCAGTAGGTTACAAACTTTGGATTTAGCAATACGTTCTCAAGTTCTGATCTCATATTTGGAAAGTTTGCAGAGCTATCGGTCTTAGAGCCTCTAGCATTGGAAGTCAATATTTGTAGTTGGCTAAGAGATTTGGGCAAATATTGGAATCTAACTCGCATGTGCTTCTATTACATTGATAAAAGGTTGTTTTTGCACATTAGATCCGGCAAAGAGCAAACAGGTCACCTGATGGTAAACGATCACAACCACGCATGACCATGCACAACGCTTGGATCATAGATATGTTGCCGACCAATCAAATCGACAGGAGAGCAGGAAGAAAAAAGGATGAAACGAGGATATTGGGCATCCAGCAATCTCACGTAGCGAACAAGACGTGACAGCAAATCTTTCACTTGAATTGGATCTCTTGGGAGACAGTGGTACCGTACCGGACGAGCCTGCCCCATCATGACCGACAACAGCGTGACACTACCACTGGCATAAAATAGTTATGATTATCGTTTATACAATATTGACATACGAAAATTACCAAATTTTGCCATAATATTGTATAACGAGAACCCGCACTAGGCCAGTTTGGTGGCTTTGGCCTAAGCCCTGTCAATAAAATTGTCGGTTGTAGAGAAATCACATGCTCAGCAGTAAACTAAGGGAATGCCTCAATACTGGTGTTAAGTCTCTTATAGGTGAGAGGCCGCCTGGGTATCACGGCAATGTCTATTTCTCCCATCAAACACCAGTGTAAGTACACTGTTGTGTTCCGGTTTGAAGGACATTGTATTCAGAGCAACTACAGAACATAATGAATCTCAAGATGGCGAGCGCAGTGGAATACCAAGCATTTCTTTGTAATTCATGGTGTTGTTTGGTTTTCCATGAGCGGTCGTATCGCTTACCATCACGCGAATGGCATGCACGTCTCGCCATTGACAGCAATAATCATAAAAAAAACACAAAATCAAATCATTCAGTCGAAAACATAACATCGGACACATCATTTGGCATCATCCGTAGTTGGCAACGTTTTAAGCCAAGTAACAAATGACTATCGCCACACATAGAAACAATGATTGCGTTTGTTTATTTATATTTTGTGGTGCGAGATACCGTTTAAGAGAAATTCCTTTCCGTGTTGAAATGTGTATTGAACAGCTGTTTCGAGCGATATTTTTAATGGTGGTGCGATATTTGTCACCAAATGGATAGAGACCACCGAAACCAGGTTGCATAATCCTTGCTAACTACGGTACATTATATATAAACAATCACACCTGATCCTGTAATGGGTTCGACAACATCACAAACATCTGGTATAATGCTCTAATCTCACATTGGCGTACAAATTGTCAGTAGTTAATAAAAAAAGGCACAAATTAACTCCGATTAAACGATTAAATTTAAAATCTAAATATTTCTTCTGTACGTGTATTGTCATGACAAAGCACCTAATCATTCTAGATAAAAAATCTCAAAATATGTTTCTATTTGTCGAATAAATCAAGAGAAAAAATTTAGTGCACAAATTACAAGCATCAAATGCTCAAAATCAAATATTAGCATTACAGTTAATGATTAGATAAAATAGTAAGTGGTTTAGACGTTAATCACACTCATCCTTACATTAACAAACTTAAATAATCAACTTGGAGAGTCGATAAATACAGATGCAACATCGCAAATACGAGTACTAATTGAAAAATGGCAACAGAATTTGAAGCCATTCAATTCACACGAGCCGTGTATAAAAGTCCGGCGGAACGGGAGAAACAAAAGAAACAAAAATAGGGACAGATCAAAAGAGACTTATTCGTCAGTTGTGCTAATTGGCACCTTCTTACAAAGCAGCCGTCAATAACACGACTCCGATCTAAAAAAACCGACGCGACGAGTTTTTAATTGGTGCAAAAATGGAAAAATCTGTTTTTCATGTGACAAATATACTTAAATACCAATAAACGCGATTGCATTTTGCGATAACGCTTACGACTTGCTAATAAAGTTCGAAATTGATCAGCTCTTACAGAAAGTAAGACGTGGTTTGTGTTACGCTTATTCTCTTGATACATCATCATCATCCATCCATCAGCCAAAGGAAGTCCACTGCTGAACATAGGCCTCTCCCAATGATTTCCACAGTGACCTGTTGGAGGCAGCCTGCATCCAGCGACGTCCCGCGACCTTTACCAGGTCGTCTGACCACCTAGTGGGTGGACGTCCTACGCTGCGCTTTCCGCTTCGTGGCCTCCATTTGAGAACTTATTAAGTATTCTTATAAAGTAAAACTTATAAAGTATTCTTGATACAAAGTAGGAAGAATCTTTTAATTAGTTACTTAGGTTTGAGCAAGATGCAGCAACACAAATTTAACTATCAAAAATAAACCGAATACTGAATTCGTCATAGCATAAGTAAATATTAAAGAAATTAATAAACCGTCATATGAGCACGCTGTTGGCAACAAAATCGTCGCATTTCATCTCTTAAATGTTATTCAATAAAAATGTTAACGCACCATAAATTTCATAGTTATCAGCTTTTATGAAGTTGGAAGTTTGACAATACATAATTCTCTCGTCCAATATAACATTCGTGAATCCACGAGCATTCAGTCGCGATGCAGATTGGCAATTATGATTCCCAGTTCATCGTTCAATCTTTTCATTTCATTCCCTATTTACAGCACATAGCGTAATTAATGAAAATTTTCCATTGGCTTTTATTGTGGCACAAAACTTCTTTTATTTAGATGAAGTGGGTTTCCATGTACCGTTGAGTATTTTTAAAACATTTTTATAAATTGGACTCTTGATAATACCTCCTAAGAATTTAAGTGAATATATTTTTTCGTAACCATTGGTTAGACAGCTCTTGGATTACTATGCGCCGATAATAGTTCACAATGAAACACTGTCGATAGGTTGTGATTATATTGAGCACCTACATATGATTTTTGTGGATGTAAAATCGTTTATACTCGCAAAGAAATCCCATAAATATAAAAAGAATCACTAGAATCCTACTAAATTTTGAGGAGTCTTACTCTCCAGGTCCTAAGATATTTGTCAGATCTCGACCAATTTTTTATAGGATAACCGGTGAGGTACAAGCATTGAAACAAAAAAAGAATTTTCCAAAACGGTTTAGGCGTGTTCGAGAAATAAAAGAAAAGATTCTGATGACCTGAGAACCTCCTCCTTTTGTTGAAGTCGGTTAAAAACAGATAAAACGTCTCGGCTATTATATACCCGTATTATATACCCTAAAAGTGGCAGTTAGTATGATAATATACCTTAGTGCTGGTCGTAATCATTCCCCCTGATTATAAGAAGACCATTTTGGACTTCATACATTCGATCAATAAATTAAATTTGCAAGACCGACCGATTTCATTTTATAAAGTACAACTAAAATTATTTACTAGGTTTTAGAATCGCTCCTATTGTTAAATGTCAAAAAAATAATATTCTTGGCATTAACGCCAGAATACTCAAACGCAACTTAAATATTATGTTGCACTTAACAACGCAAGTCCCGCTTAAATGTACTGGCTAAGGAGGACGCGGGTAGTTAATTGGAACTTAATATTTAAATGGCGTTTTAGTATTCGGGCGTTAGACTGCTTGTTCATCGACCCATACTCATATGAACTTGAAAATAAAAAAATTATCAGAATTCATACGCAGTTCTAAAAGTTTCATGTTCGCACCATGACCTTCAGACAGTAAAGCATATTATGGTGATAACATAAGTGGCATTACAATAATTGAAATCTCTAAACTGTGAAAGGATACTATCTTATCTAACTTTTAGTACTATCGTATAGATAAGGAACAAATTGAATATGATTCATTGATTAAAAACAATAAACACTTGACGAATGCAATCGACGATATTGTGTAGGTTAAATGTTATGACGGGGACAAACTGCATCGTGTACGCATCATGATTTCATACCTAAAATAACTTCAATAGATGTCCGGTTGATTCAATTCTATTGTATGAATTACAAAGTTAATAAAGTATCATTCAAATAAGTAAGAATATTGTGCCTGCGCTGATGACGAAATTTGACGATTCTAGCATTAACAGCTTGAAAGATTTAGTTTCTTATTGTACTAAATCTATCGTTTAAATTCTATATTTACAAACACAGCTTGTACAATCTAATAACCGTCATATAAATTCTCAAATAATGAAAACACATCCTTTAAAATAAATTTTAAAAGATCACATTTAACACTCACATTAAACTGATAAACAGACTGAAACAAAACAGCAAAACCAATCGGCGTGAAATTCTATGATCAGATTTTGCTATTTTCTAGCAATATAGCATAAATTTGATCCCGAAAATCGGTACCCGAGGGATCCCGTTCGATTTCAACGCGGCTTGATTACATCGGGACCTGATATTAGAGCTACATAATAGATATATGCATACGAAGGTCTTTGTCCTGCTTTATTGGATAGTTTTGTTGTAGATCCGTTTATCTATATTGAGTCTATATATTGAGGCATTCAGACTTCGTCTGTGTTCGGTGCTCTGATTTTCGAGCTACATATAAACGTAAGGAGCTCCTTCCTATTATTGCCAACTAATATGCGGGATCAATGTGCTTGAATGACAAATCTTCCCATTCCATGTACAGCGGTAACGTTCTGTGGCTTGACTGCACAATCTATTCGTGTATCGGTTTCTGCATTACTTAAGCCTTTCCCTCGATTGTTGTCTATTTGCAATTGTAAAATTAGACATATCTGGTAAATATTCTGGTTTCTGTTGTCTTTAACCATCAGATACTTTTATATATTTAATTTCTGAGAATACAATTAATTTCAAGAATACACTTAAATATAAGTCGTTTTAATTTCACCTGCTTCCTTAATTCTACGTTTACGAAGGAATTTTCCTTTAAGAAAACCTCCAACTATACTTAAACACTGTTTTCACGTTACTAACGGCAACCCTTGAGAGAAAATGCCTTACATATTTATAAATATTTTTCCATTCTCATAATAAGCACACTTCATCAATAAAAACAAGCGAGCTTCACGAAAATCTTTAAAAAGTAGATAATTAAGGGTGTGTTAAGTAAATCCATGACACCAGAATAACTAGATGGAAATCTCATTAAAAGTTTGTAACGACTTCATCTCCCTCTTAATTATCAGTTAATTGACATTTTTTAATTATACACCGACGTGAGTTTCATTTTAAACTCATAAAAGTACCAGCGGTGTTCGGGAACAGTGTATTGGAAAATGAAAAGATTCTATTTATGGGTAACTGTATTTTGTTGTGCATCTTGTGAGTACAATTACATGTGTTATAATTATATCGGTGTTTTAAGATATTAACTCTTATACCCCGTGATACGAAACAAAACGCCAGGTATGAAGAACTGACCCTGGATTCACAACAAGAGTTAAATACACCCAACAATCACACATAGTCCTGACCCCACAGAAAATACTAGATCTTATTTCGTGGGTATCAAAAACTTCGGGAGATTTTCGATGTCTCAATGTTCCGACCACCATAATATTTGTGGCGCACTCAAAATTTTTCTAATAGTGTTTGATACCCACGGCTTAAAATACGTATTGTGAAGTTATTAATGAGTTTGCTGATGTTACACAAGTTTATCGTTAATTAGCTTATTTTAAATACGACCTTGTCTAGATATTGCAATTAGAAAGTAGAATATACTTTACTTACAACCACATCTAGTCAAAACTTCATAAATCAGTTTGAAGTATTGGCATACTAATACAAACTAAAGTCGAGATGTCTTTAGTTTCACAGTCACATTCAATTCCATAATGTTAATTTATTAAAAAAATCAATGTTGCACTTTTTTCGCTTAATATAATTATTTTTATTTTTACTTTACAATTTTCAGTTTTCTGTTTAGATCTTGCCAAGGCAGATGAATATGATGGTCAATCATCATCTCGAAATCCATTTACTGAAGAACTTGAACCTGAAACAATTGATGAAAATGAAGAACCTGCAAAAGATTCTGAAAATCCTGACGATCCTGGAGATCCTGAAGCACCCAAAGAACCTGAAGAATCTGGAGGACCTGGAAAACCTAAAGACACTGAACAATCTAGGCAAAGCGGGCAAACAGGACAAACTGACCAAAATGCGCAAACTGAACATGCTGCCCAAACCGAACAAAGTGAAATAATGGGAGGATCCAAAACAACTAGACTTACAGATGATGTTTTTGAAACAATGTCCTCGTCACCCAGTCCCACAATGACCGCTCTTACCTTTTCTATCCCAAAATCTACTAAGTTGAATAGATATCGGTTCGAGTCGGTCGACTACGACTTACTGCCGGCAGAACTTGTCTATCCACTACATGATTGCTATGGACAGTTTATGAGATGTGTTAGATTCAGGTAACATATTTCATTTATTTTCTTGGTATACAATTGTTCTGAAATCTAAAGCAGACCCATTGGGAGATATAGGAACTAGTATATTATTTTAATATATTTCAAAACTTTGTAATCGATTTTATACCTATTTATACTGCCGTGGTGGAAAGACTGAAGGTTGGTGGAAAGACTTATCTGCGGCTGAATAAGCATAATAGCTATCGCCTTCAGCTCTCGACCCAACATCAAACTCAAGCAAATAATTCAAGAATATTTAAGAAATATGGCGCCGTCCAATTTTCTTGCCTGATGCAAACAACAAAGTTGAAAATTGAAATGATATTATATTGAAACTCTAACATCATATACATAACTAAACCAGTAATTTTTTATCACTACCACCCAGTTCGGAAAGCCGTTTTAACAGAGAATAAAGGACTAGATGCTTGAATTTTAATACAGTGCTAACAACAAAATTAGTGACTTGCTTTAATTTACAGCAGCTCATTAATCACTTTGAAGCTATCATCATCATCAGCCCTTCCGCGTCTACTGCTGGATGTAGGCCTCTCCTATGGTACATCAATGGGCTCGATCTTTAGCCCATCGTCTCAAACCGCTACCAGCCATCTTACGAATATCATCGCTCCACCTGGTTGGAGGGCATCTTACACTACGCTTGCCGAGGTTGTGGTCTCCATTCGAGAACACGTCTACCCCAACACTTGTCGGTTTTCCGACTAATGTGACCGGCCCACTGCCATTTCAAGTTGCTAATCCGTTGGGCAATGTCGATTACCTTGATTCTCTGTCGGATAACCTCATTTCTGACTATCATTCATTTTGAACTGTTTTCAAGCTATAGTTGTTTTTTATTGCAATGGATGGCATGGCATTTGCCTGGTAGCAAGCGATACGACCGCTCATGGATAGTAGTAAAACCAAAAAACTCTTACTGCACTCGCCATCCTGAGACATAAGATAATAAGTCTAATTATGTCCAGTAGTTACTCTGGCTATAATCTCCTTCCAACTGGAACACGACAGTGTATTTACACTGCTGTTTGGTGGAAGAAATGGACATTGCGGTGGTACCTACCCAGGCAGCCTCTCATATATGGGAGATTTACCACCAGCTTAAAAATATTTTTCCATAAAGTAATAAACGACATGTTTCGTGTAATAAATGTGTGATATATTTGCTCTCGAAAGGAAAGTTTAATACAAACCGCTGCTCTTTTTAAGTTCATTGTATAGACAAGTGAGAAACTTACACGTTAGAATGCGCTTTAATGACGAGAATGTATTATACTAATGTATTATACTAATGATGAAGAATGACAAAAATAATAGCTGAATAAAAAATAAACAAACACTTTGTAACAGACAAACAAAAATTGAAAATTATTGTTAATTAGTTTAGAAAATAAATTAAAATACTGTTAAAAGCTATGGTGCTTGATGATAAGTAATTTTTTAAGCACTCCACGCTTTTTATAATATTTTACTTCATTTTCTAATCTTAAAAACATTAACAATTACTTTTACTTTGAGTTGGGTCTTTTATTAAAGCTTGATTTTTAAACTATTTTATTTTTAATTATTTAAGTAAATCTGAAAAAGGCAGTATGCGCTCAAATTACACATAAAAAAACCAAATAATGCAATTCTTGAAGGCACTGGTAATGATAATAAAACAAACTTTTTAAATATTTGCATTGTCATCGGTCCTTGATAATTGTGCAAAATTTCAAATCTACCCGACGTTTAAAAGTGCTCGAAAATCATAAATACACCCCAAGATATAATCGTATTAAAATTATTTTATTTTTATTTAATTTACAGGACGGATCATTTTGTGGTGTGCGCTTATAACTGGCAGACCCGTTACTACAACGATTTTTACAGCCCTTGTGAAATTGAACGTCAAAATTGCCACTACAGGGTCGCAAACGGATACGGCGGCATATACGGCTCGGCGTATTATAATGGTAATATAAAAAACATTCTTGGTGACAACTCATTTACGAGTACAACGTAACACTACTAAATCGCCCAATTACTGACTTGCAGGTATAGTATTTTTATCCCAGGTTTTATACCTCTTTGGTTCAACATTTTGTTACCCGCCTTGCTACGGAGGGAAGTGGACAAAAATATTTCCAACTCCTCCTATTAATTTAAGTTTTGTGATTGATTTCGTTGCGGGTTAAAGACAAGTTAGACATTTCCGGAGACTCGCCGAGTTAATGCTCGGTGTCATTAAAATGCGTGCCACTGTTGATTCTGGCTTATAGGAGTTGCAGTGGCCGGTGTGAGGGCGGTACAGTCTCTTTGCATGTATGGGCTGTGGACCGTGAAGTCGTAGGTTCAAATCCCATGTCCTTTACTCTACTTCTACAATCTAATATAGAATAACACTAACCTAAACAGTCTCTTACTACATAAATTCGAGACTAAAATATCATGCCTAAACCCCTCCCAGTCGCACTATATATTACGCCTGATCAGAATTCCTTTTAGTTATAGGAATAAGTACATCATACTAAAGACATTCATCCATTTACACGGGGAAAGTGTCTCGCCTCAAAGATGCGATTGTCATAAGGATATAAAGAGGTTTGCATCGTGTAAATATTAGGTCAACAGGCCTTAAACTGAATACTGGTATGTGTATAAAATTGAAAAAATATTACAGATGTACTTTACTACAACGGCGAAGGATCAGATTGCTTGTGGTATCTACGGAGAGCAAGAAACAAGGAAGAAATGGACAAGCTTTACTTTGGCGGTGAAGGCATCGGTGAGGAAGAGAAATAATGCTTCTTTACAAGTACTTATTAAAGGAATTAACATGATCTTATTCAATAGATTCACTTAATTTACCAATATTCTTATTAATAATGGCATTTAATGAATTGATACAACGCCTAAAAGATCGATGAGATTTTTAAGGACACAGGGTTATCTTAAACCTGCAATGAAATTCATCAGAAACGCTCGACCTCGCCGAAGGTTTGAATTGAATAGATCATTGGACACTATCATCCAGAATAAACTGGGATACAAGTACTATTTTTTATCCTGCCGTATAAAAGCGTTTCTAGTTTGAGTTGTTCAGAGTTATTAGTACTTTTATTATATGAAATCAAGCTTATCATCATTTTTTTTTTAAACATAGCTCAACAATATATTTAAGTATATTGAAATTGTTCAGAAACTTACAGTTTTCTTAAGTAGTTGTTTTCGTTCCACCATCCAACCTCGAATATATCTGAAAATAAATAAAACAAATCATTGATAATTCGTAGAAAAGGTTTGACACAGATATAACATGAAGATCATCTACAATCTTCGGTTGCCGAAAGCGCTGTTGCTCAAAATAATAAGAATAGTGTTTCTCACTGTACATTTTATAAATGAATAAATAAATACACCCAATAGTCACACACATAGTCCTGAGCCCACACTAAGATCGAGATTTATGTTGTGGGTATCAAGAACAACGAGACATTTCTGTCTCACAAACCTAGACTGGAAACAAATACCTTTGGTTCACACAAATATTTGTCTTGGTGCGGAAATCGAACCCGCGGCCTCTCGTTTCTCAGCCGGCGTGCAACTAAATGCCAGAAGTAATCTGTCTAAAATATTACATTAGACATGTTTATATTTACTACTCGATTACGAATATAAAGTAGGTATATCATAAACAATGTGATGAACATATTTTTAAAATTTTATTCGTAATTTTAAATTTTGCCACACGCCAACTTAAAATAGATGACTTGTAGAAACTTAACAGACAGAATGCCGACTTTATCTTCTTTGTTCCTTATGTTACCTAATAATTAACCAGATTTACACTTCGATCATTAATCACCAATATAATAATGGAATCTTTACCTAAGACCCAGATAAACGAAAATAAAAAACAAAGATAAAAAAAAACAAATATTTCACAGATCGTGTCAAATCAAAAACAAAATAAGCTAACTACCAAAAATTCGAATAAAACGTGGTCTAAACCTTTATACAAATAAAGCCGGCAAAATTGAGGACATCAAAGTGGCTTCGTAATTTTGGACCGAAAATACTTCAAGCGTCGAACTACGCAAGGGGCTTGAGACATAAGAAATTACCTATTAACCTCGTTAAATTATAACGATTGGTTGCGTCCGATAATTGGAAATGCTACAAAAGTGCTGAAATATAATAATGTGGTTTGAAGTCGTGAATGCTCTCTGCAATTGTTTTTGAATTGTGGTATATGTAATACAGGCCTGATTAAATATTCACATTAATTTATATTGTTCGTGAAGTCCGCCAATCCGCACTAGACCAGCGTGATGGAATATATATTTTTTTATTGCAATGAATGACGAGACGAGCATGCCAATAACCTAATGGTAAGTGATAAGACCGCTCATAGACAGTAGCAAAACTACACAACACCATGAATTACAATGCAATGCTTGGCGTTCCACTGCGCTCGCCATCCTGAATGAATGAATATGCCCCGTAGTTACTCTGGCTACAATGACCTTAAAACCTGAGCCTAAGTCTTCTCAATCGAACTCTCCTCTACAAAAGAGTCGCTTGGTGAGCCGTGGGTGATTATCGGGTGTTGTTGTACAACATAGGATAACATATATTTGTATAAAATTGTATACAGTATGACAAAAAATATATATCCAATTGATACAGGTGTGATCAGGCAACATTACCGTGATCTATTTTAGCTTTACAGCTTTTCCTCTTGACATAAAAAATAAATAAAATAAAATAAATTAAAAAATAGGGAATCTCACATTACACTGCTTACAACCGCAGTCGTAACAAGCAACGTGCGGCGCGACGTTTCAGAATTTTCAGAATGTGTATTTGTTTCAGAATTTAAAACTTAGCTAGATTTTAGGGTAACATTGATTCTAAAATGCGTATTATAACTTAAGGTAATTATGTTATTCTTTATTATATTTTTTTTCGTATTTTTTAAAATACTTATGCGATATGGGTATCTCAATGCGCAAATACGCGAATGGATTGGACGGATCGATTTTTTGTCATACTGTATACGCCTACGCATCACCACACGAAATTATATAACCGAGAAACCAACTGAAACATTCAATACCGAGAAACTCATTACATTGAGATTTGTACTTTCTTTTCTGAAACGAAAAGCCATAAATACAAAAGACAGCTAATCTAAAACCGGCCCGGGCAAAGGTAAAAGAACTTTGCATACATTACAATACGATCGGGTCAAAATAAATGTCTTTATTTAAGATTCTGCCGGGCCATTTTCATCGTAATTAGTTTTTTTAAGTCTTTCCAGTTCGGCGCAGCTGGTGCTTGCAGACATAACGAGACAGAATCAAGTATAAAATGGCTGCTACTTTGGGGACGGCAGTACTTTAATTGCGTTATGGATTTGAGATTAGTCACTTAACAAAGACAGATTAGACGCTTAAAAAAGAAATTATAGTGTTTCCTAAGTCGAAGAATCGATTTATTGCGAGTATTAGATTTAATATCACAGAAATTTGTGCCCGGTAGTCTCGTCTTAGGTTGAAGGAAGTCGTTGGATGCAGGCTGCTTCCAACAGGTCGATGTGGAGAGTCCTTCGGGGCGGCCTATGTTCAGCAGTGGACTTCCTGTGGCTGAAGAGAGAGAGTCTCGCCTTACAACCACATTTTGGGATGGGAACAAAGTAGGTGCCACTAACGACAAATTAGTCTATTCCATGAAAGATACAAGCATAACCGTGTGTGTGTGTATGTATGTATGTATGTATGTATGTATGTATGTATGTATGTATGTATGTATGTATGTATGTATGTATGTATGTATGTATGTATGTATGTATGTATGTATGTATGTATGTATGTATGTAAGAATTTTGCAAGATGTCAGCGTCAAAGAACAAACACGGTGATTTGAACAAATTTTAGGATGTACAGAGCATGACATTATTTTTAATAAGGAATATTATAAAAATAAAACATAATAATATTATATTATTAGCCCGGAGTCAGGAATTTGTGCCCGATATGGCGATAGGCTCGCCCCCTATCACATCGTGGGACGGAATATACAAGGCGAAACGTGGGTGTTCTAGTAGCACCTCTGCCTACCCCTTCTGGGAAAAAAGGCGTGTGGTTATGTATGTATGTATGTAATATTATATTATATACTTTGAAATATAAGGTATACTTGATTTTCACGTACTTCAGCATTTCAATATTCAAAAGCTTCTTTACACTCGACGAAACATGTACCTACTCGTGAACGGTATTCCTGAGGCAAATTTTCTTGAAACATGAAATATCTTCCTACAAAGAAAACTATAATGTTCTATGCAGGTGCATAGAAATGACAGCCACAATTTTACTTGTTGCATTTCTCAATACAACTTTCAAAATGTACGTACATTTGTAAAGCGAATTCAAAACGTCGGGTTTCGTTATTTCAAAAGTATTCCTTTTCCACGTACTTTTCAATGAATATAAATGTTCTCTGTCATATTTCTATCCGTTTTAAATTATTATATCGTCTAAACATATGTATGGCGTTGCATATAAACTTTTGAAAAAACCGTCCTAATTTATATCTTAAAAGTACTTAACAATAAAATTATTTATAGACCAAATTTTATACAAAAGCCACTTCTATCGAATGTCCGAAAATAGATCGTCTTTCCAGTTTAATAATATCGTTTATTATCCCTGACATAATCCCAAAATCAATCACCCGAACGTTTCGAAGTTCCGTAATTTTATTTTAGTACGCGGCAACCGGCCGGAGATAACTTCCAAAAGATTCAAATAATAAAGAACAGCCGGTGCCGCTTGAACTAATGTACATAAATCTGAGATTATTAATTTCAGGGAAAGCTGAATATTGGAAGTTTCAATGCACTTTATTGTTTGGGAATAGCGAGACTCTTGGAAGAAAGCGGATGATCGTAAGACATTCCGTACTTTAATATACTTTTAAGTGCTCAAGGTACGTTTTCGTTTGGGCGAAAAGAAACGTGGTGTTTTACTTAATTTTGTATTTATGATATTTTAATGTGAAAACCTCGGCTTGTTCGGTCAAAACAATTTATTTTGGATAAATTTTATTTCTTTTAAATAAGTCACAATTTATATACTCGTAAGACTGGAATTTCTTAAGGGAATGTCATTTAGATCGGGCTGATCACAAAAAGTAAAGTCAAATCTCTATAACTCTCAAAATAAGTAAAATATTATATTATTATATTCTATTTAAACACTAACATTAGATTTATTGTAATTCAGTCAGTCATTACCCGTAACTGATATGACGCATCAGTTAGATGCAACAGAAGCGATATTTCCCTTTATTTGTAGGTATTACTATATAATCACGGTTTTCCCGAATAATATACGATCAAAAGCTAGTGGCTCACGTATGCGAGAACATAATTGAATTTCACGAAAGACCTTACTAAATTGCGACAAAATTGAGGGAGTATAATCACTTCATATCAATTAGTGTTTAATTAATCTTGCTAAAAATAATATGGCAGAGGACAAAGAAAACGATACCTATAAAAAGTGTATAGATATCGTTCCATAATATAATCTCGTTTGCTTAGTAAGCATTTTACTGTGATGTTGTATGTTGTTTAGAAAATTATTTTAAGAGGTTGCTTTTTAGGTGATATAGTCTATTTTTATTGCAATGAATGGCGAGACGAGCATGCCGTTAGCCTGACGGTAAGCGATACGACCGCGCATGGACAGTAGCAAAACCAAACACCATGAATTACAAAGCAATGCTTGGTATTCCACTGCGCTCGCCATCATAAGATGTTGCGTCTCATTATGTTCAGTAGTTACTTTGGCTACAAAGTCCCTCAAATCGGAATACAATAATGCGTTTACACTGCTGTTTGGCGAAAGAAATAGACATTGCGGTGGTACCTTCCTAGACGGCTTCTCACATAATAGACCTACCACCAGTAAAGCCATTCTGTAGGTTGAAGCTAAAGTACAAAAGGCTCGGCTCGACAAAGGTGGTAGTACTTTTTCAGAGAAAACCAATTGTAATAATTTTGCTATAGCATTTCGTTCGACGGACTGGTTAAGGTCGTAGGAACTCGCTGGATGCAGGCCGATTCCAACAGGTCTATGTGGAGGAGGCCTATGTTTAGCAGGAGACTTTCTGTGGCTGAAGAAAGAGAGAGAGATAGCATCGCGTTCGGTGAGTTAGATTATCAGAGGTCTGATAGTTGGTGGGTGTACATTCGTATTCGCCCTGATAATGATAACCGTCTGCGATGGTAAGCAATCTTAAGATGACCCTATCAAGCGTGACTCATTTCGGGTTTAGCCTGTGAATATCTCATTTCTACCAGACCAGCATAATTGTGTCAATGAAAATATTTATTTATGCATGTAAGCATGTATCGGTTTTAGATCAAAGTATCAGCAGTAATGAAACTTTCCGTCAAAACTTTTGGGATGATGGATCAACAAGTTTGTTCACAACCGTGTGACTGCCATAGCAACTACACTATCGTTGATATACTCAAGTATATTTATGTCTAGTTAGGTTAAATTTCATCCATTCCATCATTCGTCCATGAGCGGTCGTATCGCTTACCATCAGGTGAATGGCATATTCGTCTCGCCATTCGTCGCAATAAAAAAACTATTATTTTATGTTAAAGTTCGATAAATCAACAAACGTAAATAGCAAAGTTAGTTCAGGTCTTTGAAACCTCTTAGGTTAATAGGAACAAAAAGGGAGGCGTTCAGATTTTTAGGCTTTCCATAGTCTCAATTTCTTCACCCAAAAGTCCAAAGGCACCTCAAATAAACTCGTGATTGTAAAAGGTTCCCGCACTTAACATTTTATGATAAATAGTCTTCATCTCCATACAAAATTCTACGGCAAAGTTTGTTTCTTCTTTACCTTCTTTCATTCTCACTTTACCCGACCGAGACCTCAGCTTTGCAGTCGTACCGTAATACAACTACGCCATCGAGGCAGTGTTATAATTAAAAAAACTATTTATTTTATAACACTCTGCCTCAGCAATAGATTAACTTAGGCACATTATTTTCTCCAATAGACTTGTCACTTGAAATCAGTCTATTGAGTTATCGAGTCCTAAGTTGTCAGCCAAAAATGTAATAATATAATTAACGGAGAAACCTCGAAGCTGCGACCCAACAAAGCGAACTCATTAACGATTGGAAACTCCGATTCAGTTCGTTATTGATTGATTGTTATTCAAACAATGCCAACAATGGCAAAACTTTGAGATTAAAACCGAAAATTTACTGTAGACATTTAATAATTCAGACGGCCTGAGGAATTCTTTGATGAAATATTTCGACTGGCCAGTTAATTGAAACAAGGCTAGAATTTAATCGGAAAATTAATAACTATTCTCACATTTGCTGCAGCGAATTTTTGAAACGCTCTGCCCCGGATTCCCACATGGAACGAATCAAATGGGGGATTCAATTTGCAGTCATATTGACGTTTCATTTCATATCCTAACTTTGGTATTTTTAAATTACATTATTTTTCATAAATTTTATTAAACGTAGTTTAAATCTTATATATATATTAACACATATCCAAGTTGATTTAAAATCACTTTGAATTTCAATAGCTTTGTGAACCAAGAATATAATTGGAATACTAAAAAGTTCATAGAAATTCATAAGGATCATCCTAACGTATTCATTTAAACATGGATCTTCAATTCGGGACTGTGTCCAGCGCCCCTGAGGGGTCCAACGTAATTCCTATTTATTAAATCACCGCCGACCCAAAATTATATTGAAGTTTAATTGACAAATTAATATGTAACCGCCTTACAAGAGTCCATTATTCGGGCCAAGTTCGACAAAGGAAAGTTTGGCCAAATTTAAATTTGCACCGCCGCAATCCAATATTAAATTTACGATGAGGTGGGAGGACCGACCAGTGGCAGGCCAAGTTTGGCTCGTATAGTCTGGACCGCTGCAAAGCTCTTTGAAACCAAGTCGAAACATTGTTATTGCATTAATAATTGCAACTGCCTATAGTATTTGTCATACATTAAAAATATGGGTTTCCTTTGTGAAATTGCTCGAGAAAGGCGTTGAAGACAGCACAGTCGGAAAGGATTATTTTCTACAGTAAATTTATTTGTATCAGCACATATAGTCTCACTGCAGGATAAGGGCCTGTTCTACAATCGAAAGTATGATTTAAAGTAGTTAGGCATTGAGAGAAGTTAGTTAGTAGTTATTTAAAGTAGTATAGTCCATTACGCTGGCCTAGGGTTGGCGGACATTTAAATACCACAAAATTTCTTCCGAATTGCTATGGTATGCATACCATAAGGAAAACATCCTGAGGAAACCTGCAAGTTTCCTCACCGTTATAGTGCGTGATGATTGAGTATCAATACACACGTGCCTCTGAAAAGTCAGAGGTGTGCCCTGGGATTTGAACCCGCGACGACCGCGAACACGTTGGCAGCCGCGTCTGGTCCATTACAAATAGGCTACCACGCACTTCAAAATCACACAGTTTACAGCTAATTTACAGTGAAAATCATTGCTTTCATTTAGAATTACAGAAATTTTCAATTTAAATTGACCATGAATCGCTTTAGCCAGCTTTAGATACCAAATATTATGAAAAATACCAGAATTCCACTATCTATACAATTAAATATCTAAAACAAAAAGCCATCATCCAATCCAATCCATCAGCCAAAGGAAGTCTAATGCTGAACATAAGCTTTTCCCAATGATTTCCACAGTGACCTGTTGGAGGCAGCCGGCATCCAGCGACATCCCGCGACCTTCACCAGGTCGTCTGACCATCTAGTGGATGGACAAAAAAAAGCCATCATAAAAATCCGCAATTGTGAAAGCTAAATAAGTCTAGTTAAGAACTATGGCAACACTCTACATTGCCTAAATAAGGCTTGACTATACTATAGGATGCATTTTTTTACATTTCCTTTCATATAGTCTAAACACGCGGACATCTCGAGCTTCGAGTCTTGACCTATATCTAAAATATGAAACTCTAAAACGAAAATTTCATCAATAATTGTACAAATGCAATATACGTAGAAGCAAGCACTTTATAGAATATTCTAGAAAATATGACCTAGAACTGACTGGGCGGTATACATAAGCTGAAACGTACATATAATAATTGTGTGTTAAGATTTTTCTCGTTACTCTCGCAGCGTAAATTTTTAACTACAGTAAAATTTCCCCTACCGTGTGCACAAAAATATGAATATTGCAACGATATTTTCTAAGTACGAAGTGAATGTCAGTTTCTTGTGGTATATTGTTACTAAATCTTATGTTTTTGTTGTATAATTCGTCTAAATTCTATTGGCATGTGGTGAAATATGGAACTAAATTTTTTTTTAAATATCTATTTAACGCATTGTTTTCATAATATAAAGAACAAGCATTAATACTCTTAATCTAATGGTATTAACATGTCTAATATAATAAAGTGTGAAGAGAGAAAAACTGTTCCCAATATTTTGACAACAGTAAGACAACTACACATTCGGACGCCATATGATCGTAGACAATCCATACTGAATTCAATATAAATCGAGTATTGACTGGCGACAGATTGTGTTCTTTCTATACGACACAATTATACCGGCCAGATCTGAATACTAAAATATAGCTATAGTGACGACGATTATTTTAATTTATTAAGGACGAAGTGACTGTACAGAAAAATGTGTATGGGTTTTGTATATTATAGGGAGCAAACGAGCATACGGTTCACGTGATGGTAAGTGATCAACGCCTTGGTGATATTTTTGTGCAATTAATCATTTAATATGGAGACTGTCTCGCCCTCACACCCACCACTGCAACTTCTGTAAGCCAAGATCAAAAGTGGCACGCATTTTAATGACATCAGTATTGAAGCTCAGCGAGAGTCCGTGAATGTCAAACTTGTCTTTAACCCGCAACGAAATCATTCATAAATCTTTAATCTTTTAATATAACGATAATAAAACTGCTTACAAGGATACTCCCACAATACGACATGTACTTAACGCAACCCAAACCATACATTTATAGAAACAACGCCTACACAACTTTCTTCGTAATAGGATTTGTGGAAACGGTATCATCCCAAAGTGTTTTATGTAATATTTTTATCTTCCCTTGAGGATTTTTATGTAGCATATACTAAAAGTACATCAAAGTTCAATATACTTTAATAAAAATGTAATATAAAGCTGTTTGGCCTACCCACTGTTATGTTTATATATTTCTGCTTCTATAATACAGCATAAACGCCATACAGAGAATTGAAACCGTAAACTGTATTCTCAATCGCATCGGCATCGATAAAAGTGTAATCGAAAACAAATAGTACGGACCACGTTAAGAGAATGTTCATTTCATAACATTGGAAGCGATGCGCAGTGGAACTTTCACATCACGTAAAATATAGGGACGATAAACATAGTTTAATCCGCTTTATACGAAGTTTTTAACTTTTAATAAATTTGTTAATGTAATAACTACTTGCGGTACGGCGGAATGTCACAAGTTTTGCTGGGTTGTTATTTTAATATCTACAAATATGTTCAGCTAGTTCTCAGTTTAAGTTAGAGATGTTCCATTTTGTCTACCAACTAAAAACAAATGTCACTTGCGTTTGGCACAATTCTAATTTATTTGCTGACTAGCTTCAGTCTTTTTTGTGATCATAGAAGTCTTATTTCGTAGGATTTATCAATAACTACTACGCATCTTTAAAACGTAAGAAGGTCGTTAGATATTATGTACGATAATTTTAGCTTCAATTCAAAATTATACCCATTCTCATTCAGAATAAACAAAGGGAGATGAAGGCTAACGGGGAGATAGACATAAAAATATTGCATTAAGATGAAATGGTTTTGTCCAGTGAGAAATACTTCATTGACGTCATGATCGCAGATGTGACGTATGCTGAAGCTGTTGCAGACCTAATGAAAAAATACGGACCATTAGATGCTATAATTAACATACTTTCCAGTCGAAGAGAGTTTTAATAAAGAAATTTACTTTTTGCACCTAGAGAACAATTTATTCGTAAGGCTCGGCTAACGAAACAAGTGGTGGAAATAAAGATGCGGTATTCTACTTGAACGACGTACCACTCTTGGATTTCAGTTGGATGAGAAATAATTGTGCAATACGCACTATAATTCTTAATTTTTACATACATACATAAACACACGCCTTTTTCCCAGAAGGGGTAGGCAGAGGTGCTACCAGAACACCCACGTTTCGCCTTGTATATTCCGTCTCACGATGTGATAGGGGGCGAGCCTATCGCCATATCGGGCACAAATTCCTGACTCCGAGCTGATAATTAATAGAAAAATCCAATATCACTTTGCCCGACCCGGGATTCGAACCCGAGACCTCTGCTTTGCAATCGTACCGTAGTACCACTACGCCAGCGAGGCAATTTAATTTAATCTTACTTTTTATCTTTAATATTATTGTACATATTATATCAAAGTTGATGTTGAAGAAAATGAAATAAGGGAATCATCTCGTAACATTTATGTCCAAATAAACAGCCAAAGTCATAATAATTTCAAGCAATTTAATTCGGTGACTTTAATAGTTAATACGGTATAATTATGTATACATTTACGATGTCTTTCATCTTATTTCTATTTTTCGTCGACTACACACAGTTTAATAACACAGACAAGCTCAAGAAGAGCGGATAATTGTATAAAATATCACAAACAAATCCTCAGCAAAATCTGAATAACATAATAGCCCTTTAAGAGTATTTTGTATAATAAATCCATATTTAATTCAGCCGGAAAAAGGTATACTTTCGCGAATTTCGTAAGGCCCTCAAGCATTATTCTGAGCTCTAAATCTCGCGGGCCCACCGTTATTTGACAAGCTATAAAAGTACTTCTCTCGTAGTTTATTATGATAAAAAATATGAAGAAGAGAAATCCGTGAATCCCAAGAGACATTATCGTTTCGTTTCTCTCACAAAGAAACTTGTAAATTGTGGATAATTTTGTGTATTCTTAGTAATCTGAGATCTTATTGTTTGCGTAAATATACTGTCTGAGATCTAGACTCTAGACTACCGATTGAAATTTTAGAACAATGTATAATAGATTGTTATAACGGTGAAGGAAACCATCGTGAGGAAACCAGCATACTGTAGCGATTTTAAATAATTTCTACGGTATGTAGAGTCCGGATAGCGTGGCGTCCACTAGAATAGCGTGGTGGACTATAACCCTCTCAATCGCACTCTCGATTGTAGAGGAGGCCTGTGCCCTGCAGTGGGACGTATATAGGTCGATAAAGACACAAATACAGATTGCTGTATAAACATCAATCCAATAAATAGAAAAATAAGATTTTTTTCCTTTTAATGTTGTATGTGGTGTGCAATAAATAATTTATGAATAAATCGGGTCAAAAATTTATCGACACGCCTATTTTTTTGTGGATTTACAGGACCGATAACATTGTGTACACGTAGCAGTTCGTTTTTTACTATTCCTATTATAACTATATTGTGTCTGAAGATATCTATCATAGAAATAATTGGATTTTATGTTACGACGCCTACTAAGATAACATAATAAAATTAAGTGATACAATTGTATTTGTCTACATTATATCCACAACTTCTCAATATTTGCTAAGGTCGATTTGTACCTGATTTCCAGCATTTTCATTATTAAATACGAAATAACGAAGAGGATATAGCAGGTAAGATTTTAATTGGATAACCCTTTGGAAAATTATCGTCGGATCTAAAAGCGGCTGTGCTAATAATAAATCATTTGGCTTAGCGTCGTACAAACGTTCATTAATAACGGGAATAATTAATTTATTGCTCTTATATTAAATAGTTTCGTATTTTGCTTCAAGTTCGTGTTGAGAGTTTTTTTTTCACTTGTATTGTATTAGCCCATATACGACCCACTGCAGGGCACGGGCCTCCTCTACATTTGAGAGTACGATTGAGAGTGGTTAGGGCATATAGTACACCACGCTGGCCTAATGCGGGTTGGCGGACTTTTACATACCATAGAAGTTTATACAAATCGCTATGGTATGCAGGTTTCCTCACGATGTTTTCCTTCACCGTTATAGTGCGTGGTGATTGACTATCAATACACAAATGACTCCGAAAAGTCAGAGGTGTGCCCTGGGATTTGAACCCGCGACAACCGTGAACATGTAGGCAGCCGCGTCTGGTCCGTTTACCAACAGGCCACCACGCACTTCACTTTTTCACTTGTATACTATTTTATTACTTTGCAGTCGACGGGAGTGTGATCATTTAGTTCTGTCAGTATAAATATTTTTTTAAATCGAGTTTCTGAAGTATAGAAACAGAATAGGAATTATTATATATTTCATTCTTCACCTTCGTGTTGTTGACAGTCACCACTGTTATAATATTTGTCAAATTAAAGGATTTTTTATGACTTAGGCGAAGACCAATGCTTGAATTTTAAAATCCAATTAACACAAAGTAACAATATAATGTTCGATGAAGAGAACCTGACATCACTAAAGGAATACAGATAGGTAATTCTTCAAAAAGGCATTCACTTAATACTCTCCAACAACGTGTACCACAAAAGAACATTACGCCATTCACACGGCTCGGCACAAAAGAGGCAAAACAACGCAATCAAGGAACCCATCATAATCATATCACCGTGCATGTGGAATGAGGCCGCACACAAATGTACCACACAGCCACAGCTCAATTGCATTGCAGTGGTTTAAGTCTGTCGAGCTTGATCGGTATTGAATCAGAAAAGCAACTTTAGAACACTGCGGGTAAATCAAAAAATGATATTAGGGCTTCTTTTTTTGCGGGAATGGCGAGATAAGCATACCATTCGCCTGATGGTAATCGTTATGACCACTCATGGACAGCAGCAAAACCAAAAAACACCATGAATTACACGGCAATGCTTAGCATTCTACTCCGCTCGCTATCCTGAGATATAAGATGTCAAGTCTCACTATGTCCAATAGTTACTCTGGCTACAATGTCTTTCAAACCGGAACACAAAAGTGCATTTACACTGCAGTTTCACGGGAGAAATAGACATTGCCATATTACTCACCCAGGCGGCCTCTCACATATGATAGACCTACCAGTATGTCTTAGTCGAATTATTTACATCGCCCCCGTGTACCATCCAATTAAATGTGAAAAATATTGAAACTCGGCCTACTGCGTCGCCCTTATCCTTATCACCGTTACTGGATAGAAAGAGTCCAATAAAAATATACGACATAATATTCCTCGAAAAAAGTTATAACATTCCAATTTGTATGGACGCGAATATCTGTGGATTATGGATAGCCACGTTTGTAAGAACGGTAAACGTATTTGATATATTTTCATAATACTGTTAATTTAGTGGTTCCACTTCAAGCTAAAATGCATGAAATAATGTTTAAAATACTCAGAAAGTATTACAATGATCCAGTAGCTTTATCATGTTAATTAGTGCTGTCTCCAAAGCATTGTTTGCAGTTCAATGCCCGGGCATTGAGTGGTTTACGTACTATTTTCATTTGTTTCGTACATAAAAATTATTTGCCGCAGAGGTATAAGTGTTCTATTTATGAAAAATGAATTATTATGCATGTTTTCATAGAAAAAATTGTCATACGTAATTAATGCGGACGGAATAAAAATGCAGAATTGAGTTACTGCGTTATGAACTGTGCTAACAAATTGCCTCAAACCTCATTGCCGACCACAAAGGAATAAACTCCATGACATATGAAGTCTCGGATGAGAAAAACTCACGTCAGAAAATCTCGCGTTTGCCGCGGAATAAATATTTCATCTTCAATTGTATAGAAATATATTATTATGAGTAAATTTCGTTTTACTTTACAAGAAAGCTACACCTCAGTAATTTAATCGTTAGCTATTTTGTAAACCGCATATAATGTAAAAAATATGTAATGTAAACCGTTTAAAAGATACCATTTAACTGAAAGATCCTAAACTTCAGTGAAGTGGGTACTGATAATAATTATGAATTTATTTAATATCGATAAGCTACCTTTAACGTTTTTCTTTTACTTGGTCTTGATTTGAATATGAACTCCAATCTACGCTCGTCTATCAGATTCTGTATTTTTTATCAAATACTAGAAATGGTTTGAAAGTACTAGAACTCCACTAGTCACTAGATTATTAAAATATATATGGCCGTGCTAGATGACGTGTGGGAATGAGACCTAGATTCCTTTACTCGACGTATGGGACACTAACGTTCAGATGGGATTAAATATATTATTAAGTAGGTCTACAAAACAGTGAATTCGAAGAAATGAAAACCAGATTTAGGCTAGCAGCTAAAATTTCTCTAATTTTAGCAACAATGAAATATATAATTTCTAATTAAAAAAAACCTTTTAAGGATACATGCATGAAAGAAAAATACCTTCTTAATTATTAAAATAGGAAGTAAATCACGCACTCGATTCGTGAACACGCAGTCGTTTGCAATAAGCTGGTGTTAGAGCAAAAGTTTCACATAATTGTAATTTAAAGTGCTAAAATGAGCGATCTAATAAATCTGCCTCTTAGTAGACGAAAGATCTGCGCGAAACGGGATGGATGGACGTCACTCGACACTGAAGTGGATGCAAACCTGATGCAGTCGCGATTGATCGCTCAAATTATAATCTTTAACAGATTTGTATTTAGAGCTTGTGTTGTAAATAAGATCTTATTTCAAGTATTTATAGTGTATTTTATCGTGATTAATGCGTTGAAAATTAAATAATATCTAAGGAAATGTGATTGAGGGGCAACGTACGTGCACCTTGTGGACCGAGTATAGATTTCAAGAAAATAATTAAGAAAACATTGGTCTTAATTTTAGCCTACGCTTCAACAAGAACTTCCAGTTAGAATAAGATATAAAAGACCATTGAACTGTAAAATTCCTATTCACCCCATTCTACCAATATAGCCACCACTCATAGAAACAAGTGACACGGCTAAACAACATTTTTTCACGTGGAAAATTCCTCATTCATACAAGAGTGCAACTAACAGTTTTAATAAACGTTCAGTGGAGTTTTTTTCATCGCGTTTCGAACTAGTGTAAACGTCAGAGTTTTAAAATTAAATGTACAAAAACCGTTGCAACAATACCAGAGGCGTCGTTGACGCTGGCATATTGTCGGCGGAATGGTGTCGCGGCTGGGTTGCCAGGAATTTCAATTAAAAATCGATAAAATAAAATACTCTACGAACTTTGCGAATTTTTTTTGTGCGTTTGAATATGGCCGGTTTTATGCAAATTGAAAATTCTTGCGACTAGTTATCGGATAGATTTTTTAAAATTACGTAAAGTTTATACCCGGTTAATCACCCTGACTGGGAAAAATGTATCGGAACGGTTAAAATATACGAATGAGTATTTAAACCATAACTTTCAGCGTAGAAAGTCAAATTGGTTTAGCTGTTGCGCGAAGTCAATCCAAAGGCTTTCTTTGACTATTGAAGTATTCTAAATATGATAGAAATCAACAATTTATATTCTTCCATATTTACCTGATGATTTCAAAAGAGCAGAAGTGTATCTAGTGTTTAACAGTATTATAAATTCGTGTTTTTACCGTTCAAACTATGATTCCTGTAACTAACAAAAAATTGCAAGGCACATGCAACAAAAACATCAATCATAGTTTTTCAAATTCTCTTACACAAAATTAATTTCTCACGTAAAGGTAAAATTAATTCTCATATTAATCACTGTTTCGCTGAACATAATGTTCGTAAAATATATGCACAAAAACCGTACAAATGGACAGGAGTAATTAATAAATATTAATCCATTTTTGCAGCCATTAAGTATTTCGGGGTTACATGATTTATGCTATTGATACGGTAATCGGATAATAACTATTTAATTATGCTGCCTTTAATATCGCATTCGTTGCTGATGATACAACGATTTTTAGCAAATTGTCTGTATTGTATTCCATTATATTTATTATTTAAATCTGCTTCATAATGATTTTTTTTTGTTTTTTTTAGTAATTAGTATTGAATAGTCATTGTAATATTTAGTTAGCGATTAAGTTTATTCCTAAATGCACGTATAAAGCTTAACGTTTACAATTTTTTTTTAAACTTATTGGCCACTAGTTCCTAAACGCCACATTATGTCTCAGAACCATCGACATACAAATGCAACTCACGCTGAGACGGATTTTATTCCTTTTTTAATAACATCAAATCCACGGCTTAATCCGAGATTACAATTATCATATACCATTATCAACTTATACTTTCTTAACGACATGTTTATTATTAACATTGCATCGATCCCTTGTAAAAAAAAACACAATGTAAAAAGTAAAACCAAAATGTCAATACCCATTCTGGGGAATTTTAGTTTTCCCGTTGACTATAGCAACACCGGTTAACGAGTTTCTAAATGAAAACTGCTTTGTGCAGAACAGGGAATTTTATGAAAACTATAATCATTATGTCGATGTTAGTACGGCGTGTATTTTAATTAGAGACCAAATGACTGCAGGAAACGGTGAGAACGGGGTTAAGGGAAATTTTAAAATAATTTGTGGGAAGAAAATAATCACCAAGCTTTGTAATGCAAAGAGGGTATTGTAAAGAACCTTTTGTTTTGTATGTTCCATTTTAGTTTATATTTATAGAATGGGATAGAAAAATGAGGGACGGATCACCTAGCAGTATGTACTTGCTGCCTTTAAATGTAGAAAATAGGTTAGACTGAGTGTTTTCTTTTGAGGATTGTGAGACCAAAACCACTACGACATAAATGTCCGGATTTTACTGGGTTAGTACTATTTCCATACATTAAAAAGACGTGAAGTTGTTCATTTTTACTTTGGTGTAGTATTTCGTTCAAGCAATGAGATTTTCAAAGTCCTTTCTATACCCCCGACTTTTCTAGGTAAAAAGACTCACGTTGAAGGACTGCCTGCGCTTTTGTCAATCTCCAGGTCTTTTGTTGTACAAAGGCAGCGGTCATCACTTTCAGCGTAACCAACTAGTAATAATTTGCTACTATTATGCAGGGTATATCCAGAATGCGACCGAAAACGACGCCAGGTGGTATTAGTGACTGCAGATGTAATGCAACAAAAAAATTCACAAGAAAAGCGACATGTTTTGTAATTTTAACTTATACTATTTGGATAGTAAACACATCGTTTTCCCAAAATAATAATGTACACCACTTTTTTTTAACGACACAAGGGTACGCAAGGGTTAAAATTATAATTTTAGCAAAAACTAGAGAATTATAGAGCCTAACACGATATTTAAAAAATTACAAAAACACCTGTCGCTTTTTTTCAGAAATTTTTAGTTGCATCGTGTCCTTAATCACTAAAACTACCATCTGTATACTATACTCTGTATTAATGCTATTTTTATACTGGGTGAAAATGCATACTGCACCAAATAAGCCGGATTAATATCATAGTCAGAATTCATTACAGCAAAGCTCTTACAATAAATTAATAAAAAAATCGACTGCAGTCGTCACAAACCCTGGACAATATTAATTAAAATACGAGCCGTTCTGTGTTAAAGACAATTAATCTGCCTACTATAATTATTCAATTACCGGCGTCCGTACACGTTAATGCCGCGGTGTTAAATACGAGTAAATAAAGAGGTTTTATATTGTAAACTTAAGGTTTAAATATATTTTATGTGAAGTTTATCTGGAAGACATGACGACTGCAACTGCTGATTATAATTTAAATTGTCCATTGCTTGCCATTGTCTTTGTAAATTAAAGAGTCAAATAAAAATAAATAGATTTTTATAAGGTTTTACAAAAAAAAAAAAAAAACAGTTATAAAATGTCGGCGGTCACGTACCAATGAGTGTATGCTTTAAATCGCTGATCTTCAGGGTCAGGAAATACACTGTAAGATTTGAAAAAAATAAGGAATTTCCCGAGAAAAAAAGTGTGTGTAGCATATAAAGATTTCAGCTGACTATGAATGACATTACATGCGGCTCTCCCTCTGGAGCTCTGGCATGAGCTTATTTACTGTGATACAATATTATGTACTATTTACTATGAGAGCATAAACTAAATCTCGAATGAAACATCACTGTCCCCCCCCCGCCCTTCTCCATATACCATCACTATTATTGTATAAACAGATTGAACAGATAAGGAATGAAATACGTTGTTTACTTATTATTTAAGAGACACGAGTTGTTAAACAACATACATATATATATATATATATATATATATATATATATATATATATATATATATATATATATATATATAAATAACTCCCAACAGTTACATATTCTAGGTCTCACAAACACCCCTACCCGAAACAAATACCTGTGGTTCACACAAATATTTGTTTCGTGCGGGAATCAAACCCGCGTCCCGCGGCCTCTCGTGTCCCAGCCGGCGTCTAACCAATTGCGCCATGGAGGCTGTCACATGTGTAAACTATTCTAGAGGATAATTTCATAGCAATGTTAAAATTGCAGTAAACGCCAGTGTAAGATAATTAACACAAATGAACAATTAAAACATTTTTTGCGTGGTCATACTTTGTTGCTGGGGTATGTGAGTTATTGTTATGGAATAACGTTATTTAGTTTTAAATTTACTCTAATAACTTAGGAATACTCTTTCCATTACATGTAGTCCTGGTCAACCAGCACTAAATAGACGAAAATGATTAAAAATTGTGAAAAATTTATCATAGAGACACACGTGTCGCGTTTCGGGTATAACCTTTATATATGCGGTTTCGACCAGGATGAGATCATTAGGTCCATGTCATATACAGGGTATAGACTACTACCGAAAACGAAGCCAGGTGTGGTTTTAGTGACTTTAGACACAATGCAATTAATTATTTGCAAAAAATAGCGTCGTTGTTTTGTACATTTTTCCTATCGTCGAATTTGGGTGGTAAATACATACATTTTCCTAAACAAAATAACGTATACCCTTTTATTTTTAAAGACGCTATAGTACGCAAGGCTTTCAATCATAATTTTATCAAAACTATGGATTTACCACCCAAACACAATGATATTTAAACATTTTAAAAAAATCGTCGTATCTTTTTTTGCAACATTTTAGTTGCATTGTGTCTGTAGTCACTAAAACTACCAGCTGGCTTCGTTTTCGGTAGCAGTCTTGATACACCCTGTATATGGAAAATATAAATGATTGGATATAAATATGTCGCAACAATAAATACGACTTACTGTCTCATACTCTGTAGTACTTCAACGAGCCAGTACATAACCGAATAGTGAAATGCAGCCATTGCATGTAGTCTTCATTCGTACTACGCGAGTGCGGAACCCACGCGCATTTCTATAAATACAAAGCATGCCACATTTTTATCTCCATTCACAATTGGCGTATGATTGTATGTTAGTTCACGTAATGACCGCCTCAATGGTTTTGACCCTGACTAACTGATGCAGCTATGTTTTGTACTTCGATGTTTTTATGTTTCCGGTACTATTGATTTTGTTTTCAAGGTAAGTGCTTTATTTGGAATATTTTTGAAATGATCTTAAACTGTATTTTAATTGGAAATTGTAGACTTTTTGTTATTAATAACAATTATATACACACATATAACAAGCAGCAGACCAGGCTCTGTGGCGTATCTTGGGAGAGGCCTATGTCCAGCAGTGGACTGCAACGGGCTGATCATGATGATTATGATGATGATACACATATGTACATACGTAAATACTCGCATATATTATCGAAAGGAAAGGCAGAAATTATACAACTGTGATATACAGTTCGCCGCGCTTATTTCTGTCCTAAAGGTAAGGTGAGCCTATCGACAACATGGCAGAAGTTCCAGTCCCAGACAACTAATAATATTTACGGAGCAATTTAATTTTTACAATATCATAATAAATAATAGCTAAGTTCTACTCTATGACATTATTAATATTTTCATTCTCCATAGCGCAGTTGGTTATACGCCACCTGTGAAACGAGAGGCCGCGGGTTCGATCCCCGCACCGAAACAAATGTTTGTGTGGTCCACAGGTATTTATCTCGGGTCTGAGTGTTTGTGAGACCGAAAAGTTAATCGTAGTTTCTGATACCCGTTCACAAGACTCGATCTTAGTGTGGGGTCAGAAGTCAGGACTATGTATATGACTGTTGGGTGTATTCTTCTTATGTAATGTATTTATGACCATTGTAGTGTAGTAATCAATGTACAGAATCCAAAATATGTGTACTTCGTATAATGAAAATTATGCGTGAAGAGGTAGTGGCACTTACTTGCATACCGAGAGAATAGAATTTCAATTAGCAATAACATTTTATTACGTCTATCAAAGCTTGTATTACACCTAAAATGTATTATTTTAAATGGAAAAAAATAGAAAATAGTAATAAAATTTTATGAAATTAAATTTAAATTTGGTGTCCCTATGTGCGTCTTGGCAAACGTAGCGTGGGACGTGCTCTGGCCAGATGGCGGGACGACTAGCACAAGAGGGCCGGCAGCGACTGGATGCATAAAGCAGCAGACCGGGTTCTGTGGCGTATCTTGAGCGAGACCTATGTCCAACAGTGGACTATAAAGGGCTGATGATGATTATGAAATTTAAATGCATATTCAAATTATCAGTTTACGATAGAAAATAAAAAATAAATAAAACAACGCATGAAACTCAACCTAATGCATGCAACGGAGGTTCGGAAAAAGGACTAGAATAGTCCCTTTCCATGTGCATTGTCTTTCAAATAGAAGTAAGCGTTTTGGGTAGTGGCAAAGTAGAATATTAAGCTTACAGCATATGTGTAGATATTAACACTTATAAAATAACTACGTTAATTTAATTTACAAAGTTTAAAGCAAGTATTTTATTATTGCGGTCCCATTTACTGTGTCACAGTGTCTTACTAATGCACTTAATATATAAATAGTTTACAATTCTTGTGACAACCAATATCAATATTGTAATTTTATTTACTAGATTAACTAATAAATACTTAAACGCCACTTAATTATTGTGTTGCACTTAACTACACAAGTCCCGCTTAAATGTACTGATTAAGTGGGGCATAGGTTGAAATGGCGTTTGAGTACTCGGGCGTAAGTCATCTAACTGCTAACTGTAATATCGATACGTGCCTACTCTACACTATCCGTTGGGCGTTCATGTCATTGACAGATTACACGTTCAACGATAAGGCGTCAGCACCATGCCTCCGGTACACACGATCCTGACGCCTCAACGTAATACGAACGGGGATACGTCAGCGAGCTAGTTTGCGGAACAAACAGCTCAGATATAATACAAATTGTTGGCCCACCCACCAACAAATATTGGTTGATAAATGTTTACGCGACCGTATTAAGATGTTTGACTTGAGATGGGCGTGGCTCACTTTGAAAAGCCAGGCTGTTATATGTCAACTATTATAGTAATAAATAACAGTCACGTGTATAGACCTGACTCTGCAGTGGGATACCAATCCTTGTGTCGTAGACATTAGAAACTTTAATTGCGATCACACAACTTCTAGACCAGAAAGAAATATATTTTATGTGCCGCAACGATGGGTCGATGGGTATCGAACCCACGGCTTCTCGGCAAAGTCGGCACTCAGTATACTATCGGAGGCGGACAAAAAATATAACAGGCGAATAATACAGTCAATATTCTATTAAAATGCTTGCAATCCATACAAACATCAATTACCTAAGAAAATGCTAGGAATTCCAGCCCCAGTACCAACAGTTCTGTGCACTTTAGATCATGAGTCTAATAAATTGGTTAGAAGTTCCACGTAGTTAAAGTGATTCATTCGAGGAAAATATTTATCTATGATTTGTGTGCGCCATTGTGTTCTTCTAACCTCGTATGCACTTTTTGGTGGACACTATACACTCATCTTACAGCGCCGATCTATTATAAGAGGCTGGCTGGAATAATTATTAATATATTTCAAATACACGGTACGGTAATTTTGAATTTAAAGTAAAAAAATAATATTCGACTATATGGCCTCATCCCTCTCAATCGTTCTCTGGATTGCAGAGGAGGCCCGTGCCCCGCAGTGGGACTTATATGAGCTGATACAATACGAAAAGAAAAAACTAAAGCCTTTGATCCACCCCGCATTATGCCTATCACATGAGAAGCTGCTTCAAAATTCTTTCAAAGACGATTATGCTAACACTTTGGGTTGAAAAATAGAATATTCTCAGCTGACTTCCAATCAACAATCAAACCTGATGAATAATTTGAGAAAACAAAGAACAAAAAGATTTTTTTTTACAAACAATTTTTTTTTACAGAAATGCGTGCGTGGTTTGTTTGTGAGAATTAAGTATGTTTCCAAACAGTATTTTCAGTACCACCACCTAATAATAAAATAAATCCGAGACTGATAAATTTCCCAAAACGTTTCGCGTCTAGACGAGCAGGTCATAACATTAAAAACTTAAATCTTTTTGCAACACGCATAAAAACTCAATCTCAAACTATTTTAATAGAGGTTCGACACTTCTACGTTTAATAAAACCGTTATTACACTATTGAAAACATTCACAATTTCATGTAATTAAATGGCATAATTTAATAAAAGCGGCAATCATATTGAAGTGCGCTTCTCATTTCTAAGGCGCCACATTCTTAGGCGGCCGTCAGGGAAAATAGATCGCATACCACTATTGTCGTGTCTTATTGAGTCGGCCGTATTGTGTTTATCTTCAAGTCTGACTCATAGGAGGGTGGGTAATGCATTATTAGTTTTTGTATTAGGTAATTCACTGTTTATATTTTTCAAAAGGTTAGCAAATATGAAGACACATTGGGACGCTTTTATAATTCGATATTATGTGCGCACGCCAGAACTGAAAGGCATAGTTACATGAGTCATCAAGACGGGGTTTCTACTAGAGTAATATAATAATATAAAAAAATCCACCATAAGATGGTTACTATTCGAGTGATTACTATTATACTGCCACCATCAGGATCTCTAATTTTACTCACCGAACGGACCGCAACTGCAGTAAATAACATATTTCTATAAAATAATAACACCATCCTGGCTAAGCAGACTTAATCATGTGGCTTATTACCAACACCAAGACTGCCACTTCTGAAAAACGCAGTAAGAAATTACAAAAAAAAAATACAAAGCACAGTTTTATCCATAAATTAAAGTAAAAAAATCTAGTCCAATTATTTATAGTTTACTGAACAAAAAGTATGACTAAAACTATGATACATAAAACTTATCCGCTTCCAACAGGTCTATGTGACGATCCATGGGGGAGGACTATGTTCAGCAGTAGACTTCCTGTGGCTAAAGAGGGAGAGAGAGATATAAAAAAAATATACTCATCTAATTGAAATACTATATCATCAGCACCATAATACCCTTCAACCATAGGGCGCGGTTATGTCCGATCGTATCAGAGATCGTGAGTACACAAGCGATTCGCGAGGTTTATGTTTCCGATGTACCCGTATCTGCGACATGCGTCAATATTTTCGATGCCTAGTCGGGTTTGAGACGTGTCATTATCGTGATTCCATATTATGTTGGTTTGGTGAATAGACCGACTATTTGTTTAGTATTAGAATTATTAAAGAGAATGTTTTCTTAGAAGACTTCTTAGAGACTGCCTCGGTGGCGTAGTGGTACTACGGTATGATTGCAAAGCTGAGTTCTCGGGTTCGAATCCCTGGTCGGGCAAAGTGATATTGGATTTTTCTATTCATTATCAGCCCGGAGTCAGGAATTTGTGCCCGATATGGCGATAGGCTCGCCCCCTATCACATCGTGGGACGGAATATACAAGGCGAAACGTGGGTGTTATGGTAGCACGTCTGCCTACCCCTTCTGGGAAAAAGGCGTGTGTTTATGTATGTATGTTTTCTTAGATTTACGCCAATGATATACATTGAAATAACACGAGTCGAGTCCGCCCCGCAACCTCGAAAGCTGTAAAGTGATCGAAACGTCCGGAAGTTAAAAATTAAAATAAATTCGCGATAAAATCCGTGAGCATTCGTTTTATTTTAATTATTAATAAGGTTGAGAAATCATCTTTTTAATCTGTTATAAAACAAGGAGTCAGTGGATAGTCGATTGTAAATCTTGATATTATGACCATTGATAGTAACTGTAATAAGGCTTATAATTTACATAGAAATATACTTTTCAGAGACACAAATCACATGGCATAAAATACGTACATTTTAAATTACATCTTAATTATCGCATTTTTTTAAAAGCATCAATAACAAATCAACACAAACAATAGAATTATCAATTTTACAATGCGAATACAATAATTTATTTAAATAAGAATAAATTTTTATATTTCATCGATAGAGAAACCTTTCAATATTCAGACACCCAAGTCAGTATCATATTCTCGACTGTCACACCCACTCACTCTTACCACTATGACGACCTAAACACCCCAATTCCTGTTATTTTTCCACTCACAAAGGTCCAACCAGTAATACAGACCTTTATATGCTAAAGTGTCAATTTCTCCCCACAAATTCGCCGGATGTAGCGCACCTTTCACCTAGTTCACCCTTTTCAACCCTCAACATTATATTCATGATAAAATTTATGATAACTACCCTTTTAGAATTCATAATGCGGGCTTGTTAGTTCGAGTTATTCGTCGCGCCGAACATATTGCTGATATTGCCAGTTAATGTTGCGACTTATATTTTGCTGCATGATTTTTCTTCTTATTTGCATGCAAATGTTTTTTATTTATTCAAATAATTATTTTTTTAGCATAATGGAGAGACAGGCAGGATAGGGTCATGAACAATAAAGAATGGAGCGTTGGTGGGAGGCCTTTACGCTACCGTGGGAATATCTTATGTACGTTTGTATGTTTAAGCATTCGAGACGTCGCCGAAGAGATATATGGTTCCAGAGAAAAAAAAAAACAAAATTGGGTCGAACATTATCAATAAACTAGCTGCTGTAATGTAACAATAGCCTACATGCATTTACTAAGAACAAGCATGTACTACAGCTTTAAAAATCTATAGACACTGTTATGTAGTTCGCACATATCATGCAATAAAAATACGTTAATTCTACTGCAAGTTTAACAAAACACAATTCAAATTTCATATTCTGAAGCACGCTACTTCTGATTCGTGTCTATCCGACGCTATTTTAGGCGACTATTATCACAAAAGGAGTCTCGTAAAAAATCTGTAATGAGGACATAAAAATACGCGGCGCACAACACAAATTCACAAACAAAAACAAAATGTTTTACTTGAGCTCACGTAATGACGAAAATTGCTAGACAATGCTTGGCGAGTTTGCGTGTGGTACACGGAACAAGAGACTAGCGACGAATTAGTTAAATAACTGTTTTTATTGATGACTGGGTGTTGAATTGTGATACCATCTAACTAGTAATTAGTATATTTACTATAGCACAACGTATAACAATATTGCTACCAATGGTAAGGGCTTTGCTCAAGATTGTGTCAAGACAATTTAACAATTCTGATCACAGCCTAATACATACTAGTCGATTGTGGAAAGGGACACTTTTGAGATCTCATTATAGTTTTTATATTTATGTATGTTGTTCACTATCTGGGTACTCGATCAGCAGCGATGCATATATTGGTCTATTAAATTATAAACCATTGGACTAGATCATTTATTTGATGTTTTACTTTCTCTTACTCTTTTCAGCCACAAGAACTCCACTGTCGAGCTGCTGAATGTTTTACTAAAAATATTATATACATTACTGAAGGAATCACAAACTAGTGGAAAAAGCGATGAGCTGGTAGAGACAAAAAATCTACTCTAAATGCGGTTCATCCAACGATGACAACGATCCTCAGTCATGACCGACTGCAGAGACAGAGAGAGAAGTAATCTAATGTTTTCATAGTTCGTTTTTTTATTCATTCAAACGCAATCGGATTATTTTTAAACCATTTCTGTTTGCAACACTTATGGAATAAGATTGTGATGCACCAATCCCATTTGTGAATTGCGTAGGTGTGAAATAAAGACGGAGGACTAAAATGGTTAGTAATTCTAATGTAGTTCAATATAATGGTAGATCTAAATGTAACGAGACCTAGCATTAGGTATTCACCGTTGTTTCGATCTTTTAACTGCTATCTATATAATAATGTAAATTAAATCCCGTGTATATTAAATAGTGTAACGTGTTTGTTTGTTGTTTTGGATCATATTTAATAATAATAAAAGTTGAGGTAAACTTATGATGAAGTTAGTTTCGATTCCTGCACCGAGAAAAACGTTTGTGTTCTCCACGAGTATTTATATTGGGTCTGGGTGATGTGAGACCAAAACGTCTATAGTAACTACAAATAACCACGAGGTTCAAATTATCTTCGGTAGTACTTATACTAAAATTGGCACGAAACAGTGATTAGCATTGCCCCTGGGCAAGGATGGCACGAGGTAAACCTTAAATGACCTTAATGTGTGGGCCTGTCCTGATATGTCTATCTGTATAATATTGGATCCACTGGGTGCATTTATTGTATTTATATATTATTATACCTAGTATTCATTATAATTTCAGTTTTAAAATATAAATCTCTTTCGCTCTTCCCTCGTGGCACGCGCGTCAAAATTATTTATCACCACGGTTGTCAGGGACAAGTTTCAGCCGGAATGACGCATTGTTTCGAGAGCAGACTTTTGTCCCGTAATCATTGTCATGGGGCCGATGGTAAATGTCACCTTTGTTAACGCGTCTTTTGCGGACACCATGATTTTTGCTCTAATACTATAGATTTAATATTGGTATTAATCTTGGGATTTCGAGTATTGTAAGAGTAATTCTGTAGAATCGTGGTTACATTAACCTATCATGATTTTTTAAAATATCGGCACAACTAAGTAACTACAATGTAATAATAAATACAATGCAGTCCAGATAGAGCTGGTCTTTCGTCTGTCAGCACAATTATGTATCCCTCAAATGTATTTTTATAATATTTTATAATAACTTTGTTTTTTGCATTGAGTTCTTTTATTAAAATAATCATGCCAGTACAATGTTCCGACTCACAAAAAAAAAATTACAAACCATTCATATGCAAAAATCCTTTTTTATAAAGCAGAGACGTTATATAAAATGATCGTCTCGATATCACTAATATCGTATAAGAGCTATCGAATTTTTGTAAGCTAAGCAAATATTTGTCATAATAATAAATTCTGCAGACAAGGAGGAAAAATTTTTCATCGGATCAGAGCGATATCCGCCGCCCTTATTCTTTGAATAAATACCGCGACGGGTAAACTGCGCCTATTATTTACAAAATATATTTTATGACAAATTCTTCGCATTTTAAAGAAAAATATTTTCTTGAGAAAGTAAATATTTTCTTTAAAAAAATTACCTCTGTATATTATTTCGTGCAGTTTATTTGTTTTTATGCAAAACCCTAGTTAAAGCCAGCGACATACATTTATATTTATTGAATTCTGCAAGACATGACGTATAAAATAAATAAATAACTTTCTGTTATGAGTGGGAGTTTTTACAAAAACAATAATTAAGTTGAGGCAATCCGATGACGTTATAATCAAATCTAGGGGCCGTGTCACTACGCGCTTGCCAACCCCCCTGCTCAATGCGACTTAATCCTTCTTGACTTACACTCAATGGCATATTCTTGAAAAGGTATACTGAGTGATATACGCATATATACGCACTTCTGTTCTAAAAACAATTCAATCATTTTTTTTATTTAATTAAAGCGCGTACCTTTAACGTCAGATCAAAGCATATTTTCGAAACTAAAAATATTAAAATTATGTTAATATTAATAAAAATATTAATACTATGTATTTTTTCCAAAAATATTTTATTGAAAAATTCGTGGATGTCGCTAACGTGGATATCAAATAACACTCGGAAAACCGTTACAATATTTTACTTTTTTTATGAACGAGATCACAATACTGTAAAAATGCATCGAACGTTACTTTAGAGAGTATCCATATTTATTGTAATAATTAAATTTTACTTTACGTTATCCGTACTTTATGTTGTATGGAATAAATAATAGTTTTTTAAATCTTATGTTCTATTCTAATTATTGTAATTTTGATTTATGTCATTCTGTGTAAAAATCTCTCTTGAATAAAACGTATTTGCTTATTCATTTTATTCACATACATAAAAAACATACATAAACACACGCCTTTTTCCCAGAAGGGGTAGGCAGAGGTGCTACCAGAACACCCACGTTTCGCCTTGTATATTCCGTCCCACGATGTGATAGGGGGCGAGCCTATCGCCATATCGGGCACAAATTCCTGACTCCGGGCTGATAATGAATAGAAAAATCCAATATCACTTTGCCCGACCCGGGATTCGAACCCGGGACCTCAGTTTTGCAATCATACCGTAGTACCACTACGCCACCGAGGCAGATTTTATTTTCATTTTTTATTTCATTTTATTCACTATTAAATAATTTTATCAATATTATTACTCTCTCTCTCTCTTTTCAGCCACAGGAAGTCTACTGCTGAACATAGGCCTCCTCCATGGATCTCCACATCGACCTGGCCTTAGGCAGTTGATAAACTTCTTACAAAATTGAAATTGTTGTACATAACTTTCAGTTCTGTAGGTTACCCCACGATATTCTCCTTTATCGTTAAATCACTTTTAAAGCAATTTAGTCCAATTCTCGTGTCTAAAGTCAAATATTATGTTGATCAAATAATATCTGGGATAATTGCGCAGGAACTATTTGTACAGCGACTAGATTTGATGTAGTTTCAGATGGAATCTCCAGAGTTGATTTGTTAGATCTAATATAAACGCCTAGAAATAGCTCGATTGGAGATAGCTAGATGAACTTTATTAAAATACCTAGGTTTTATCAAATAATGTTTTGACAAATCTATTTGCCATTAATGATTTTACGTTATCATGACAGAAAATACCGTTTACTTTTATTTTTATTAATAACCTAAGGGTTAAAATAATGATAATGTTTTTCACGACCTGTCTCTCTGTGATTATTACTCTTTTTTATGGAATCAGATATCAGATAATCCGTTTCCAGTTTTCAAAGTCCCTGCACTACGGGCCTTAAATAAATGACCAATAGGATGGCCAGTAATCTTTTTTCGGGGGAAGCCAAAAGGCGTATATCAGGGTCAAGAACATCTGCACATGAAATATTCTAAGCCTGCGTTTGCAGGATAGTAAAAGAAAGAGGGAAATGGCGGCTGTAGATCTTAGGCCTTCAGCAAACATGTTTACCAAATTAAACGTATTAAAAAAGCTCTTTACATAGTAATGTTATCCTAATAGAGCTGTCCCATTTATATTATGCTCTGGACCTTAATAAGCAAGGTGGTACTCAAACGTGCAAAGGTGGTATTAATACGATTTATTTATGATAAAATAACTCTCTTTTTTTAGTTTTCAACATGTTATTTGTATAAAATTCTACTATGTTTAATGACGAACAAGCAAAAACGATTAAAACTCTGTTGTCGGGACTTTACCGGCAATGATTACAGTAGTTATTAATATTTTTTTTAAGTCAGACAATATTTAGAAAAAATTGTGTGGACGCTGTATACCGGGTGTGTAGCAGGCCGGCATAATTATGTTGAGATTGGGGCTTTAACTGTGAAATCGTCAAGAAAATACCATAATGAGTAATGCCATTGTTTACTCCCAAGTTTAATTATAGTTATAGGGCCTTGAAATTTAGACAACCGATTAATACAAATCGTAAATTTATATCGTATTTTTATTTTTTTTATCACGTGTCTTCTATTAGTTCACGACCATTTATTGCCAACTGGTACGTCCTATTAAATAATATGTTTTGACCATTATAAGAATTGAGTTCTTATTTTTTTATTTTAAACAATGTTCGTCTGATTAATTCAATTTTTATGCAGATTTCACTCCTGATTGTCAGTGTGCAATTAAAATAAGAAATATAAAGTTATATAAAATGATATTTATATAACCATAAATATGATAAATAATGTCATTAAGTAGCGCATTTTTATGAGTAATTCTCACATAAAACTCGATTAATGTAATTTGACTTAGGTTTTTTTTTTGTTGCAATGAATGGAGAGACGAGCTTGGCATTCTCCTGATGGTAAGCAATACGACCGCTCGCGCAATACCAAACAACACCAAGAATTACAAAGCAATGCTTGGCATTCCACTGCGCTCCCCATCCTGAGACAAAAGGTGTTAAGTATCATTATGTCCAGTAGTTACTTTGGCTGCAATGTCCTTGTGAGTATGAATGTGACTTATAAAACTGGAACAACTTTGTGTTAATCGTCTTGATAATCTAGTGCATATATAAATTGAAGAATTAAATTATATTTTGTGGTCAATATTTCAGTCGGTCAGCAAAGTAGGTAACAAAGCCGCTTGATAATAATTATGTATTATATCATTAAAAAGATACATATATCAATTTATATTTTAAATTATATATGCCATGGCAATTCTATTATAAATAATTGCAAACCTTTTTTTAAAGATTTATTTTTTGAGAGTCGCTAGACGCTGAACGCTAATCAAGGCGTGAATGAAAGAAACATTAGCCATCCTAACTCTTGAATAACATTTTAATTTTATAGGTTTTCGCGGCCCCTCCCACCCAGAAGCAGATATTTTTTCGTCTTATGTTCATCTGGGATAACGTAGCATTCTAATGGTGAAACAATTTCTCAAATCGGTCCAGTAGTTTTAAACCCTATTCAATGCATACAACAATAAAATATATCCTCTTTATATATTAGTTTAGATAGAAAATTAATATAAAAAATCCCGTATATAAATAAACAATATGGTCACCATACTAATGACAGAAATGTAAACGTAACAAATCCATACCAAAGCGTATCCAAAGACGCGAGCAGCCAATCGGCCTTCACTCTTTATTTCACCAGACAGTGTTTCATACAGAGCTGTTACGTATGACAGCTGTTATTTAAAACTGCCTTTAAATCATCCAAATTTAAAAGGCATTTGTTTGTTTTGTATTAAGAAGGACGAACTGCCGACGATACTCATAACGTCTCAGCCTGTAGTATGCATTATGTGAGCATTTAAGGATGGTTAATTAAATCTATATGTCTCTGTTACAGCCGACATCTAACTTTTTGAGTTAAGTAAGTTGATATTCGCGTGCCATAGGGGAGGCCTATGTCTAGCAGTGGACGCGGAAGGGTCGATGATGAAATTGATATTTTAGTCGAACATGCTGACTTATTGGGTTGATAGATATCACATAACTTCTTAGTTTTTATATAGAATTTTAGGTACACTGGTTTCCCCATGATATTTTCCTTTTTCGTTAATGCATGTGTTAATTAAGAATTTTCATTAAAAGTTCAATTTTTTTTATAGCATAGGTCATAGGTCACCTGATGGCAAGAGCTCACTGCTGCCCATAAACATCCACAACACTTGGATCATGGATGTGTTGCTGACCTATCGGATCGGGAGGGGAGCGGGAAGGAAAAAGGATGGGAAGAGGAAAGAGGTAATGAGCATTCGGCAGTCTCACTCACCGAACGAAACACGACAGCAAAGCTGTCGCTCCACGTCGATCTCCTGTCAGACAGTGGTACCACCCTAGACGAGCCTGCCCATTCATGCTAAGTCATGGATGGCAACAGCGTGGCTTTACCACATGTTAAAATAAAACTATTTTAAATAACATTGAAATAAAACGAATTCTTACGGAATACATCGCGAATTTGATTTAATATTTACATTTTTAACTTCCATTTGATTTTAAAGAATTTCTATGCTATGTGAAGTCCGCCAACCCGCACTAGGTCAGCGTGGTGGACTATATGACCAATCGTACTATGGATTGTAGAGGAGGCCCGTGCCCTGAAGTGGGACGTATATATACGGGTTAAAACAGATATTGATACATTTCAAATAAAGGGTGTTGATATTATTTAACAGGTGATGTACAGTGTTTACTATCTCACATTCCTCTTATGAATAGATATTCTCAGCTGCCTCAAGAACTAGGACATTTAGTAAAACTAGGTCCTTATGAATACCCATTATACCTAGTAGATATACATGTTTTGAATACCGCGACCGCAACACCGCTGCGATTCGCATGCGCTCACAGACAGACGGGAACTTTGAGTGACGCCATTAAAATCGTATTAATCAAACGGAATTTAAAATTACGCTTCCCGATAAATACGGGGAATTATTGCTATTGCAAATGGGAATTGATGTTAGTGTATCGAGGTCGCTATTGCATTAGTGTTTATCGAAAGTGTGATGAATAAAATAAATTAATACTTCAGTTATAATTTGACATTTATTACGTAATGAGTAGAGATAATTATAAATTTACCACTGTAACGCCTATCAGCCAGGATCAGCAGTGCATGGGAGGTCAGCGAACCTCTCAGCTACTTATTTTTTAAATCAATGAATGGCGAGACGTGCATGCCATTCGCCTGATGATAAGATACACGATCGCTCTTGAACAGCAGCAAAGCCAAAGAACACAAGGAATTACAAATCAGTGCTTAGCATTCCATTGCACTTGCCTTCCTGAGTCATATGATGTTAAGTCTCATTATGTCCAGTAGTTACTCTGGCTACAATGTCCTTCAAACCGGAACGCAACAGTGCATTTACGCTGCTGTTTGACGGGAGAAATAGACATGGCGGTGGTACCACCTTTAAAAGTTTGCCTTCTTTAGCATAATAACATTCTACTGTTATTTTTTATTCAAAAAATCACTGTATTCTATATTCAAAATGACTACGAAATTTTGCATAGTTTTGTTGATGTTTAAATATTGCAACTTGAAAACTACTAACCTAATGCATTCAACTCTTGCGAAGAAGCGTACTCGCACTTACACATTAAAGAGTATAGTTTGTATAAACTGTGCTGAGTATAAATGCTTAATTACGCCTAATGGCATGCACTTGGGAAAGTCAATATGAATACGTGATGTCACACCAAGCCGCAGCAGTATCGATAGAATAACAATGACATGCATTAATATGATTGTGAAGACTGTGTCATGACCGTATAGTTCCCATGACTCATTAGTCCAAACCTTTTTTTTATTTAATAACTAAGTATCAATGGACATGCATGCATGGTCAGCCTCCATAGCGTAGTTGGTTAGACGCCGCCTGTGAATCGAGAGGCTGCGAGTTCGATTCCTGCACCGAAACAAATGTTTGTATGATCCACAGGTATTTGTTTCGGGTCTGGGTGTTTGTGAGACCGAAAAGTCTCTCGCAGTTTCTGACACCTACGACACAAGATTCAATCTTAGTGTGGGGTCAGGAGTCAGGACTATGTATGTGACTGATGGGTGTATTTATTTATTATTACAATAGACACCTACAGAAAACTTTTTCGACACGCTATGTCCAATTTTCATAGTCCTAATTTAAAAAAATGTTTTTTTTGGCAATAAGTCTTTCGGGTAAAAGAATTTAAGAAACAGGCTAACGAAGACTTCGTAGAAAAGGTGATCCTATCACCGGCCTTTGTGCATATAATATGAACGAACTAATGATGGGGCGGGAGTACTTTTTAGAATACATTTCAAGTTCATTGAAGTTTTAGGTTCGATTTTTACTTGTCATTACGTGGTCTCGTATTTGCTAAAGTTATCGATTACTAATATATTTCTCAATTACTTATAGCATAACAGCCTTATTCAAATACAGTTTTAAAACACATTTTAGTTATAGAATGTTTTTTCTTCTTCGCTCAAACTGGATTTAAAAATCGTTCGAACAGGACAAAACATTCGATAAATAAAATTGGTTTTAAAAGTTTCTATGAATAAGGCCGTAAGAGACATATACATATTAGCTTAAAACATCTTTCTTCGATTTATCTTAAAACAAATTAAAATTAAACAAATAATAATTATAGCTTTTGCTGTAGAGCATAACTTTAAAAATCGATCACATCAACAGCTCTTTAAATCTGTGAGCATAAAAGATGAGATTAAATCGTCTATCCATCTTGCTCACACATCTCCTGTCCTTGTCGAGTTATTATTGATTGAACATTATTAGAAGCGATATGTTCTGAACACATAATGAGCGAATAATGGTCTATGCATGAGTCAAAGGCGCCTTATTACGCACTGATTCCATTAAGCCTACTTATTAATCTATGATTATCACAGCCCGATGCCTTTACCGATAACGTACCAGATAAGGGATAATACAATTTCTAATGAGATACGTAAATTATATTTTTGTGATATAAGCTTTTGCAAGTAGATCGCGGAATAGAAATTGATCGCTTAGCGATTCATTAAATTTTAATTTTCAAAGGTAATGTAAGTACCTTAAAATGTAACAATTCCAGCTTTAACGTATGTCCAATGTGTTTTACTATTACTATGAATGGTGAGACGAGCATGCCATTCACCTGATGGTAAGCGATACGACCGCTCATGGACAGTAGTAAAACCAAACACCATGAATTACAATGCAATGTTTGGCATTCCACTACGGACGCCAATCACGTTTCAAATTACTATTCAAAAATTTTTGTGCACCTGGTCTCTATATACCTATGTAGGGTCGTTTCAACAAGAGTTTTATGGTTGTCACATATATATTAAACGGTGATTCTACAACCAGTTATTTACCCGCCGTTGATTTATAAATATGTATACTACTCGTATATAATATGGTAGTAAAAAATATTTTATTTACAGCACAACCATATATAGTATAATTTTTACTTACACTCGTCACGATTTCAATTTTTAAAGCTGATTGACGTATGTGAGAACAATAAATTTTTTTTCTTGCTGTAGTTAGTAATACAATGGTTTGAATCGATGATACAAGAGTAATTAAAATATTACAAATAAATTTAATATTTTATCCAGAAGATGAGAGTTTTTAAAACCACAGTAAACACGAAATCGACATTGCATCAAATATTAAAAAATACCTACATAATTTAATCAATTATTTACATATTTAAAAGAAAACAAAGTAATGAAACTAAAGCAAGTCTGCAGCAAAAACTAACATATCTCCCACAAATAAACAAAACCAAATTAGAACCAAAAAAAAATCACTTAACCCAAAACAAGGCTCATACAAAATTCTCACAATAATGGCCAAGATTGTTATCTAATTAAATTTGCCCAACTTCATTTGGACGAGTGAAAAAAATGCGAATCAAGATAACTCGTACAAACAAGGTTACATTATTTTGCTAATGTAAAAAGGTATTTAAATTCTTGCAGTTACATCGTGACGGGGGCCTTTATTAGTTGGTCGGATAATTTGAAATTCTTTTTGTTTATTTTTCTTTCCACTTTTTGGGAAACATAATGATATAATGATGTGTGTCATTTGTAAAACTAATAGCAATTAATCGTTGAACACATTGTATTAATGATTCAGATAATTTATATATAAAGACCTCTCATGGACAGTAGAAAAACCAAGCAATACCATGCTAATGTCCATGAGCGGTCGTATCGCTTACCATCAGGCGAATGTCATGCGCGTCTCGCCATTTATTGCCATAAAATATAACCTACCCAGGCGGCCTCTCATATATGAAGGTCCTACCACCAGTACAAATGCAATGCAATCTAGATAAACAATCTGCCGTCATAAGTCAGTTACCTTTCGCTGGTCAACACAAGTATGTGTAGTGTGCTGTGGACCATATAATGGTATGGCAATTGGCATATCATATACGAGTACTACTTAGAATGCGCTGCACATACAATTTGAAGTATTAAAATCACTTTATCGTACCAGGGAAATAGTAATCCTATACAACGTATTAATAAATTGACTGCCTCGGTGTCGCAGTTGTATTATGATCGATTCCAACACTGAGGTCTTGGGTTTGAATCCCAAGTCTGGAAAAGTGATATTGGATTTTTCTATTTAATAACACCCCAGAGTCAGGATCTTGTGCCCGATATGGCGATACGCTCACCCCCTATCACATCGTGGGAGGGAACATACAAGGTGAAACGTCGGTCCCCTGGTAACACATCTGTCCACCTCTTCTGGTAAAAAGGCGTGGGTTTATGTATGTATGCCTGTATATAATATAAAGAACAGTTAATGTAAATCCACATTACTAGAAACCCATTCACTCAGTATTGAATCTGCGGTTACCAAGACATTTTTGAGAGGCCCCGCCCACACTAACATCGTTAAGGGGTGCCGAAATTCAATAAAGATTGGAAGAAGCGACGTCTCACTGGAGCGACAAATGAAAAGGGATTATATTCACCACTTTAGTCGAACGGTCAAGATTTTATTTAGATATTAAAGTCAACGCTCCTCGTGGCGTAGATTATGCAAATTACTTTTTCTTTCCGATAGTTTTGTTTTTTTTATGATGTTATGCTAGTAATTGCAGTGACAGTTATCTCGCGTAATCTTGAAGAGACCTATCTAGCAGTGAAGTAAAAATATAATCTGATTATTCAATACTGAAAAATAATTCATTAGTCGGAAAATATCAATTTCCATAGTCATCACTAAATTATGAACGATTTCCGCGGCATAGACGAAACATGGATAGATAAAAATATTATATACAAGGCGACTATTCAAATATAGTCTACTACTCGTATAAAGTGACAGAACAGCTTTCCAACAAAACTTTTAATAGGAAACGGCTATTTTCAACATTCGCTTTAAAAAATGTTAAAAGATAAAGTTACTGGACGGAAATGAATTGTGTACATGGAAAAAATGCATTAAAACTTAAACTATAGCTGACGCAATGCTTTTAATATTTTCACTAAAAACCAAATGCAATTTAAAATAAAAACGCAATGCTCTTAGTTGTTTTGGCAAATATGTAACTGCCAGTATATTTTAAATTTTAAAAGTTGCAAGTATTGGCTGAGTGTAGCGTTGTCTAGGAGTTATTTTCTGTAAAAAAAAACTTTTATAAAATTGAATTTTATAATTGGACACGGAAAAATATAAACACTATTAGACCTCCTTTTGAATAATTATTCCTATGGCAATTCTATCTTAATTGAATAGTACAATTGACTGCCTGGCTGGCGTAGTTATACTACGGTATGATTGCAATGCTGAGGTCACGGGTTCGAGTCTCGGGTCGGGCAAAGCGATAATGGATTTTTCAACTCATTGTCAGCACAGAGTCAGGAATTTGTGCCCGATATGGCGATAGGCTCGCCCCCTATCACTTCATGGGACGGGAAATACGAGGCGAAATGTGTTATATGTTGTTGTAATATGTTGAATAGTACAATGGTTTCACTGTCAAATTAGTTTGCAAAGTACATTTTTGTAAATATCCCCCCACCAATTAGCACAATAGTTTTTTTTATAGCATATGTTTGGTAAACGAGCAAGCATTATCACCTGATGATAAGTGATCACTGCCGCCCATGAATATCCACCACGCTTGGATCATGGACATGTCTCTGGCCCATCAGATAGGAAGGAGAGCCGGAAGGAAAAATGATGGGCAGTGGAAAGGGGTATTGGGCATCCTGCAGTGTCACTCACCGAACGATATGAAGCTGGCAGCTCAAGCTCGTGAGAGATGAAGAGTGTGGATGCCCTCTGCCCCATAGGGGACATAGGAATTGAATGATGATGATGATTAGGCATCAATCTACTGTATAATTGAGATAGCTTGGTTGGTGTAGTTATAGTGTGAAATCGAAATATTCGCACATTTTATAAAAAAAAAAACAAAAACAAAGCATAATAATTGGTCATGTAGCTACCACAAGATAGAATTTTGAGAACTGGAAATAAAAATCTTTGTTGTCAAATAAACACTAGTTTATGTTTTAAAGTCTAAAAACCTTTCTTTCAATGTTAAAATTATTGTCAACCTCGGTATTTACGAGTACTACAAGATTAAAGTCAATAATGTAAAGACAACAGACTAATGAATACTAATAGTCTAATTAATTAAGGTTAAAATAATCGAGCGAGCAAACCAACAAACTAAAATAGAGTTCCAAAAACCGCCACTCAATGCGACGGAATAATAAAATCCAGAGACGCGCTTGTGATATATCAAACGCTGACGATTTATGGCGCGGACAAACGCCAAGAAGCTTGGAGTTTGACAGCTGAACTTGCGTGCCAAGTTTTTACGTTAATATTATTATGAAATAGAAAGTATTCAGAACTGTCCGGAGAATCTAATTATGTTTATGGAGGTACTTGACCACCACTGGTAATCACCACTCACTATAACGGTGAAGGAAAACATCGTGAGGAAACTAGTATACCGTAGCGATTTTAAAAATAACTATGGTATGTAAAGTTCGCTAATCCGCTCTAGGCTAGCGTGGTGGACTGTATGGCCTTACCCCTCTCAATCGTACACTCGATTATACAGGAGGCCCATGCCTGTATAAGGAGATGTAGTTGATCGTGATAAAAACACTACAAGCATATGTACCCCTACTTCAGTCATATCACTAGCACCATCTAAAGGTAGATTGGAAGAGAATTCCTGTGGCATTAAGTCTTATGTACTTTTGTACGAGAAGTTAAGTAAAATTAAATTTAAAAAAACACTATACACGTAGATGGTAAGTTAAGCTGATGCTTTTTTATTAAGAAGGAATACTGAAAGGGGTAATATTTTTTAGACCTTTGGAGTTCGTACTACCGTCATCAAATTTAAATTATTTTGTAGAGTGTTCGAGTCCCCAGAACTATTTGCTCTCTACTTGCGCTATCATATTTCATAGAAATAATATCAGATCATTGAATACATAAATTCCATTTAAAAATGTTATAACATTTGTGAATAAACTGTTCTATGAATATACAATATTATGTAAAAGTAAACGTATAAAATAAAATGTTATAAACATAGTTTTTCTGAATACAACAACCCAGATTGTTTCATAGATTTCACAATTTACTAATGTGAAGAAATATTATAGAAAATTGTTAAGATTAACAAAGTAATACCCACATATTCCGCCGCCAACTCTGTGGGCATGTGTCAGAACATAATTAATCACGCCCCTCAGCTACATACAAAGTATCCTCAAAACTGTTGGTGACATAAATAGCCGCAAAAACTGATGGTGAATGATTACAGCGCCTTTAGCAGGAACTTCAATTGTAAATGTGTTTTTAATAACGTAAACTGTGTTAGCATTTTGAAAACATCCGTGGCATTGTAGACAAGAGGCTGGCTGTAAAACAAATGACTGTGGCTTCGATTTGAGCCTTGTTAAATTAGTTTACAGAGCCACCAACTTATCTGTTCAGGTGGCCATAATTGGAACTAAACCAGTGTTATCAGATATACGGTAATTACTGCAGATGCACATTATTTTTTTTACCAAAACACTGCCAACGGTAATGTTATTTTACCGTGTCGTTTGTACCGTATTTTATAAGATACATAACTGTGTATATAATTCTCTAATTTACTCTAATCTAATTCAAGACTTTTTTAAAGTGGCAATACTCAATTCCTCACTAGCGACGATTCCAAACTTCCGAGTAAACAGATAACTTGGTGGCTCTATAAATGGTTTGCAGCTGACAGTAATAGGCATATTGACAGCCTCCGTGGCGCAGTTGGTTAGGCGCGGGCTGTGAAACGAGAGGCCGCGGGTTCAATTCCCATTTGTTTAAACACATACATATATGATACCACTGTCTCATGAAAAACGATTTACTTATCATCTCCAATCAATGGATACTTTACTGGGATTGAACTAAATATCACACTTATTGTCGTGTCCGCTGTCCTACCACTTGCACAACAAGGGACATCATCGAGGCTACAGCCGCTGCCATAAGTGTAGAGACCTACTGGGCCGGGAGATTTTAAAGGTTTTTGCAAATAATTTTTAGCCATTGACTCGAACGAAGAAGGAGAAGAATTAAATATCAGATACATTGTAGTCAGTTTGTAGTGCCAATAAAAAAATCCATTAATTTTTTTCACTTTTGTGAACGTAATTTGTTTTCTAATTTATCACATCAAAACGTTGTCAACAAAATCAAAAAGTCTTAAATAAAACCTAATAAAAACAATGGGTGAATCAATGATTCATTAAATGTTTATTAAAAAAGAGAATTGTCGTAATACCAGTTGAGAATAAAACTTAATGGTTATTATTTTAATGTAGCTGGCGTGGATCCGATAACATTTACATATAAGCAGTTTTTTAAAGCAATTACACTGTTATTGTGTGCATACTGTCGTACGAAAATCTTAAGAATTCAATGACTATTTTTAGTAACGTTTTTTGTACATTTGACGTTTTTCAATCTCTGGGTGAATTTAAGCTTTGTTGTTTTGTCTCGAGTGTCGACTGTATCCGTATGCTTAATCTTTGAGGCATTTGTAGTTACATCGGCTCATTAGTCGGGTGTTAGGGTATGGGAAGCGTAAATCGGTGTGTTCTTGGGTTTGAATCCCAGATTGGGCACTTTGGTCTGCGTGAGTTTTTAGCTGTGAAAAATCCCGGAAATTTTTAACCTGCATGGAATATGCTTGCCCTGTATTATATCTTGGGACGCAAACAAACTCAACGATATTTAGGTACCATTAGGTAAATAATGTATAAATAAGGCAACTGAGGTCTCGGGTTCGGAATTCCGGGTCGGGCAAAGTGATATTCGATGTTTCTATTCATTACCAACCCGAAGACAAGAATTTGCGCCCGATATGGCGATAGGCTCGCCCCCTATCACATCATGGGACGGAACACATACGGCAAAACGTGGGTGTCCTAGCTGAACCTCTGCCTACCCTGCTGGGATAAAGGCGTGATGTTTATGTTAATGTAGCTATAGCATGTTGAAATTATGTTTAATTTGTACCAAAAATTAAATTACTGCCTTACTCTATTTTAATTTGTCATTCTTATTCTGTACTTCCTCTTTGTCTTTGCTTTTTATTCTATTGTCTGTGGTAACCTGTCTATTAAAGTGTAATGTGCTATTCTCGCTGTATTAAAAGTAATTAGTGAATTAAAAGTAATCCAACATTGAAGCAATATTTAATTTAATATAGCAGAATAGGATGTTTTGTTAGCACCGCTGTCATTCTACAGTAATATAATTAAGCGCCTTATGACGTATTTTGATAAATACATTTGGAAGAAGCGTTTGTTAGCTCAGCTGCGCTATTGAAATACTATTTGTTTTCCTTTTTATATTACAATCACAGTATTTACTGTTTTTATGATTGAAGGATTTATTTGCACCGTTCAATAAAATATACATTGAAATAAATAAAATATATTTTAATATGTAAATTGCGTCGACTTGGAATAGGGCCGCGTGGTTGATTACGCTTGTTTAGGCCTTAATAAAGTATCTGTATCAGCCCAAATATGGCACAAGCGTTCGTTATAATTGAGAGTACCTATAATTGAGAGGGGTTAGGCCATATAGTCTACCATTTATATACCATAGAAATTCTTACAAATCGATACGGTATGCAGCTCTCCTCACGATGTTTTACTTCACCGCTAGAATTGCTTGGTGACTGACAAACAAATCTGACTCCAAAACGTCAGAGGTGTCCCCTTGGAATTGCTCCCGCGAGCTTCTTGAACATGTTAACTATAATATGAAATTATATTATTACTATTTTTTTTATTAGTGAGTTGACATTTATTGTAAGTTGGAGTAATATACAAATCATCATCGATAGTATTATTAGTATAAGTTAACATGTATGAAGCTGCAACAATTGATTATGTTACGGACTGTAGCCCAATTTCCATAGTCTTCCCTAGAATCAATATTCATAATATGATAATGTATTCAATATGTTTGCAAGTCGCGGTAGTAATAATTTAAATTCGAATCCAAAATTGCAGCTTCAGTATTTAATACAGTCGAAATTTAGTTTAAAGTTTAAATTTAAATTAAGAATGAATATTTAAAAAAGCAACTATATGAAATAATTTTCGTAAAATAAGAAAAACTGACCGTGATGGAGTAGTAAAAAAAAATAAAAAAAAAAAACAAACATTCCGACGAATTGAGAACCTCCTCTTTTTTTTTAAGTTGTTTAAAAATAGTTCCTAACCCATTAGTGCTCGCTTTACGATTGTTGTTGACTTTTTGAACGTTTGAGGACGAATATCAAAAATATTTTGTTCGCAGAATAATTTTACACCTAGATCTACAAGACAATGCAATACGTCATATCAAAGGTACATATTATATTATACAGCATTTTGACTACATAGCCAAACTTCTAGTTTGTACAACTGCCTTACTATATAGATGATATTTAATAAATGGAATACAGGGAAAGACCAAAAACAGATGTTTGGAATAACAACTGACGGAATATACCATTACGCCAATTCCAACTGCGCAATATTATTTATTTTAGCGTCGGATATAATTATTCCAGTGACACACTTAATATTTTTGATTCATGACAGTAACGTGATAGTGAGTACTCAAATTTCAACAATGTTAATAATGAAAGAAAATATTGCTACTGGATGGTACAAAGCATATTTTTATTATTGTATAGTTTATGATAATTTTGGACGATTTCTTTTATTATAGAACCAACTCGACATTACTAGATATATAGGAGGTATACGTGGTATATCAAAACTGCGACCGAAAACGAAGCTAGGTGGTAGTTTTAATGATTACAGCCGCAATGCAACAAAAAAATTGTCAAAAAAAGGGACAGGTTTTTTTTGCAGTTTTTCGAATATCATCGTATTTGGATGATAAATCCCTAGTTTTTGCTAAAATTACAATTAAAACCCTTACGTACCATTGTGTCTTAAAAAATAAAAATAAAAACGATGTATTTACTAACCAAACACGACGAAAAGTAAAAATTAAAAACAAAAATAAATGTGGCTTTATTTTGCGAAATTTTTAGTTGCATTGTATCTGAAGTCACTAACACTACCACTTGGCTTCATTTTCGGTAGCTGTCTGGATATACCCTGTATATGATAATAGATGATTACTATCGCAACATTATAAAGGTTGAGTAGAAGACGAATATTTTTGAACTAGGGGGTTACTCTATGATCCGAAATTAGTTAGAATAAAAAATCATATTACATGTTGTTAATATTGAAAATAATTTATAGCAGATTATGCCGACGATAAAAATAATAAAATAACATAATATGTAAGCAATACTTTGAATTAAATATTTTTCGGATAGGGTCTTAGGACAGATTTTCGTAACTATTTGTCCTATAAACCGTTATCAAACAAGATTAGAACTAAACTGCTTTATAACTAAAACAAAATCGAAAGCAAATTTTCAAATGAAGGCAATAAAAAGACTCGTATTCCAACCAGCAGACCAAGAATTATTTTCTTGCAAACTTAAAATAAAATTCTTAATATTCCTTATTCATAACTTATTTCTCACATAAAAGGCCCGGCGTCAAAAATTTTTCCTACCACACAACGTTATTTTTTCAGTTTTGCGTAACAAATTACTCTTTAATTTTTCTATCTGGGATACCCAGAGAATTAGGAATATTTGCCAAATATTTTTTCGAAATTCATCAAAGGGCTTTATTTCTAAGGTATATTTTCTAAACGGAATTTACGAAGGTATTTAGTTTAAGCAATGTTAAAAGCTATCCGAAACTTTAAAACCAACACAAAGTGTAAAATGAACCCTCAGATACAAACAATTGCAAGCTTCGAATTACCGGAACATTGTAAGACGAACTAGATCAATATCACAAATGGTTATCCATTTGGATTAGGGATGTTAACTACAAAGATTTATATAGCTATGGAAATGATTATGAAAGAGAAAACAAAACAAAATTAGATCTCATCTAAAAGCTTCACAATATTTTGAAAGCAAATAAATCTTACCTTGGCAACATAATCCACAAATGTACTCAAGTTCCTCATCGCATAAAGATCTCACATTTACTCGGATATACTGTTTATTCCGTGTTTATTTATTTTCGATACGCGCGGTGTCGTGGAAAAAATATTTCCATCCCATCCAAGGATTACAAGAGGATTATGTAGTTTCACGGATAAGGACATATCCTCAATGTCGAATTATTGTCACACGTCTAAATATGAAAGGTTTCGTATATTTCATGGAGCCTTTGTCTTACGATCCCTTGTTTTAGACATTATACATGCTTTTGCCATAAGAGTTCAACTCCTTACAGAATTGTCTTTATTGTTAACAAGCTTATTGGTTGTACGACTATTTTTATGTTATTTTCCTGTTATATCAGTTTTTTTACGCGTATACCAAGTTTTTTGTAGCTGTCGTTTTTCTTTGTGTTTACAGTTTAGGATTCTACGTCGAATATCTATTCAGTTTTAAATTGGGAGCCGTTCTTAAGAAATCGACTATAATTAACAATCATTTGAAAGAAAAAAACATTGGAGAGAATTGAGAAATATTTTTCTGGCCCACAAATATTTCTTTCAGATCTGGGTGAAAATCTCTCTTAGACTCTGATACCTACAGCACAAGACTTGATTGATCTTAATATGGGGTCATCACTATGTATGTGATTGTTTGGTGTATTTATAATTATTTATTATTAGTAAAAGTTTGTACAACATTTTGTTTCAATCTTCACCTTCAATCTTCAGAAATTATCAAGAGACTCTCTCCCTCACAATAATAATCACAACCACAGTCACATCTTTACAAAGTAAGACAATTTTAACGAACTTAATTTTAATTTACTAAAGCAAAAGATAAAAAAGAAACAAATTTTACCTGAACAAATCCGAAACCTTTATCACCAGCTCTTAAACGGGACACAAACTACATTTAACGATAAAAATTCTTGTACTACAATGTTGTTTTATGCTCCGTGCTGCGACATTCAGAACAGCTGTTCTACGTGTTCGACACTGTCGGTTGTGATTTGATCACGTTTTTTGCTTACTACTTCGTGTGTTGTTTAGTTAGTCATACATAGATTTATATTTAATGGTTTGAATATGTTCTTGGTAACTGATTTCTTTTTAATGACTTTAGTCATTGCGTCTCTTTTGGGATTTATTTTAGACGTTATAGTATTTGGTAGACGTCTGACGACCTGGTTAATGTCGCAGTAAGTCGCTAGATGCAGGGCGCTTCCAACAGGTCATTGTGATGATCTATGGGGGAGGCCTATGTTCAGTAGTAGACTTTCTGTGGCTGAAGAGAGAGAGAGAGGGAGAGAGAGAGAGAGGGAGAGAGAGAGGGAGAGAGAGAGGGGGGGAGAGAGAGAAAGAGAGAGAGAGAGTAATTGATGGTGCTGTTTTGATAAAATTAGGTTATTCAAATCGAAAAAATCTTATTAAATTAACCAAACGTAAAAATGAACTCTACAGTCAATGATTATGACACAGCCCGTACACTCAGTCATTATTTTGCAACAAACTAAACTGATATTTTTTGTTGGTGTCGTTCCAACATTTAATGGGCGATGTTACGGTGTCACTGGAATGCAATACTGGCAATCTAAAAACGTGATCGCGAGCTCTCCACGAAATCGAAACCCGTTGATATCTCTTTGACAAAAACTGGGTGGCCACTGACGAAACCACAGTAAAATTAAATCTTAGAAATATCCCATTCTAACACCGTTGACCCATTTACTATAATAAAATCGGATGGGATTAAGAAGCTGCCTCAATTAGTTTTGGCAATAAACGAAGATTCGGATCACGATTTATCTTGGTCTTTTGATATTTTAAATTTTGTTTATCTTTTTGTGTATTAAAAAAAATATGCGTGTGAATATAAAATTAATATACCTTAATTGTTGTTTATTGGAGTCATAGTGTTTCTGAAGATTTTTTTTGGCAACAAATGTAGTAAAGTTCCACCTAATGGTGATCAATTTTAGTTACTGGCTTTGCCTGGATTCCCATCTTCAATTTTATAGTAGACGGAATAAAAAACATTGGAAGCTTGACCTTGGAATTATCACAATCAATTAAGGTGATAAGATTATTAGAAACAAACTTATCACAACCAAATTTCATCAAACATTGCTTCAAATAAATAATCTAAAGTAGCAATTATATTGTGTCATTTCAGTCCAAAAAACTTTATAAACAACAAAATGTATTCGTCGAAGTCTCGTAAAATACTTTAACAAAATACTTTCAAATTTATAATATTAGTAACATTTTCCGCATTCCCGCTCTAAAAAGTCCCATAAGTCTCAACTCACTGATTACAAATTAACTGAAACATTGTTATGGTCGCCACCTGCCACATATATCTTCTAATTTATTGACAGACTTACATAAATCGACAAAAGCTATTTGTCCCAGATGGCTTTTGGCAGTGGCAAATTGAGCTATCCGTCGAGATCCACCAGGCAGAAAATATATTGAGATGGTTGCTTAGGGGCAACCGACTGGGGAATTGGGTTTGATTATCGATTGCGAGAAATATTTTAGGAATACAGTCCTATATTTTTACATTGTTTTTCCAATAGTAATGTTTTAAATTCGTTATTATAAAAATATCTAAAATTAGTTCTATATGCGATCCTATAAAAAAAATAAAAACGCTGCATGGCACCGATTTGGCCATCGCTGTCTTGTTTATTATTAAAACCGAGAAAGTAAGGAATAGATTTAAGACTAAAAAGAATTAAAAACTATTTCAAGCCCAAATTAAAACTATTTGCCGATACAAACCTTTGTTCTAGAATTTTGTACAAACTTTTGTTACTCAAATATTTTACGAAGTTCATTAGAATCCTTTGTAATATTAAAACTAGTAGTTGGACAGTTGGCAATCAAACTATTTAATTGCAATTGTTTAGAAAACAGTAAAGTTTACAACTCGTTAGATGGCATCCACAAAATAACCGAATTCTTGGGATTTACACGAGCCTTAAATATATAAACAAAACATGTATCTGATGTTGAATTTTCAAATCCACGACGATGAGTAAGCCTTACACACAAAATGTTAATTTACAGTTTCCAGCAAAACAAGACAATTAATTAGTCCTCCAGAACTCAAATGTTCACGAGAACGTAATGGGGACTGCTCATTTTAACTTCATTGTTTTCTTAAGGTCAAAAAGGCTAGACGTCCTCGTTTTGATCAGGGCACTCGTCAGACCTTTTTCGATTAGCTTCTATTGAAATACAGATCGAGTTGGTTGTATTCAAGTTTTTTCTCATTGTTTGGTAATGTTTTGAGCGTGGTACGGTTTCTTTTTGTTGTATTTGTGTTGACTACTACAGAGTTTGTGAAATATCAATGATTTTTCCAATTGAATCTATTTATATATTCAATACTGCCACTACATCTGTAAAGAGGTTACCATCATCGAGATGGAGTGTCAAGTAGAGAGAAGCGAGGGTGACGCTTTCACTTTCAAAACGATTAGGCCTTTATATTTGCTCACATAGGGATTGGTACATAAAGTAACCTTAATGTATTTAATATAAACCTTCTAGAATGTTCTTCTAGAATATTTGACTGTACCAGTGAATATTAATGGTTGAAATTTAATTCTTGATTTCATATCATCACGGAGTACTTAAAGATACAACATGCCTTCAATTTGCTTAACCCACTTTACATGGCGTTTAATGTTTATAAAAGGATTAACATATAAAGATTACCACTTGCTATCGAAGTTATCACATCAACAGACGATTCTTTCAATTCTTGTTTTAGTATACTAAGTCCAATCACTTTAACCAAATTACGAAGATATACATTTTCTAAATCGACAGAGCCAGATCTACAATAATGTCAGTAAGAAATAAAATATCCACGTTTCTCAAGATTACTATACAACAAGGCAAAACGAACCGTCCATATCTGCCGAAGTACAATATAACCCTAGGGTATGTAATAGATTGGAGATCTTTTAGACGAACAAGAGCGATTTATATCACTGAGAGACAATGTCTTTAAGAAGTCTGGGAGGACAAGATCTAGGTCATAGTACTTTGGAGATAAGGACAAAAATAATGAAGCTAAACTTCCGATGATCCTCATACAGCTTGCTGCTAAACCAGGAATTACGTATTAAATTATGAATGAAGTAAGAATAGAATTTTAAGGATTTTACTCCCCAGGGAAACCTAATTTTTATTTAGTAATATTAACATGGAGTGATTTATTTAAAAATTTAAACACGGTGAAGTAACAAAATATAAAATCACTTTTGTCAGACTATCACACGGCTATTAATTATACGAAATTTCCCTACAGAATCGTAACAAGGTAAACAGAATTTTATTAAAAATTCCCCTGCGAGATCACGCACGGCGTTGAACAATTTACATATTTTGTTTTAATTACGAAATTTTGGATAATAAATTTTCCGTTTAAATTAACGAATCAAGACTTGAGTGAGTATTTAGGGGTTTCTGAATGTAAATACATTTTATTAATTGACTTTGTAATTTTTATTTCATGATTAACTTTTATTTGCTAAAAAAACGGCTAAGATAATAAAGGTTCTGTCTCTCCATCGGCGTAATTGAATTCAAAATAACAACGACCCATTATTTGATACAGTGAATGAGTAGCTGGCTTTGAAACGAAATGTAAAAACATAAAAGGTTCGATCTAGGCAAAGACACATTTTGATTAAATATATTTTCGACTCCCGATATTGTGGGTTGTGGTGTAAAGTTAATTGTAGTTTCTGATGCGTACGACGCATGACGCAACTTCAGTTTCAATAATTTCGTTGTTAAAGATAACACCGAGGGTATCCTCAGGGACCTGTAAAAAGCTACCTGTATTAGACATAATTATGTAAACAAGCATATAGCATAACCATTAATGTTCAAAAGAACAACCAATGGCCATTTACTGAAATATTAAATAACGAAATGTAATTTACGAAGCACAATCTGACTATCAATGACAAATGGGATTCAATAGCAACAGCGATTGCTATTTCAGCAACGAAGTAACTGTTATTCCAAAAGGGGTCTCAATCACGTTAAGCTGCAATCGGATTTTCTATGTCGGTATTTTCAATGTGAAACTCGGCGATAGCTCGTTACATCGCGAATACAGACCAGATCAAACGTAAAGCGCACTACACAACAAAGCCGCCAACCCAACGATCTATGTTGGCAACTTTTTTCGCGGGCAAGTTCAGCTTCACTCATTGCAAGTCGGAAAACTTTATCGACGACATGACAGTTGCTCGACATGACATGAGTGATATTTTTATGACGTTATTGAGTGTAGCTGACCGACTGAGCAGAACGCTTGCGTCGCCAACATGTCGGCGAGGAACACGTGCGTTTGTTGCCGACATGGCTCTTTTCTTATAGGCAGCTGGCGGATTAGATGTATAGTGCGCTTCATATAGATGATAAAGTAACATTTTAGCAAAGTCACGACGGCTCAGTTTTGGCAAACGTCTGCCGTGTGACACGGGAGGTCAGTGATCCAATGCCAAATAATCGTAAATACGATATTATATGATGCTATTTCGGTACTAAACGTTGGTGAAGTAAAATTAGTAAGGCATAGAAGATGTGAAATGCTAATATTAATGTATACTTTATAAGTCGGAACGTAAACAAATAGATAAGTTGGTAATGGTATTTGCAACGGAAAGGGAGGTGAACGGGAGAAGGATTTCTACACAAGGATATAGGCAGACTATAAAATAGTCGAAATGTTAAATACAAGAATACGGGATGGATCTTTATGAATTATTAATATCTTAGGAATATGACGTAATGTGTAGGCCAGAGGGTACCACAGTAGGTCAATAATATGCATTTCTGCATAAAGAGTAAATATTTTAACACCAAAACCATAAGTTTATGTCTGATATTAAAATGGGATATACCGCCAACATTTCGAATAGAACTCGTTATACTAAAATAATCGGTGAAAAAAAAATGTATAAAAAAAAATCCGACGAATTGAGATACTCCTCCTTTGTTTGAAGTTGGTTAACAAAAGGAAGTGCAATACGAGTAATACATTTCGCTGTGACAATTTTTGCGGTCAATAGCATCAGGTTTGAAGGCCAATTAATGTCATGACTTTACACAGTAGTCAAACAAAATAAATAGTATGCACTACATGTGCAATAACAAATGAAGTTAAGTTATTTTGTTTCGCATAACTATCTTTATCCAAGACAAATTTATTTAGAAAAAAAGTCAAAATATTTTCCTTTGAAATTAAATGACCTGGGTTCGTCTGGAGCTAGGAAAAAATCACTTGGACAATTTAAATTTTGTCGCAGGCCTTCTCGTCTATAAATCTCTCCGAAACTCGATAAAAAAAGGATACACTTACGAGCAAAAAATTCGGCCCTCAACAGCTTTACACTTGAAACTAAAATTATCCGAAAAAGAAAATAACAAATTTTCGATACTTTGTGATCGATAAATATAAGTGTTTTATTTTTAATGTAACACAGTACTTAATTAAGTGTATTAGTTCCCAATTTACTATGTTTTTTTTTAAGTTATCGTGGCGCAGTTGATTGGACGCTGGCTGTGAAACAGGAGGCCGCGGATTCGAACCTCGTATCGAAACAAATATTTGTGTGAACCACAAGTATTTGTTTCGAGTCTGGGTCTTTGTGATACCGAAAAGTATCTCGTAACTCCTGATACCCAAAACATAAGATTTGACATTAGTGTGAGGTCAGGACTATGTATGTGACTGTTGGGTGTATTTATTTATTAATGAATTTATTTACACTATGAAATACATATGAAAAATGCAAGTTGCGTTGCAATCAAATAACAATGTAACATTGAAATCATACAATTATACGTGGGCGCGTATGATGCGTGGACAAATTATGTTGAAATGTTTATAAAACGACCTTAAAACATAAATATCATAATGCGAAGTATCACGGTCTGTGACCGATATTTTTGTCGATTCTATAATTATCGAGATTTTGGACACGTGCGATGAATTTTCAAATGACTTCTCTTTAGTATTATTGTTGATACTTACAGTAATTTAAAGTGTTAATGATAGTAATTACGAATTGAATGCAGTGTAGAAGAAACGACAGAGCAATTAAAAAATAACTGTGATTTTTAACACTGAATGTTTCATTATCATCATCGTTAAGGAAAATTGTGTAGATTTGCATTTTATTTTTTCCTGAATAAATAGTTATTAAAAACGACCTTATAATATTCCAATTGATCATGCATTGTGACAGCTCTGTTTATACCAATTGTGATAAATTACTTTAAACTTCATTTTTGGCTTTGAAAATTATCACATCCTAAAAAAAAATACAAAATTAGTACCAAATATTACAAATAAAAGCTGAAGATAAAAGTATAAAAATAATCATTTACAACAAAGATCTATATAGAGTCAGTGAAACAGTTGACAATGAACCAAGTCTTGGTGAATCCAAGCTTGCAACGAAACATACGAGATATTCCTGAAAGAACTCAACAAAAACATGCGAAGATTAATGAATGTGCAAAAGCTGTAGGAGATATGTAAGACAAAAGATGCTTTATACATCATGCTCCAGTAAAAACGACGTGATTAAAAGAAAATAATATAGGTCAACTATTTTCTTCTCCCAACCTATAGGGATGCGGCAAAATAGATAATAAGGCTCGTTTGCACAGCAACATTAAACGTTATATTATAATTAATAATAGTTGGATGGGTTTGTTATTCATTAATTGTATATTAATATTATGAAGTAATATTACTTGTCATTAACAATTTTTTATTGCGATGAACGGCGAGCCGAGCATGCCATTCGCCTGATGCTAAGCGATACGACTGCACATTGATAGTAGTAAAACCAAACATCACCATGAATTACAAAGCAATGTTTGGCATTCCACTGCGCTCGCCATCTTGAGACATAAGGGGTTAATTCTTATTATGTCCAGTACTTACTCTGGCTACAATGTCCTTCAAACTGGAACACAACAGTGCATTTACACTGCTGTTTGGCGGGAGAAATAGACATTACAGTGGTACTTATCCAGGCGGCTTTCCCATATGAGAGACATACCACCAGTAAATGCTAAACTGTTAAGACAACCTGCATACATGAGTTTTCTACAAAGGAATTGAATGGTAGTTGATGTCTACGAAACGTATAAGACCAGCGTGGTTATTCATTAGGGCCAAAAGAGTTGATTTAAGGCAGTTAGCTACCGGCTGTAAAGCTGACATATCAAATCTATGAAAAGTGTTATTGTACCCACCCATATAAGTGTAGTATAAGACCAATCTGTATCTGTATCAGCCCATACACGTCCCACTGTAGGGCACGGGCCTTCTTTACAATCGAGAGTACGATTGAGATGGGTTAGGACATATAGCCCACCACCCTGGCCTAGTGCGGGTTGGCGGACTTTACATACAGCAGAAATTCTTGAAAATCGCTGCGGTATGCAGTTTTCCTTCACCGTTATAATGCGTGGTGATTGACTATCAATAAGTGCAAGTAGATTTTAAATTGGATACCAAGTAATGAAGAAATGTAGCCCAAATAAAGCCAGTTTTATAATAAAAAGCGACGAAACTATGCCTTAAATAATTTTAGAAGACAAAGGAGATATTTTCGAAGTTGAATCCATTCACAAGTATTATTAAAAGTATAGAGTTGTTAAGTCAACTCGATCCAGTAATAGAAAATGACATTTTACGAGTAAGAAGTCTCGATAAGTCGAGCCGTCTATATTTTCACGCGGCTCAAAGGAATTTTACGATTTTGTCAGATAAAGATCGATATAAATAGAAATTATTTTGTTAACTTATTTATTCTATAGTACATTTATACATAAACAATTACACCTATCAAATACAAGTATTAAAATATAAAGATAAAAAACACAAGCATAACACATTAAACACAAACAAAACATTTGATTTTTAATAGAAACAAAAATTAAACTTAAAAATTGCTCAATAAAATAGAAAAAAATCTTATATTAAAAAATAAAATCATTTTATACGTATATCTTCATAATAAACAACTTACTGAGAATTACGAGTATAATGTTCGCTAAAATGTAGACAATAGCTAATAAGCGGCTTCCATTCGTCGGTGAAGTATTAATTGTCAATAAATTGGGCGAAAATTCTTCATACATTGTTTGTTTAAAGTAGATTAGAAATGATTTCAATTCTAATTACATTTCTTGCAGTACTTAAGTTGAATAAAAAGCGGTTATAATATAATATAGTGCTAAAAAAATGCAAACCCAATGAGCTGGAGTTAATATTATCAAGCATGAATACGAAAACGATTTATACCATTGAAACTATTTGAAATAATCCATCACCAGAAATGAAGATTTAAAATATATGAAAAAGGTCGTGCATAATCTTTTTCATTTTAATATATTCGGCTTTTCATCGTAAATTAAGCCTTAATTAATGATGCAAAAAATATGTTTTGCCGGTATGCCAATATGCCGCACGGGAACATATTGTAAACCCGAGGAACAAATATTGTATGAACTTTTTAAACTAAAAATCTAGCAAAAAGTGCATTCCCTGACCCAGAAGACAAACCTAAGTACTGACGGTTACATACTACCACTAGACGAAATGACGTTTCCATTTTTGTTAATAGTAAATTAAATGTATAAATATTTAATAATAATAGTTGGTATACCTATGATAAGATAAACACGATACATAGTTTACTGAAGTACAATAGACAAAACATATTTTTATTCATAACAGAAGGTTAAGAAGGTAACTTTTATTTTATTATGAATATGACTTTGATAGCTCAGTTGTTTTTAAAGTAATTAATATTGTTGTAAAATATAACTCCAAGAACATCAAAGAGGTGAATAGTCTATATTATTTAATTAAAATTAAAACTAGAAACTAGATTAATAAAAAACATTACAAAGTTGTGCAAACACTGATAAAGTGTTTTCTATACACATATTTATAACTGAACTAGCGGCCTTGCCCGGCTCCGCCCTGGTGCAGATACAGTTTTTGAAAATATTCTATCGCCTATCATCAGGGATAATGTAGAATTCTAATGGTGAAAGAAGTTTTCAAATCGGTCCAGTAGTTTCAGAGCCTATTCAATTGTATTTTTGTATTGTATTGTATCAGCCCATATACGACCCACTGCAGGGCACGGGCCTCCTCTACAATCGAGAGTACGATTGAGAGTGGTTAGGCCATATAGTCCACCACGCTGGCCTAGTGCGGGTTGGCGGACTTACATACCGTAGAAATTCTTTAAAATCGCTACGGTATGCAGGTTTCCTCACGATGTTTTCCTTCACCGTTAAAGTGCGTGGTGATTGATTATCAATACACACATAACTCCGAAAAGTCAGAGGTGTGCCCTGGGATTTGAACCCGCGACCACCGTGAACATGTAGGCAGCCGAGTCTGGTCCGATACCACGAGGCCACCACGCACTTCTATGCAAACAAACAATTAAATCTCTCCTATATATGAAATTAAATTGAATGAATGATATGAAATTATTCGATGTTGTGTTGTTGCGAAATTTAGTATGAATTCAATATACTTCCAACCATTAGAAATAGCATGTATATAAAGATAACCAGTAATAGTACAGGTAATTGCATAAGGTATGTGAACAGTGATCTCTATAATCTATGACAAATTAATAGCTCCAGAGGCATTGCCGTCCCACTGTAATTAAAGACACTCTAGAAGTGCTAACTCATGATTCCCGACATTAGTAATACACCTAACATCTTTTAATGACCAAATCTTCACATTTTGATATTGTTTAACACAAGGCTATCAGTTTCAGACTTAGAGCTATCCACAATTTGAGAGCTAATGGAAAGCCACGAATTTTTTTAACATGTAAATATTACTTTTTTTACTATATACATATAACCATAAACTCACGCCTTTTCCCAGAAGGGATAGGCAGAGGTGCAACCAGAACACCCACGTTTCGCCTTGTATTTTCCGTCCTACGATGTAACAGGGGCCGAGCCTATCGCCATATCGAGCGCAAATTCGTGACTCCGGGCTGGTAATAAATTGAAAAATCCAATATCACTTTGCCCAACCTGGGATTCGAACCCGATTTTTTGTACTCTAACCCTAAAACATTTAAAATATTAAAATTAAAATCGACTCAACTAGATTTGCAATTTGATTGCCCGACAATCTCAAGTATTTTCATAACCCTCAAGCCTTTGGCGAAAGCACTTGAGAACTTAATAAAAATTTACTAAAAGGCCGAACGATAAACAAAATCAATTGAAATCACTCGACTTAATTCATTATTTCTAATTGCGAATCAATTTATTTCAACTTTCATATTCGGAGCGGAGTGTCGAAGGCTGGATTTTATCTAGATAGCGCCCTACTTCCTATATCAAGATTCTGCTGGTGCAGACGAATCCATCTCATTAAAACAGTCCGTCGGATAACGTGTGAAGTGTGATTTAATTGAAGTACCAATTTTAAGTGGTGGCGGTACTTTCCGGGTTGTAAAGTAGCTCTTATTTCATTTTCTGTATAGGAAATATTTATGAAGAAATATAATTTAAAACAATAGTAGAAAACAAAATAACGAGAGTCAAATCATAGGATAAGATTTAGATACGTTTGGGCCGAGGGCATTGTGTCTGACGGTTTTTGAGTGTCGTGTGAATTTAAATTCAATTATATTTAATTTTAATTTTAATGATGTAGGAAAACATTTTGAACAAACCTACATACATATACATGAGAATTGCTTACTAGGATTTTGAAATTATAACAAGTCCGCCAGATTGCGCCAGTGTGATCTGAAAATTCTTTAGTCTCTCAGTAAGATATAATATCGTTTATCATGGACTAATAAATTACTAGTAGAAATAAAAAGATGACCTGATTAAAAAGAACCAAGAAGAAGAATACTTCTCATGTGTAACCAAATTTTAATTTATATATGATTTATACATCACGCCTTTTACCCCGAAGGGGTAGGCAGAGGTGCAACCAGGACATCTACGGTTCGCTTTATGTGTTCCATCCCATGATGTGATAGGGGCGAGCCTATCGCCATATTGGACAAATTCATGACTCCAAGCTGATAATGAATAGAATGATGAAATGAACAGGTAAAAAACGACGTTACATAAAAATTTAGCTGACAGTTTACAAAAACAACTTCACTATTTAGTGAAGTTTGTTTTATACTATGATTTCACAGAACGCTCCTAATCCTCACTTAACCTAACAGAACAGGCATGTGTGGCATAAACCGCATCCTATAAGCTATTCCTCGTCGCAGCGCCACTGCGGCTTATTCGTTTTCACTGAACATGCGCGGCTGACATGTATTGTATAGGATATCTCATCTGGGATTGAGGCGAAACCCACCTCAATCTTTATGTTGGAATATGGACGGAATATTCCAATATTTTAAATTTTCCCAACTGTTGCTATCCTATGGTGATTGCACGAGTGTCACATTATTGGTTCATCTGTGTATAATTGGCTGCTTGACTGTTTTCTGAGAAGTGTTTTAGAATCTAAATATGGTTATTTTATACCTCTCGCAATTGTTTATATATTTTTAAAGCGTTATTTGAAATAAATAAACATGTTTTTTCTGAATTACTAAAAATATTTGCACCAAAACGGTAGATCACGTTCCCAGTGGCAGAGATGAATGAGAAATTGTAATTGTGACATCACATGATGCGCAATGACAGCCGATCGCGTTTTATTACTTGTAAATAACAATTATAAAATTGCGAACTTATTTTAGAACAATAAAATATAAATATAATATAATTTATCTTCATGTAAAAAAATATCTATAATTATTGCTTGTTAATAAGCTATCATATCCAACACATTTTTTACTTTATTTCCACCACAGCCAATACCCAATTGTGTCAGCCAAGGAGGGATACTCTCAAGTCTCAACTCACAATATATTTTTTTTAATGCCGTTATAGGCAGACGAGCTAGCGGCCCGCCTGATGGAAAGCGGCCACCGCTTTCCATAGACCTCTGCAGTGCCAGGGGTCCAGCAGAACAAATGATACTCAACCTGTATTCCTCTGCTCTTAACATCATGCATTATATTTGCATAATGTGCTAGTTTAACAAAGTCCCAACCTTTATACTTTTCTCTGTATTCTCTATTCATTCATTGTGCTTAGGCATTATCCCGGTCGGTGCCAGGGTCCGCCTTGCGGATGTCTCCTCCATTTCGTTCAGTCTTCGGCTTCCTCGTCATTTTCTCTGAATCCTCCGAAAATATTTTATGATGATCGTTAATAAAATATGTAAATTACGAGAATCAGAAAAGGGACTAGAAAAAAAAAATCTTTTTTTTATTGCATAGGTCTGGCAAACGAACAAACAGGCCACCTGGTGGTAAGTGAATTTGATCGTTCCATCTAATTGAACGAAAAAGCCTTCAATGATTAAAACCGGATTAAAATATGAGACTCTATTTAAATACGTCAATCGTAAACAAAAATGCAATTAGGCATAACATTTTCAGGTTACATTCCTATCGTTTTATGAACTTTGGTATTTCAATAAATACGACCATATTATTATCTATAAATCCTTTATCACGGCCGACACATCAATCAAATTAAAGGTTATGTGCAATGTACTGGTTAGAATGATAATGACAAATGAGTAATCTCCATATGAACACTGGAATACATAAACACACGCCTTTTTCCCAGAAGGGGTAGGCAGAGGTGCTACCAGAACACCCACGTTTCAACTTGTATATTCCGTCCCACGACGTGATAGGGGGCGAGCCTATCGCCATATCGGGCACAAATTCCTGACTCCGGGCTGATAATGAATAGAAAAATCCTATATCACTTTGCCCGACCCGGGATTCGAACCAAAACCTCAGCTTTGCAATCATACCGTAGTACCACTACGCCACCAAGGCAGTCTATCGTAATATAATATTTTTTATGCGTGACGGAGTATTTTGGCTTATATTTGACCGGCCTTTGATGACTATCCAACTGTATAAAAATATTTTTCTTGGAATCAACGATTTCACACTAATAAGAGAACTGACCTAAATATCGAAATCCTGCCGACTACCACGGTGGCGTAGTTGTACTACGGTAAGACTACAAAGCTGAGGTTTTGGTTCGAATCCCGGGTCGGGCAAAGTGATGTTGGATTAAAAGTAATTATCAGCCCGGAGACAGGAATTTCTACCCAATATGGCGATAGGCTCGCCCCGTATCACATCGTACGTTGGATGGAACAGACAAGGCGAAACGTGGGTGTCCTGTTTGCACCTCTGCCTACCCCTTCTATGACAAAGGCGTGATATTTACGTATGTATGTATGGTCCATACTTTCATTTATCATCGCAATATAGAACAGCAAAACGTATTTCCCGTTCAATAGATGCTACATCCGTATCAAATAAATAAATACAATCGTCACACTGCCCTCTCTTTCTCCTTTTCATCATCCAATAGATGTTTGTAAAACCCTGCTTAAAGCGATAAGATCGCCATATTTTGTGTTTTTTTTTTGTCATTTCTGTATATTTTTGTTCATTTTTTTTTGTGTTCCATAATGAATAAATAAATAAAATATTCCACATACATAGTTCTAATTTCTAACCTCATACATAGTTCTAACCTCAATCTGAGCTTCGAGCCTTGTGACGTGATTATCAAAACTAACGAGAGGCTGATTGGTCTCAACCAGCCGGGAAACATTTTTTTTTATTGCGATGAATGACGAGACGAGCATGGTAAGCAACACGACCGCTCATGGACAGTAGCATAACCAAACACAATGAATTACAAAAACTTGTAGATCGATAAACATTTACCTGTGTCACAAAAGCTGTCAGTTAATCAATCTGAATATAAATACAGTAAATCTATGTATTTAATCAAATTACTTCACAACTAAACAAAAGAGAAACCCGATCAGATACAGATATCAATCCCTATCAATACAGATACATTCTGAATCACATTGTAGTCACCAATTCACAAGGATCAATGTACTTGAATGTAATTTCTTACTACGATAATAGAAATCAAGCGAATTTCCGAAAACGCTCTCGGAACTTCAAAATTAAAAATACTTTTCGGGTTTCAATAAGGTTCAATGATGTGATTGGAGTACCAGGGCGGCATACGTGGGTGACATACATTCTTTTGTGAAACGTTTTGTACGACCTACCCTCACCCCACTCTTGTGAGTTGATGCTGCACGATTTATTTATTTAACAGGAATCTACCCAACGTTTTATTAGCATGGTGTCCCGATAAAAAAATTGGAAAGTAATTAAGTCACGCTAATGAACGTTTTCGAACGAAAATCTCAACCAAAGCATTTTAAATAATCTACAAAACTCAATATTTTATAGACGCGTTTAATGCTAGAAGTGCTATTGCACTTTCAGACGAGCGAAATACATAGTATGGTACTGGTGTAACATGTATTTTTTTAAATAGTTGTCATCACTCATACTATACCAGAATATATTGAGGAGATTGACTTGATCGCACTGGAAATGACATTTTTAGAGTATTTAGAACTTTATTCCTTTAGCGATAGTGACGCGATCGATAATAATATTCCAAAATATTTTTGTACTCAAATAAATTAGCCAATTTTTCGCCTTAACTTATCATTTAAAGTTTGTTTCAGATATATTCTATCCTCCTTTAACTACCGGATATCTTAGTAGCAAATATCAATAAACGATCTTAATCATTATCTAAAGATCAATCTCGAAAATAAACCAATCAAGACAAGTCAAATGTGGGCGTGTCGATAAATCTTTGACCTTATTGGTCTATTTTTGGTGTCGTTTCTTAAATAGATAGCAATCGCTTATTAATTTCGGTCGTACACGTTAACTATTAGTATGTGTAGATTAAACTTTATCATTAATACATTACAAATGTACTGTTATTATAAATGTTGTCAATAAACCAATGAGATAATAAAAAAACGATATGTATCAATATCAGGCCATATACGACCCACCTCTACCACCGAGAGTACGATTGACAGGGGTTAGGTCATATAGTTCACCTCGCGGGCCCAGTCGGATTGGTCAAAAAACACGAAATATAATAGAGAAAACCTTTGATTTAAATTATAGCCTGCTTCTTACATTTTATATATTTAGTGGATATAAAAGAAAACTACATTAGTATCACAAAGACGGAGTTACATTAATCACTTAAAGTGGGCAGACTCAATCCACTTGACATAATTAGACACTCATTTTATTTACAAAAGTAAAGACTTAAAAATTGTAGGCAGACATCTCCCGTAACATTTTATGTGGTAGTGTTACCGATTTGCACCACAAAATTATTTTTTTCTTCGGAATTAGGGAGAATTTCATTAATCTTAAACACTGTTTCTTCCTTTACATAAAGGCTCTTTAAAATGATCAATGAGCTGAAGTCAAATTTATGTTAAACCAGAACCAAATTGGTCGTTCGGCGTGCTTTGTGCGATAGCGAACTGGGTCAAAATTCATTGACAAGGTGAGGCATCAAAGAAAATTAGCACACGAACTAACTAGAACTTCAGCTCTTATGGCAATATTACTCGCGCAGAGTTCTTCCTTTTTTTTTAAAGTGCAAGCTATCTGCAATAGAACTCCCTGGCGCGTTAATGTCGAGAGACAAAGAAAGAAAGACCAGGAAGCCATTATCTCATCTACAAACCGTTCTAAATCGAGATTAAGTCAAACTTCTAGAACGATATAGATCTGAAATAACGCATTATAATTTAATATACAACTTTAAAATATTTGCAGTCTAAATATATTAATAAAAATCTTACCCTTGTTATATTAAAACGCACACACACAACACTGAGCACCAAAAAAAAATTCACTGTCACCCACTCGGATTAATTTATCCTTCGCAAATAAATTGTCTAATTTTAATTTTTCAGTCACAGCGACGGAAATAGTGCAGACGATTGGCGACGCGCGCGGAGCTCGACGTGCACACCGCGCGACAGCCCGCGAGCGACTGGCTGGGGGCTGCGTGTGGACGAAAAGCGCGGGAAACGCCGCGGAAACGCGTCAAAATACTTTCATATTCGCGCCATAGTGCGCGGATGACTTTCATTAAGGCTGAGAAAAGCAGAGTAGAATTTGTGAGATTTGCCGCCTGATTTATGTTTTCGATTACGTGGGCGAAGCGGAACTTGGTTTAGTTTAGAGTCTAGACTACGGTTTTATTAGATGAATAAATGTTTTACTAATATGTTTTATTTTTGTATAAATAAATTAAAATTAAGTAAGCTCTAAACAATTTATACAATTATAAAGAGGGAAAATGAGTCGCAAACTTACAAATACATAGACAAGAAATATATTATAATAATATATACATTAATCCTTTTTTCCGTCACTTTCAATAGATGTTATTTTGCTACAATAGAGTTTAAACATTTTTATTTCCAAATTTAATGTATCACTACATGTGGCTTAACAATTTTATTTTTAGAAACACTGTCTCAAGACCGTGATTTTTCGTTTATTTGATAATATGATCTATAACACAGACTTGTGTTTCCAACGTTAAAAAAATATTTATCTGTATCAAGAAATCATTCACACAGGGATAAAACTTGAATTGAGCAATGGCAGGAAAAGCCGATACCGCCCCCGCTATTTGTCGACCAAAAGATCTAACATTTTTTTAGCCAGAGGGCAAACTTTCTTAGAAATGTTTGGGTGAACATTGTAGCATTTTGTTAAACATTAAATGATAAAATAAAAATACGGTATTTTAGGAATTTCCCGAGGAAGTGAGACTTACACGTGTAGCATCATCATAAGAAACAAGACAATATTTGTACAAGAATAACTTTACAATTTTAAAAATACTTAGGCAATAATCTAAATGTTCTTATTACAAAAATGACTGTCGCTTAGTACCTACGTGTAGGATATAAGAGCTGGGCTTATAATAACATAATTTACTGCCTGCTCTTATTCGTTATCTCGTAGGATTAGGGCAGCAAGAAATTTCTGCAATGTCTAAGTGTAATGCCCGATTTACACGGAGAGAGTTTCTCACGGCGAACATCGTATTCGATTATCGCATGACATAACCGCCATAAGATTATCGTGTCCTGACAATGTGTACACGATGCAACTTTTTTATATCCTTACGATAATCGTATCTTCGAGGCCAGAAATTCTCCCCGTGTAAATGGGGCTTAATTTAGGTTACGATGTTACGACTGGCTGCCTGTTCGACATCATTTCTTTCTTATAGCCATAGCTATTCCAAGCTTGCTTGCTGCTGTTGCTATAGCCTTTAGTCCAGCCAGGCCTATTACGATTGTTATAGTTCACATGCTTTTGAATTTCTTTGGGGAGAACGTCAGGTAAGCTGATTTATTTACGAGATACGCCCTCACCGTTAAAGGAAGCGATAATTGATTTAATGGACAAAAAAAGTGTCGCAAGATGTCGGTGCCGCTGGTACTACTAGTTATCCCATTTCAGACACAGGCTTGAGTGTGCATAATATATATATATATTATATCACTATTCACATTTTATTATTTGCCTAAGAAGGCAGACGACCCTGTGGTCGTACCCCGTAGTACCATCAAGCGGGGTACAGACCCCGCGTTCACCGCCACTCAGAGACCTTCGCAGAGCCAGGGGTCCAGCACAACAAAGTCGCTGCCTACCGTCAGATGTAGTAAAAAACAGAGACTATAAATCCTATCTACAAAAAAAAGGAAAGTGAGTGTAGCGTCAGACGTCCACCCACAAGTGAGACTACTTAACAAAGGCCGCCCGAGGTCGCTGGATGTAGGCCGCTGCCAACAGGTCGCTCTGGGTCTCTGGGGGTATACTCAGCTGCAGAAATATTTTAGATGTTAATGAAAATGAATAATTTATTCTCCAAGTATAACCCGAGACCATCGTGAACATGCTGGCAGTCGCGACTGGTACGTTACCAACAAGACACCTCGCGCTATACAGGCTGATGTTGACATTTCGCACGCTTAATAATAGACTGACCTAACTCAAAAAAGCTGTGTGTTGCGTAATCGCAAAAACGTTTTATCATTTACATATTTTCTTACTTTAATACTTTATTACTTAAACATCAATTTTTTTTTTTTTTTTTTTTTATTCTGGCACGGCATGATGACTGCACTGCACCTGATGTTAAGCGCAAATGCCGTCCAGACAGAGTATCGAATGGCATCAGACGGCGGTCCCATGCCATTCGACACAATTATGCCGGCCTGCTGAGATGCTTCTTCACACTACGGCGGAAGGACCCAGGATTATAGGAAGGAGGGAACACGTGTGACGGCAAACAATTCCACAGCTTCACAGTGCGGCACAAAAAAGAATTTGCGAACTTTTTTGTTCGCGCCGAGATGGTTTGAACCGTTAAGCTGTGGCTTCGCAAGCCAGCACGCGTGGTTCTGTTAAGGAAAGGAGAGGAGGGGATCAAACTAAACAATTCCTCAGAGCATTCACCATGATACAATATCAATAATATATCAATTAAAATAGCGTAATAATAATAAATAAGATGCCGTAAAAATTCTGGGATTGGTAGACAAATGGTGTTGTAATAAATCAATTTGTTTTCTTATCTCACTTCGAGCTTAAACCGTAATTGGTCGGTCTATTATTAAGCGTGCGATTTGTAACTTAATTTAAACCACACGCTTCCCATCACCTCAAGTGACATTGTACTAAAATTTTAAAAATTCAAAGATGATTCTTGTCAAAAGTCGTAATTTTAGTTTTGAAGAGTTTTGGCCACCCCTACATATACGGGTATTTTTACCTGTGCCGGAAAAAGAATCGTACCTATATGGGTTGATCAAAAGCCTTGGAAACTAAAATCACGATTTTTGACAAAGCTACCACATTTTTTTTTACTTGATACAATGTTACCTGGGTTGGCTGGGAACATGTGGTTTAAATAAAATACCATATATCAACATCACCCTGTATAGTGTATACCTATTACTACAAAATACTAGTATCATATTTCTACGTAATTAAATGCTCGGTTTCACAAAACCCAAAAAGCACATCCACTCTTAAACAAAGACGCCTCATCTCCATACAAGACGCGAGTAAACCCGGCACGTATAAATTCAGTTCCATTTCGGTTAAATTACTTGCCACCTTGTGTTGTGTCAATTTTAATACGAAGCGAGGCGCACCTCGGTGGAGCCTTCTTTTATTACTTTCTTAATCTTATGCTTCAGATGTAAGGTAAAATATATGTTTGAGTGGTTTGTGGAAAGTTATCTCTTCTACCTACTTTTGTATTAAGATTAGGTGTCATAGAGCTCCAGAATGACTCGCCTTTTGTATCAGTATAGACAGCTATGCCGGTATTCCTGTTAATACTTAGTACCAACATAACTAGTACCAACTAGAGACAGAAAATGTACAGCTGTCCAATATTAGTTTAAAACCAGGTGTCTGCTAGACTGTTTGAGGAATCTTTTGATTATTTTAATAATTATTATTTTCTTTCATAGCGTATCAGAATGATAAAACAACTGTGAAGACTGCCGATTAACTCTCCGTTTAGAAATATCATGTTTGTAATACCAAGGAAAATTAAATCCAAAGTCACTCACAAATCGTATTACAATATGGAGCAGTGGTTTATCTGCCCTTTTACCGGACTATCCAAAAAATACGTGTAATATTTTAAATTAATTATTTTAACGAAAAAAAAATTCTTGTAATAATTACAACATCGTTGCACATCACTCCAAAAGGCTGACAACAAAGGCAAATAAATCAAGTCGCACATGAATAGCTACGTTACGGCTGTAATTAAAATAAATTCGTCGCGATCCGCGTCACAATACACGACACAAATACAATACAATACACGACACAAATACAATACGCTACATATTCACACAATTAGCAGTGCGTGTGACAATTAAACGTAATGACGCGCTGAATGTTTTTCAGTACTGGAGGATGTAGGTACTCTAATTGGTTTATATTAATTTCTATTATACCAGCCTGTATTATAAATGTCTAGTGGTGTATAGTGTATGTGCTGTGAATTGTAAATGGCTAAGTTTGCTTTCCTTTTCAGGAATTTTTCTTTTTTTGTGTGAACCACAAGTATTTGTTTCGGGTCTGGATGTTTGTGAGACCGAAAAGTCTCTCGTAGCTCCTGATACCCACGTCACAAGACTCGACCTTAGTGTGGAGTCAGGACTATGTATGTATTACTGTTGGATGTAGGTATTTATTTGTGGGTCTGACTGTCTCAGGACGAGACAGCTTGTAAGAGTTGACAAGCAAACGGTCGATCAAAAATTCATGAGCCGATTCATTCTGCACTGTAGTTAACGAAACACATTGAGCTTGACCCAGTGTACCCACAAACTACTAAACAGCTAGGGTTTTAAAGTAAAGATTGCAAACAGTCGCGAGATGTAGGCTATTTTTTTATTTATTTATTATTTCCACAGTTTCCTTTCAACAGTAGACTCTATTTGGCTTTTTTCTTCGTCGTTTTAATGACAACTCATATTGTACCGAAAGCCTCGAGGTTGAGTACGATTTTCAGATTAATTTGTATTTTTTTAATTCTATTACCTTTTTGCATATTTATTCCATATTTCATAGGCAGATAAAATAATTCAGTCGAAAATTATTAACCCCCGTATTTGGATTTCTGTGATCAAACAAATATTTACGTTACGTTACTCGTATACCAACTGCCAAAAAATATCCAATTACTATTCATTCCACTCCAATTATCGATTCGATGCAACTTTCCGTACATTGACACTGACTGTTAATACACATCGCTGTAATTGCAGTAAACAAAGCGTGAATAAAGCAAACGATCGCACAAACAGGCATTAGTTTAATTAGCAGCGCGGCGGTGCGACAAATCGACGTCTGTTTTTGATGGCGTTATTTCGCTTTCCGGGACCGCCCGTCAGCAATCATGCGCCCGATTGTTGTCAAGGAGTTAGGCAGACATAGGAAATATAAAATCCTTGATTAAATTTGTTTTAGGGCTAGACATAAATAATATCTCCAGGGCGTCATTGCAATTAACGCCAGACCGAATTTGAGTGCTGAATGGCGGAGCACAAAGAGTCATAATGCTGTTTGAACTATTTTGTACTGTTGTTGACGTATATTGTACTCCAAGGATGATGCATAGTCAGAGAATATTGCAATATGTAGCGACGCGTCGCTCAAATACTGTCCAGTTTATCTCGTGCAGCGTATTTAGCCACGTCCGTTGAAAACAAAATATTTTTATTGCCTGCCTCGGTGGCGTAGTTGTACTACGGTACTATTACAGAACTGATGTCTTGGGTTCCAATCCCAGGTCGGGCAAAGTGATATTGGATTTCAGTTCATTATCGGCCCGGAGTCAGATGTGTATGCCCGATATGGCGATAGGTTGGCCAGTCTAACGTTGTGGGACGGAACACACAAGGCGTTTGTGTTCAACACATGTTTATGTATGTATTTTTATTCATGCTCAATATTCAAGATCTAGCAACCTTATGTTAAAAAAAACGAAATACTCGCAAAATTCACATCCACAGTCCACACCCTGCTACGTCAGACTTCGATTTCACAAACACTCTTAACTATAAAGGCACTAAGTCACGCAGTCAAGGGCATAAGCTAGTAAAAATATATTAGATACCATTCCTCAAACATGTCGAGCTCCCTGACACAAACCTAGGGGCGGATCTGGCTCGCAATTAAACCGCACGAATTCGCAGCGATCTGGTGCTCCGTCCAACACACTGACGCACCCACTGCTTGCCGCGCCATCCTGTCATACTCCGTGGTATATAATAAGCCGTTGATAGGAAAATCTTGGATATTTCTTATTAAAAAAAATGGTGTGAACGTCTTCAAGTCGATCCGGTATCAGCCATGTTCTTCTTCTATGAGTTGAATCGCTCACATATAATAGTAGTTATAAAGAGTCAAATACCCTATTGTGAAATGAAATAAGTATTCATTTCGGGTTCATTACTTTGGCAAAGTATTCATTTGATAGCTTCTGATACCCAGGACACAAGACGTGTATCGAAATTAAGCGTAAAATCTATGCATCATCGTGCCCTATGGTGTTGCAGACGTTCATGGGTGGCGATGATCACTCACCATCAGGTGAACCGTACGGTCGTTTGCCTACTATATGTAAGTGGTAGGGCCACACTGTTGTCAGTCATGACTCAGCATGAATGGGCAGGCTCATCCGGGGCGGTACCATTGTCTCACAGGTAATTGACGTGAAGTGACAGCTCAGCTGTCGCGTTTCGTTCGGTGAGTGAGATTGCCGGATGCCCAATACCCATTTCCTCTTCTCATCCTTTTTCCTTCCCGCTCCTGTCCTAGTTGGGCCGGCAACATATAAATGATCCAGCTTTGTGGATGCTCATGGGCGGCAGTGATCACTTACCATCAGGTGACCTGTTTGCTCGTTTGCCGGACTTATGCAATAAAAAAACAATAATATTATATTTATTAACACTTTATACAAATACATTGTATAGGTGGACATAATGCCTGATGCATTATATTGATTTATTAAATTATAAAAATCACAGAAGCAACATAATCGTATAAATATTCAAAGCTTAAAATAAAAACAAGCGCCACGTTCTGCAGAAACGTAAACCATGACATATCGCACAAGAATACAAATATTTTATTTTTACCTATTCCAAGAAATATAAATCATTTAAGGTTAAAAAGTAAACTCGTGCCGCTGTGCCATCACATTAGACACGGTGGATAAGGAAGGGTTGATTTTGAGAATTCCGCCCCCGAATAATGCGAATCGAGAGGGCCTCAGTGATCATAATCTATCATTTTGTGAAACGAGATTCTTTCACACGTCTATTTGTGTTTCTACACATGTCAAAGGGTTTTAAGCCCTTTCTTTATATAGCTAGTGTTTTTGAGGAAATTCTTGGAAGAGATCGGATATTATTATATCATCGTGACAAGGTATATAAAAGTTAGAATTTACAAGCCAACTGAATCTTATTTACTTAAGCTCAGGGATCAATTTCTGTAGACAGGTTTGCTACTGCCACGCACAGTTACAGGTTTTATGTGGACAATAGATTTTTTTTTATGGTGTATGCATAGTATAGGGATGTTTTTATGTAATCATTAGAAACAAGCGATCATTAATAAATAATAAATAAATACACCCAACAGTCAAATACATAGTCCTGACCCCATACTAAGATCGAGTCTTGTGTCGTGGGTATCAGAAACTACGAGAGACTTTTCGGTCTCACAAACACCCAGACCCGAAACAAAACCTGTGTTTCACACAAATATTTGTTTCGATGTGGGGATCGAACCCGTGGCCTCTTGTTTCACAGGCGGCGTCTAACCAACTGCGCCACGGAGGCTGTCATTGTCAATTTTCAATTGTCAATTTTAAACATTAATTTTGCTATTTTTGCCCTAAAATATTACGGAACCCTCGAAACACGAGCCCCGCTAGCACGTGGTCAGTTTTCACGATAACTGCAGCAGAAAGTTTATAACAAATCGACGTAAAAGTATGCAAAACTTCCCCGTGGGACGCATTGCTACATTTTAGCATTTCATTAAAATTTGTTCCGTAATTTAATTTAGTAGTAGTTGTGTCCGGTCTGCAGTATAAGATAAAAATAAAGGAGCTTTTTTCCAGTACATTACAAAGTTGATACATAGTTGGAAAATTTAGCATAAAGCGAGTATTTTGGGAACGAGAGACCGTGGATTTAATAGCCGGGATGAATGTTTGTACATATGATTTCAGACCAAAAAGTTTGTACTTAATGGTTGTAAAGTATTTTCTTGCAATCATGCCAAGACTTGTAACTTAATGAGGAATTAGTACTGCGTATTTATGTAACTTAGATATTAAGTAAAGGTATACCTGTTGGGTGTATTTGTTTGTAATATCTGTATGTCTGTATTCGCCCCTACAAGTCCCTTTGCAGGGCATGGGCCTACAATAGAGATCACGATTGAGAGGGGCCATGTAGTCTACAGGCTTGCCAAGTGCGTGTAAGCAGACTTTACATACCATAGATTTTTTTACAAATCGCCATGGCATGCAGATTTCTTCACGATGTTTTCCTTCACCGTTATAGTGCGTGGTGATTGACTATCAATACACACATGACACAGAAAAGTCAGAGGTGTGCCCTGGGATTTGAACCAGCAACAACCGTGAATATTTAGAACAGCCGCGTCTGGTCCGTTACCAACAGGCCATCACGCACTTATTATATACCTACGGCCTTATTCATAGACAGTTTTAAACCTATTTTAGCTATCGACTGTTTGGTCCCTTTCGAACGACTTTTGAATACATATTGAGCAAAGAAGACATACATTCAATAACTAAAATAGGTTTTAAAATAATCTTTGAATATGGCCGCTAGCCTTAACCAAGTATTGAATTTATAATCAATTACTATATTCGCAAAGCGCTTTTCCTATTGAGAAGTGTACTTACTTCACTCACAGACTATCCCTAAAACTCTCAATACCTAAGTCTAAGCGTAAAAGAAATTGTGACTCTACATCAAACGTCCCGGTCGAAATCTCATCCATCCCAGGGGATTACAAGGGTCGTAGTGCCCTGGCACTTACTAATCCTGATCAATGGTAGGGCTTTTCCTCTATCCCTCTCGTTTGTACCGAATTAGAGGGGGATAACAAACCACTTTCCGTCGAACTTCTCAAACAATGACTTTTGTTGTGGGTCAGAACCTTGCATCTGACCGGTGGACAATGAATATATTTATTGTATTGACAGTCAATCACCACGCACTATAACGGTGAAGGAAAACATCGTGACGAAACCTGTATACCATAGCGATTTGTAAAAATCCCATGGTAGGTAAAGTCCGTCAACTCGCCTAGACCAGCGTGGTGGTCTACACGGCCCAACCCCTCTCATTCGTATTCCCGATTGTAGAGTAGGTCCATGTCCTATAATGTTAAGTAGTACGAGCTAATACAGAAGCTGTAGTTATTAAGGTTTGGCTTGGACATAATAACGCGATACGTTGTTGCTGATCAATCATTTGTTTAACTGTAGTCAATCAAGTGGTGCTTGAATATTATTGTAAATTTATTGACGCGTCAATTATTTCATTATTTATTTTAAAATTAATTGAAAACGACTATATTTTGTCATGACGTGCTGTTTTCTGCACCTTTATAATTCTTTGCGATAACCATTATTATTACAAAGATTTATTGACAATTTCATCCCGCAGTCAAAGAGTACACAAATTTATTTAATTATACATTCACGATAAAACATTGCTTTTTATATTTGACAACATGATTGCATTGCATCTGGTCAATGCTCTCCACATAACCGATTGGGGATAACTTATTATACAAAAAAAACTATTAAAATATAAGTCAGGTTCTACATTCCTAATAACACGAGTAGACCGGTCAAGAAATCAAAATCTACCGTCGTAACAAGCGCTCGGTGTTGCTCCGGGCTAATCCGATGATCTCACGCGCGCTGTACGCAGCACGTCTATCAGTACTGCCTTACTGTGTAGCGGGTTTGAAGCTGTTCCCATGAGAATATTTAGAAAACATCCTTCCAAATGTACACATTAAGCTACTGAAAGTCTGACTGCAAGTTTTTTGTGGCTTTCTTTAGAGTGGGATATTATACCAATGACATTAGAGTATAAAAACAGCATTTTTTTTATTTTATTTAGTGCACCAACAGCGCTACATATATAAGTATATTAATAATTAATATACAGGGTAAATCTAGACTTTTTAGTTGTTTTGTTTCCAGAAATTGTTAGTTGCATTGTTTCTGTAATCACTAAATATACCACCTGGCGTCGTTTTCGGTCGCAGTCTTGATATACCCTGCAAGGACTACTACTTCCAGCACCAATATTGTACCTACGTACAATATATTGTACCTACGTACAATATTGGTGCTGGAAGCTGATATGTGCACCAATTACAGGCAGACGGATCATTTACAAAATACAGAAAATTAAATGAAAAGAAAGAAAACCAATAATCAAATAAATGCTAGTTAAAAGAAACCCACAAACCACACCACTCATAATTTACTAATATTACAGTGTTTGTAAAGAAAGTCTTTAACGGTGAAGGAAAACGTGAGGAAACCTGCATACCATAGCGATTTTAAAGAATTTCTACGGTATGTAAGTCCGCCAACCCGCACTAGGCCAGCGTGGTGGACTATATGGCATAACCACTCTCAATCGATTCTCTCGATTGTAGAGTAGGTCCGTGCCCAGCAGTGGGCTGATAAAAAAAAGAAGGGGGTCACATGCTCAGCGAATAGCGATTATGGGCTATGCAGTAAAAATAAGTGAAAGCTGCTAATGCGATATTCTGTACCAAGAGGTTATCATGATTTTTCGTCTTCCCCCTTCCCTATTCTTTAAAGTCCGGCAAGAATCTTATAAACACTTAAAACTAAGGGCATGCTTACAATAGGCGGCGTTATCGATAGCTGCAATCTTCTCCAAGCAACGTTTAATTAAATCAATATTAGTTATGCTCAATATACCCTCAATGTTCAAACGGCTTCCTCAATGTCTCAATTGATTCGGAAATCAGCAGATTACAATTTCCGATAATTTGCCAATCGCATACATTTTATATCGAATTCTAATGAAGAGCGCTCGAGACTTCGTAATTAATAATGGAGCACCTCCTCAGAGTCCCCTCTTTTTTAATTGCGCACTTAAGCAGCAATGGTTTTTAATTACATTTTAAAAATAGACGGTAAAATAGGAAGAGGGTGCGGTTTTAATGTTAATTAAAAATATATTTTAAGAAGTATTTTCACCAAATAAAAGTTGACAAAAGACATCGCTGGTAGCAGGCTGTCTCCAATAGATTGCTGTGGATATCCTCATGGAAGGGTTGGACCTTAATCACTTATCATATTATGCCAAGCAGTGGGCTTCCAGAGGCTTGAGAAGAAATATATTCTATCCACGATAAACTAATATTTGAACTCACTTCTACCATAGAGAACATCGTATCTAGTAGTTGGGCTTCAATAAGTTCATAATGATATTGTGTTTTTAGAGATATGCAAGCCCCAGTTGTAAAATCTCCTTGCACTTGATGATAGCTTCAAAGTGAAGTGTAGCTCCTACCTATAATCCTGGGTCCTGCCACCTTTGTGTCGAGAAGCATTTCTGTAGGGTGGCATAATTGTGTCGAATGGCATGACGCCGTCGTCTGATGCCATTCAACACTCTGTCTGGAGGGCATTGCGCTTAGGATCAGGCGCAGTGCAGTCACTATGCCGTGCCATAAAAAAAAGTTTTATACACATAACCACATTTGTGACGTAAATACCTACGTCACAAATTTACTTCCACACATTATTTCTAGCAGCAATTATTGGAAACCAATCACAGTATTTGTGATGTCACAGGCAGTCGAAAATAATTGTTCAAAGCGTTAGTTGCCTCGAATGACACTATTAAAATTAATACCACTAAGCTAAATTGAGCGTCCGAAATTTTAATAAAATGCTCTATAAGGACAAATTGAAGTGGTGTATAATTATTTCATTTATTAAAATGTCACGTTCAATGTCGATGGTCGATTGCTTGACTGTATTTGCAGGACGAGAGATGTAACTGAAAGTCATGATACTGATAGTCATGTAGGTTTATTACGTAAACTGTGAAATATAAAAACTATATTATGTTTTTTTTAATATAATATAGTTTCTATATGTCACAGTCTACGTAATAAACCTACATGACTATAAGAGATATCAAAGCGGAGGTGGTAATTGACGATTCAAAGGTCTTGTAAAAGACTACTTGAACATACAGTATTTTAATTTAATTCGATACAGATGGGCATCAGTACAGCGCCATCGCTTAATATATCAACGATAAGGCGCGGCACGGTGGTGCTTATTAACGAGTACACTCTATACAAATCTTATTATTATAAATCTCTGTGATAGCCAAGTATGCGATATGGCTGACGGACGCTAAGCCACTCTATGCCTATAGCATGCCTATAGCTAGTCTTTCCATCTTACAATCTCTCTACTTGTCCTTATTTTCAAGTATGTTACAGATTGAGCTCATGATTTTTCGATGCACTTACACAATGAATGGGAATTATTCTTGCGAGAAACTGTAAGGTGTGGTTTACAATGTTTTCATTTGATCTTTTTTATCGCGATGAATGGCGAGACGAGCATGCCATTCGCCTGGTGGTAAGCGATACGACCGCTCATGGACAGCAGTAAAACCAAACAACACTGTGCATTACAAAGCAATGCTTAGCATTCCACTCCGCTCGCCATCCTGAGACATCAGATGTTGAGTCTCATTATGTCCAGTATTTACTATAATGTCCTTCAAACCGAAACACAACAGTGAATTTATACTGCTGTTTGATGTGAGAAATAACCATTACGGTGGTACTTAGTCAGGCGGTCTCTCACATATGAGAGACCTAACAGCAGTAAATACAAAAAGCACCAATTTAAATCGATTTTTATGCTCATATACTATACCAAACTAAAACAGCAAACAGATACCTGGTCATGACAATGTATTAAGTTTTTTCTATGAATTCTATATGCATACATACATACATAAACCCACGCCTTTTTCCCAGAAGGGGTAGGCGGATGTTCTACCAGGATCACACCCACGGTTTGCCTTGTCTGTTCCATCCCAGAATGTGATAGGGGGCGAATCAATCGCCATATCGGGCACAAATTCCTGACTCCGGGCTGATAATGAATAGAAAAATCCAATATCACTTTGCCCGACCCGGGATTCGAACCCGAGACGTCAGCATTGTAACCGTACCGTAGTACAACTACGCCACCGAGGCAGTCTAATTCAGGCAGAATTATACATATGTATATATGATTAGCTGAAAACATTTCGCGAATACCGCAATTCCATTTTATATGTTAACATCACTAAACAATTCCTTCCTATGATCGATAGCGGCTTTCAATCAATTTTCGCTTCCTTCCATGGCATCCATCTGGAACATCTGAGGTAATTCCAAGGCGATAACGAATAATCGATAACAATCGGAACATCGATTGAGGAAGGGCAACGTGATTCGGCAGATGTTGTTTTCGGAAATATTTTTTATGTAATACTCATACTTTGGAGCAATCGAAAAACACGAGCGTATAATCCTACTTCCTGCTAATATTATAAAGGCGAAAGTTTGTGTGTTTGTTACTTCTTCACGCTCAAAGGGCTGGACCAATTTTGATGAAATTTGGTATGGAGGTAGCTGATACCCCGGATTAACACACAGACTTTATCCTGAAAATGTGGTTTTCCTTTGGGATGTGGAAGGAATTTAAATGTTTTTATTTGTTACTCTTTCAAATTCAAAGGGATGGTTTGGAATAGAAAATAGGGTGGATGAAATAGAACGTAAGAGGACAGGATTACATGCCTTGAGTAATGGAACAGGTTGAAACGGGACATAAAGGGACGTAACGGGACGGAACGAGAAAAGCAGTATGAAGGGCAGCACGCTAGTTGAGTTTTTATATAAAACAGTTAGTACGCTACATAATATGTGTGATGTAGACTGGTCACAAAAACTATCTGCACCCGGGTGAAACTAGGCCCGACCACTAGTAGCTTAATAAAACGTACAAGCTGGTGGCAATATATATGTGTATGCTTGCACACAGACTACCATATATGATGGTGGAAAAATCTATTTATATATAAGGTATGCAGACTGCGACCGAAAACGAAGCCAAGTGGTAGTATTAGTGACTTCAGATACAAAGCAACTAAAAAAAGCGTCAATTTTCTTGTTGTAATTTTTTACTTATTGTCGTATTTGGGTAGTGAATACATAGTTTTCCCAAAATAAAAATGTGCACCTTTTTATTTTTAAAGACACAGCGGTACGCAAGGGTTAAATTATAATTTACCAAAAACTAGGAATTTACCATCCAAACACGATGGTATTTAAATCCATCCCATGGTTGTCTGTAAGACATTGCTGTAGAGCGATAAGACCACCAATTGTACTTTATTATTATTATTATTTCTGTATAAAGTTCTTTGTTAATATTTGTGTACAATAAAGATTTAAATAAAATAAATAAGTATTTTAAAAATGCAAAAAAAACATGTCGCTTTTTTTGAGAACATTTTAACTGCATTGTATCTGTAATCACGAAAACTACCACCTGGCTTCTTTTTCGGTAGCAGTCTTAATATACCCTGCATATACTAAAGTAATCATATGTGATACTGGAAATTATAATTTCAATTAGGGTCAATGACATCGGCACAAAAGTGGGTACCAACCATCTGTCACTTGTGAGTACGGAGGGTAGTTTCATCGTAGTTTGTCTTCTTGTTGGATATGCTTCGTCTACTAGTCAGTTTCGTGTTAGCATTCAGAGGCGTCGGATGTCTCTAGTGCTCCGTCGCGTATTTAAATAAAGTTGGTTTTAAAGAAAAAGTGTAGTGTGAAGTGTTAACGTAGTTCTTGTCGGCCTTGATCGCAATAATTTCTCGAAGGTTTTAGTAAAATGTTTCCTGCAGGCTTTCAAAAGTATTCCGCGTGTGGCGCTCCGCTGCGCCGGATTTCGTTTAATGACGCGGGTGTTGTGGAAAATGAAGTGAACATTATGTGTAGTGTTTTAATAAGCTAATTATCGGTGCCTAAACGTTTTGCTAGAGTTTCGTGTACACATTAAAGTATTTTACTAGAGCTGGCATTATGAACAAAATCTGTGCTCGCTTACTAAGCACGAGGTAAATTTTTTATTACATTTTATTCCCCTTGTAAGCCCAAGTATAGTATTTTAATGTATACGATTTCAATCGACGATTACGATTACGATTCGTCCCGATGAGATTTACGGTTAATTACGCGTGTGTTGTGAAAAAGTGCTAGTGATGTGAAGTGCTTCAATTGCTACGATTCGTCGACGATCTACCTTCAGGAACGTCACGACGTCGGCTTCGCCTATCCAGCTCCGTGCTCCGGTAAGTGGCTTAATACATTTATTATATTGTTTTTCCAGGATTATTGTGCATTGTTGTTTAGCCATCTGTGTTTACAGGTATAATTCAAAAGAAAATTAGGATTAACTTTCGCAAAAGCATAAACGTAGGGACAACTATACAATACTATCTTTGACCGTGATTGAAATGTAGTACAACACGTATTTAAAAAAATAAAGGTTTATAAATAATTATTTTCGCGAAAGTATAGCTGCAAGTACATAATAAAAAAAATACTACTCGTGTTACTAAATACATTACCATGCCATAATTGTATAATTCATGCCAAAACGCTATACCTTAAAACTCAATACCTCAATATAATATCAAGTTATATTCTCGCGTATTGCACTCTGAATAATATTCATTACTCACTGCAATGGCTCCGGGCTAAACCTATTATGTCGGTAATGCTTCAAAGCGCAAAATAATGTTTCAATAGACGGTTCGCCGAGACCCGGCTTAATTACCCCCATATAAGTATCAACAACCAATATTCTCAATTTGCTAATTAATATGTAAGCATTGTGTGTAAGCAAGGTGATTGGATCTATGTTTGCACTTATTTGGCGCATTGTTTACAAATCTCTAATAATTATATACATGTAATTAATATGTATAGGTTAATGCGTTGTTAATAACTTTAACTCTTCCGGGTACAAGCAAATTTATCCAATTCGTGATGCGTCCTGCTAGCCAACAGATGTTCTGGAGGCCGATCAAAGGTGGAATATTCATATGATATAACCTAACCAAATGACAGGCAGATGTGCGTATTATTAGACTTAGCTGACCACCAGATTTTGACGATATAGCGGATTTTGAACCCGCGGCCACCCTGAACATGTTAGCAGTCGCGTCTAGTCCGATTACCAACAGGCCCTCCATCCCAGGGCACACCTCTCGACTTTTCTCTGACCTCTCTGACTTTTCGGAGTCATTTGTGTATTGATAGTAAATCTCCACGCACTATAACGGAAAACATCGTGAGGAAAACTGCATTAGGAAGCGGTTTGTAAAAATAAAATCTATGGTATGTAAACTTCGCCAATCTGCTTTAGGCCAGCGTGGTGGACTATATGGGCTAACCCCTCTCAATCTTGCGATTGTAGAGGAGGCCCGTGCACTGCAGTGAGACGTAGTATATGGATTGATAGAGTAGTCAGTATTGCATATTGTATTGTATTATATCAGCCCATATACGACCCACTGCAGGGCACGGGCCTCCTCTACAATCGAGAGTACGATTGAGAGTGGTTAGCCCATATAGTCCACCACGCTGGCCTGGTGCGGGTTGGCGGACTTTTACATACCATAGAAATTTATACAAATCGCTATGGTATGCAGGTTTCCTCACGATGTTTTCCTTCACCGTTATAGTGCGTGGTGATTGACTATCAATACACTCATGACTCCGAAAAGTCAGAGGTGTGCCCTGGGATTTGTAGGCAGCCGCGTCTAGTCCGTTTACCAACAGGCCACCACGCACTATATAAATAGTACTATATATAATTGCATATATGTATTCATATTATTTCGTCCGTTGATTTATGCTGTAATGATCGGGATGTGAGCTATGACATGATTGTCGTATGCGTGTTGCCTAGTCGGCTAGACCAATGAGCAAATTATATCCTCTATCAAATAGGCCAGTGCAATTGTTTCCACAGGGATAAGATGATCAACACCCGTTTGCCCTAGTATTTATCTAGCTTAATAAACCTCAAACCGACTCAAATAATCAAATACTTAGATAAATATTAAAACTATTTAGGTAAAATTCTTGAAAATACAAGGACTTAAGAATGCCGCCGCTATATAAAGTTTGGATCCTAAACTATTCCGACCGTCAGATGTATGTACATACATGCAAATAATATCCTTCCAACTGCCCTATTTTTCTTAGACTGACGTTTCTGAGGCACCATTAACAAAGCCACGGAAGATCTGGGACAGTTTTGTGACGTCACTAGTTTTATTCAGAAAAATAAGGTTTTAAATGTTTCGAATGGGAGCACTAGACGTGATGTCACGCTCTATTTCGTTGATTGTTGAGAATTTCTGTAAATACCTATGCAGACGGTAATATTAACTGACTAATAAAATTATGTGGTAACGGATTATTAAATATGAGTGATTCGTTCAGACAGCCTCCGTGGCGCAGTTGGTTAGACGCCGGCTGTAAAACGAGAGTCGCGGGTTCGATCCCCACACCGAGCAAATATTTTCGAAGCCTACAAGTATTTGTCTCGGGTCTGGGTGTTTGTGACATCTAAAAGTCTCTCGTAGGGTCTGATACCTACGACACAAGTGTTAATTGATCTTAATGTGGGGTCAGGGCTATGTATGTGACTGTTGGGTGAATTTAATTATTTATTTATTATTATTTTTATCGTACTCAGTATACCTAAACTAAAATATCATAAAAGTCCAATTGAATGTATAACAAATATTTGATCCAATTTATATTCTATTACATTTTGCAAAATCTCAGTACAGTTGTAATTGCGCAGTAAAATGCATCTTCGCGTTTCTATCGTATCTTTCTACGTGAAACTCCGACATTGCTAGATCTTTAATTTTATACGAAAGCGCTAATTAAGTAATCTTTCCTGCCAGTAATAAAAGATGCCTAGAAAGCAAGAACGGAGAGATAAATTGATTTATGTTCTTACTATTCAATTATATTTTGCTGTAAGACAAAATTTAATTACTGTTGGTGCGATCTTTCTAAGAGTTGTTGATTTGAGTTTTATGAGAACAAATGATTGTTACATACGACATAACAAGTTTTGTAAATCTGTAAAGTCCGCCAACCTGCACTGGCCCGCGTGGTGGACTATATGGCCTAACCCCTCTCAATCCTACTCTCGATTGTAGAGGGGGCCTGTGCCCTGCATTGGGACGTATATGGGCAGATACAGATACTGTGATTAGAACTGGATACATCTTATGGACACGTACACTTCACTTTCATAACTTTCATATTAGTTTCATAATGAGCGTCTCCCTCTCCACTCCACTGAGATTAAAAGGACTAATTAAGGGATTAGTACTCACCATACGCGATAATTATTTTCAATCATTAATAGGTAGGTATATATTTATTTTGTACTAGAAGACATTTTTATATATGGCCTAACCACTCTCAAACGTACTCTCGGTTGTAGAGGAGGCCCGGGTCTTGCAGTGGGACGTATATGGGCTGATACAGTCCAGTACAGAAGAGATTTTTATATTTGCTTGTAAAGAGGTTTTATCTGAAAGACTGATATTAATAGAGCTGGTTTCAGTGTTATTACATCTTTATTCTGCTTAGGGGTTATCCCGGCCGGTGCCAGGGGCCGCCTTCAGCGTTATTACATCTTATATTATAATAATTATGTTAGTACCCATACATCAACACTAGAATAATAAATTAACGCCCGTAAACTCAGATTATTTATCATCGCCTGCCAAATAATAACAGCCAACGAACGCTTTCAAACTCCTTTTAAATTTCACCAGAAAAATCGGTACATAAATCGACGTCGTTGGCAATATCGGTTTATTAGAAAATGGCGACTGTTGCACTAACAAGCACTCCACGCAATACCAGGCTCTGTTGAAAAACACAATAGTGTAAAAAAAATTGCAGCTTTCCCATTTTTTTATCATTAGACCAGACCGAGCGTGGATTTCTAGCGATATTCAATTGACAGTTCTGTTGAAATATGGCACATAATAGAACAGTTGGATATGACGTTAATTGTAGATTTGTAACTAATGAGAATTTATGTCCTTTTTATATGCGATGAAGTTACTTTAACACTTAAACAATGTAAAATAAACAGAGTATGCGATCGTCACAATTATGCCAGCTTAGATAAATCTGAGATATGCTTCCAGCACGGTAAATCCAGTTACGGCCTTTACAAAAATCTTCCCATAAAAATGCGCAATAGCGAGTATAAGAAAGTATATGCTTTCTTTCATACATTACAACGAAAGTTTCTCCTTGAAAGCGTCGTATACATTTTAGTCTACTATATAATACAGTATTTCTCATTTTCTAGTATTTAAAATATCTGCCTATCTAATCTATCTCCGATAATTTGAAACGCAACTATTATCTACGCACTATTTTCAATACCCAATCGGCTAAGTGACAGATGTATCTATTTGATTGAAACTCAAACCGATTGCATTGTTTATTTTTTTAAATAAAAATATGTATATTTCACTATTGGAAACGCAAACTGTATTTCCCGTAGGAAATGCATCAATCGCGTTTGTTTGTTTTTTACTATATCCCGCGCGGTTATAAGTTTATTTGAAATTGTCGAATTTTGACGTGTTATGATCATTGTCCGCGGTGATTTTGTAAAGGGTAGATTAGATGCGAAGACCTGTTGTATGCAGGTCGCTTCCATCCGTTCTATGTGACGATCCATGGGGGTGGCCTATGTTCAGCAGTGGACTTGTGGCTGAAGAAAGATAGAGAGAGACTGGAAATTTTATGGCTTAGTGTGATTTTTGTTGTTTTACTAACAAGTTGCTGCACTGCATTTGTTAGTAGAGAAAAGAGAAAAAATTAAATTTCTTTTGCTTCGTGTCGAATGTAATAAAAAATATGGTGTACCATTAAATTAAAAATTAATGGCAACATAAAACCATTGTTGTATTGTATTGTATCAGCCCATATACGTCCCACTGCAGGGCTTAAAAACGTTAAAAATAATTTAACGAAAATGCAAGTATAAGTATGCAATTGCGTTACCTATATAATATGTAATATATGTAACTCTTATAATATGTAACTCTTAATACACATAACTATTCACGCAGTTTAACAACTTTTTATCTGCCTGTGCGAAACAGGATATTTGTAAATAGCCTAAACCCGACACTTAGTAGGATCCCTATTCCGACTTTTCCACCACCGTTCTTTAACACTGCGGTTCTGTACTGCACCAGCCCATATCCGTCCCACTGCAGGGCACGGACCTGCCCTACAACCGAGAGTGCGATTGAGAGGGCTTAGGCCATATGGTATATAGTCCACCATGCTGGCCTACTGCGGGTTAGCCGACTTCACATCACATAGAAATTCTTATAAATCGCTATAAACGCTAAGCTAAGCTTATACAGTATATACATATTGTTCTCTATAAAGGACGAACTCCTGCAACTACTAAGCAAAAAAGTTTAATAGATTCAAAAAGTGAACATTGCATAAAAAGTAGCCAACTGTACTTCGATATTGCGGATAATCTCCTTTACTTACAATATCCGAGACCGATTGCCGATAGATTCTTCTTTTTACTGGAATGCTAATATACCGCCGATATTGGATGCAAATCTGTAATCTATATTATATTTATTGCACGTAGTTGATGTAAAGTAGAGATGTAGGCCTCACAGTGATACTAATTTGAGTTTGTACTTAAATATACATTGTATACTCTGACTTTATAGACTCTGTTAATTGAGAATAAAAATAATATTTAAAACCTTTTACATAATAGTTTTTTACGCGAATATTACACATTGAAATAAAGCGAATTCTTACGGATTTTATCGCGAATTTGATTTAATTTTTTAATTTCCTTAAGTATTGATTACTTTTCAGTTTTCGTGTTCACGAGGCGGACTGAGGTATTAGTGGCCACAAAAACTGTAAAGTGATCGATACTTCGGGAAAATCAAAAAATAAATCAAATTAGCGATATAATCCGTAAGAATTCGTTTTATTTCAACCTTTTGTGTAATTATATCTGTGCTTAGTTAATTCTAACGCCTGGTGTTTTAATTATATTCTAATAACAATGGACACTCTTTATACCAACGAAAGCTAAATAAGCAAATCCGCAAAAAATCTGCCTCAAGCAATAGCAGAATACAATAGCATTTCAACCACTTTTTAAAAATTATTTCCTCTATGCAGACATATACGTCATTAATATAGTCGGACTTGTATGATTTATCAAACTCTGCTAATATGCGAACTGTCGCGAACTAATGATGTCTCTCGTTCGATCTGTCTTGATTCCTAAGAACATCATCATTCAATGTGTCGCAGTCATCAAAATGTTCCCGGGCTTAATGAGACAGCTACAATGACGTATCATTTCCATAACGCTGACGATGTGCGCGACTATCTCTTGGAGCAAACACTGTTGTTCAATATTAATAGTTTGTGATTTTGGTTGTGTAATGTAGCTAAATTTCAAATGTGTTTCATCCATCATCCATCCATCAACCAGAGGAAGTCCATTGCTAAATATAGGCCTCTAAATGTGTTTCCTCCGAGTATTTTAGAATTTGAGTTCTTTAATTATATTAAAACAAAATTGGTTAATAATGGTCGCTAATTGTCCTTATTCAAAACGTTTTTGCCTAATGACAAAAATAAAATACAAATTTGTAATCGTGCCAGGTTCGAAAATAATACAAAATGAAATTATAAATATTGATACATAAATACTTATGAAAATAAAGCTTATTCCAATATACACAAAAAGTTTTACAACACAACATAATTATTCGATAACTTTGCTGATCCAATCAATCCAATCCATCTGCCAAAGAAGTCCACTACTGAGCATAGGCCTCTACCAATGATTTCCACAGTGACCTGTTGGAGGCAGCCTGCATCCAGCGACGTCCCTTGACCTTTAGCAGGTCGTCTGACCACCTAGTGACCACCCACTCGGTCCCACATGGTATTAACTAAATCCATCAACAAGCTTAAAATTACTGATTAAATAAAAACTATATCTGTGACTATATCAGCCCATATACGTCCCACTGCAGAGCACGGGCCGCCTCTACAATCGAGAGTACGATTGAGGGGTTAGGCTATATAGTCTACCACGCTGGCCTTTTTTTAGAAAAATAGAATTTTTCACTAATCGCTAAGGTATGCAGGTTTCCTCACGGCTTTTTCCTTTACCGTTATAGTGCGTGGTGATTGACTATCAATACACGCATGACTCCGAAAAGTCAGAGTTTGCCCTGAAATTTTATCCCGCGACTACCGTGAATATGTAGGCAGCGGCGCCTGGAGGGTTACTCTATGATCCGAAACGTAACTTGAATGTACGGATATTCGACATCTGAAATAAGTTATAACTTTTCCACTTCTAAAAAATTAATACTATTCTATATGATACATATCATTCACTCCGAACTAAGTCTATAGTTAGGACGTACGATAGACGATTCGAGCGTTTTGTGGTTTACCTAGGCACATTCGTACAGTTTTACGTGCGACGTCGAACATTCGAGTTTCGTGTCAGATCATAGAGTAATCCTCCTGATCCGTTACCAACAGGCCACCACGCACTTAATATTATTGATGAAATAAAATATTTAATGTCGAAACTATTAAATATCAAACTACGAGTATATTTTTTGCTCTAATTTGTTGGAAGTTTAAAGTTTTGACACAGCGCTAGTCATTTATTACCTGAAATAAACGAGCTAATGCCCCCTTCATACGTAAGAAACATTCATTACATCCGAGTTATAGAAGTATAATAAATTACGATCAGTAGGGTAATTCACGTAATTAAATAAGTTCAGTTGCAGTTAAGTTTCGGTCAAAACAGACCTTTTCGTATTCTCGTAATTTTGACAACCGCTGTCAGATACGCTCGCTTCAAGTCCGCGTCACGCGAGCGGTTTAGCGTATTCTACTGCTGCGTGTTTTATGCGCGTGATTCAGATCGCAACTTGATCGGTATTCACGTGTAAGCGTCTTGCATACGACTGACGTATAGTTGACGCGCAGCACCCGCGCAGTTCACGCGCAGCTAAACAATTACAAGAATACCAATTTGCACTAAGACGTAAACTTAATTGCAACTGCACCGCAACTTGATCGGCGCGTCAAAAAATTACGTGAATAACCCTACAGATTGTTAGATTTGCGTTCTGATTAGTTACAGTGATTGATAAGTTTCGTATTTAGTATTTGGTTTATTTTTAATTCTTTCGTTTTATTTTATTTCTAATTTACACTTGCGTATTTTATAATAGTTAAATTGCTATTTTCAAATTTTAGATTTTAGTTTTGTGTATGAATTATTATTGTAAAATTGTTTTGATTAATCTCATGTAAACGCTTTGGCATATGCTGTATTACTATAGCCTTTACTCGTATAAGTGGGTACTGATTATCATGACTAAGTGAATATTGAATTATTATCCAATATTTATTTATAAACCATTTACATTGTAAACATTTACTCGGAGCACATTCTCTTAAAATCTATAGCTAGACGGTTTACCACTCTCATGATTTGTTTACGCCATTGTTAAAACGTCAATTAAATCCGAAGATATTGGATTTTGATGATGATGATATTAGATTTTTCAATTAATATTATCAGTCTGGACTCAGGAATTTGTGCCCGATATGGCAATAGTCTCACTCCCTATCACATCATGGGATGGTACACACAAGACGAACTGTCGATATCCTGATAACACCTCTGCCTATCCCTCCTGGGAAAAAATTGAGTTTATGTATATATGTAATATGTATGTACAAGGTCTGGTGTTTACAATTATCACCTTTAAACTGTTAAATTGTAACAGTCACTAAGCGGATGACTAATACCTTAGTCCGCTCCGTTACCACGAAAACCCACGAAAACTGTAAAGTGATCGAAAGGTCGGGGAGGTAAAAAATGTAAAATTAAGTCAAATTCGCGATAAAATCAGTAAGAATTCGTTTTATTTCAATGTGCAACATTCGCGTAAATCTAAGTAACCATTAATTATCACCTGCATTAACAAACCCTTGCAATAAACCGACAAACATCACTGAAACAAAATCTTCTAAAAGCACATTTCAATTTACACGCGACAAAAATACGCAGATGCTCCATGGACGTGCTTACTTCGCATCTGATTTTTTTTAGAATAGTACGGTATCGGAATTTCGAATCCGCGGCGAATGCAACGTAGACTCTCATTGTGTGAAACTGTGGGGATTTTCGCTCGTGGAGGTGAATAAACACGACTTTTAGAGTAATTTTATTGTAGATGCGATTTTTAGTAATGTATTTTCACGTAGATTGCATGTTCGGTAATGGGAACTCATAACATCTACTGATGTTTTAGTACAATGTGTTAAAGAAGGGACGCAAGCGATAGATTCGTTCACCCAATGACCAATAAAGATCAATGAAAAGCAAGCATTGAAGGTGGCTTAGCAGAATATTATAAGCAATACAGTAGACTAAGGCTTTTACATAGCATTTTTTTAATTACCATAAATACATACATAGTCTCGCCTTTTTCCCAGAAGGAGTAGGCAGAGGTGCTACCAAAACGCCTACGTTTAGCCTTTATTGTTCAGTCCTACGATGTGAAAGAAGGGGAAACCTAGTCATATCGGGCAAAAATTCCTGACTCCAGGCTGATAATAAAATCCAATACCAATTTGCTTGACCCGGGATTTGAACCCGAGACGTCAGCTTTTTAAAAGTACTATAGTAAAACTACACCATCGAGTCAGTCAAATACCAATCGCGATATACATATACATTTTTAAGCCGATTGCATTACAAAATTCTTCTAGACTGGGCTAAGAAACGATTATCAAGAGCACTAACTAAACGTCCCAGATAATATTCTGAAATGCGATTAATTTAAAAGAACTGTACTCGGGCCAATAAGACCGGGCGGGATTAGAACCGGCGCTCGGTAAGCGGATTGGCTCGGCAGATGGCTCACTATCTGTTCGTACCACTTTGATACTCTAATAGAATTCAGTTGAGGGCATGCTGTTATTGGGATTAAAAGCTTTAGTGTTTGTAGTATAATTAAGAAATATATGTAGATCTTGTGATTTGACTTTATACGTTATTGCCAAATAACGCATTCGCACGCCAAAAGATCGGTTACAATCTCTACATAATATAAATGTACATTACCAAGCAGGTAAACCTACGAGAAAAGGCTAGTAACCATTATACCGTATTTGTCACTGTCGTCTTAACAATAGTACAAATGAAACAAAACAAATGAATGTTTGTGCTACCACAAATTTGGACTGAAACATGGTCATTAGCATAAAGTTTATTGCCGGTACAGAAATACAATATAATGGCTTTTAATGCAAGCGGAAATCGGTTGGGAGGATTAGTGAAATGCCCCTTATCGATGTTGATTTATCGACATGGAATATGGCTTATAAAATACAATTTCCACAATTATACATGTAGGCAGTAGCTTTAGTGTACTGTGCTGTAACAGCCCAGATAGTCTCCTCTACAATCGAGAGTACGATTTAGAGGGGTTAGGCCATATAGTATATAGTCCACGCTCGCCTATAGCGGGTTGGCAGACTGTACATGCCATAAATATTCTTGCAAATCACTATGGTATTCAGGTTTCCTCACGATGTTTTCCTTCACCTTTATACTGCGTGGTGACTGACTATCAATACACACATGACTCCGAAAAGTCAGAGGTGTGCCCTAGGATTTGAACCCGCGGTTACCGTGGTTACCGCATATTGGCAGTCGCGTCTGGTCCGTTTACCAACAGGCCACCTCGCACTACTAACTTTAGTATTTTATTTTAATATCTTTTTTATATGTAAGATATTTAAAATGAAACAAAGTGAATAAAATGCACTTGGTAGTAGTAGCAGGTATGTGCTTCGTAAAAGGCCTGTTATGAATACTTTATCACCATCAAATTATTTGGCAACGGCACTCTACAAAGAAAACGCAATGACTTTGATTCACGGAATGTAACAAAAATGCCTTTAATTCTCAAAAAGAAAAGGTTCTCATGTTTATTTTCCATGTATATTTACTACAAGAATAGTAATTTAGTTTCAAAAACTATACATATATGAGATAACTGTGTAGCAGTCATTTCTAAACACTGCGTTTATACAATTAAAGCAAACGAATGTCCAGATCGATACGTTTGTTAGAGAAAGGTTAGTAAATTTTAGAGTAATGAGCATTCTAACGTCGAAAGTTTTAAGCCGCCTGATGTGGCTCTTGGCTTTGGTCCCGGATCGATACCTATTAAAGTTTAGATAAACCCTATTATTAGATAGATTTAGATATTGACATTTGTGGTACTAAACCCAGTATTTTTGGTGGAATATTCCCGCTCGCCTCGAAAACGACAATAAGGTATATAACATAATATAGACAGATACCACGGAAGCATGGCGTGTTTCGGATGCAATGTAATTATGTTAAATAAATAAATAAATTATGTGTATTCGGTGACGAGTAAGCCATGTCAACACATCCATGATCCAAGCGTTGGATGTTCATGGGCGGCAGTGATCACTTACCATCAGGTGACCTGCTTGCTCGGTTGCCGGAACTATGCACTAAAAAATGTGTCGATCATTGGTAAATATGTACATAGATGTATTTCATACTGCTCCTAATAATATATGCAAGTTATCACTTTGTCGTGTCAGTATATAATATATATTAATCTGCCACGTCTACTATTCGGAGATGATGGGATGAAGATCGAGCCCAGTGGCGTGCCATAAGAGAGGTCTATGTCCAGCAGTGGATGTAAAAGGGCAGATGAATGTTTATTAGCAAGGTAGACTGGGCACATGCATGTCATATATAGTTTAAAAGGAAATATTATGCGCCATTACCGCAGAACAAGACTTGAATCTAAATGCGAAACAATTCGTCATAATATGAGTTTAAGGTTAATAAAAATACGTCATGAAAGACTTAAAATATGGATACTGGTGTAAATGTCACCAGGTGAATTTACGCCTCGTTTGCTGAAAATATTCGGTTGACAGTAATGAAGTGACATTCAAGGAAAGGAATTATTTATTTCTCAAAGGTCGGTAACGCCTTCAGAATTATTCTTAATTCGTAGGTGTTAGTGGGAGGCGGTGATCACTTGCTTATATAAACTGTTTAAACCCCAGACCTTTCGAATTACGTGTGTATGTATGGTAAATAATTACTTGAACGGGTAAAGAAAATACCTTGAGGATTTCTGTATATATTCGAGTTTACTACACGACTGTTCAACCTCCTAAGGTCTTTGATGTCCACCAACGTGTATAGGGCTAGTTCGTCATAAATTAACTCCTAACCTCTTTTAATCTGTCAGAATATCCATGTTTAGCACTGATACTTGTACGGATTGATATAGATAAATAGGTCACAAAGAAGTTAGGGATATACTCGTAAATATACAGTATGACAAAAGTCCTGTCCGATCCACGACGCGCTGTTGGATCTTAATTGTTGTATTATTGTGTATGTAAAGGATAACGTAACTATCGTAAGTTATAATACACATTTTGGTATCAATATTACCATAAAATCTAGCAGTTTTATATTCTGATAGCAACACATATTCTGACCAATCTGAAACGTCGCTTCGCACGTTGCTTTACGAACGCGCTTTTTACCAGTGTAATGTGAGTTTCCATTATTCTTTTATTAAGGATATTTTTTATCATACTATCTGAAACGAATCTTTTAATTACAACACATTAATGACACCTTTATCGATCGAACAGTTTTTTTGTCACGCTGTATATGTGTAAGTATATCGATATGTAGCTCAACACACTAACCAGGGTGGTGGAATTTAAATCGAAAGCAAACATGAACGGGAGTCGTTGATCAAAGTTGATCGTTGTTTGAACAACATTATTGATTCCCGACGTAGGAACACTTAACTCCATGAGTTCAGCACACGATTGGCAGCTAACCGTTGCTTTGTTAATTGCATCGGGTTTTCCACATTACATATTATATTTTGGACAGATTAATTTTTTTGGACACTTGTGTTCTTGCCAGTATCAGAACGGTGTATTAAGACAATACAAGAAAAGGGAAGTACATACATGCTTATAAACTTCTTTTTCCCAGAAGAGGTAGGCAGAGGTGTAAGCAGGACATCCACGTTTCGTCTCGCATTTTCCGTCCCAAGATATGACGGGGGCGAGCCTATCGCCATATTATCGCCTGATAATGAAAGGGAAAACTCAATAGCACTGTGCCCGATCCGGGATTCGAACCCGAGAACACAGCTTTGCAATCATACCGTAGTACAACTGCGCCACCGAGGCAGCCAGGCAGGCATGCAGGCAAAAGAAAAATAATATTATTTTTAGAAGCGTATTTATTATTTTTGAAATCTCAATCTATGGACTGTAAACCATAAGTTTCTATCCGATGCCCAAGTTAAGCAATTCACTTTATTGCATATTTTCGGTTTGAAAAATTACACACGAAAATAAGTTCAAGAAACTATAGAAGACACTGGCGGTACATTTGTTTACTTATTAGGGGTATACGTAAGCTTATGTTTAGGCATGTACTAATTTTATGTATGTATCTAAAAAAACAATTACCGTGCGTGTAAAATTGAATATTTCATTATTAATGTTTTAATTTGTGACCGTAATGGCGATATGCCTGCCCCCTGTCACAATGCGCCACAAAACCCACAAGGCGAGACTTGGTTGTTTATTTAGCATGCCTGCTTACCCCTTCTGGGAAAAGGCGTGATATGTATGTACATAATATGTACTAGTTGAGCCTGCTTCTGCTATTGTTTGATAAGTGAACACTTACGAGTATAAACCAGTACAATAGCTATTAATAAATCCACCATCGAGGAGCCTTAATAGACGTAAACAAATTGAGCCCTTGTAACTTATCCTTTACCTGTCAAACCTTTAAACCCGATAACTATTTAATGACAGGGGATCAACACCTAAACAATTAGTATAGACTTTACCAGCCAATACAATAACACTCGTCTTGGAGACTAGGTCCAAAAAAAATATCGATTCAGTTAGATACATTTACATTGTCGGCTGGTAAGACTCACTTATTTTATTCCAACAGCTGCGTTATTGCTTTCTTTATCAGTAAAAAAGACAACATATCTAATAAATCGATCGGCTACCAACTTCAAAGACACATTTAAAACGTCCTCTATTGTTCACCCTGTATTACGTCAGCATTTAAAAACAATCGTACTATCGATTGTACAAGAGGCCCGTGTCTTGCAGTGGGACGTATATGGGCTGATACTGAAACAGTCGCAGTTTAAAAACATTTGCAATCTCATCCAAGATTTTAAACAATCCAGAATGCTCTGTATGAGTTCGTTCGGTCGATTCTGTTCACGATGCGGCGTCGCACCACGTGTGCTCAATCGATATTCACTCGAACATACATAATTGTCAGCCGTGCCTGTTGTATGACAGGATATACAGCATACTAGAAACAGTGGTGCAACTTGTAAAACGGATAGAATGCTGAAAGTCGATTTACTGTGTATTTTAAGGACGGAATTGGGACTGATTGGGGATAGGTGATATTGGCATAACTATTGATTTTGTTTTAATAGACATGGACAAACGTTGTCCCTATAAAGCGAGTTTTTTTTATATATATTCAAGTACAATAGTAACACTAGTCTTGTGACAGTAATGCTTCAATACTTTGCATGAATAAAGCAGCAGTCTAACATGAAAGTAGTTTATTTAACTAAAAAAATCTGCTTTAGTAGCGAACCGATCTGAAATGCAGAAAAAATTGTTGCGTATGCAGATTTACTGCTACAACAATATAAATTCTCTACTTATAAAACATATAAATATAAAACATAAAAATACATAAAAGTTATTCTAAGTGCAATAATTAACGTTAGAAAATGATCATAAATGACTTAAAAATTACTCCTTATGCAGCAAAATATGCGAATCGTACCGTATCATAGATTTACAAAAAAGCACTCTTAATTAGTCGTACATTATCCCTTTTGTTACTGCCTTCGCATGCCCTACGCACAGGTCTCTTGGCCCTTTCAGATCTCATTAATCAATTAGCTGTGAAGGGTCACCCTGACACGGCGGATTGACGCGACCACAGAACGCGTGTTAGTCATCGAGGTCGAAACTATTGGCATGCGACCATGAGGGGAGTGGGAAGTTCAAGGTGCAAGACAATAGGAAATTTTTGATTAAATTCTTGGTAAAGCTTTGGGAAATAAATAGAATTTTCGAGAAAGTAACAAACTGTATTGGGTGTTAGTCAGAAATTAGAGAATTTTAATAAGAAAATAACGAAACATTTGGTTCCAAAATGTTCATAACTTCGGAGCCTCAGCTGCTTCTAACAGTGCGGTTTTGTCAACTTATATAAGCCTATTTGTTAGGTTTTTAGGTGTAAGCCTATTAGGTTAGCCATGTATTAACTGCATGCGTTTACGAATCTCATATTGTTTCAGCATGGTAACATTAAGCAAGTCCCTGGTACAAAAGAGAGCTTAACAAAAATAAATGTCTTGGTGAAACTTATGCAGCTCAGCGTACAACGACACGGTAACCTTAAATCTCCAAAGTAAACTTGTTACCAAGATAACTCATAAACATTATAACTCTTCAAAGTTTGATGAGCACAGAAGCCCCGCCACTATGACACTTAAGCATAGCATAGGAACTTTCTCTATTGTCTTAGCGACGTCAATAATGTACTGGGGCAAAGTGTGAGCGATTCGCTACATTTTTGGAGTATTTTTCTTTGTAAAAAGATTTACCAGTAACTTAGTTTATTTTACGGCCCAAATGACGTCAGAACAGCTACTTTTTAAGACTAAAAGTAGTAAGACTGACATGCAGATACTGATCGATATGAATTATTGTTGCTTCGTAACCTATCTAATAGGCCATGGGAGCGACATTAAAAATACAACGAATATTTTATTTACATAAATAGTAAGATTAAATAAAATTAATTTTTTTTTAATTATTTAAATTTTTCACCTATTCCGATCCACTGAGGTTTGATCCAATAATTTTATTCTAATTCGCACAAATCTTTCACCTTGCATCCCGATCTTAGGTAGTGTGAAGTTTCGTGAAGTTGACCGCATTGTATCCTTATACATAATGTATTCATGAGCACATTATATAGTGGAAGTGGGCAAGTTGTACGCTCATCCCGGATGGAAGCCGTGACGCCACCTGATACCTCCAACGTTTGCTCAAATATCTTGGAAGCCATTTAAAATACAGTTTGGGTACGTCAGTTTCATGTAGTTTCAAGACGCTGCGAAAGCTATTTTCAGTAACATTCTCGCGTATTTTCAAAAGGATATTTTTGAACGGTCTTGTAAATTAGAGGAATAGAAGGTGGCTGAAAATCATATCGCTTAATCTTGAGTTAATTAAAATATAAAGGTTGATACAACACGATAAGTGTATGTTAGTTACGCTGGATCAATTTTATTGAAATGTGTACAGCTTATGAATTACATTTATTTCAGAGTTTGTGAAAGAGGACTTAATGAATCAAGCTTGTTATTTCAATGGAATCTTAAGTAACAAAGAAATAAAACCATTTTGGTACATTCTGTAGGTATCTTTTTTTTGACAAAAAAAACGTCTTTTCTTATAAAAAAAATACAGGAAAAAGTAATAAAAAAGTATTAAGTAGCAAATGTTTCAACACTCTGCATTTACATGCATAGAAATATCATCTGTTATAATATTAACAATTACAAAACGCCGATCTTCGAGGAGCTACTAAGTGAATCCTTATTCCTTTAATATACAGACGAGGCCAAATCTGGGACCAAACTGGCCGCACTAACCGTTGGCCGCAGTTCCTGGCCTCATTTCCGGCGGAAAGGAAAACCGCGCCGTTTTCCCGTAGGGGATTTCTTGGAATATCATTGCTAACGCCTTTTCCCTGATGGGTTATTAAATTATTTGCGCCTTTTTGTGTGCGTTATTCTGTTAAAGTGATGCTTTGTTTTTTGGGATTGAAAATGCGGTGTACAACATTTTTTAAGCTTTTACTTTGTTCATAAGCATTTCAGATCATTGTGGATGTAAAATGTTTGAAATACAATTGACGTGAAACTTGGCGAATTGAATTGAATTTCAAAATATATATTTGATCCGTGCCATTTTTATTAATAATCATTTAAGCATCAACTTTTGACCGTCTTTTGATTATAGGCCCAAAAGATTTGACCTGTGTCCTATAAAGATCTTCTAAAGACTGCTTACCACTTGTCAGTTTGTCTTGGTCTCTAGAGAATTTTCAGCTACATCAAACTCAATTATTAAGTGCGATGAGACTTATTAGATGCCTAATATGTCATGTTTGATCAAATAAAACTATTTTTACGGATATTATCGCGAATTCTCTTACTTAAAAAAATGTAAAAATTAAATCAAATTCGCGATAAAATCCGTAATAATTTGTTTTATGTAATTCGTAAAATTCGCGTCAATCTAAGAAACCATTATGTTTGCTGAAGTTTCATAACAAGATTCTTGGAAATTTCTTTAGAAAAATCAAAATGAACATTACTTTTTTCTTTGAATCTTTGTCCCCTTGCGTCAATAAGGCAGTAGACAGATAATTATCTGGCTGTCCCAACAGGTGACACGTACGTGCCTTCAGAATGTTGCGATTGTCGAATATTCTGGAAAACTACGTGAGGGGATTCCAGAAGTTACGTTTTGGGCGAGATACTATTTCACGGTGTGACAACCTGCTCGGGGAAGCAAAAATACGAACAGATTGCGTGTAATCGAGAATTTTTCCATGTGTATAAAGATTGTTGGAAATGGTTGAATCCCTATAAACAATATCCATAAAACATGATAAATGGGTTTCAAAATTTTAATGACGCGTTACTTCATTGAACTATACTGTCGAACTATCTTCGAGACTGAAGATATATTATCCATGATAAATGACTTTCGAAATTGTAATGACACGTTATTGTAATATAGTTTACGTTCCTTTGTATTCTGTATCAAAAACTTTTCGGATGCAATTTTTACGACAATTTTTCTTATGATATTTTCCTTTACTAATACTGCACTTTTTATTTAACTACAAACATATTCTCCCTTTAAGTCTCTTAGTTTTTGATACCCACGACACAAAGCTTGATTGATCTTAATGCGGAGTCAGGGCTTTGTAATGACTGTTGGATGTATTTATTTATTTAGTTCTTAATTTGAATATTCAAGAGCATTTTCTTGACTCATACTAACATGCCTATGACTTGACCTATTACAACTGTTTGTCTATTAATACTTCTTACAAACATAAAAAAAATAATTCCATAATTAATACATCCATATAACACGGGTTCACAGCTCCTACTCGAATCGCTAATGTTCAAATTATGCAAATTCATATCCCTCGGCTCAAGTAACCATAACCATAAATATTCATGGGTGACCCGCGGTATAATTATAGCAACTAGACGGACGTCTCAGACCTCATTCATGGAAGGGATAAGCTTTATGGAAGAATCTTGGGCAGGTATTTGTCGTCTAAATCGATTTGGACATGATTTTTAATAGACATAATAATACAGAATATATCAAGACTGCCACCAAAAACGAAGCCAGGTGGTAGTTTTAGTGACTTTAGACACAATACAACTAAAATGTTTTAAAAAAAAGCGACTTTTTTTTTGTAAATGCGTTGCGTTGTAATTTATGGAGTTTTTTGGTTTTGTTACTGTCCATGAACGGTCCTATCGCTTACCATCAGGCTAATGGCATGCTCGTCTCGTCATTCAATGAAATAGAAATAAAATGCACATTTAAAAAAAACCTAGATTTTGCATACGGGCATGACTTAGTGCAACCTAAATATAGTATCCACTTGTCAAAGATACCTTTATCTCTTGGATAATATAATCATGTCAGATCTGCACAAAACAGTTAATACAGAGTTTTTATCATAAGCCCAACAAACTTACATGAGTGGCTATGTGATGGGCCCTTCAAAATTGTCATAAACAAATATCAAAACTAATTTCTATGGCCGTGTTGATGTCACTGATATTCAAAATATTTTCATCATTTCCGAGCCCGTCATACTAGTTTCTTAGTCAACCTTTCTTTCACGGATGTCATCAATATCGGAGTTATCTTAGCATCTTAGAAAAAAGCTATTTCCTTCAACCATCGGCGGGGAAATTGTAAGAAATTGTAAGCAAAGGAAATAATCCGCGGACCTATTGCTACTTTTTATGCTGAATAGCTATGTATTTGAGTAGGGATAAGCCTGAGCCTTGTCCGTGAGTATGATTCCAAGATATACATCTAAGTTTTTTAAATCATACGTTATTGTATCTTAATTTACAGCTTATTAAACATCGTGAGAAAACTTGCATATTTGAGAAGTTTTTGTACATAAAATTCACAGATGTTTGAAGAATAGCTAGCGAATTATACGATAAGCTTAGTGTGTCGCATCTAATTTACAAAATGTTTAAAGCCTCTTGAGCAACTAATAAGATAATTTCAAGCCTTAAACATCCGCAACATTAATAACCATCGTATAACACCATCTTACGAAAATAAGACATATGCCATCTAAAAAAAACCTCCAAGAATAGTTATGCAGTCTTCAAAATATAGTACCTTCCCCATATAAGTGTGGTATAAAGATATGCAAAGAAACTATGAAAGTACTTTTGCAAGGTCTTTACATAATACTTTCTAAGCTAGATGCGTGAGTGTCTGAAGGTTAGAGCAATTATGCCGGCTTGTCTAATTGCTTCCTCGGCTTTTGCTGAAAGACGCAGTCGTAGGAAGGAACATACGAGGTAGGATGCTTACAATTTTACATGGGGTTCTTATGACTAGCGTGAACTGAAGTACACTTTAATATTCTCAGTGGTCCAAGTGCTGATTGTTAGTGGTTATTATTAGATATACGTTTATATGGCCTTTGTGCATATTTCGTTCGGATTTGAAGAGGAAATAAATGCAAAATTTAAATAATTTTATTACGAGTATATTTGACCCGTTTAACGGTCGCGCCACAATCAAGCTATTAATTTAATCTTCTGTGTCTGATAAAAAAACGGCAATTTTCTGAGTAGAATATCTTCAAAAGTGGTTCACGGTCAAAAAAAACTTCACTTTCATAACTTTGACTCCATTGTGTTTAACCGAGGGTCTAGTTTGGTGGTTTATGTTGAAAATTTTAACGATATCCAAAAGGAGACAGATGTATTGTAATGTTTTCTATAACCTATAGAAAACATGCATCCTGTAATAAATCCTTTACCTTAAAAGAATTCCTGCAATAATTACCTCACCAATCGACTTAACAAAAAACAATTGTATCCGTCTTTACAAAACAAAATAAAGCTCGGCCTATCACAATACGATTTATTCTCGCTTCCCCTGAAATAAATCAGCGATAAAAATAATTAAATAAGGGATAAAATAAAGTCATGCAAATGGGCCGAGAAAAGCAATTAGGGAGACATCGAGAGAGGATCCCAATTGTTCAGAGCATATATTTATAGTATCTTAATGGACTCATTTAGTAGACGTTAGTCTGTATTCTGTGGTTTATTAATTTAATTTTAGATAGTTCGTGTTAGAAATACACGAATAGCTTGAAGTAATGGTTGATTTTTATCGAGTTCTGTGACTGTCCATTTTGATTGAATTAATTTTTAAATAAGTAGGTAATTATTAATGATCATTGATAATCTTACAGCCTCCGTAGCGTAGTTGGTTGGACGCCGGCTTTGAAACGAGAGACCGCGGGTTCGAGTCCCGCATCGAAACAAATGTTTGTGTGAACCACAAGTATTTGTTTCGAGTCTGGGTGTGAGACCGAAAAGTCTCTCGTAGCTCCTGATACCCAAGACACAAGACTAGATCTTAGTGTGGGGTCAGGACTATGTATGTGACTGTAGGGTGTATTTATTATTAATTTATTAATATTTATTTTGGTTAATGAATTACGGGATTAACGATAAGGTATTTTTGTGCAATTACAACGGGATTGTAAAGAAATCTATCAAACGATGGAAACATGTAACTGGAAGGAGATCACATTGAACTTCCATGTAACATAATCCTACCACATCCGGATTAATTAAGATTGTCCAGATAGTATGTTTCGAAAAGTCCTCAATTGATTCGCTCGCTTTTTCGATATCTCTATAAAAAATAACTCAAAATAGGCAACAGCGTATATAAATCGAAAAACCTTCCTTCAGCGCAACTTCCAAGGTACCAACTTTATATTCCACCCTAACTACGCCAAGTTAAAATTCAAAGACTTATAACGCTGATACAGAGATAAGTCGAAGTTGTGAACTTTGCGAAATTCCTTCGACAACATTTTCGTACTTTGATAAGAGCGAGTTAGTGTTCCACTTTAATCACGTGAAACTAGACAAGTACTATCTTTGTTCTGGAATGGAGCTAGTACCAAGTTATTTATTGACGGGAAATTGATGAACATTCAACGGTGTTAGCATACTAGCGTGTTATTCCAATATTCGCTAGTTGTTTCGCGCTGCTTATGGGTGGCTTAATTTCGTAATACATAATCGATTTGTTAGTGGTAGGATGTTGGTATCCGGCCGTATACCAATTCCATGATGGGCAGAACCATGTTATAGTGACTCACGCAGTTTCGTTTTGTAAAAAAGATATAATAACCATATTTCGTTAGTTTGGTCAATTATTTCGATTACAAATTGCTTATCAAGAGGAGCTTTACAGTTAGTTTTCGTTCCCATAATACCTAGAATCGAAAGATGTTTCATGATCTAAACATTCGCCTTGCGTGTTGGACTCATAGCCTAGACTAATTTACATATTCATGAATGCTGAATGCGCCATCAGTGTTCCTACCACGGTTTGGGGCAATTATCTCCCTTAGACACAACCAAAGGCTCCTAACTATTTAATAAAATGGAATGGTGTTAATACTATATAATGAAAGTAGAATAAAAGTATAAAAGATTTAGGTACTATCCCATTTGTTAGGACATTACCTCCACTCGCAATAGGAACTAAAAACCTAGGCCGACGCTGCAGCAATTTAATCAGCCATCATCCGACACTCAATCACAAAAACGGCGTGATGTTAAAACTCATTTTCCTTAAGAGTTCATCTCGAAATAACGATCTTTATTCCAATGAGATGCCTTCTAATTAGTAGGTATCACCGGGCCGCAGATAAAAACTCAAAGGCGGTTGGAAAAAATATTTTTAATCTCCATCCCGAACTTTACGCTCATTAACCCAGCGTAGGAAATGATTTTGGTAACGAGGGTGTTTTTTTCCTATAGGAAATGAAGGTTTCGAGATAAAAATTGGGACGGTTGCTTTGGATTTTACGGTATTGAATGAGTACTTAGAGTAAAATGGGGAATGGAATGGACAATTCTATTCAGTGTTGAATTTGAAATAATTCTAAGCTGTACAGGAAGATAATATTGTTTATACGTGCAAGCCAAAACGTCTTCAAGTTGATGAAAAAAAACTGTAACATTTGTTTTCAAAAAGACAAATATTTTCAATCCAAATTATAATTCAATAATACTATTTAATTTAGCAATACTGAATTGGTTGAAAAATGGGGCTTTTTGATCTTTAGTTTATTCTTTGATAGATGTCTTTGCCGACGATAGTTGTTCTTTTTTTTGTATAGCAATGAATGACGACACAAGCATGCCATTAGTCTGATTGTAAGCGATACGACCGTTCATGGACAGTAGCAAAACCAACAACACCTTGAAATACAAAGCAGTGCTTGCTATTCCACTGCGCTCGCCATCCTGAGACATAAAGTGTTAAGTCTCATTATGTCCAGTACGCTGTTGTTATTTCTAGTGTCCGACCGAAACTAGCTTTTCAGCCGAAACCGAAACCGCAATTTATTTAATATTACGATTATTTACTAAAAAACACTATTTTTTTAAGTTTCGGTCGGACACTACTAAAATTATTCAAAACTTACGAGTATTTACTAAAATTAACTGTTTTTTTACATTTAATAAACAAATTTATTAAATAAATGTGAAAAAAAACAATAAATTTTAGTACATAATCGTAATATTGAATAAATTTCAGTTTCGGTTTCGGCTGACAAACTAGTTTCGGTCGGACACTAGTTATTTCATTATAGATGATGGTTTTACCATATAGATTGGTACTGAAGTTTAATCATGACAAAAAATATGTTAAAATAATTCGTTGGAAATTGAGTAAACAAGCTATAAAATTGCTAAAAGAAAAGTGTGTACGAAATTTATGTGAAACGATTTTTTGTAATAACTTTTTCGAAAGTAAATGGTTTTATAAGTAAATATTCAAGACACGTTATTATGTGAAGTCTTTAATCGCTCACGTTTATTTTCGATCTATAAATGTGATATATCAGCGTCAGGATATTATTATTGTGACGCGTCGGAAATTAATATGTTTGTAAACATACGGTGCAATAAAACTGAAATTCACGCTTTAATGTGTCATTTAACGACTCCTAAAAATTAAGACACGTTTTAGTGCTAGTGACCGATAGTTACCGACATAATACAAGAAAATAAATGATCCAAGAACTTCTATTATATTAAAATTTATAAATATGTAAAAAAATATCTGTCGAATCCATTAAAATATTCAACATAATTTAGTTTAATTTTTTTTTTCCACTCGGTTCGAAAAACAGACTTCACCAACCTACAATAGGCAGCTTTGGTGGATTATACTCAATATAGTTAAAATTAAATTGTATAATCTGGGAATTACCAAATTAATACTGTTTGAGAACAGCGTATAATAACATTTCGCCCTCAAGATACTACCCCTTCCGCAATTTATAAAAAGGTTTACTCTTTCACCGTCAATTTACTTTCTAATAGACATATCAGTTTTAAAAAGAAAGAGCTCAAGACCAAAAAACGACAGCGTTTTTCCCGCAATATCCAACCGTATATTTCCATAAAAAGAAACGTGTTAAATCACATTACCTAGTCATCTTCGCTGATATGAATTTTTCTTATAACGAATTTCATTTCACGCTTCTCTTGCTGAGTCAACACAGGCTTGTAAATCCATTTTGTTCGTCAGTGTAATGTGGGCCTACGTCGCGACGTTTATTAGTGAACGTTTTGCAGTTTAATTTGCGTTTGTTTTTAGAGCGGTTTTTAATCATCAAATAGAATTGGAATTCTGAAATACAATATCAACAAATGAAGACTGGATGCACTCGTATTAGAAACATTGAATAACTTTCATCTAATAATTGAAAAATCTGCCCCGAATTACTTTAATCTAATGGCCGCCACACACGTAGCGATATAATTGTGCAAGTCTGAGTTTGCACCAGTATACTTGACCGTGTGTGGGCAAATAACTGCGCAAACTTGATGCTACGACATTCTTTTTGACAGAAATTATGTTTGCGCAAACCAGACTTGCACAGTTATATCGTTACGTGTGTGACGGCCATAACAACTGAAAAATGTGCCCCGAATTACTTGACGAATAGGTCTAATAGACACCAAAACTGATAACTTCGCCAGCGCCACCAATAGATAATTAATCTGAAATTTATTAGTACACCTTCATGGCACATAGAGTTCAGGAGGATTGTCATTGAAACTGGGTGGTGAATTGATAAAATAAGGGATTTTGGAGCATCTGTCTTACTAATCTAACGTAATGAGACTGAAAAGCTTGTTAATTCTTGTTCAGACTAGTTTAACGTAAGACAAAAATATGTCTGCTTGTCGCTATAATCTGATCACTGGCTGCACGGAAAATCTGTTGGTTCCGAGATGTCAAATTGTTTATCTAAAATTAAAAACAATGAAGCTTGAGGTGGCCTGTTTGTAAACGGATTGGACGCAGCTGCCAATATTTTCACGGTGGTTGCGGGTTCAAATCCCAGGGCATACCTCTGACTTCTCGGAGTCATGTGTGCATTGATACCACGCACTATAACGGTAAAGGAAAGTATTGTGAGGAAACCTGCATATTATAGCGATTTGCAAGAATTTCTATGGCATGAAAAGTCCGCCAACCCGCACTATGCCAGCGTGGTGGACTACATGGCCTAACCCCTCACAATCGTACTCTCGATTGTAGACAAGGCTTGTGCTCTGCAGTGGGACGTATCTTGGCTGATACAGTAAGAAAATGAATGCAAATGATAAAATTATTATAGTTTTTCTTATAGGCAAGACAAGTTTTACATTTTAGTACTTTATTAATATTAGATTTAAACGCGTTTCTATTTAACACAAACAAAGTTTCGGCTCGCAATATTTTCTCAAAACTTAGAAAACACAAAAAATGTTTTTGTGCTGAAATAAATTTCTTTTTATAATTATGTTGCTAGGGCTCTATTACAGGCACGCTAAAAGCAAAACGTAATATTATAAATTGTGGAAAAAAGTAATTTACAATTCTTGTAAACATGTAACGAGACTTAAAGAACACTTTCAGACTTAATTTCTTACAAGACAAACGACACAAGTTACCATTTAAAGGTAGCCTATTCACAAAGATTTGTGATATTTTTATATACTTATAGAATATTACAATGACTGACAGCCACGGTGGCACACTTGGTTAGACGCCGGCTGTAAAACGTGAGGTCGCGGCTTCGATCCCCGCACTGAAACACGTATTTGTATAATCCACAAGTATTTGGTGTATTTGTGAGACCGAAAAGTCTTTCGTCTGTCTCTCTTTCTATGATATCCACGATACAATATTGCTAATACCCACAATAAAATACTCGACCTCAGTATGAGATCAGCACTATGTATGTGACCGTTAGGTGTATTCATTTATTTATTTAATTGGTGTTAAAAATATGTGCATGAGGAAGCACATATAATTTTAACACCACCCTGAAACTATACCCATCTTGTATCGTAGGTATACATACGTTCAACGTTGGAAACTACGAAAGTCTTACCGGTTTCAAATTCATCAAAAGAACACAGCCCAAACCTTTTAGCGCAGCAGGGAGACGGTCCACAGTCGTTAGTATCATAGGCAGCGTCTTACCCGTAGTTTTAAATCTTTATAAAGCAAATAAATTTCGAAATAATAAATATTCTAAATCTTCTTTTTCAGAAGCGCCGGGCTCCTTCTTCGCCGGAAAAAAGGTAGGGGCATGCTTTGGAGAGTTGGTGCGTTCCTGTCCGGTGAGTCGTTTTTAATTTACAACACATACATGTACAGTGTGAGCAGGAATAAAAAACGAGTCGAATACAGGTTTTATTAGTTCATTGTTTATAATAATTGTACAATAAACAATGAACTAACAAAATCAAAAGATAAACCGTGATATTTAAAAAAAAATGATCATAAGCATCAACGACACTTAAAGAAAATAGAACCTGACACTGAAAAGAACAGAAACTATAATAACGCGATAGTTAAAAAAGATTACATCAGAATTCAGGCAATATAGTCCAATCGAACAACCAAAATAAAAATGACGCGATATTAAAAAAAAAATAGTTTATTTAAAAATATAGATTTATAGAGGATTGATGCTATTTAAACATAAAATTTTAAGGATCTATAATCTAAACTACGAGATTCTTAATACTGGTTAACTATCCAGGGGTACGCGAACTAGACATAGCCTGTATCATGTACCATTTGGACAACCTCCGTGGCGTAGTTGGTTAGAGGCCGACTGTGAAACGAGAGGCCGTGGGTTCAATCCCCGCACCAACAAAAATGTTTGTGTGGCCCACGAATATTTGTGTCGGGTCTGGGTGTTTGTGAGACCGAAGAAGTCTCTCGTAGTTTCTGATACCCACGTCACAAGACTTCATTGATCTTAATGTGGGGTTAGAACTATGCATGTAACTGTTGGGTGTATTTATTTATTGAGCATTTAAAATACTGCAGGGTTTAAAATATAATCCTTTGTAGTGAGTAGAGCGCTTTACACCTTGGAGCTTTTAAGACGACGCGGTGTAAAGTGCTGGCGCAGTCACCTACCACGGGACGTAATGACGCGTCTTCACGTAAAATGCACTTTGTACCAAGATAAAACATTCATAGTGCGGGATCTGCACCTTTGCGTCTCTCTTAAACGACTTAGTTTGGTTTAACTTCGTAAGGGGAAATTGAGTTTGACTATCAAATGCGTTATGCGTACAAGGTTGATGTTAACGATGAAGTAGGCTTTCTGTTCATTAATAACACATGACTGTGTTATTAAAGCCCAATAAGGCTTAACGGGCTTCGAATTTTAAAGTTTAAATCCTTTACGATATTTCGGCTTTGCTCCCGGGATTACCATAGAAGTTAGAACACATTGTAATCCACACAAATATTGCGTCTTTATTCTTAATATAATGTATAGTTAAAGAAGATTGCGTTTTATATCCGTATAGATTCTGGAATATATATAATATCGCGCTTCGAAGCTAAGCACGTTCTCCTAAATCTTTCATACTGTAAAATTTTATCGAAATACAGTTTCCAACTTTTATATCCAAAATCAATTTTCCGTCGTCTCAACTCCACCCTATTCCGTCTATACTAAGCTCTCTTAGTATATCTTATTCAACAATAAAATAAATTCCCTCTTATCTGGCAGGGAGGGGTTTCGTAATAGCCCATCGATACCGGCCGACGTCGAGAGGGCAAGGCCTCCGACCTCATTAATCATTTAATGCCTCCGAAAATGATGTAAATATTGGGTTGGGGATATATTTTTGGGAAATCTTTATACTCGTATATTGTTTACGTTTTTATGAAGCCACTGAGTTCATTGACTGTATGTAACACAGACATGCTTATAATTAGTTCATTTCCGTATTCATGTAAAAGTGCGACAAAATCACGTTAGATCGGATAAGGAAAATATAATATTTTACACATTTGATTTGCTTTTCATAGGTACACTTAGAGACATTTTCAATGACTAAACATCAAACACAGAACCCTATAATCAACGTGTTTACACAAATGAGACAAATAACCTCATATTAAATTTGAAGAAAACATGTTTTGCCTCCAGTCTCAACCTGTGTTATATTTATCCAACTCATTTTCACCTACACGAAAACTTTCCTTAGGTTCTCAACAGTATCAAATTTTAACCGTACATTTTATATTCCTCAAAGCAATATCTCACAAATTACAGTTTCAAATTAAATTACACCTAATTTAACGTGGAATAATCTTGCAGCACCCGCCATGTACATTGACGGCTCTTAAATTAAAGTAACAGGTGTCGCTGAAACGTTACGCTGATATTTTTGACTCTTCCTTGAAGCATTTCTAGATTTAATTAAATGCGTCGACATGTAAATATAGGATGAAATTGACGTCTTTGAATCCAATTATTTTTAAATAAGCCTTCGTGGTAGCAATAGAAAAGTATCTGAGCATATTATATGTATATTATAATATGGTCGGTATACATCGGTACCGGATTTTTAGAAAACAAAACTTAAATTAGTACAAATAAAATTCAAATTCACATTAAAAAATAAAAGAAATTATAAATTGAATAGCAAAGTCAAATTAACAATCTTCTTTGTTCGTCTCTTTTTCATTATTTATGATTGAGTCACTTCACTCATTTGCATCTGTTTAATCTCTCTAAGACGGGATGTGGCAATATTGTTGCTTGATTATTACTTTATATTATTCTTCAATCGACAGCCTCCGTGGCATAGTTGGTTAGACGCTGGCTGTGAAACGAGAGTCCGCGGGTTCGATCCCCGCACTGATACAAATATTTGTGAAGCCTACAAATATTTGTGTCGTGTTTTTTTTTTATTTGTACTTGTGAGACCAAAAAGTTTCTCGTAGTTTCTGATACCCACGATACAAGACTTAATTGATCTTAATGTGGGGTCAGGACTATGTAAGTGACTGTTGGGTGTATTTATTTATTTACTAATCAATGCGAAGTATGGCAAAGACTTAAACGTGGAAAATTAAGATCATTCAAAAGCAATGCAAGTTTTTGTCAAAGTAGTCTTTGAATCTATAATCGCATTAAACAAGTTAGTCATTCTTATCAGCTCATATTCTTTTATTGTTGTACATAGTATTTTCTCAACGCACTAAATTGTAGCTAAATGTGTATATTCCGCCGCTATAGGGGAGCGCTCTTGATGCAAATCGCTCTCTTGTGACTCCAGACATAATATCTAGTTTTAGTTTAAGACTTTAATAAATAGGTATTATTTGTAGTATACATTATTATTTGTAGTATTAATTTGTGGTATAATTATACAATAGATATATATATTGTTATTCATTATAGAAATTATTTTTAAGCAAATAATTTATTTCATGAACGCTAACTTGCATTAGCAATGACTAGCTATATTTAGGTAAATCGCGGACGCAAGTATCTAATATTGTTGTACCTTTTCAGCTTTGTATTTGTTGAACTGGTTTCTGAATTATATTCCCAGATATATATTTATGCTATATTTTTTTATATATTTTTTAAGCAGTCGTAGTACACTCTAAATACCAATGGGTTAGTACTTCATTTGTGACAACTTTCAAGATCTTTTCAACTCTAATTAGGTGTCTCCGAAGTCCGATAGATATTCCAAAATCGTTCGCTATTTCAATTCACTCCCTACAAATAAACCCACTCGCTTATAGAATACTGTTTTATCTTTAAAGTCAAATAGACTGGTTATTTCAGTCCCTGAATAAGAATTCGTCGAGTTCATCTCGGTGTGCATCGGCCAAGGCCGGCTCAAATGCCCTGGAGCTATTTGCTTTCGCTTTTGTTTACATTTTAGCTACTCCCAGTTTATACAAACCAACCTCTTGATTTAGTACATTCGCAACTGATATGTCTTTATTTTTGTATTCGTCAGTTGTATTCATGAAAGAGTAGTTCTTCAGTTGTACTTAAGAGTATCCTGTCTTAAATCTGTTTATGCTTATGGCATTTTTCTTAAATAGTTTTAAAACCTACTTGATCTTTTGAATGTTTTGTCCTTTTCGAATGACTTTTGTATACAGTTTGAGCGGAGAAGACAAAACATTCGAAAACTAAAATAAGTGTTAAAATGTCTATGAATAAGGCCGTTAGTATTTAAGGTGTGAGTCCTTTAAATATTATTTTATAACAAAAGCTAAGTCACAAGCCATTCAACGTTCTCACAAGATCTTAAAAGGAAGTTTAACAGACCGTCTAATTTGATTAACTATATGATTATATTAGTTATGTTAATGTATTAATTATGTGTATAATTACAGTCAATGACATAGAAGCCTTGATAACGAAATTAATTAATTCTATTAAATACGATTGTTTCATGTATTAGTATAATAGATGGCGCTACTAATGATTGAAACTATCGTGATGTAAAAACATTGTTTGAGGCGTTAAAATCATTAGTTGTGAATGTAAGAGTAATGCGAGGTTAGATGATTTATTATAAGCTTTATGTTGAGCTAATACTAAATCTTTACACTTGAATTGTTATATTAATGTCGAAGCAAATTTTGTAAGATGGATATAGCTAGACCCGTAATATAAGTTGTGTACGGCTATAATGGGCATACATATATGTACTTTTAAATATGTACTAATCGCAAAGTATTAAATACGATCATAATGTGTTGTGTTATTGATGTGCCTACCATTTTAAATAAAATAGAATAAGGCCAGTTCTGTCAACTAAATTCGACAACATCAACAGCATACATTTTGTATCTTAAGGGCCAATTTCACAATCTAGTTTTGCCCATAACTTCGACTATGAAAATGTAAATCCCATACATTAGCAATGTCAAACATGTCGCACATTTTCATAATTCAAGTTATTGTCAAAATTAGTTCATGCAACTGGGCCTAAATGTATGGCACGGATGTAGTTAAGTTCATATATTATGGTCAAAGCAAATTGATGCGATTGGCCCTAAGAAAAGGCACATCGTGGGACAGATTTTGATGCGATTATGAAGGACCTCATTTTGTATGAATTGTCTGTGATATTTTTATCATAATGGTGAATCTGCCAAGACTTCTTCATTATCAGTGGTCATCCTTACCCAAGATTTTTTTAAATAAATATCAGACAGGTTCATGAATATTCCTTCCCGCCGTCAAATCCAGGATTAACAATCCATGAATATGTATACGGACAAATTGAATCGTCCGTTTGTACGCTGATTAATTCAGTGTAGATTTTATTAATTTCTCTTTTATTGTGTACATAGACTTGTATATGTATAGACACAAATGGCAGAGGTCGTGGAAAGTTCGTGTAACTCTATAAACGTAAGTTTAGTGTTGATCCTTAGGACTTTATTTCTAACTAGCAGCCCATCCCAGCTTCGCCTGGGTGTAGATGTTTTTTTGATTCCTCGCCACGCCAAAAACATGTTACTTTTCGTACAAACTGGGAGACTCTGTATATACAGAATACTATAATCTGTATAATACATATTATGTATTGTACACACATTAAATAAACAGACAAAAATACTTCAACCAAGTTTCATAAAACAAATTTAGCATCGTATAAAAAAGTATTTTCACATGATACGGCAGCCAGGCTTAATTGTGAGAACTTTTTACTAATTTTGGAAACACCCGAGAGGCGCGCTAACTAGACACGGCCTAGAAGCCCTACCATTACATCTCGATTTTATTTCAAGGTCAGGCAGAAAATATATTAATTCCAACATGTAGAATGGCTCCTAAAATAGTATGGACGAGGAAGATAAAAAAATGTTTTGTTGAAAAAGTTGTCATTACTTTTTACTTTCGTGATCTGGTTGTTTTGACTTATATATAATACTTATATATAATGAATATATAATGTAAACTAAGGTTTATATTATATATTTTTATTATAGCAACACAATTCAAGCGATAGATACGTAACAGATGTATAGTAAAAGTGAACTGAAATCCTACGAAAGTCCTCTGAACCATGGCAGCACCCACCAAAAATTTTAAACAGTATAAAATCGATAAAACTTTGCAAGCGCGGCGCCTTCTGGCGGTTCTGGCGTAACTAACTTGTTACAAATATACAGAAAATATTAGTGTGAAAATTCGCATTTCCTCGACGGGGACGCGTTGTTGTAAAGTGGCAACTTGCAAATAAAACCATAGCGGGCGAATTCGTCGTGTTACTGAAGTTGGGGATTTAACGCTTGCTGCGACACTAGCAAGTGGTGGGCGCAAGTGACGAGTGAATGGCGATTCTTAAGATTATAAAACAGCGGACGCGTGAAACAATAGTATTGATGACAAGCTAGTGAGTTAAGTTCGTAATGTTTAAGTCTATCGATTATAAAAACAGTGTATCATAAAAACTATATAGGTAATTGGTAGAATGTAACTTCAAAGTAAGAATTCTAAGAAAATTTGTAGCTACGCTCATACACCAAACTTACAGCATACGGAATTGATTAATATTTTTGAAAACTGTATTAAGGGACTCTTCATATTCTTTTAAATTATCTATATTGTATAGTTATTTTATAAGTACGACAAAAATACTGTAATTTTTTTAACTTCCTTGTTTTATCTAATTATATTATCCAAATAATAATACATTCCTCCAGCTAAATCCATTGTTTTATGTCTACACACTCTTGATCGCTTTCTCTCATGATTTATAGCACACCACGTGCTCCACTTTCTCAGTAAGATCTTTCTATGACACCGTTTCACAGACTTGTACTCTGAAACACTTCGAACGTGCCTACTACCTGCTCCCCGCTACCTACCTACCAAGTGGTTCCCTAAATATTTTTCACTATCCAACACATTGCTTCGTGGAATTGTGGAAATTTCGAGACGATTTCATTTACTTTGGATTGAAACTGACTGCTCATTTTTGCCTTCAAATGAACTACAAAGACATTCATATTTTTGTAACTACAATTTGTTATTATTTGACTCTGACCTAAAAATATATTTTACCATAACGCACAATAGCTTAAAACAAACTAAACTCAATTTGGTTGATAGATTATGACTTGCTCCATGCTTGCTAGGACTATTGGTATTGTTTTAATTTAAACTGCCTGTAATCTATATCTGTGTTCGAGCTCTGTTGACTAATCAGTATTTTTGGCTATTTTTGAGAATGTATGGATGCAAAATTGTAGATTTCAGGTATGGCTACGTCTATTAGGTTTATTGTACTATGGTTTTTATAATAAAGTAGGGTATTTGGTCTATTGTACTGTATTGTTTTATCTGTGATTACTGTTCCATTCTAATACTAATGCTGCTGATATTTTTTGTAAGTAAAGAGCTTTATGTGTAGCGAGTGATTGGTGTATATCACTTGGTCACTTGGTCATGGCGCCGCTTGTAATATTTTGAGCAATAGATTAGCAAAAAGCGGTCATGAGCTGTATTTTCTCAGAGTTGCTATAGCATCGTCAACATACAACAATAGGGAGGGTGTTTTGACAAATATGTTTCTGGTAAAATGATTGATTTCATTAAACTGCGTGCCCCTGTTGATCCTGGCGTACAGGAGTGGCAGTGGCGGGTGTGAGGGCGGGACAGTCTGCATACCTTCCCTATTGATGTATATGATATTATGTATAACTGAGATTAGGTGGGTGTATTCTGTGAAAAGTCTTAAGTTCGCGTATCTAGTTTGTTTTGTGTGGTAATTATGTGTTTGAGTACTTCTGTCGTGTAAGTTATGTGGAGTCAATTTATTGTTTATTTCTAGCATATATTTATTTATTTAGATGCACCAATAAGAGTTACACATCTACAATAAAATACGATTGACTAATATCATTGGACATTCCTATCGTCACAGGTTAATGCAACATTCTTGAAATTATTGTTGAAACAGATTATCAATATTAATTACAGTAGATTAGCATGCAGTATAGAATTAAATATAATGAGAATTTAGATATTATGGATTTTAACATTTTAGGCTGTAGTGTAAAAATAATGCCTGTTTAAAAATTGGGTCATTAAGAAAATTAGATATGTGAAGTTTGAATTAATACTCTTCCACAGGCATGATTATGTAAGACGTTTGTGTGCATGATTTGGAATTATGTTTTTTTATGTTTAGTCATGAGTTGTTAGTGATTCGCTGCATTTAGATCGCATGGAGACCAGTTTATGATTCCAAATGAATAGGCAAGTATGGGGATGCCATAGGTATTCATAGCTTTAATATTGTATTGTATTGTATCAGCCCATATACGACCCACTGCAGGGCACGGGCCTCCTCTACAATCGAGAGTACGATTGAGAGTGGTTAGGCCATATAGTCCACCACGCTGGCCTAGTGCGGGTTGGCGGACTTACACACCGTAGAATTTTTTTTAAAATCGCTACGGGATGCAGGTTTCCTCACGATGTTTTCCTTCACCGTTAAAGTGCGTGGTGATTGACTATCAATACACACAACTCCGAAAAGTCAGAGGTGTGCCCTGGGATTTGAACCCGCGACCACCGTGAACATGTAGGCAGCCGAGTCTGGTCCGATACCACGAGGCCACCACGCACTTAAGCTTAATAGCTTTAATAGTGTTTCTTGAATTAATTTGATAATCTAATATTCGGTTTAACCTAAATTTAAATTACCGGGTCATTTGTAATTTAGCTTGTTTTTAAATTATACTTATTAATGGAACCCAAAATATTTATAAGTGAAGTTTTCATCCGTGACTTCTATTAGTTCTCTTGTATCAAGACAATATCTATTATTTTGCATCTTGCCGCGCATGATAGACCAAATTCTGCATTAATCTTCATAAAGCGCCATTTACACGGGGAGAGTTTCTCGCGGCGGGAATCTTATCGCATGACTTAACCGCCATAGATTATCGTGTTCTGACAATGTTTCCACGATGCAACTTTTTTATATCCTTACGATAATCGTATCTTCGAGGCGAGAAACTATCCGTGTAAATGGAGCTTAATGGACCGAATGTCCGTGAAATAATAAATGACTTTATTTTAATTATCTGTAGTTAGAATGGCGCCATTTTAATTAAGTTTCAGTTTGGTTTTCGACTATGCCATGGTAATTTTCTAAAAGGCTGTTAATATCAATGTTTTTATTATCCTGCGATACAAAAATTTCCCTTGATGGTATGTGCTTCCGCTTTACTTCCCCTTTTGGTATGCGCTTGCTTTATCACAACTGCATCTATTAACAACTGATTTTTGCTCTCTTGGCTATTCTTGTTGCATCTTTTCTGCTGTTCCGCTTTTTTTTCTTCGAGGTGTACATGGCTTCACTGATACAGCCTGTTATGATCTTATATACGATTTGTAAATGCATAAAACATGTGTTAGCTGGGTTTTCCTGATCTGATCCTTTTGGTAGCACAAGTATGTTATTTCAATCGTTATAAAATATGATGACATGTTATGTGGCAACTGTACTCATCAATCATGGTGTCAAATGAGTGTAGTAATTAACTATTAACTATTATTACAAATCTGTGTTGTAGAATAGTTAGGTTTACAATTTCACAGTCGAATGCCTCACATCAATCCTCATATCTACATTTCCACATAACAAATCTTAAGCTCTGTAAATAAAATCCGGCTTGTTTCTATAAAACTACTGTATTTTATAAATAACATCCTTTTCATTGAATGCAAGGAAAAAGCAAAATTACGTCACGCATCAGCTGGCCGTCATCTTAATGACGTTTAGATCCGGGACACCCGGACGTGTCACTGCGATGTATGTAAATACGCTAATTAGCATGCCCCGGCCACTTTACTTGCGATGAATATTTTATATGAGAGGATCCTAGCTATGGTTATAATGTTCTTTCGTGGTAACTTTGTGGTGGTGTGTCAGAGTTTCAAAATGTGACCATTGCACATCGATCAATTTGTGAAGCTGTAGGAGATGTTAAGATATAAGCTTCCTAGAATTGAATCCTGTGCATAATCAACAACAAGATAAGCCGTAGGTTTTGGTTGCTGCTGTTAGGTAGCAGTCTCAATCTTTAATACCAGTCAAATATGCCATGCATGGCTTGAAAAATATATCAGACACCCTTTATGTAATCGTTTTTATCCGTTAATCAAATTGTTTCAAATTAATATGACCACACGCGCATCGAGAAAGATCTGGTAGCTAACGACGGGACATGATATGACACGATTAAATAGAATGGATATAAACGAATGGTTTTAAACGAGAACAGATATCTCAAAACTAATAATTGCACCTCGGTAACAAATAAATATTTGTTTTTCCATATACTCGTATGTAGCACTTAGATAAATATATTGAATTAAAACATAAGACCTGTAGGGTAATTCACGTAATTAAATAAGTTCAGTTGCAGTACAGTTGCAGTTAAGTTTCGATCAAAACAGACCTTTTCGTATTCTCGTAATTTTGACAACCGCTGTCAGATACGCTCGCGTCAAGTTCGCGTCACGCGAGTGGTTTAGCGTATTCTATTGCTGCGTGTTTTATGTGCGTGATTTAGATCGCAACTTGATCGGTATACACGTGTAAGCTTCTTGCATACGACTGACGTATAGTTGACGCGCAGCACCCGCGCAGTTTACGCATAACTTAGGTGCAGTTCACGCGCAGCTAAACAATTACAAGAATATCATTTTGCACTAAGACGTAAACTTAATTGCAACTGCACAGCAACTTGATCGGCGCGTCAAAACATTACGTGAATTAGCCAGCAGATAACTATTCTCAAAACTAATAATTGCACCTCGGTAACAAATAAATATTTGTTTTTCCATATACTCGTATGTAGCACTTAGATAAACATATTGAATTTAAACATAAGACCTGACTTACAGGTACAGAGAGCTCACCTTAAAATGGTCATTCGAGGATATCATCCGTATCTGACTAATAAAATAGTAAAGGAAAACGACACGTAAAAACTATAAAAGCGAAGCGCCCCCTAGAGTAAGTCGTGAGCGACACAGTAACACTAGTAACTGAACCAAAAGCTGCACTCAGCTGTTTAAGATAAAAAAGTACACAAGGATGTACGAACAAAAGTGGTACTAGAAGTATTAGAGCTTAATTTTTTTTTTACTGCGATTAATGGCCAGAAGAACCATCAGGCTAATAGCGTAGCCTAATGATAAGCGATACAACTGCTCATGGACAGTAGCAAAACCAAACACCACGTATTGCGAAGTAATGCTTCTTGGTATTCCACTGCGTTCGCCACCTGCGCCATAAGATGGTGAGTCTGCATATAGTTAATCTATCAATGTGCTTCAAAGCGGAACACAGCAGTGCATTTAAACTGCTGTTTGGTGAAATAGACATTGCAGTGATACCTGCTCAGATGGCCTCTCACATATGAGGACCTCTACCAACAGGAATTTTCAATAAATGTATGTAGGTGACGTTAATTCATTTCTATCAATAGGATCTTCTGCGATCAGTATTAGAATTCCTTTAGAATAAGGAATATGTTTCGTTTAGTAAACGAATTTATTTTCCTTCTATTCCCTTATTCGTTCCGTATGCATTGTGTGCGCAGTGGTGATTATCCCGGTTCAGATAAGTGGTTTGCTCGTCTTTCGGATATGTAACATACTAAAAAAATATATAATTTAGTTTCGTCTTGCCAATACCGCTTTTCAATCTAGACATAATATCTTCTTCTTCTTCTTCAGCCTATGTATTCACCCAATGTTGAATGCGTGCGATATAGTGCGTGGTGGCATGTTGGTAACAGACCAGTAGGGTAATTCACGTAATTTTTTGACGCGCCGATTAAGTTGCGGTGCAATTACAATTAAGTTTACGTCTCAGTGCAAAATGGTATTCTTGTAATTGTTTAGCTGCGCGTGAACTGCACCTAAGCTATGCGTAAACTGCGCGTGTGCTGCGCGTCAACTATACGTCAGTCGTATGCAAGAAGCTTACACGTGAATACCGATCAAGTTGCGATCTGAATCATGCACATAAAACACGCAGCAGTAGAATACGCTAAGCCGCTCGCGTGACGCGGACTTGACGCGAGCGTATCTGACAGCGGTTGTCAAAATTACGAGAATACGAAAAGGTCTGTTTTATCGAAACATAACTGCAACTGAACTTATTTAACTACGTGAATTATACCCTACATATACGGCTGCCTACATGTTCACTGTGGTCGCGGGTTCAAATCCCAGGGCACACCTCTGACTTTTCGGAGTTATGTGTGTATTTTTTGTATCAGCCCATATACGACCCACTGTAGGGCACGGGCCTCCTCTACAATCGAAAGTACGATTGAGAGTGGTTAGGCCATATAGTCCACCACGGTGGCCTAATGCGGGTTGGCGGACTTTTACATACCATAGAAATTTATACAAATCGCTATGGTATGCAGGTTTCCTCACGATGTTTTCCTTCACCGTTATAGTGCGTGGTGATTGACCAGCTCCTTCCCTAGTCATATACTTTTATTATTTCACGAAAAAACTCATGTATTATGAATTCTTGGATTTCCGTAAATAACCCTAAAAAATTAAAATGCGTATAGCTCTGTTTCTGTTCAAACATTTGTTTATGTTTTGAATCCGAAATCCTTTGTTGCCGAGGCACTGTTGCCACCTGTGCCTTAATTGGGTCATCAATATACACGACCCCCGAATTACGGATCAAAGGGTAGGTAGACAAAGGAGCCGGCAGACTAAATGAATCTACTGTTATATTGAAGGCAGGTATTTTGGCTAAGAATAGCGTCCAATACATTATAATATCATCCTCATATCTCTAAAAGCATAGGCAAAGAATGTAGTTCTCTGCTTTCCTAAATCTTGATACTTTCGCATTATCTAGTTCGATCAGTCTTTTCACGCATTCCTATCAATTTCCAACTAATACTTTTGTTAGATATTTCTACGAATATTTTATGTGGGACATTCATTATCTTCATTTAATATATCTGTCTTAATGTGAGAATACCAAGTAACTACCTTACCAGCTTGAATTTTGATTGTAATCGTTAAATACCTTATAGTATAGCCTCTAAGTGGGAAGTGCGTGGTGGCCTGTTGGTAAACGGACCAGACGCGGCTGCCAGCGTGTTCACGGTGGTCCCAGGGCACATATCTGACTTTTCGGAGTCATGTGTGTATTGATACTCAATCACCACGCACTATAATGGTGAAGGAACACATCGTGAGAAAACCCGCATACCATAGCGATTTGCAAGAACTTCTATGGTATGTATAGTCCGCCAACCCGCACTAAGCCAGCGTGGTGGACTATATGGCCTAACCCCTCTCAGTCATACTCTGGATTTTAGAGGAGGCCCGTGCCCTGCAGTGGGACGTATCTGGGCTGATACAGTACAGTATAGCCTCTAAAATCGAACCTCAAAAGGTGGAAGAACATTAAAATCTTGCCAAACACTACATAAAATCCAAAAGCAGTGCCTAATGATAATTGTTAATCCCAATAACTGCCGAATTAAAGTAATAATTTATTATTATAGACCGATCTGTCTCATCCAGAGCATAAATATCGCTGAATTTAATAGCTTACTTGGCTGGAAATAAATTGGTCGTTACGGAGCGAAAAGTACTGCATCTGTGATTTAAAAACCTTACTTAGTAAGCAGTAGTTTTGTGGTTTTCAAATATTTGTTTGCTTATTAATTGGCTTGTTACGATAGATTTTTTAAATTATAAAATTATTGTCCCAAATAGCATTACCTTTCCTATTTTTTTATGTATTTCCATTTATAAATAAATACACCCAACAGTCACATACATAGTCCTGACTCCACATTAAGATCAATTAAGTCTTGTGTCGCGGGTATCAGACACTACGAGAGATTTATCGGTCTCACAAACACCCAGACCCGAGACAAATACTTGTGAGCCTCACAAACATTTGTCTCGGTGCGGGGATTGAACCCGCGGCCTCTCGTTTCACAGGCGGTGTCTAATCAACTGCGCCACGCAGGCTGTGTTTATAGATGTATGTGGTTGTAAGCATAATCAATATTAAGTGTTTAGTGAAGAAGTCTGTTAGCAAGCATGTTCGGGTGAAGACCAGACTACTAAAACCATAGACGTGGGTCCTAAATGCAGCGCACACACACCATTGCTTTTTTCCAAGCTTTGTATGCATTCTTAGGTAATTATTATGTCGTAAAACTTCCTGAGGAATTCTGCATGACTGAAAATTTCAATGGTATTTGAACTCATTTTTAAGTATACAAGTGTGTGGTGACCTGTGGGTAACGGCACGGTTGCCAAAATGTTCACGGTGGTCGCGGGTTCAAATCCCATGGCATACCTGACTTTTCGGAGTTATCTGATCATCACGCACTATAACGGTGAAGGAAAACACCGTGAGGAAACCTGCATACCGTAGCGATTTAAAAGAATTTCTACGGTATGTAAAGTCCGCCCACCCGTACTAGGCCAGCGCGGTGGACCATATAGTCTAACCCCTCTCAATCTTACTCTCAAGGCCCGTGGCCTGCAGCGGTACGTATATTGGCTGACACAGATACAGAATTAATGATTTACTGCAAAACATGCCTCTCATTAATTACAAACAATACCTTGACGAAGACCATTCATTTTAAATGTAGTAAAAGTAAGCATTGTTTGACATAAAACACGAGCATTGTCCAAACAATCATAAAATGTTACAACGTCACGAGTTCAAAATAAATTGTTTACAAACGTGTCATGCGGTGTTTTGAGCTGTGGTACTTACGAACCAATTCCACTGAAACCCAAGGGAATTGTAAGTCGAGCGGGTAGTTATAACTTATCCTATATGAAACTTGCATTCGAGCAGAAATGGGGATAAGTTTATATTTATTTTTGCTAGCATTTGGACGTAGTTAGCTGGCTCGAATAATAGTATCGCCTTTATCACGCCTGCCTCGGTGGCGCAGTTGTATTACGGTATGATTGCAAATAATCGGGTTCGAATCCCGGGTACGGGAAAAGTGGTATTGGATTTTTCTGTTCAATATCCCGGAGCCTAGAATTTGTCCCCGTATTGGCGATAGGCTCGCCCCCTATCACATTCTGGGATGGAACACACAAGGCAAAGAGTGGGTACTCTGGTAGCACCTCTGCCTACCCCTTTGGGGAAAAATGCGTGAATTTATGTATGTATGTGTATTATATAAAGACATTATAATTACACATACAGTAAGTTTCTCATTCCAGCATGACAAAACAGCGTAGAATTTAAAAATAACTTAATCTAAGCAACTTTGTATGATATCTAGCATCTAGATTCAAGAAGATAACGTTCATCCGGTATACTTAACACTACTTTTACGCTGTCAAAATTTCAGTGGTCTTTACACCACTATAATTATTTAAACAGCGGTTAAATATTAACACTTGATCCTGCTTATATTCAGCTGTGTAAACAAGTTATCGCGTAACATCGACCTCATACAAATCAAAAATATTCATTACCAATATCCTGGCATGGAGCATAATTTAACACCGACGGCGCCTCGTTCCGGCCACCTATCGCACGGCATCCGCCGCGTAAATCATACATTTATCTGCCGCATAAGTTTGCGCGATCTCTATTAATTTTATGGCGTAGTCGTATGGATTTTATGCATTTTTACGTTACTGCAACTAATTGGAAATGCTGTCCGGCGTTGCAATGAAGGGTAATATAATTTAATGTATATAATTCTTACTTGATTTCTTTCTGATTAAATTTGTTGCGGGTTGAATACCGAGCCACCGAGCTTCAGTACAGTGTCAAGCGTTTGCTGTTCATCACCACTGCGTATGGAATTCATCCTGCGTGGATCAATGCCACATCTTTGCTGTTGATCCTAAATGATAAACTTGTGCAGTGGTGAGATTATATTATGCTATCCTAAAAACACGTAGTTTTGTGTAGATCGAGAAAATTATCTTTATCTTTGACGTAATTGTAGCAGCGTAATCAATCGAAGCTAATTGCCAAATCTCTGAAAGCCGTATAGGTATTAGTGTAAATAATACACGGCTTGTATCTTGTGGTAATTACCCCTTTGTGAACAAACAGGATCATCAAATTGTGTAAACAGATTTTATGAAAGACACACTACACACTATGACTTTACTATTTGATTAATATAGTTGTGGTTTAATGATAACTTATAATTTCCCGGAGACTCGCTGAGCTTCAATGCTCGGTGTAATTAGTGCGTGCCACTGGTGATTCTGGATGACAGGAGATTCAGTGGCGGGTGTGAGGGCGGGACAGTCTGCAATACAATACACACTATTAATTTCACTATTGGTTTGTTAAATATAACTAGGTCATTATCGGAGACTCGCTGAGCTTCAATGCTCGGTGTAGTTAGTGCGTGCCACTGCTGATCCTGGATGACAGGAGATTCAGTGGCGGGTGTGAGGGCGGGACAGTCTGCAATACAATACACACTATTAATTTCACTATTGGTTTGTTAAATATAACTTGGTCATTATCGGAGACTCGTTGAGCTTCAATGCTCGGTGTAATTAGTGCGTGCCACTGCTGATCCTGGATGACAAGAGATACAGTGGCGGGTGTGAGGGCGGGACAGTCTCCAATACACTACACACAATTAATTTTACTATTTGTTTGATAAATATAACTTAGGCATTCTCGGAGACTCGCTGAGCTTCAATGCTCGGTGTAATTAGTGCGTGCCACTGCTGATCCTGGATGACAGGAGATACAGTGGCGGGTGTGAGGGCGGGACAGTCTCCTATACACTACACACAATTAATTTTAATATTGGTTTTTTAAATATAACTTGGACATTCCCGGAGACTCGCTGAGCTTCAATGCTCGGTGTAGTGAGTGCGTGCCACTGTTGATCTTGGATGACAGGAGATACAGTGGCGGATGTGAGGGCGGGACAGTGTCCAATAAACTTCCTGCACTATCCTTAATTTATTTAAATGGTACAGCACAATACATTCGATCGCTTATTTTATTATTTAATATTTTAACTGTAATATTTAAATGTATATGCCCATGATCAACTTAACTATTAACATTAAGTTTAACCATTTTTAAACCTTGTCAAAGTCGTGACCTCTATTTGTCAGTACTATTTTAGCCTATATACATTCCACTACAGGGAACAGGCCTCCTCTAACATCCGAGAGTACAATTCAGAGGGTTTATACCATTTTGTCATCTAATCGTTATTTTGATGTCGCATATATTTTGATTATATTTATGACGCCTTACAGATATTAATTATATTCATCCGTCCCAAAACCTAATCAATCTAACAAATCAAAAATGTAATCAGCCCTTGTTTGTTATGTTTAAAATTGGCTGCGTAGTCGCGATTCAACCGCTTATCACGCTTGTATCCGCTACATTAATTACAAATTTATATTGTTTGCGTGGCAGCGTAAAGGCGCTGAACGCGATTAAAATTATGCTGAATTATACAGCGAGGAGCTTCGTTAGTAAATTGGTATATAGGCTATTAAAAGCTAGTCACATATTATGAAGTATTAATATATTTTTTGTATCGTCATATGGGGGGTAACTGCCAATACTCGCCACGTTGGCAGGCGGGTTCGCGAGCGCAGGAAAGGACTCAAGTTGACGACTCTGCTGCCCTTCATCAATCGGGGAAAGGAAATAGGGTTTGTGGGTAGAGGATGTTATTGGGAAAGGAAAGTATGGCCCTTAGGAGTGGATACTACAGTCACGGAAAGGAATGTTGGTAGTGACTGCAGTAGCTCGGGGACCGAGGTCGCTTTCTCGTAGCACCTATTCTAGGATAGACTCATAGCATCTATTCAGGCTGCCTCCAACAGGTCACTGTGGAGATCATTGAGGGGGGGGGGGGCTATGTTCAGTGGACTTCTTTTGGCTGATGGATGGATGAAGGTATTTTTTGCCTCCTGCAGCCACAATGACTAGTTAATTTTTTCGGTATAAGAGATTGTCTTTAAGTTACTAATATCCACACATAGGTTTCATTGCTTGATTCTCATTGATTTATTACCTTAATTTATCACATTTGAAATAAAAAAAAATTACAAAGTGGCTTATGAGACGCAGAAATTTATCTCAGAATTTCACGATTCACAGTCCATGCACATTGACTCTAAACCAAATATACGATATTTTATTCTTGTACAAAATCGTTTATTTGTGTTTTTTGTATAAGTATTTTGTAAAATTATTTGAAATAATTTAATAAAGAAATGAAATCCTTGATGGTTAAAGGGTTATGCCCCTATCCACGTACAGAGTGGAGTTGCTAACAAACCCTCTAAGTTGATGTAACAATCGTTAACTCCATTAACATAAACTGCGCCGTGAGGCACCGAATAGTATTCACACCGCACTGAATTTTTACAACATTCGCCAAGAGAATGGTATTGTATTAAAAAATCTTTATTAGAAGGCTGGGCTTTTGACTATGAGCCTAGTTAGTTTAAGCTTGATGTAATTTGCAATAATAAGTTAAAATACAATATTATGTTTGTGTATTTTGAGTAAGCTTTAAGATAAATCTAGCTTAATAAACGCTAAGGCAGCGTAGTGGAACCTGGACTATAATTAATAATTATGGCCTTAGTCCTTATCCCTCTCGACTTTAGGGGAGGCCGGTGCCCTGCAGTGGGACGTATATGCCATTCGCCCGATGGCAAGCGGTACGACCGCTCATGGATAGTAGCAAAACGAAGTAAAACCATGGATTACAAAGCAATGCTTGGCATTCCACTGCGTTCGCCATCCTAGGACATAAGATGTTAAGTCTCATATTGTCCAATATTCTGGCTACAAAGTCTTTCAAACCGGAACACAACAGTGCATTTACGCTGCTGTTTGGCGGGAGAAATAGAATGAATAAAGTGTACGAATAAATCATTTGGATATAATGTAAATACCGTGCTTTAAGTTACTCCTTTTAGGTACAAGTAAAATACATTCAAATCACCATTTTCAAAATACATCTCCAAAATTCATAAATCATTAAAAAATTTGGAAAAAATAAGGATTACACCGCGGTGTAATAGAATCCATTCAGGTAAAGGGGTGGGTTAAGCAAACCGGCTTATCGCGTACGTCTGACAACAGTGGATTTATGTGCAAACTTTATCTTTTCCGTTTGTAGCCGAGCCACGAGTTACGTTCGGCCGCGTCGGCGCCGGAACACGTTACACCACGGTTTAAATGATGTCTCTTTTCAACAGTCGCATTTTCGACTGCATTTTTGATAGTTATGTTCAACATAACAGTTTCTTGTAGTAGACAGGTTTTGTCTGCAAATGGTTCCGCATATGCTTATCCCAGGGTTTTCCTTCTCTTGTTTGAAGTGCCCCGCTATTTTGAGAATAATTTATGTTCATTCCTTTATTTACCATTTGATTATTATCATTCGGAGTCAAAGAACTCAGAGAGTGGCTGGGCTTGAGTGCTGTATTATTGTTAGATTAGATTATTTAAAGTTCCAGAAATATATTCTACAAAGATCACGGCAGCTGAATTTTAATAATATTTGTTCCATATTATAGAATAAATGGCGAGATTTTTGTTATTATGGTCAATATAGCGTTTGGGTTCAAATCCCAAGGCACACCTCTGACTTTTCGGAGTCTTGTGTATTGATAGTCACCACGCACTATAACGGTGAAAGAAAACATCGTGAGGAACCTGCAAAACATAACGATTTGATAGAATATCTATGATATGTAAAGTCCGCCAACGCACACTAGGCCAGCGTGGTGGATTGTATGGGCTAACCCCTCTCAATCGTACTCTAGATTGGATAGGAGGCCCATGCCTTACAGTGGGACGTATATGGGCTGATACAGTGATCAAAACACTCACATGGAATTTCAGTAAAGAATTAAAGACCTAAATGTGTGGAGGAATAAATAATAAACAACAATAAATAAATACATCCAACAGTCACATACAATATAGTCCTGAGTCCACATTAAGATCATTTAAGTCTTGTGACATGGGTATCGGAAACTACGAGAGACTTTTTGGTCTCACAAACACCCAGACCCGAGACAAATACCTGTGGGCCTCACAAACATTTTTTTCAGTGCGGGGATCAAACCCGCAGCCTCTTGGCTTATAGCCGGCGTCTAACCAAGTACGCCACGGAGGCTGTTATAATGGAATGTGTGAATGGACGTGTCCTGCGAATTAAAAAAAATGTGGAGAGCCCAAGAAACTGTGAAATACACTCGGTTACAATAAAATTTAAGATCAAAAACATAATATATTAAGCCTTTGCCGGAAAAGTTATAGCCAACAGAAAATAACTCCGACAACCGGCTCAAGTCCGTTACAAATAATTGATCGAGTCTGAACCAAGACAAACGTTTCAATTCAATTTGGATTTCACGATTGTCGCATTACGTTTTCTTGACAAATTGAACTTTTCCTTGTCATTCAGGAAAATAATCTTTGACTTTGAAGAGTTCAGTTCAAAGAGATTAATTTCGGAAATATTAAAAATGTAAGAAAAAATATGTTTGTAAATTATGAATTATGTTCACCATAAAGGTTCTGTGTATAAACTCCTTTTGAAGGATGAATGACGCCCACACAGAGGCTAAATGATCTTAGCTAAATGATAATATTTTTCCTTTAGATGTGACTGGATCTGCCACGGGGAAGAATGGAGAAAACTTTATACTTTCCATATTTTATACACTTGCATGAAACAATGGATAAAAAAATGCGTGATATCACCACGACATTCGAAAGATTTAGGTCAGGGCAAAGAATTCGTAAATTTTATTTTAAATCAAAAACCTACAATAGAACACGAAAAAACCTTGGCGAACTCCTACAAAATATAGTAATCAAGAAATATAAAGAGAAAACACAAGCTTTTCACTTTTCAGTTTAATCAAGCAGCAGCGCGCCTGTTCACAACTTTTATTTTAAAACACGTTTAATTTTTTTCTCTCCGATGAGTGCATTTACTTCGACTTCAATTTTATTAGTTCTTGAAGCGAGCGCTGATTTAAATAATTGTTGAATTATTTAAAAGGAGCGAGCAATTTTAACGGCAGCCGTCGGAAACTTTTTAAATATGAATCGATGTAAATAATGGTTACAGCCCGAAAATGCTAATGCATACTTCTGGATTTTTTATATCAGTATAAGTACCGTAAAAAATCTAAGTACCACATTTTTCATTTCTAAAGGCTATGTTATTCTTAAGAGCTTACCAGAGATGATCATTATTTAAATGCTGACATTTTCATTTAGTAACTCCGTTTTAAGTAACCTTTTATTCAATTAATTATAACCAAAAATCTCATAGTTCAACTTCCAACACAAACTATGGCGAACTGCAAAACTATGAAGGAAAACATTGTCTGCGAAATTCCTCGACGAATGTTTGAACAAATGCAGTTGAGGAAAGCCATAAGTACTTTCTAGATATGAGAAATTTATTTACCCATTAAAGTTTGTCTGTGACTTTACCGAAATGTTCTGGAAGTCTTCAAGGAACTTTATACTATAGATATAGATGCACATGTAAGAACTTTCTTTTATGTGAAGAAACAGATACTCATTTAGGTAGGTCGGTATATTATTAGGTAAATATCGACGGTGGAATGTAAAAAGTTACCAAGCGACACTAGGGGCCAAAATGAGTTTTTTATATATTCGGAATCAGCGAATTTTTCTCTATCGATTAGTCCTAGTCCCATGTCTCTACGAGCACTTTTGATGTCGCTTAGGAACTCCGTAACAACGGGTATTTTTCCTGTTTTTGGCAACCAAGTGACAACATTTTGACACGTTTTAAAAAAGTAGGTATTTGGTAATATCTACTTGTTTTTTATTTTCATTTGGTAATTTTAACCTTTACCCGATTTTAATTTATACTACAGTAAGTAATTTCTGCCTTTCCACTGTTGGAATCAATTATGTACTTCGGAAGTTTTACCTGGAATACATTTATTTTTGTATGGTATTTCGGACTCTTTTACAAATCTTAAAGATATTTTATCTGTATTTAGGTAATTTTTAACAAACTGTAATCATACAAAAAATTCGATATAGTAACTTTTACTCGCCGAAAATAAGATAATAAGTAACGCTTGGTAACTTTTTACCTGCCGTTTTATTTATAAATTGTGTTACTTGGATACTTATTACTGAAATAGTTATTAATTTTTACATGTGGTTATCCCAAACAAACACTTGACGCGTTGTCGCTCGTCCTCGCTTTGAATCATACTAAGTATGGTGGATGGTAACGGTTTTATCGATTAGTCGTAGTTCCACTGTCACTAAGTAACCCCGCGTGCGCACTCTCGCGCATTTACGCAGTTCTGTTTTGTGTGATACTACATTTGGTAAGTATTGAAAATATTATTTTTAAGCTAATTTGTGTTTTTGTTTTTTGATTTATACATTTTTGAAAAATAATTAAATATTTTAGTTCAACATGAATCGCGGTCGGCGAATAGATGACATAATTGGCCGAGCTTTATTAATTTCGGGTGTGGAAACTAAGGATTCAGCATCGGTAAGTTCACATATTTATATTTTATTTACTTACCTAATTTGTATACTTACAAATAGGAAGGTAGATTGTGACGTCTGTTGTGTTTTATATTTTAGCACGAGAAAATCTCTGAAGAAAAGGACCAAATGCTAAAAGACCAAATAGGTTGTTTTTATATTAATACTGATTCTTTAGCAAAAGTTGATTACTTATATAATAAACGGATTTATAAAACAAATAAAAACCGTCTTTCTATTTTTCAAAGACCTACCTACCTTTTTCAAATTTACACTTGATAGAGTTTTTTTTTTCAAGATTTTAATCTTGAAAAAAAAACCTACTAAAAACCTACGAAAACTAAAGTTTCACTTCAGTTATTTTCGATTGCAGCAAAAATATACTGAGCAAATTTACTTACTAAATCTAAAAATTTTGAGTTCTAGATCAAATTTATTTGGTGGTAGGTTAATTACTACTTACATTAACATAATTTGATTTGTTGTGTAGTAAACATTGCTTAGTATAAAACCACAATTTTATGAAAGTTAGACATCTTTGCTTGTTCAACTAAGAAAATAATTCTACGCTTGTCCCCTTTTGCTTGGAATCTATTGAAAATTAAAAAATATTTAGATATCTTTACCAGCTTCAAAGTTAAAATTTTTGTCGGTTGGTGACTTTTACTTGCTTCTAATTTCAAGTAAAATTGTAACCAAACGCCACTTCCTTGCAAAATATACAGAAATACTTTTTTTTGATAAAACCAATTTATAAAGGCATTAAAATACTTTTAAAATCCGTTGGATTTTTTCAGATATCTCTAATAGCCAATTTTATACGATTTTTTTAAAGAAAAAATTAATCTTTAAACGCTCTGCTGTAAACTTAACAAAATGGCGCTTGGTAACTTTTTACATTCCACCGTCGATATTTATTACAAGTTTTAAAAATGTTTCGTAAATGAAGAGGTAATTATAAAAATAACATTCGAGGTGATTCGATCTTTAACTAACAGAACTACACACTACTAAGTACATAATATAGATATTTGAAAAAAGTGCGAAACATTCTTCTGCTTGTTCATCAACCCATATGCATACGTCCCACTGCAGGACATGGGCTTAGTCTTCAATCGAGAGTATGATTTAAAGTAATTCCATAAAGTACACCACGCTGGCCTAGTGTAGTTTAGCAGACTTTACATACCATAAAAATTCTTTATTAATCGCTATGGTATGCAGATTTCAAGATGTTTTCCCTCACCAACATAGTGCGTGGTGATTGACTATCAATACACACATGACTCCGAAAAGTAAGATGTGTGCCCTAGAACGTAAACCCCCGACCACCTTGAAAATGTTGGCAGCCGCGTCTGGTCCGTTTACCAACACGCTATCACGCACTTTTACACGCGAAACATTCCAAAGATTTAATTATTTATCTTTAATTGTAGACTATTCGCTTGCTGGCTTAATTATTCTCATATTTTAAAATAACTTGCAAAAAAGATTATATTTAAAAATCAGTCACAGCTGAAATAGTTTAAGGTCAAAGTGATACATTACACCTAAGCCACTTCCTCAGTAATTTACGGTTCGGAAACCAATGGTTAAATGTCCAGGGTTAGACAAATGGCGCATCCTTTCCGCCATTTTATAGCTTCCTGGATATGCATTTGAGATAACGCAATTGTTCCCTATCTAGATTGAGACATATTGTAATACGGGCACGTGTGACTAAAGCCTTAGCCGGCTTAATGAAGCTATTGAATCCTGACTCTGATTACCATGTACCTACTGGGAAAATTATATTCGGTAATTATGTGTATAATTTCAAAGGTCAAGCTATATTGGTCTCGCTAGTAAGAAGTTAGTAAGGACGTATAAATAACTTGATTGATGATCTGTATTGCAGAATCTAATGAGCAAAGATCGAACACAATATTTATTTATAAAAACATGTTCTAAATACAAATAAATAAAATATCAATGTGGAAATCAAATTTATTATTTATTTTTTCAAACTTCGAATGTTCAATACTTACTGTTCGATCAATTTAAAAAAAAAGGTTTTATTTAAGAAAATGCGTTTCTGCAAATATAACTTGATTCGGAATTATTCAAACATAAATGAACTGAATCTAGCAAGCTCGGTCCATTTATTATCCGTTTATCCGTCCATCCACTATTTAGACAGTGAAATCAAATTACCCAACCAAACCTAACTATAAGTCAACTAGTCGAAGCAAGCAATGGCAATTATTTAAAATATTCCATCCATGTTTACCCCACTATATTTAGAACTTAGACCAACTTGGAGAGTTTAACCAAGTTCAAAATGGATTTAACGGAGTTAGTGACTTAACCGAACCTTAAAGTAACGATTAAGACCATTCCAGCTCTTATTTTAACGTTACTAAATGAACGGAGCGTTTATTGGGAAACATTTAAGTTTTGGAAAACTAAAGCTATTGGATTTTGTCATTAAAACTAGTTTAAATTTGTTTGGCAATACAATACAGAAACAACTTCATTTCTATTTCAAGAAATATTTATTTTTATATATTTAATTTAATATTTTATATTTCATATTTTTCCAGTGATATGTATAAGTACATAAATACAAAATTATTTATAACTTCCCGCCATTGTATATCGTGCGCATACATTACACAAAGAACTTGTTTAGGTTTACTAGAGTATCAATAACATTAGAAGATACTGATTTGTTGCTCCCTGCCACTGGTAGAAGTCGACAACATGCATAGAACGACATTAATCTCTTACAACCTGGTACGATAACATTCAAAACAAAAGACAATTGTAACAAAATCACGCAATATTTTTCAATTAATCTTGATTAATACATTTCATAGTATTTAAACACATCTATCACTTACCATCACGTGACTCATTGGATTTTATATCATAATAAGTTCTATGAATGCTAGAACAAGTAACAATCAGTAACAATTCGCTTCATAGGTAACCACTAACAAAACGCCAGCATTACAGCGCTACGTGACTATATAGCAAATAGCGTTTTGATTTGATTTCCACTTTAGTAAGAAGCGCAAGATATGATATCCTCAGGAAAAATATAATGAAATAGTCTGCCCTAATCTTACGCTTGTGTTGGGCAGATAACGATGTCAAGGGACTGAGAGTGCGCGGTCTGATTCATAAGAAGTCAGCGGGAAAAAATATTGACTTATAGGGCAGCCTCTGTGGAGCAGTTGGTTAGAGGCTGGCTGTGAAACGAGAGGCCGCGTGTCCGACCCCCGCACTGAAAAAAATATTTGTGCGACTAGAATAGTACAAATACAGACTTTGTCATTCACTGAGATAGTCATCATCATCAACCCGTTGCAATCTACTGCTGGACAAAGGCCTCTCCCAAGGAAACTATAACTTTAGGAAATTAAACTATTTATTCTATCTCTTCACAGAGAAGGAACAAAAGGAAAAAGAAGAACGTTTAAAAGTTATAAAATGAAATTACATACAGGAATAATAAGAATTAAGTCCCGCCTTCCACGTTATTCGTCTCTATAGAATTAGCAATATTTTTATAAGCCAACGTTTACGTTTGTTTAAGTAATTTCCCTAGAGCGTTAATGACCTTCCAAGAAGTATAAAACAGAATAAAACTAAAAACGTATACAACTTTATTACAGTTTTGGAGCTTACGTACTGAAAATGAAAAGGTCTAGGAATAAATTGCTTAGTATGAGCTGTCGCCGTAGTGCGATTAATATAGATTTTTAACCGACTTAAAAAAAGGAGGGGGTTCTCGAGTCCACTGCATATTCTATTTTTGTTCATGAGTACAGGGTTAATATTTCGTCGTACAAATATTATTGAAAAAAAAAAATACTTTGTAATTACTGAATCACTTAAGGGGACGTTCACAGTTTAGATCGAAAAGATGACAGAAGGTTGACTACTCAAAATATATTTAAATAGCTTAGAATTATTTTGTGTCATAAGATACAAAAACTAACATTTAAGAGGCGAGTTCACCAATCAACACTGTTTGTATAAATTTACACGAGAATATTATTCTGGAACGACCTTCATGTGACTGGATGAAATAAAATGAAAATTATAATAATATAATTATGATTTCTATGTATTTGTCATTGAACATGATGATTTACGTAAGAATTTCTCGTTAATAAATATTATAACTTATTTATAATTTGTTTATTATCGTAACTCTACAGCTTATAAATTGCGCCACTCAAATGGTCACACGCTAGCCGCCCGGCGAGGGTGGCCGCAGTAATATAATTTGCTTGATTATGACCTTCTTTGGATTTGTTAGCGAACAATGGCGGTCATTTTACGGACTCCGTGACGCGTATTTTAATTATAGTGTCTTGGATGAGACCTTTTCACCTCGATAAACTTACCTTCAGACATAAGGTAAAAAAAGCGGACAGTCATACCCTGTGACTGTCCCTCAGGACGGGTAAAAAGCCGATTGTTAAACTTTTTTTTGTCAGACAATCCTTGAATTACGTCCAATTTCAAAAGACATGATTTTATCAGTACCAATAAAAATATGAATTCAGAAAGGTTTGTGATCATGTAGATAATTGTTTGTGAAATTTATTATTTTAACAAGCTTTTGCTAGTATCAAAATATACGAGTGCATTACGAAACGTATATAAAGCAAACTCTATTAGGTCAGCCAAAAAAAATGAAAAATTAAAATTATTAATTAGTGCAGATTATAAAAGAACCTGAAAAACTATATTAAATTTAGCTTTATATGAAGTACAACTTTCCTCTTTATTTCTTGGAATACGTAGAAAGGCGAAACAATGGAGCATATGAAAATGAGCAGATATTCAGTCAGACTCGCTTCTAGTATTTATATAGTTAGAACCACGCCGCGCCGCTGCCTCATTTGTGATTGATGAACTAATTTCTCTGTTAAGGTCGTTACGTAATGTTTACGATCAGCTAAACCAGATGCTTGAAAGAACAAACTAGACTACTATGTTATATGACCAGCGTCGTGCAATTGGTTTGACGCTGGCTGTGAAACCAAGAAGTGGGTGTTGTCCCCGTACAAATTTTGCTATAGCGCACATTTGTTTCGGATCTGGATGTTGAGTGAGACCAAAAAAATTGTCGTTGTTTCTGATATCCACGACTCGAGACTTTTGTCTCAATGTCAGGTTATTGGCAATATTGGAATAAATTGGACGAAATACGAAAATAGCATTCTCTCTATTTTCAGCCGCAGGAAGTCCACTACTGACCATAGGCTTCCCCCAAGGATTTCCACATCGACCTGAATAACTAATACTAGATAACTGAAAATTCCCCGCCCACCTCGCTCACATTACGACACCGCCATTAAAGTAAAGAGAAACTAATTACTCCTAAATTGGCATAAGTCCAACGGCTAAACGTAAGCTTGATGTAGTGTTTGCGGATGTTGTGGCGCCATCTGGTGCTGCCTTAGCAATATGTGGGATTATAAGAACTGTACTGACTGCTGTATATTGTATAGTCGTGTGAGTAATTTAGGAAGTTGAGGTGTTAGACAATAGAAGTAAGTTTTGGTGTTATTTAGTGCTTGGCATTTGTGATTCTGCTTAACTAATAATGCAGAATGTACAAATAAAAACAATTTTTACGCGGTAATATGAATATCACGAACAACTAATCAGGTTAATTCGAATTTATTAACCAAACTTTTACTCTATTTGTCACTTATATTTGATAAATTAATACAACCAGTAAATCATTATTTTACACACAACATAAATACCTAGAACTAAATAATATGATTTACTTGGAGAAGTTGATATTCCAAACTTATAAAATAATGGATAAAGTATTAATTTAAGCAAATTATTAAGAGTAATTTATATTTGCAACAGAAACGCTAAAGTCCAATGAAACGAGCAAACTCGTGAAATTAACACATCCAAAATTGGTGAAATACGACCCTCGGGTATTGTGCGGAAAATAATATCGCTGTGTCGTCGTATCCACTCATATTTATTATATTTTATGTTACATACATTCGTGCAAGAGAAGCTATCGAAACTCCCCGGGGAGTGTTAAAAGATGAACGATGCTGTGTGGACGGGATATTATATTTCATGAACTGAATTTTGTTACTTTTTGATAAAGAACCGTCGTCTGTAGTTGTAGTCTTGATAATGTATTTTATCAATCGATGAAAATGATTCCTTTGGAATTCCTTTTTCATCAACTAAGTGTCCCCACGCTATAACTTGATCTAACAATAAGAACGAACATGACAGGCGTAGTACCAATGTGTTACAAAAATACACTGACGACACGATGTAAAGTAACAATTACGTTGCGAAATTTTATTCAGACAGTAACATTGCTAGAGACACATTATACACACTTCCCTAGCCTTGCATCCGTTGTTTTATAAAGTTGGCTATCTAATAACGTACTCCTTGGCGTAGGTTGTCATAGATTGCTCCTGGTCGTTTGTTATCCTTCTTGCGAAGCGATATCTCCGCTGGATTCACGATCCACTCTCCGACGCAATCCACGCCATTGACTTATGTCTAAAGTGGACTTTTTTGAACAGGGTATCTTCACTCAGCCATATTGAGGCCCAGATATATGTTACCAACATAATTCCAAGGCTCTCGTGACAGTTTACCAAATGATGGTTGTGGTTCTTATGTTATTTGATAAAACATATTGTCTTTTATGCAATTTGTGGAGTTTTTAAAGGAAGTTTTCTGCCTCTAAGCAGCAGTGGCAAGATATAAAGCGATCGGCTACTTATTCTACAGAAGAGCTGTACGTTGCCTGCATAAACTAGCGTACTCGGCATCGGTGCATTCGCTGTAGCGCTCAGCTACTCCGAATCTATTATGCGAGAAGTACTGTTTTCCATCAGCAGTTTTATTTATTTCTTATCTATCTAGATTACAATATCTTTTTTGAATACAAACGAAAATAGTCTTTATACAAGTACCGTTACAAATAAAATAGACCGCCCACGGCGAAATACGAGACTTCACATAATATAAATGGTCTATGCTGTCCCATTAACTTCCTAACATCGTTTAGATATCATACAATCAACTTCCACTTACCGTTAAACACATGAATGACGCTGACAGCACATAAATAGACATTAATTACATTTAGCGGAATGGAACATGAATGAGAAACACAAATGTCGCTCAAAACGAAACCGCAAGCGAAGCTCTACTCGCAGACACAATTATTGCCACAATCTCGTATTTATCACGATCATGTACGTGAAAATCGTTGAATATGGCCTTTTCAGCGTATATATTTCAGGTAGAGCGATGCCTTCGTGGTTTAAGAGCCGAAATTGTATAGGTATTGTACAAAACTTTTATCTTCAAGCATTATTCAATAGATCTATAGCTTTTATACGTGCTGGAGTCTTTGTTGATACGGTATGTTTATTTCTTCGACTGCTTCTTCTTTGTCGGTATCACTATTGGCAGAATGGTCGTCATCACTTCAGGTGTTGGTAGCAAGCTTAACAACACGCCGCCACTCCTCTCTGGCCACCTTCCTCGTGCATTCGTACAGTGATGATGAGCCATTAACGGCTGCTTTTATCTGGTCAGTCCACGTCATAGGCAATAGCTACCAGCGTATAATAATCGTAAGATTCACTATAAATTGCCTGCATAAGTCCCGTCGTTAGATCAGATCATGTTGTTAGATCAGATTGTGTAATGTTGAGGTTTCGAGCAGGTCAGTACATTACATTAATTGCAGACAGATTATCCTCGATAGTTGATACTCTAACGAGACTGTATTTACCTTCAAATCCACTGTATCGACTTACCATACTAGTTTGAATACAGTATTAAGGTAAAATACAATGCAATTTTAGGCTTTACTGAAACTGAGATATGTAAAATTATAATAAATCATAAATAAACTCAACAGTCACATACATACTTCTGACCCCACACTAGGATCGAGTCTCGTGGGTATCAGAAACTACGAGAGGCGTTCGGGTGTTAGTAAGACCGTTTTCGGTCTTACTAACACCTAGACTCAAAACAAGTACCTGTGGATCACACAAATATTTGTCTCGGCGCAGGGATCAAACACGCGCCCTCTCGTTTCACAGGCGGCGTCTAACCAACTGAGCCACGGAGGCTGTCAAAATTGTTGCCATTTTCTTTGCGATCAAGACATGGGTTACAAAAGTACCCTGAACAAATGAACAGTGGAAAATCGAAAAATATTCTAATGAGATTCAGATACAAATATAGAATTGATGTACTTACAATAAAACCAATCTCCAAACTCATGTCATCTATTCACTGGAACATATATATTAAACAACACAAAGCATGGAAGGAAACCACGAAAATACCTTCTTAAACAAAAAATGGGAACTCCATTTCACATCCGATTAGATATCTATTACCATTTATTTGTCTTTCTACAAACACCCGAGTGGAGGGATCGATACGGGAACAATGGATACCTGCAGGCGATTTGGCTAGGGTCATACGAGCCAGGATATCGGTACTACCAACATTGCCTCCGTCTAGATTTAAAAGATATAGTTTCTCTTCTTCATGTTTTAGACTATGGTGTGGATCCTTCATGAATCTTTGATGGGGAATTGTAGGAACTCTCTTATGTCTTTTTCAGGCCTAATGGCTCTTTTAGAAGAGTAACCATCGAATCTAATATTGGCATATATGGCGCGACAATTTAATCGTATGCGTGATAACTAAGCAAAGGCATAAAGTTACATAAAAGTTATGATTTAAAAATTGAAAATTCAAGAAGTAACAAAAATAAAATATCCAAAGTAAAGGCTCATTCATCTAATTTCAGTCCATGAATTAGACTTTAAAATTAACAGTTTTAAAAAGATATCCTGGCAACCCTAACACAAGAGCCCCGCAGCCTCAAAGGGTAACAAGAGATCGCGCCAAGGGAAAACCGCGATTGTACCCGTTTCGCCTTTCCAATTGTTTGTTTATACAAACTCTGATAGTTTCGTAGCGTTAAAACGAAGCAGCATGGTATGCAATATGGATCAGCAATATCTGGTTTACTTGAAAACGATACGATGTTAGCCAGATCTGCTTTATTTGTAGTGAATATTGACTGTTTTCAGGGTTTCACAGCTTTACTGATACGTAGTTCCGCATACGAAGTTTACAATTACGAATTATGAACCATCATTTTAATGACTATTAATATTGGATCACTGAACTAAAATAAGTGAGAGGGGATCAGACCCAGTGATATATAAATAAAGCATGAAACGTTGTTTAAAGCACTTTAACAATTAAGGGAGAAGTGGCCTAAATCCAATATACATTATTGACAATTTGTAGTTGATATTAATGGCATTTTAACGGTAAAAGAAAAGACCGCCAGGAAACCTGCATACCCGTGACCTCATTTCAAAAGTATGTTGAATCCATCAACTCGCTCTAAGCCATCGTAGAGTTCTAAATCCCTTATATACGTAAACAAGGCATGGCCAGCCGAGAGACATACATAAATCACCTTGTGGTAGGTATCTCATATGTGAGAGGCCGCCTGTGTAGGTACCACTGCAATGTATTTTTCTCCCGCCACACAGCAATGTAAATGCACTGTTGTGTTCAGGTTTGAAGGAAATTGTAGCCAGAGTAATTACTGGACATAATAAGACTTAACACCTTATGTCTCAGGATGGCGAGCACAGTGGAGTGCCAAACATTGCTATTTATTTCGTAGTATTATTTGCTTTTGCATTACCATCAGGCGAATGGCAAGCTTGTCTCGCCATTTATTGCAAATAAAAATATCTTCAGAGAACCATCCTTAAGGTGGTGAACTACGCTGATATAATATTAAATATCAATGTTTAATTGGATTCCTGTAAGCTCTCAGGTCTAATGAGAACTGAAGACTTCTTGTGCTAATCTGAAAGAAGCACGTTAAATAACGCCATCAAAACAACGTGATCTGAATGATTTTACATGAAAATAAAATTAGTTCCATTGATTAAATAAAAACCTGTTGTTTTTCTGTTGATTCTAAGTATTTTCATGTCGCCACAAGATATAATTCCTTTGAAATGATCTGTGTAAAGACGTCGACTTCCATGGCTTCTTGTTCACTCAAAACCTTAAAAGGACCTTTGATGTTTCCTGTTTTGCGATATATTCGTCCTGTTTGCCGTCCCATTTACGCGTTGTAGTCAAAGCGACGTGTTCTACCTTAAATTTCACCTATAGGTATAACCTTTTTTGTTTGACAAAAAGTCAATTTTCTGGTTTTCATCGACTGCGTTTTGTGATCCAAATAATTAGATTACTAGCCTGTCAAAATGTTTGAATTCAGTCCAATATTTATTAAATTTGCACAAAAAGATAAAATAATAATTTGAAAAATTGTGTGTAGCTATTAAATCCGATACTTCATTAAACCGCAGCCACTATAAACAATTTTAATGGTAAATTGGATAGACAAAGGCTTAAACTTCAAAGAATTTCATCCTAAACGAAAAAGGAATTAATGAAATAACTAACAAATTGCTTCCCGCCGAAGCATTTGCCTCCGTAGGGGGAGATCGCAAAAATTTTAATTTGTTTTTATTGGTTAAAATAAATTGAATTTAGTCGCGCCCAAATAGATCCTCATATTTTTTGGGAAATCAATTTAGAAACTCAATTAATTTAAGTACACGGTTGATTTCACACATCCGATTTCTTGTGTTTCCTTACGACATTTATTAATTTCCAAGTGGACATAAATAAAAACCAATAGAAAATAATATTCGATATAAGTTATCGTGATTATCCTCCTTTAGACCCTGACTTCTGTCTCGCAGCAGTCCAGTATACTCATTACGCTACAGCTCACTACACAAACATTCCGCATAAAATTCAACTTAAACACAGCGTTAGAAAACTAAACAGTAGACTCTTCAAAATGTGATCTCCGACGTAAAGTTCTCGACTCAAGTACGTACACCATTCAGAATTATTTGCCGAACGGTACAGAGAGCAATCCAGATGGCATTGTGAACGTATCTCGCTAGATTTTGTATTTCGCAAACACGTTTATCAACGCACAATACAAAATGCATTCTATTGTATATAGAAAGGAATTTTTCAATCTTTTATCGTCGGATGGCGTTCTATTTTCCGTTTTGTCTCCGCTGGTATTTCTGAGTTTAAATTTTGTAATGCACGTCTATCGTAGTTTAGATTGCATGATTTATGTACCATCTTTTTCCACACAGTATATGCATAATACATGACCCGTACTAGGCCAGCGTGGTGGACTATATGGCTTAACTCTTCTCAATCGTACTCTCGATTGTAGCGGGGGGCCGCGTCCTGCAGTAGATCGTATAAAGGCTACACAGACAGATATACATAATAGTATTGAATCTATGTCTCCTTATGAATCAACCACACTCAAAGCTCTATCAAATATAGCAAATAAGTACAGTTTATCAAGAAGACGTAATTATTGTTTCATCTCATTGTTGATTTTCCGCAAGTTTTACTATGAACGTTAATAATAGCATCGACATTTCAAAAAACCTCATAATTAAAAAAAATCCTGCTTTAGTAGACAGTGCAACCTTAATAATCAATGAAATTCTTACTAAGCTCACAACTATACTTTAAGTAAAGAGAATAAATTAAAACTATAACTTATATCCTCAAAACTCCGCAGGTTATAGCTGCACCCTTCACTCGTAATGAAACGCGGTGTAAACTAGAACTATTTCATAATAACTGGAATAGTTCTGTTGCTATTCACAACAAAATTCAGCTGTGTTTACTGACACGGAAACTTGTAATGAGTTTCTTACTACCAAAGGAGCGGTCGACAACTTTTTCCTTGAAAATGAGTTGCACTTTATTTACTAGAAACTTTTCTTTGATGCAATCGAATGCTGCCCCTGGAGAAGTGTTGCGAGTCTTTCCAACTGTTCTTTTTAAAGTTTATTTTAATGTTTTATAGTTGAGATCTGTGCACTGAATGTTTGTGTGAATGTTACTACAGCATTTGTCTTTAAGTGAGGGTCTTTTTTTATTGCATAGGTCCGGCAAACGAGTATACAGGTCACCTGACGGTAAGTGATCACTGCCGCCCATGAGCATCCACAAAGCTGGATCATGGATGTATTGCCGATCCAATTGGGAGGGGAACGGGAAGGAAAACGGATTGGAAGAGGAAAGGGATATTGGGCATCCTTTCTTTTTAATATGATAATCCAGCTCGCAGTCGTACTTATGCAAAGCATGGTCCGTTTTTACTTTTAAATACTTTTTGAAAGGAGTTATGCAAAAGTCCAAGACGCTAATCTAGTGCGGAATTGCGAAGCTCACATATCATAGAGACTCCTGTACATCTCAATTATATACTTGTTTTACAATTATATTATATTAATTATATTGTATGTAAGGGAACTATTCGATACAAATGTAAATCTAACTTTGAACTCTCTTTTAAACATTTTGTAAAACTTGTATCACCTTTTTCAGTTGATATATCGTACCCAGATAAGCTTTGAGTGGCAGATCTTAGGGTATTTCAAAAATCCAGTGGTCTAATTCTCAACCCTATTGCAATGATGACAAATGAACATCAATTCCCAAATAATAACAATGATTTAATATTTAAAAAAAAATTAACAAGTTTGAAGTTTAATTTCGCATTCATTCAGTCACATTCATTCATTGTTTGTTCAGTAGCTTTTAAAATTGGAGTTGAAAAACATTCCATCATTATATTCCTTCTTTAAACATATACAACCATACATAAGAGATTTTAACAATTTTACTTCTGAAATTACCTTTTATGGCCATATCAATGTTATCGCCAAAATGCCAAAGAAATAAAACTCACGTTTGATATTTGGATTGCATCGTACGATCGTAACAAACGATTTTTTCTCATATCAATGTTACATTTTACGATCCCATTTTACAAATAGAAAATCTAATAAAACGTATAAGGGCCCGTCCATAATGACTTGTGTTATTTGAATCATTATATTATAAATAAAAATAAGTCTATACACTGGAAAGACTAAAAGACCTTAGCTGACAAAATGATTACGTATACTTTCGAAACTGCCGTGTTAATAATTGTATTGTTTCTGTTCTTGCATATTTTTATTATTAACGGATGTAATACAAAGACTTCTAGAAATACTATTTTCTTTTGTTTTCATGTTATAAGAAACATTGTAAAGAAAGTACTCGTAATAAACCAGTTTATATTTTTTAACAATGCTTTGCCAGCGAAATATACATAGCCTTTTTTTTGTATCCATACATTAGAAAAAAATATTACCCGAAATGAAGCAACTATAAGCCGTAACATATCAATAGCACCACTATAGTTCGCTACAATTTTTTACAAAAAGATATCCATCGATGAAACTACGAACGAATTAATGGCAGAATATTGACGGGTAAGGCCCCGCGCAAAAAAAAACATTCGATTCAACGTTACCTCTATACTCACCTTTCAACAGTCGGCTGGCCGTGTTTTTTTTTTTTAAACGCGTATTCACATACCATAAACGCGGATGCGAAGCAAAGTCTGTCAAAGTGATCGAATATCAAAGTGTATGGGGGCACATATGAGGCAGCGTTTTATTTTCTCTTTTTACACGCACATATGTAGTTCAAACTTTGGGCGTGTGATTGTGGTCTTGTATTTTTGCAGGATATTTTAGTGTTTATGTTTATTAAAAAGCAAATGAAAGAGTGAAATTTAAATTTAAATAAAATAACGCAAAGCAACAATACATGAGTAAATGCAATAAAGTATTGGAGTATAAAAAACCATACGTAAAATATTTTAGTCATTTTCTTGGTGGGCCTATAATAGACTCATATATTGTTTAACTCTGTTTAGTTTCATCGCGGACTAAAACAGAGACTCACCCTAAGATGTTAGATTCTTGACGTGATTACATTGCTTGCCACTTTAAAATTGTCATTACAGTGGTCTCCAATTTACATCGTAGCTCACAGCCGTGGTAGATATACAAGCAAGATAACATCTGTAGAGTCTATAAAAATATTGTAGGAAAAGATAATGAAGATATTTAAAGTGGCAAAGCCAGGCTGTTGTTAGTCATGACTCAGTATGAATGGACAGGCTCATCCGGGGCGGCTCCACTGTCGTACAGGAAATCGATGTGAAGCGACAGCTTAGCTGTCGCGTTTCGTTCGGTGACTGAGATTGACGGATGCCCAATACCCTTTCCTCTTCCCATCCTTTCTCCTTTCCGCTCCCCCCAATTGGACCGGCAACACATCCATGACCCAGCATTATGGATGCTTATGGGCGGCAGTGATTACTTACCATCAGGTGAACTGTTTGCTCGTTTGCCGGATCTATGCTATAAAAAAAAAAAAATTATTCTAGTCAGGTCCTACCAAAAGACTTCCTTTGTAAACACGTCCGTAGGAGCGTTCCGCGGAGGCCATTATACGTCCATGCACGCATTAAAAGGATTTATGCCGGACCGCTCGTAAACGCTCCAGCTCTTAGGGTGTCCAACCCTGCTTTGATGTATGATTGCTGTTTTTGAAGTGACCTTGGAAGCTGAAACTGGGTCTTTGTTGGACCAATTTGAAACTATGTTTTTGATGTCTGTTTAGGGCGATACAAATTATAGGTGTGGGGATATTACCCAAGTTTCGCCTTGTATTCTCCGTCCCACGATGTGATGGGGGCGAGCCTATCGCCATATCGGGCACAAATTCCTGACTCCGGGCTAATATTAAATATAAAAAATCCAACATCACTTTGCCCGACCCGGGATTCAAACCGAGACCTCGGCTTTGCATACCGTAGTACAACAACGCCACCGAGGAACTTCACACCACTTTACTTCACTCAGGTGCAAATAATCATTGCTTGCGCGTCACAATCTGCCTTAATACGACTTCACGCAAAAATGTGTCATATAGAGTGGCGGATCAATAAGTAGTAAGTTTAAAAAAAGAATCAAATTTATTTTTTTACACAGATGACCAGTTAACCAGTCGTAAATAATCTCAGCCGAACATACATTCCAAAGTACTTAATAAAAGAGCATTAAAGGCAAACACACCCGAAACGTATTCCCCAAGCTGTTACATCACGTTAGTATTCCGTGCAACAATGGTGCTATTCAACCCGGCACATTCAGGTTTTAGTCATTTATTAGAGAGCGCCTCTACTGTCCTGAATTTAGAGGAACAGTTAGCCAGATTCATCAGTTTATCTTTTTACGTTTTTCCCTAACTGCGGCAAAAAGGTAATTGCCAAAAGCAGGAGTAATCATTTGAATCGTCTATGTATGTTTGTATTTACGTATGCTATACGGAATTGCGAGTCTCTATGTACTAAGTTTTAAAAATTAATGCGCGACAAAATGTAACCGTTGATTTAGCACTATAGCGCCTAAACTAATCAACCGATTTTCAATAAAGCGGTGTCAATCGTTTAATTTTGTTTCTCATATTAGGACAAAATCAATAATTGGCCAAATAATCCTATCAATTGCTCTAATTTATATAATTTTTCAAATACTAGTATACCATATGTATTCATATGTACATAACAAAGTAAATAAATTGTGTTTTTATAATGTATGTATATGTAACTACTCGACATAATCAGACTTAACATGTTTCAAGATAGTGAGTGCAATGGAATGCCAAGCATTGCTTTGTAATTCATGGTGTCGTTTGGTTTTGCGACTGTCGATGAGGGGTCGTATCGCTTACAATCAGGGGAACTACATGATCGTCTCGCTATTCATTGCAATAAAAAAACTTCCAATAAGATCCACCTTTTGTACATGCAAAAGGTAAGCCGGTAGGAATCGAGTTGTATGAACGCTTTGCTTATGGAAATCCATAAAATTAATTCCAATAGTTTCTAGAGATTAAAGACGGAATAAATATACAAAAGCAGGCACAGCAGAAAAGTCGTCCTATATTACATATTACGACGTCTGGGTCAGCCATACTCTCGTAGGTCACTGGAGACATAAAAAGGAATGGGACTAATCAATCGATTAACGAAATTGTTCTTTTATGAAGCTATATTAATCAATTAGTTATTAATGTAATAAATGTTTTATTGGATTTGGTGATAGGCGACTGGAGAGCTGTCTGGAAATGTTTTAGTACAGATATGTAGGCTATATAATTACTAAAATTTTATACCTATACTACTTTAGGCCATATAATAAATTTGTAACCGGTCAATGTCTGTACATGGAAGATAAATGAGGAAAACTGATATGACGGGACTATATTTGCGTAATAGAACCCAAAACCATGATTTTTACAATGTTTGTCTGTTTGTCTATATTGACATAATACTAAGGCGAAGAATTTATATTAATTAAAAATAATATCATTTTAATTTTAGTTTCCCAATAAATTATTTTGTATGCACTGTGCACAGGAATTTAAAATTACTTACAACGCCTGAGGGATCGTAGGCACATTGCCAGACTTTTGAGGATGAAGTATGGAAATAATGGGCAGGAAAAAGTTGCCTAATTAGATAACGTTGTTATGCTATAGCAGGTTGACGTAGATACGACCCCATTTTCCATTTACATTTTGTGTACATTAGGTCCGGCAAACGAGCAAACAGGTCACCTGATGGTGAGTGATCACTGCCGCCCATGAACATTCACAACCCTTGGATCATTGGTGGTTGTTGGTCCACGAATTCCGGAGGGGACGGAAGAAAAACTGATGGGAAAAGGAAAAGGGTATTAGGCATCCGACAATCTCTCTCACCGAACGAAACGCGACAGGAAAGCTGCCATTTCACGTCGTTCTCCTGTGAGACAGCGTAGCTCTTCCACTTTTAAAAAACGCATATCACATTGATTTTCTGTAATAGAAGTAAAACTTCACAACAGACTCAAGACATCGTAGAGTGTAAAAATAAAAATATGATGACGAATCATTATCTCTATCACATCTATACCCCATCTGTAGCCCACATACGTCCCAACGCAGGGTAAGAACCTCCTAGAATCTACTCCACCACGCTGGCCTAGAGAAATTAGTAGAAATTGTTTAAAACGCTTGAATATGTAGGTTTCCTAACTATGTTTTCCTTCACCGTTACAGTGCGTGGTGATTGACTATCAATACACACATAACAACCACCAACCAACCACAATACGGACAGATGACCTGGTTAAGGTCGCAGAAATTCGCTGGATGCAGACCGGTTCCAACAGGTCTATTTGGCGATCCATGAGGAAGCCTATGTTCAGCAATAGACTTCTTGTGGCTAAAAGAGAGAGAGAGAGAGAGAGAGACAGACATAACATTAAGATGATTTATGATGAGGTCCATAACAATAACCGAGGATAATATAACTCGAGTTCTCATGTGGATACAAATATAGCAAGGATAGAGATTGCGAGCGCATTCTTTTTACTGCATGTCCGAGTGATAGATATTCCCAAGGGACGCTAGTCGACCGCACTGTACATTTTTAAAACACAATTTCCGACAGAAATTAAAACCGCTCACTTCCGTGACAAAGGACGGGATTGCAAACATGACTAACTGTGAAAAGATGTATATGATTATGAAGTTATTTGCATACATTATTCGTTTAGGTAAAAAAATTGTGAAGTAAACTGCTTGTTGGGATTTTTCTACATACATACATAAACTCACGTCTTTTTCCCAGAAGGGAATGGGTAGGCAGAGGTTTCTTCTGGTACTAAAAAGGACACCCACGTTTCGCCTTGTCTCTTCCGTCCCACAATGTGATAGGGGGCGAGCCTATCGCCATATCGGGCACAAATTCCTGACTACGAGCTGATATTTAATAGAACTATCTAATATCGGTGCGGAAGCGACGGAGTTTCCGACGTGTTTCGGTCTATGAGTGAGATTGAGAACAGCAGTGTAAATGCACTGTTATGTTCCGCTTTGATGGACACTGTAGCCAGAGTAACTACTGGACATATTGAGGTTTAACATCTTATGTCTCAGGATGTCAAGCGCAGTGAAATGCCAAGCATAGCTTTGTAATTCGTGGTGTTGTTTGGTTTTCATACTGTCCATGAGCGGTCGTATCACTTACTATCGGACGAATGGCATGCTCGTATCGCTATTGATCGGAATAAAAAAAGATTGCTGCGAACCCAATATTAGTCGCATTTCTCACAAATTGCAATAGTGTAATATTAATATATCAAAATGTAATGAAATTATTATAAATTTTCAAGGAGTAGATAGGCGCAAGAAACGATCGTTCTTAATATAAATAGTAAAATAAAGATTATACTCGTAGTCAAAATAGTGCTGAAAGACATAGAAAATCTAGTCCTTTGCAAAAGCTATTTCGAACTGAATAAACAGATTTATAATTCATAACTCAGTTATACATCTCGATCTATGCAAATATTTATCAAGTTAACGCCACTAAATCAACTAATTAGCCTTTAAAATATCCCCAGAGAATTCTTTAAGAAACCGCTTTGCTTCAACAACTAAAATTCAACTATCATTTAAATTTTCGATCTTCTACGGCGATTTTAGATAAAATATTGAGATTATAAAACTTATGTTCTAATGTCAGTAAAAATAAAATAAAAATTACAAAAATAATCGACCTTATATAAAACAGTGTTGTACTTAATACACTGTATTGTAACAGCTGATAGTCAACCACTACTAAGCAAGAGGCCAAAGACTAACATATGGCCTATAGCGGGTTACACATAAACAGGTTTTCTCACAAATTCTGGTTTTAACATTAAAATGCATGAGGGTACTTTTCAGTACTTTAACATCTACAGATCTTAACACGAATTTTTATGGCGTGTGAAATCCGCCAAATCGCAGCGTAGCGTCAGCGTAGCGTCCGCGTAGTTGATAGACTAAGCCTTCCCATACTAAAAATTCTATCGCAAAGTCCGCCAACCCACAAGAGACTAACCCCTCAATCGTACTCGATTGTAGAGCAGGTCCGTGCCGTGTCGTACTACGTATACGGCCTGATACGAATACCTAAAATAATGCAATATACAGTACAGTAGATAAAACCAAAACAAAATCACAGGAAACTGCTAGTTTTATCTCGAGCCACTAACACCATTCAGTCCCGAGTTTTACTTTCCGCAAGATTTAACAACATTACCCGGGATCCTTTTTCATTCGTTTCTTCCTTAAGAACGAAATATACTGTTCAGAAGGTAGGCTCTAGTTTCTTTGAAATAATGGTAGCCATGTGTTTTTGTATAAGGTAGACGTACAGATACTTTCTACGTGTAAAAAGGTTTCAGATAAAATATTTTAACAGTAAAGTAGATTAGTATAAAAAGGTTCTACAAAAGTACTTTTAAATGTATGCTTCATGTAGGATTTGAATGTTATGATAGAAGATAAATAAAATGGAACGGAAGACGAATGAGTGGAACGTGGTTTGTGTGAAAGAGATGACGGCTAAAAGTACTTAAAGTAGAAAGAGTGAGAGTATATGCTTAAGAGTGTATGCTTTAGAAGTTGTGGTGTGGTACAAGAGGACGATAGTGAACGACGTAAGACGAAAGGTGTATTCTAGAAATGATTTAATAAAAAGTGAAGATATTCGTGACGATCGTTGTTTTCACTTTGACCCTAACGGAACAATCCCACATATTATTTGGATTACATATTATTTCGTGTGTGTTGCGAATTAACACACCGCACCACATGGCTAAGACCGATGTGTAATTGTGACGTTTTTTAGTATTTTCCATAACAGTTTCGAGTCTGGTTTTGTTGCATCGAAAACTGCAAGATTCATCTTACGGAGCAGATTACGTGTTTCATTGTCAAGACATCGTACAGTGTAAAAATAAAAATATGATGACGAATCTGTATCTGTATCACATCTGTAGCCCATCTGTAGCCCACATACGTCCCAACGCAGGGTAAGAACCTCCTAGAATCTACTCCACCACGCTGGCCTAGAGAAATTAGTAGAAATTGTTTAAAACGCTTGAATATGATTAAATTAACTTAATATAACAAAACAGTCTCGTTGGTGCTTTAAAGCCGCAAAACCATGCATTTTAATAGGATATTATCACGTTTTTAAGTAGTTCACTTGAAAATATTTTGTTCAAATTGTATTATAATTATAATGATATTTTACACCAACAAAAATATAATAAAACATGGAAAAATATTTGTCCATCAGGAAAGAAAAAAAAATCAGTAAGTGTATTACAATGTTTAATCACTGTTAGGTATCATATTTTATATCCATAAGCTTTGACATTTTTCAATTTAACTCTAAAACCAAAATGCATCTGTCGGAAAATGGTAAACCACGTATAAAGGGTATACATTGAACAAATAACATAGCCATATTATATTAAATACCTCGTGAACTATGTCATACAAAAATGTGAGGCACGCTTCATGAATAGACAACAACGTTAATTATAAAATATTAGAGACTATCTCGCCCACACGCCATTGCAACTTGTGTCAATAATGAAATGACACGCATAGAATGTACACAGGGCACTGAAGCTCGGCGACTCTCATGGGGATTACGTTGTCTTTAATCGAAAGGAAAAATAAAAGGAATTTGAAACTATTAATTCTCAACTTTCGTCAAAAGACAAATGAGTAATCAAAACTTAAACTAAGAGGCATTATTATCCGGCATTCACCCATTTCTTTGCCTATCTATGTGCAGAAAAGGAGAACATATTGAGTAGTGTACTTACGCTTAATAAAATTCGTTTTAAACGTTGATTGCCTCAGTTAAATACTTACATGAACTTTATCCAAAGTATCACCACTACCATAATACATATTCTTTCTCTGAATCTGCTTCTTCAGATTACCTATGCAAAGACACAAAATATTTTTTAAGAGTGTTTCAAAAAGGCAGACGATTTTCACAGCATTATGTTATTAATGTTATTAACTAAAAATACTTTCTCCCCAACACCCATTAAGTGAACAGTATTGCACAAAGTGACAGATAGCTCAGTTTCCGCCAGGAAATGGCCAAAAACCGTGGCGCGATTACATGACGTAGATAAAGTGAGTCCCGCCCACTAATGAGGAAATAGGAATGCGCCACACTAAATCGTCGTACTCAATTGCAACAAAACGATTTAGCTGTATAATTTCATTTCCTTTTCTTTATAAAACGAGTGCCAAGTTCCGAAATTCCACAATATTTGGTTTTAAAATGGGCAATTTGTTAGATTTTTAGCAATGTTAAAAATACAGTGCAACAAACAAGATTAAACGTTACATAAAATGAAACTTCTTAAAACCATAATAAAAATAAAAAGGTTTTCGTTAAGAGCCCAACATTGTAAAATTTACGCGCCGTCTTTAATGTCGAAAGAATTAAGGGCCAAGTAATTTTATCAATAATCTCAAAATGGATGCTTCGATAAAACTTTGAATCAATTTTCCTTTCCCTATATTTTAGTTGATGGAATTTAAACCTTCCTATTATTCCTTATACACAAATGGCATAAGAGCAACAAAACAAATTTTCTAATACCTAAGACCGCGCCCACGATGGCATCAGGACACGAGCGGTGAACGGGGCGGCGGCGACAAAGCGCGAGCGGCTACCCACGCTGCAGCTGCCGCTGCCACACCGCTCGCCGCTGCCGTCCCACTGCCATTGTGAGTGCAGCCTAATGCTAGACTAAAGCCCCAATTAGACGGAGAGAGATTCTCGCAGCGAGAATCGTATGATATAACCGCCATAACAAATGTTTACACAATGCAGCCTTTTTATATCTTTACGATAATCGTATCTTCCAGGCGAGATACTTTCCCCGTTTAAATGGGGCTTAAACTCTAAAGTCACGCAAAATAACCGACTTCAAAACACCTGCGTACTTAAATAATATAGTACTCGTATGTGAACGCAAATTCTCAAAAGTGACTTGCTATAAGGGGCCAAGTTTACTACAAGTATATGTGCTTTAAGTTACAACGTAAGTTAAGCTGTTCGCCTCGAGTGCTCATAAAAGAATTTTATGAACACAGTCTTATGAGTTAAGCTCTTCTCTCATTTAGGGGTTAGTTTAAAAATGTTATATCAGTCGTTTATTTATGAAGCAAGTTAGTAGTAATTTTAAAAATTCTAAGATTTTTTGACAGGTGGATTTTTCTATGGTAAGTAGGGATTTAAATAATTTTCCTCTTTACTCGTATTTTTCAGTAAGGCCCAGATAAGAATATCTGTAGGATATAAAAATTATTTTAAAGTTGAAAATTTTACTAATTTATTAAATGTTATTCACCATATGACTTGTATGTCACTCTATTATGTGTAGCTACACGTGTAATATTATTTTTTAATCATTTCTTTCCTTAAAATAACAAAACTATTACTTTGACAATATTTTAAAATTATAAAAAATCTATTTATCTGTAGTTAAGGCACAGATGGGACTCCGCAATCTTCAGTGCAATATTCATAGTCGCCCGGCAGTCGGTTTTAAAATAAATATTTCTACAAATTTCTTTAATTCCAACTCTGGCTGTGGTTCAATCAAAGTTTCTTGTACTTTATGATCTCTTTAACACAAACTGATATATCCACTTACAACTACAGCTGTTGCCCATCCATCTGGCGGCATCTCGCGGAGAATTCTTAAAACATTATCAACGTTATATTTTATTACGCACTAATGTACCAACAACATAATCCGCACTTCTCGGCTCATAAAAATGGAAACAAACCACTTTGAACACTACTCCTGAACTCATTAACAAATGGACCCTTTTCCAAGAACTCTGTAATATAAACTAAACCACTTTATTTCTTATTTTAGCCGAAAAATATGAGAGCTGGCGGGAAAAAAGGCAGTACAATTTATTTTTTATGAACTAGAAAACGTCAGGGCTATAAAAGTGTGGCGACACAGAATAATATTTTTACTTGGTACACTTGTGTTGTGTGTTGGACGAAAGTGGTCCGTGAAACAATGGAGAACTTGATACTGTGTTTTATTGATATTGTATTAGAGGAGTTTAATGGGTTAATTAAACATTGGTGAGTACGAATCAGTAAAAATAAAATATTAATATTAATCATAATTTTCAGTCAATAAAAATTTGTTATCGTTTTCAGCCGCAGATATTCTAAAACTACATCATTTACAGAGTTTTAAATTGTGTGAAAATTCTAGACGAATTAATTCAGGGATCCTTTGCGACCTGAGAACTGTGACATTTTAAGCTGTGACATTCGTTTTTCTAGTGGAAAACACATAATTAGCTCCTGATTGGGCGCCCAAAATGGTTGCTAGATGTCATATTGCAACATTTACGAAAACTATAATAATATAGTGCAGAACCTTATATTTTTTTACATCAGACCATGTAAAAGAAGTATCATTCAAATAAAAAACGAAGCACGAGTATAACTTTTCCATTCCTGCAAAGTTAAAAAAAGCTTTTAAAACTTCCTGTAAAATTGCTTGTAAAATTTAAATTCCTAAAAAATCCGTAGAGCAAATGCAGTTACGAAAAAATATATTAAAATGAACAAACTTTCTCTTTTCAAATTGATCCAAAGTAATAACTTTCTTATACTTTCTTATACAAAAAGAACACTTCGAAGCGCAGTACACATAAGATTTTATTTTAATATAAACAGAACTGTGCCGAGTAATGAGAAACGTGGAAACTTGGCCGGGAGATTGCAATCTAAAGATTTTCTTATTAAAACTCGTTCAAAAGAAACTTACAGAAAACTGCATCTAAATGATTACTTTGTAACCGACCTACGGGCTAACTTAAATTGATGAGTGGTGCCATTCACAGCGAAAAGTTCAATATAAATATAAGGAATTAGTAGTAGTATACGATGAGATTTATTTCTAAGATATTCATAATTCAGTCAGCATCATAATTATAATCCACATCCTCAAACAGAAACATTATCAATATGTTTTTTTTTTATATAGCATAGGTACCGAGACATAGGCAAACGAGCAACAAAGCCACAGCCCTTGAACCATATATGTGTTACCGGCCTTTTAATTTGGGAGTGGAGCGAGAAGGCAAGATGAAATGGGAATTGGGCATCCGGTAATCTCACTCACCGAACGAAATGCGATAGCAAAGCTGTCACTTCATGTCGATCTTCTGTGAGACAGTGGTACTACCCCGGACGAGCCTGCCCATTCAGGCTGAGTCATGACCGACAACAGGCTGGCTCCACCACAATAAGCCTTTTAGTTAAACCGTAATATGTCAATGAAATAATTCTAATACTAGATTGGTTGACACACTAATTAATGTTATACGTCTGCCAAACTAAATTGAGCTAGAGTAGCGAACTATGTTCTGATCTCGTATATAATATACATGAAGGCTTACAGCAACGATATGGGTAAATAATATTTAAACACTGAATTGCAATTAAATATTTACTATCTGTCAGAAACTAACTAAACTAACTTTATAAAGTGCGTGGTGGCCTGTTGGTAAACGGACCAGATGCGGCTGCCTACATGTTCACGGTGGTCGCGGGTTCAAATCCCAGGGCACACCTCTGACTTTTCGGAGTCATGTGTGTATTGATAGTCAATCACCACGCACTATAACGGTGAGGGAAAACATCGTGAGGAAACCTGCATACCATAGCAATTTGTATAAATTTCTATGGTATGTAAAAGTCCGCCAACCCGCATTAGGCCAGCGTGGTGGACTATATGGCCTAACCACTCTCAATCGTACTCTCAATTGTAGAGGAGGCCCGTGCCCTGTAGTAGGTCGTATATGGGCTGATACAATACAAAAAAAAAAATCTGTCAGACGACCTGGTAAAGGTCGCGGGACGTCGCTGGATGCTGGCTGCCTCCAACAGGTCACTGTGGAAATCATTAGGAGACGCCTATGTTCAGCAGTGGACTTCCCTTGGCTGATGGATGGATGGATGATGGATTTACTATCTTATATGGCCTACAAATATTTTTTTCGGGTCAGAGTGTCGTAACACCGAATTGCCTCTCATAGTTTCCAATTCCCACAACACAGGACTATTTTAGACGTGACGTATTTAAGAGGGAGATTGTGACTGTTCGATTTATTTATTTATTTCTTGTTTAATTAATCAAATAAATCCTTCCGCTTTAAACCATGCCATACCTTTGTGGGTGTGATCGAAGTGGAGGAAAAATTAACTAACAGTAAGCTACCATCTTGTGTTGAAGAGAGTAAAGTAACGAACGGCTTAATCAAAGTTAACTTACTACGTTCATAGAAGCTAAGAAGTAGATTATGGATAGGACATTTGATTTCATTCTTAAAAACACGAAATTACAAAAAGAGTAACATGGAGTATTTTGTATAGGTACAAGGATATATTATGGCTATTGAAACCGTTTATTACATTCGATGTAATTAGTATCTGAATGTTGGTTGAAGGTTAAAATTCTAATAGGTCGATTCAACCCGGGATGGACGAATGTCGCTGAGGAATTATGAGGATTGATGTAACAGTTTTTGCGCCATTTGATAATTTAGTTGTTGAAGAACAAACAACTTGATATATATTGGGGTTCCATTGATTTTCTATAAGAAAGTAATGACACCTACCTTTACTGGTGGTAGTGTCTCTCATATGTGAGAAGCTGCCTGAGTAGGTACCACCGCAATGTCTATTACTGCCGTCAAACAGCAGTGTATATGCACTTTTGTGTTTCGGTTTGAAGTACATTGTAGCCAGAGTAACTACTGGACGTAATGAGACTAACAGCTTAACACCTTATGTCTTAGAATGGCGAGCGCAGTGGAATGCCAGGCATTACTTTGTAATTCATGACGTTATTTGGTTTTTCTACTGCCCATGAGCGGTCATATCGCGTATCACCATTAGGCGGATGGTATCGTCTCGCCATTCAACGCAATAAAAAAAACCCTAAATATGTTAATAATTGATAGATTAGTAAAGTAAAGATAAGCCACATCCTCATCGAAGTGCGTGGTGGCCTGTTGGTAACGGACCAGACTCGGCTGCCTACACGGTGGTCGAGGGTTCAAATCCCAAGGCACAACTCTGACTTTTCGGAGTTATGTGTGTATTGATAGTCAATCACCACGCACTTTAACGGTGAAAGAAAACATCGTGAGGAAACCTGCATATCGTAGCGATTTTCAAGAATTTCTACGGTATGTAAGTCCGCCAACCCGCACTAGGCTAGCGTGGTGGACTATATGGCCTAACCACTCTCAATCGATTCTCTCGATTGTAGAGTAGGCCCGTGCCCAGCAGTAGGACGTATATGGGCCGATAAAAAAAAAGCCACATCCAAAAGCAATACGTCGTTTCGGATGTTATAGATCTATTTGACGAGCGCACCGAGCAAGGCGTTTGAAAACATTCCCGCGAGCGCAATTCGATTGAACTCTCGGCTTTGAGGAGTCTTCCACTTCTTAATAATCATTATATTGGCGTCGCCGCGGGGGTATCGCGTGCTGTTAGGAATCCAATCGGAAAAATACGGAGCGTTCCTGGTATAAGGTATAATGTTTAGTGTAAATAATTGGGTACTGAATAAAATCATCTGCAGTAAAAATGTGTCACAAAAGCATACATGAAAGCAATGGCAAAGCAAGCAAAAGCATAATTGAATTATTTAATAAACGAAAATTATAATTATCCGAAGTAAACACGAATATTACACTCGAATAGTAGGAAAAATAATATGAGTATAAGAAATAGGGATTCTTGTGTTTCACAGTAGGAAAACCTGACACAAATATTTCTTGGTCACTCAAACATTAATTTTAAGTGGTTTATGCAGACAGGTCAACAATATTGCGAGTAACCTAAAATGCTTAGGCACCTATCTCCTCCCTCTCATTCGTTTTAGACCAACTGGATATTGCATCTGTACTACTTGACATTAAGTATCATGTGAGCCATTTCCCCATTAAATGTATACATGTCTCAGGATGGCGAGCGCAGCGGAATGCCCAGCGTTGCTTTGTAAGTCATGGTGCTTGTTTTACAGCTCATGAGCGGTTGTATCGCTTACCATCAGGCGAATGGCATCTCCTCTCTGTATTCATTGCAATAAAAAATAGCATATTGTTACGGTTATATGGAGCTCAAAAATTCCCAATAGCCGCAGTAAGAGTTACAATAATGTACGTAATAAAAAGCACATGATTACATCGAAACAAAGTACAGACGTACCTGGCACAGCGGATGCGTAATTTACGCTTTAACTCGCAGTAAACGGGTTAGTGTCAGAGAGCAAAACCTCTTAACCTTCTTAAGGGGCTGGGTGAATAAATAAAATCCGGCTTGCTTAGTTACTTTGTATTGAGTGGAGGGACGGTTGGCGAGCGCTTTGACTGACATGCTCGGTAACATGTTGGCGAGCTGACTGATTATTGGATTTTTTTAAATATAAACTCTCGCTTATGTTCCTAAATACATAGAAATCTCACTAGTGTTAACTATAGTTCACCGTTTCTCCTTCCTAGATGTGATAGGGGATTTTCAAAACAAATAAACTTACGCACAGTTAAGTGCTCCATCTGAAAATCAAATCCGGAACATTGTGATTTTGAGCCCATTCATGCTGCCACTAGATTGAATCAGTTGAACACTCTTTATTAAATGTCAAAGATAAAAAAAGAAAATTATAATGTGCTCTTTACTCACCAAACCCGCTGGCCTGGCTATACAACTCGGCGGCCTATAAGAAAAGCATCACGTCGGCGGCAAGCGCTCGCACGAGTTGCGCGGCGACATGACATTTCTACAACGCAAGCGCATTGCTCGCTAACGTCATAAAATGTTCCATAACACTGACAAAATGTAGTGCGCTTAAAACGAATAGTTGACATACAATGAAAGTCCCAATAGATACTAAAAGTGGTAGAGCCAGAGCCACGCTGTTGTCCATTGGCCGGCAACACATCCATGATCTAAGCATTGTGGATATTTATGGTTGGCAGTGATCACTTACCATCTGACGACTTGCTTGCTCGTTTGCCGGACCTATATTATAAAAAAAACTGTACGATACCCACTATATTATAAACATTTCTTCAGAATGCTCAGTACACAGTTGTCCATTCTTCACATCCGTATGCCCTACTCCCTAAGGGCTGCGCGCGATTTTACGGCCCGCCTCTGCAGGCCTATACACGCCCCACCCGCGCACAAGACATCTTTATAGACATTCGACTGAAAGCAGATATTTTGCAGACGTGTACTTCCATGAACACTCGCTGTTTACATTACAATTGTGTTTTTGTTTGTCACTGTACATTTCTTTATAGTTATATTTTTTTTCATTCAAATATTACAATATTGGATCTAGAAGTAAGGATAGTGCTGTTCCAACGTGGAACAATATCTCCTTCAGTGGACAAAAGCTATGATATGCCAACGTAGTTAAATTCAGATATACCAAAACTAAACGATGCTAAAATGAGGCACGTTCATTGTACTTCGATGATAAGCTTTATTACAGTAACACATTACTAAAAACTTATGATTACTCTTACAAAGCAATACATACATAATTAAAATAATTAAATACAGAACTAATTCCTATTAGTTCTCAATCTCCAGTAATTTCACTTATCATAATTTTAGTTTACTACATTATTTATCTTTGTTCTAGACCCTAAAGCCCCATTTACACGGGAGAGTTTCACGCCTCGAAGATACGATTGTCGCAAGGATATAAAAAAGTTGCACCGTGTAAACATTTGTCTGAACACGATAATCCATGGCGATTATATCATCCGATAATCGCATCCGATTATCGCCGCGAGAATCTCTCCCCGTGTAAATGGCGTTTTATCGACTTCATCCCAACGTATAAGTTAAAATAAAATACTACCAATTAACCTTCAAACGTCATTAATTATTCCACAGCGCATTGAAACAGTACGACAAAAACGCAAAAACCATTCCAATACAAATGTACTGGATTCGGCAGTTACGCCATATCTCGCGTGTCCGAAACTGAAGCTAACCCGGCGCTCTAATTAAAACTATACATCAGGCTGGATACCGGGAATCGTGTAATTTGGATGAGGTATTATTTTTTACTCTGGTCAAAGAAGTAGTATGACGGAATGACCATAATATCGCGGTTAATATAGTATTAAAAGACAGATAATTACTTGCTGGAGTATCAGCTGTCTTAACAAGCAGCGATAACAAAAGTAATTCAGCAAAACAATAGTTACTTGTGAAAAGATATGCCGTAGGTTAAATCCTGGCACCAAGACAATTGTTAATTTGATTTCTACACATTTTTTCAAATGTGTGTTTGAGACCGAAATGAACTGATATGAAGTAGTTTTTGAAACCCGCGTCACAAGTAATTTGTGTAAGTTTGTAGTTTTATTTGTGGAAATATATGGTAGTTTGTGCTATGCGTGCAACTTTTGTAACACGATTGCAAATAACTTAATTTATTCTAAATCTTATCATATTATGTCAACAGCAAGAACGCTACAATATACCACATCCACAAGTGTTAAAATCCGCGACTCATTTGTAATAAGAGCCCTTTCACATGACATAAAACCCGGTTAACCGGCGCCCGTTTTGAACGGAACATTGTGTACAGCACTTTATGCATATTACGAAAGTTCTGACCCGCTATAATTTAAACAAATTATGTCTAAGATTTCACGCTTAAACCATTTAGTTTAGCGACGTTGAATTTGCGTTTAATTTCTCTTACCTATCCAACAAACACGGGTAAAACACATTTTCATTTTTAATTTCTTGGTGTTACGAACAGTAGGTTTTTTTATATATTTTAGAACCACAATATTTACGAGTACAAACACAACGACTCATTACAAATAATTAACATTGGCCATATACGTATTTACCTGTCATGTGACTCATTGACTTTGCTATAGTATAGTACCAAATATAATATTTAACATAAAGCACAGCTGATGTCTCCAAATGACTACAATTTCTCTCATAATTAACAGTAATGTCGCACTTCATCATATCGACTTCATTAAAATCAAATGTTTAAAATGCCGCCCTCGCTGTTCGAACGCAATCCGTCTACTTTGTTTTAATAATGAAACGCATTAATCAACAGCCTATTATCGAAACTTCAAAATATATTTCCCCTACTACCAATTCCAAAGCTTTTTAGTCAATAATTTCTAAGAGAGTAGAAGTATTGTCCTTATTTAATGACACTAGACATACTATAAACGAGTATTTCACATCACAATCATAATAATTATTAGCATCATAATCATTGATAGCCCTCCTTCTGACCATAGGCCTCTCCAGAAGCATACAATTGATCACAATCCACAGTTTTCTCATCAACACCCCGCCAGGCGCTGGCCGAAACTCGTCACTACACCAAATTCAATTGTCTATCTATTATTTATAACAATAAATAAATATTAATGCTAGGTACCCTCCGAAATCAAAAACAATTTAAATGTTTTGCTCTTGTATCTTTGTATGGACAAAGCCATGGCATAATAAATGTAAATAACGTTAATAACATTATAACAAGTCATAAAATGCATTAGAAAAATTACCATCACATTAATTCTTAATCCATAGCTCCTAAGTTTAAAATTGTGAGACTCCAGGAGTCAAAGTATAAATTCAAATTTTCAATAATTCTTATCGAATAGCACAAAGAACCACTACGGAGAAAAAATAAAATTTTAATGATCAAACGAGAACTGACAATCTTAGAGAACCAGCAGTAGCGATGCGCAAAGCATTTTCTTGTTAGGATAATGATGTGAAAGACTACAAGAATCTTCAAGGATCCCTCAAAAGTTTTGTTTGTTACGGTGAAAACATCGATATTGAGCCAATTTGTTGAATTGCCAGAGGTAGACGAGGCGTTTTGTCTCAACAACCATTATGATTTTAATAGTCTATAAACGGTCTTTAAACCGTTGAAGGTTTTGATGTCTGCCTCTATTTGTAGGGCCGTGAAAAGTTGTCAATGGACATTCAACAAAGGTTTTTGATGACATCAATTATTATTATGGCTGCTACACACGTAACGATATAACTGTGCAAGTCTGAGTTTGCACCAGTATACTGGAACGTGTGTGGGCAAATAACTGCGCAAACTTCATACAAATTTTCGGTTCGAGACAAACTGGAGACTGGAGCAAACTGTAACTTGTAAAATTATATCGTTACGTGTGTGGCGGCCATTAAAACACAACTTCCTTGTGCTATAGATTTTTCAATTACATAATGCAAAAATTGACGTAATTTTAGATTCAATCCATAGACCAATCTTTTTTATATTCAAAAATTCAGCACGCTGTCAATCTAATATAATAGAAGAGAATTTAAAACCGACAACAAACTGGTACGTTACTCTGGTGGTACAAATGAGAGATATATCTCATATGTGAGAGGCCGCCTGGGTAGGTACCACCGCAATTTCTATTTCTTCATGGTTCTGCTACAGTCTGTGGGCCTTCGTATCACTTACCATCAGGCGAATGGCATGCTCGTCTCGCCACTCATTTCAATAAAAAAAAACTAGTTCCAGGAATTAAATCAATATTGCGGGGCGACAATTAATGATGCCTTCAACGGAGTTCAAAACAATCTCTAACGAGGTATGATCGACGCGCCGCGAATTGTTGGAAAGTTATTTAATATTATGGATAGCTAATTAACAGTAAACGAGAAGTATGAGGTATAAAAGTATTTTGCCAACTAAAATACCGCTGCGGTTTGAGAGTCAACGAGCTTCCAAGGAATGGATTTGTAGATTTTCACTACAAATGGTTATTGGTTTCGGAACGACTAATTGAATCGTTGTGATCTGGTTGTGACTAATTATGATGATGATATAACTAATAATAGGGGTTGGCGAAAAGAAAAGACTGTTGGAAATAAAGAACTCGATATATCTCGCTGATCTTAATATTACTATGAAAGATTTAACACTAACAGCTAAGTGGCACTAAGATATCATAATCCATGGTATTCAGAAGTAGATAAAGGACTGGAGGGGAATGGAGAAAACTGCCGCTCATAATCTTCTACGTGCTGCTCCTTCTGCGGGATCACAAATTACCGACTTTTCAATATGGAGTATTCAATGGACAGTATTATTATCATTAATTAGATCTCTGATCATATTGATCCAATCAAATGCAAGTGAATCTGTCAATTCTACGTATTAAAATTTCAGATCGGAATCCGAATTGTATTTCAAAAAATATTCTTTAATATGATCTTCGCAACTCGATTCACTTCGATAAACTGAAACAACCGAACAATGAAATATATAGGGCACTATATCTCGAGGGATGTCCCGATAAATGAGTTGAGGGGAGCGGATCCAGCCGACCTACAACCGTTTACTATTTGTTCTGATAGTTTCGTGTTTGTTCAATGCGCGAGCGGAAATATCAATGGCGGGTTCCTTCGTGTCTTATTAATTTTAAGAATATCATTCTACGAGCGGTAAAGCCAAACTGTAGTTCATTAAAGCTGCGGATACCAAGCTGGTTCAATCGGGGTAATACTACTGTCTTGCAGAAAACAGACTTAAAGTAACAGCTTGATGTATAATTTAAATTGCACAGCTTTACTCTCATGTGCGTAGTGTTCGTCGTACCATAATAAAATAATTTTGAAACTTTTAAAGTTTGTGTCGTTTTTCTTTTTTATTGTAATGACGAGGACGACATTCGCCTGGTGGTGAATGATGCGACCGCTTATGAACTGTAGCAAAACCAAGCAACACCATGAATTACAAAGCAATGCTTGGCATTCCACTGCGCTCGTTATTCTGAGACATATGGTGTTAAGTCTCATTATGTAGTTGCGCTGGCTACCATGCCCTTCAAATCGGAACACAACAATGCGTTTACATTGTTGTTTAACGGGAGAAATAGAAATTTCGGTGGTACCTACCCAGGCGGCCTCTCACATATGAGAGACCTACCAGTAAAGTTTCAGCGGCGCACAGTAATTTGGGGAATATAAATGCCCAAACGAGCCTGATCTTAGTGGTCTCTATGATGTTACGATTCCTCTATATTTTCTTGACCTTCTCCGTCTCCCCTCTAGCCATCTAGCCATAACCATAATATCAGTCTTTCATACCGACTGTCTGATTATATTTGGAACATGTAAAATATAAAAGCAATATTCCTTCATAAAGTTAAATATAGTTTAGTCGAACATCATACGAGACCCTAAATGCAGGTATATGGCAAACAACGAAGTCAGTTCCGTAACTACAGTACTCTCGAAGAAACAATCACAATTAATAACAAGGAAAAATAATATCTGCGCTTTATTTGCTGTGTGCTACATTCCTATAACGATCTTCTCAGAAAGAACAAGTATCTAGGACAAAGGCTTTAAGAAACAAAAGAAATAATTCAATCACTCAACATAAATATCTTATTAGAATATGGATATAAAACGAATGTTTATGGATTTTATCGCGAATTTGATTTAATTTTTACATTTTTTAATTTCCCGACGTTTCGATCACTTTACAGCTTTCGTGGTCACGGAGCGGAAAATTCGCGATAAAATCCGTAAGAATTCGTTTTATTTCGATGTATAACATTCACGTAAATCTAAAAAACTATTATCTTATTAGCATCACAGCTTCGTCACATAAGCATGGGAAAGGTTCCTACATTTAATTATGTTCAAATTTGCAGTCATTCCACTTTGAATTTTCATGACCAATAATTCGTAATCAAATAGAGATTACGCTTTAGACTACATAATAATAAAACGGTATGTGATATCGACGAGCATGCAACTAGGGAGGCATTGTGAAGGATGGTAGCAGCTGCCATATTCGTAATATCCCAAAATGTTAGGAGTTTGAAGGTTGTATCAAAAACGTGTGAAGTACTGGGTTTGTATAGTATAGGAAATTGTAGATTTTCCTGTAGTAAATATTTCTCACTAACGATTTTACCAGGTTGGCGGCTCTTCTAAAATCATAATTAAATTCTGTATACACATAAATCATGCTGGGAAATGAGCCAATATTAACATTTCTTTATAAAATGAAAAACAAAAAAAAAGATTTTTCACAAGTTACTTCAGAAAGGCCACACCTAGCCACAAAGTATGACATGTGTTGAAAATCACAGGCTTGGAGTATAAGGCGCCACAGTGAACGCTTCTTATGCAAATGGCGCGCCTAGCGACACTCCAAACTAATTTGTGTTTCAATGAGATATCGATTTTCTTTTGCTTATGGAATTTTAGTTTAATGCAAAGTGCTGATACAGTGGGAACTTGGTGCAATGTGTGTCGCTAAGCCGCTGCGGACGCAAGCGGTCACGTGCAGTAAACTTGTTAATTATATCAATACTTTTGTTTCTCTTTCATTATAAAAGTAAAATGCGTAGGATAAAAAGAGACAGAAGTTTCATCAGTTGAAGATCTAATAACAAAAAGAAATTCTAGTATATGAATGCTCCGGTAATTTGAGTCATGATAGAGCCTCGCTGTAGGTTAAAGTGCCATTTACACGGAGTGAGTTTCTTGCGACGAAAATTGTAAGCTATTATCAATTATTATTATTAGACAATTGACAATGATTACACGATGCAGTTCTGTTATATCCTAATACTAATCCTATACGATAATCGTATCTTCGATATGAGAAACTCTCCTAGTGTAAATGGGGCTTTACTATAGGTTGTAGCGCCATCAGATAAGTCCCAAAGTAGGTTCTCGAGTTAATTACCGACCGAATATTATTATCTTTGGGTTGGGAGTAAGATGGCAATAACGGCTGACTCCGATATGAAGATTACCAGCTTTAATTATAACCTCGACTTCTGAACTGACGAATATATTAAGAGGTTAACGCTCGAATACGCCAACGCCACTTAAATATTATTGTGCACTCAACTACGCAAGTCCCACTTAAATACACCGAAATAAATACACCTAACGGTGACATACATAGTCCTGACCCCACATTAAGATCAATTAAGTCTTGTGTCGTGGGTATCAGACACTACGAGAGACTTTTCGGTCTTACAAACACTCAGATCCGAAACAAATACTTGTAGGCCTCGCTAATATTTGCCTCGGTACGGGGCAGAAGTTTCATCAGTTGAAGATCTAATAACAAAAAGAAATTCTAGTATATGAATGCTCCGGTAATTTGAGTCATGATAGAGCCTCGCTGTAGGCTGAAGCGCCATTTACACGGAGTGAGTTTCTTGCGACGAAAATTGTAAGCCACTATCGCATGACATAACAAGACAATTGACAATGATTACACGATGCAGCTCTGTTATATCCTTACGATAATCGTATCTTTGATATGAGAAACTCTCCTAGTGTAAATGGGGCTTTACTATAGGTTGTAGCGCCATCAGATAAGTCCCAAAGTAGGTTCTCGAGTTAATTACCGACCGAATACTTATTATCTTTGGGTTGGGAGTAAGATGGTAATAACGGCTGACTCCGATATGAAGATTACCAGCTTTAATTATAACATCTACTTCTGAACTGACGAATATATTAAGAGGTTAACGCTCGAATACGCCAACGCCACTTAAATATTATGTTGCACTCAACTACGCAAGTCCCACTTAAATACACCGAAATAAATACACCTAACGGTGACATACATAGTCCTGACCCCACATTAAGATCAATTAAGTTTTGTGTCGTGGGTATCAGACACTGCGAGAGACTTTTCGGTCTTACAAACACTCAGATCCGAGACAAATCCTTGTATGCCTCGCAAATATTTGTCTCGGTGCGGGGATCGAACCCGCGGCCTCCCGTTTCACAGCCGGCGTCTAACCAACTGCGCCGTGGAGGCTGTCAATTAAATGTACTCATTTAGTGGGTAGTTAAGTATAACTTAATATTTAAATAGCGTTTGAGTCTACGGGCGTTAGTTAACAAGTACAGAAATTTGCGAAAAATAATCCACGATGTCACTACACCAAAATGTCGTTGTGGTTTTTGTTTGTGATCCTAGAATTTGGCATCGATTCTTGGTTCTCGATGAAACCCAGCTCTGTGAACAGTGTTCATTAATATATCAATAAAAGACGTCAAGATGTATAATATCTTCATATATTTACACAAATATTACAAAATATATTTTTTAGATATTTTATAATCTGATTTTTCGTAAACAGCTTTAGCCTGATAAACCATTGATAATATAATTCAAAATTCATTTCAATTAAATCATCGTAATTAACCCTGCAGAGTGCATATTATTTCACAGACCATATAACAAAGCCTTGGCAGTAGAATAGCCAATTGTATTGCCGCTATAATTACGTGGTCGATAATATAAACACAAATGCTCCATTAATTTATAAATAATATCGGGTTTCAGATTGAAATGTGTTCAGACGTTAATCTCGAACACGATATGTTTACACTAGGTTCGACCTCAAGTCTATAATGAAAGGTCTATCAAAGGTCTATAAACTTTATTATTTATCGCAAGAATAATATATATTAAATAACATAAAATCACTCTGAACCCTTTCATAATATTTTATATGACAGATTACAGATTCGGTGTTGAATAAATTATTAATTTCAAATTTAATATATGATTATCTGGATAATTGATATTAATTGGAAATAACATTATTTCAACAGACTGAAGTTTATACAACGCATACATAAACTAAAAGCTTATAAATACAAAACGATTAATTTAATCGCTTCATCTATTAAGTACTATTTACAAGCGTAATTATTATCACATACATCATTTTGAGAGGCGCATGGCCCGATTCGTAGATCGACTTTCTAGAGTTTGTGTTCCAAATACACCCAACATTCAATCATTTAAACTCATACTAAGGCACGTGTTTTGTGCCTTAAGGAATAGATAATATTTTAAGAGTATTTTTCGGTGCCAGCCTTAGCAGAGAAACATTTGTTGTTTGGACAAATATTTGGAAAAATGAAGCTGAATTGGAAGTTCGATAGCTAACAAATGGCTTATGTCGAGCAATGTACTCCTACAGCCTGATGAGAATTTGACAAACATTTCTATATCTTTATCAGCCCTTAATCGTAACCACTGCAGGAGACGGACCTCCTTTTCAATCAACAGTACAATTGAGAGTATTGAAGTCATATAATCCACCACGCTAGCCTAATGCGCGTTGGCGGACTTTGCATGCCATAGAAATTCTTGCAAATCGCTATGGTATGCCGGTTTCTTCGCAATGTCTTCACGATGACTGACTTGTATCAATACACACATGACTCTGAAAAATCAGGTGTGCCCTGGGATTTGAACCCGCAACCACCGTAAATATGTTGGCAGTCGCATCTGGTCCGTTACTAACAGGCCACCACGCACTTTGCAAACATTTGTCTCGGTGCATTTAGGAACACGTCATCTATATTGTCAATCATCTTCTCTCAAACACAACACTAATTAAAGCCCCATTTACACGGGGAGAGTTTCTCTCCTCAAAGATACGATTATCGTAAGGATATAAGAAAGTTGCATCGGGTAAACCTTTGTCAGAACACGATAATCTATGGCGGTTATGTCATGCGATAATCGCATACGATTCTCGCCGCGAGAAACTCGCCCTGTGTAAATGGCGCTTAAGACTATTCGCACCATGTGCCTAAAGCACGAATACCCATCGTCACTATCACTATTTTATAAAGGGCAAAATTCCTTACAATATTATGAATAGTAACATATTTTTATGTAGAGCTATTGTGAGAAAGAGATTCGTGATAAACCAGTGGGTGTGTAATTGACATTGGAACTAGTTTTAGAAAGATTTGTCAACACCAACGAAATAATGGCACCATATACAAATTGTGAGCTTAATGGGAAGGGCATTGCTCCCACCAACAGTTATGATTGCAATTTCACACGCACTCCAATAATACCTGGAGGGCTTCATTCACACTATCAATTTTACGATACATATTTATTCTCTTCAGAGAGTGTAAATTAAGGCTTAAAGAAACATAAATACGCCACAAGTTTAACTTTTACAAACTATATCTAATAAACATGGAGCGAAAATACAAATATATGGCATATTTTCCATGTTTATAAATCTATAATATTCGTATATACATACAAATACACCCTGTAGGCTTTACTTATCTCGTAACATCAAAATGTCCCCGATAGTAACAATTATTATTATATTTAAAACAATTTACGATTAATTCGATTTATTACCGAGTTTCATTAGGAACAAACATAATCCCAACTTACACCACTAGATGTCGCTATATTTAAATTAATGTGCCAAAAAATTGCACTATTGATATCGACGGTGGAATGTAAAAAGTTACCAAGCGCCATTTTGTTAAGTTTACAGCAGAGCGTTTAAAGATTAATTTTTTCTTTAAAAAAATCGTATAAAATTGGCTATTAGAGATATCTGAAAAAATCCAACGGATTTTAAAAGTATTTTAATGCCTTTATAAATTGGTTTTATCAAAAAAAAGTATTTCTGTATATTTTGCAAGGAAGTGGCGTTTGGTTACAATTTTACTTGAAATTAGAAGCAAGTAAAAGTCACCAACCGACAAAAATTTTAACTTTGAAGCTGGTAAAGATATCTAAATATTTTTTAATTTTCAATAGATTCCAAGCAAAAGGGGACAAGCGTAGAATTATTTTCTTAGTTGAACAAGCAAAGATGTCTAACTTTCATAAAATTGTGGTTTTATACTAAGCAATGTTTACTACACAACAAATCAAATTATGTTAATGTAAGTAGTAATTAACCTACCACCAAATAAATTTGATCTAGAACTCAAAATTTTTAGATTTAGTAAGTAAATTTGCTCAGTATATTTTTGCTGCAATCGAAAATAACTGAAGTGAAACTTTAGTTTTCGTAGGTTTTTAGTAGGTTTTTTTTTCAAGATTAAAATCTTGAAAAAAAAAACTCTATCAAGTGTAAATTTGAAAAAGGTAGGTAGGTCTTTGAAAAATAGAAAGACGGTTTTTATTTGTTTTATAAATCCGTTTATTATATAAGTAATCAACTTTTGCTAAAGAATCAGTATTAATATAAAAACAACCTATTTGGTCTTTTAGCATTTGGTCCTTTTCTTCAGAGATTTTCTCGTGCTAAAATATAAAACACAACAGACGTCACAATCTACCTTCCTATTTGTAAGTATACAAATTAGGTAAGTAAATAAAATATAAATATGTGAACTTACCGATGCTGAATCCTTAGTTTCCACACCCGAAATTAATAAAGCTCGGCCAATTATGTCATCTATTCGCCGACCGCGATTCATGTTGAACTAAAATATTTAATTATTTTTCAAAAATGTATAAATCAAAAAACAAAAACACAAATTAGCTTAAAAATAATATTTTCAATACTTACCAAATGTAGTATCACACAAAACAGAACTGCGTAAATGCGCGAGAGTGCGCACGCGGGGTTACTTAGTGACAGTGGAACTACGACTAATCGATAAAACCGTTACCATCCACCATACTTAGTATGATTCAAAGCGAGGACGAGCGACAACGCGTCAAGTGTTTGTTTGGGATAACCACATGTAAAAATTAATAACTATTTCAGTAATAAGTATCCAAGTAACACAATTTATAAATAAAACGGCAGGTAAAAAGTTACCAAGCGTTACTTATTATCTTATTTTCGGCGAGTAAAAGTTACTATATCGAATTTTTTGTATGATTACAGTTTGTTAAAAATTACCTAAATACAGATAAAATATCTTTAAGATTTGTAAAAGAGTCCGAAATACCATACAAAAATAAATGTATTCCAGGTAAAACTTCCGAAGTACATAATTGATTCCAACAGTGGAAAGGCAGAAATTACTTACTGTAGTATAAATTAAAATCGGGTAAAGGTTAAAATTACCAAATGAAAATAAAAAACAAGTAGATATTACCAAATACCTACTTTTTTAAAACGTGTCAAAATGTTGTCACTTGGTTGCCAAAAACAGGAAAAATACCCGTTGTTACGGAGTTCCTAAGCGACATCAAAAGTGCTCGTAGAGACATGGGACTAGGACTAATCGATAGAGAAAAATTCGCTGATTCCGAATATATAAAAAACTCATTTTGGCCCCTAGTGTCGCTTGGTAACTTTTTACATTCCACCGTCGATATGAAAATACTAAAATGCATTGAACTCGGTAAAACACTTATCATAAATTTACTTTGGTTCAATCCTTACTATCGGGTGCAATTGTAAAATAATCATTGCAGAAATTTTGGAACTACGTTCCATAACACAAATATAAAGAAAATATCCTAACAATTAACAACAATCTCATAAAAATAAACTTAATTTCTATTCATCAGCATATTTTAGAGGCACAGCGCATTATGAAGGATCTTCTAAATTATTTTCATAAATATGTGTTAAAGATATAACTTGTCCCTTTTGCGTCTTGGTTTATTTCTACTTTATAAACAGCGGTATTTATTGGTCGGTAAGATTGTTATTATTAAATATTACCTCACAGCGCCATTTAGTAAACAATTATCTCAAAACTACTAACCAAAACCAATCAATCAACCACACTCATCAATCAATACTGAACGCACGCATAAAATTTAAATATTAATAAATCAATTGGTTTCTGAATTATTCTCATATAACTAATCCAAAACCAATACATTCGAGTAATACTCAAAAGGACGCTTATCAAGCATTTCCATACAACGCCATCCGCCGGTGACATGGAACGACAATAGAAATACGTGTAAGTATTTGGAAACGCCATCTCTCGGCATCTTTAAGCAACGTCACCTTATCCACTGAAGTATTCTCATCACAGTCTAGTTCTTGCTGGTGTAGGTGACCGCCTTACTTCATACGCCTCGAATAGCCTACTATTAGCAGTAACAAATACAGATGGCTTTTCTTCAGAGATAGGCGTAACTACTGTCTCTTCCGTCTTTTCCGAAGTATCTCTTTCTTCTTTGATTTCTTCTGGTGGCGTCTTCTCAACAGAGAAGGTGCGTTTCTTACCGGGAAGTCTTTTGTATATGTTTTGCACTACAGGGTGTAATAGGCGCTCGTCGAAAGCGTCTTTATCAGAGCCTGTGATGAAGCCGATAATATTTCCCACCACGACGCAGATAACTGTTCCGGTCACCGCGTACCACATGTATGATATTGCGTACATATCCTGAAGCCCGCTTGTACTGAAAATATAAATTATGACCATAAGAACATGTAAATATAAACTAAAAGTAACACTTATTTAAAAATTAACGGTTAGAGCCCCAAACAAAAATTTAATTCAATAGAATGATATTCAATGGACAAACCTCCATGATTGAGACAAGATAAAACTTTTAATTACGATTTAAACAAAATTATATGACTATCTTTAGTTACGACACAACGATGCCATCTAGTGGTCGGAGTAAAAGTAATACTTACTTAGGAGCTAAAATAGGTGCCGGTGGTTCCGTAACGTTCAACGCTTCGAGTAAGGGAGCTAGTCGCGCTAAGGTATGATTAACTCCCACTACACCACTGCTTAGTGAGGCCGCCATTGATGCTATTGTGGCGTTAGAACAACCCTGTAAAAAAGGCATATAAATATTAGAATTATTTATAATTCATTAAAATAAAATATATGTATTTTAAGGTAACTCTACAGTTGTGTGTATTTTTATAGTTGAGACGCAAAACCCACCATATGACAAGAAAATTAAACATGAAGTTGAAACAATGTTAAGTTTATAGGAGAAAATGTAAACAATACTACACGCACAGTAAACATTAATAAATACTATGTTAAATTTCAGATAAAAAAGAAAATGATAATTATAATTATTGGCTTTAAATAACATCTGAAAACTACTATAGGTTTTATAAAATAAAAATAAATATAATCAGCTACTAACATCAGTAGACGTAGGCAACAACGTTTCTTCTGATTTCACATACATCAGCCGTCCCACCGCCATCCAAGTAGTCATAGCATGGGACATGAGCATGCCAACCAACGCGCCAGTGCCATTGGCGACTGGGCACAGAGCGGCCAAGACAAACACACCGAGAAGAGCTCCTGATGTCGCTGATGTGACTAGTAAGGATCCTTCTACGACACCACCGACTGATCCCACGAAGAGAGACAGGCACATGATCACGAGAGCTGGAAATAATTGTATATTCAACGCAATGCATAAAGAAAACACCATCTAATGTAATTATATGAAGTAGCATTTATCAGAGAAGAGCTGACTTTCAATTCTACTGCATCTTAATAAATTATATCAACTTAAATATCCAAAACTGCAGTAATAGTTTCAGAACTTTAAGACTTACTCACCATAAACAATCCCAATGATCTTAATTAAAGTCAGTTGTTGTTTATCGGTAATGCCTTTGAAAGCAGGGGCAGCGGACACGAAATCCTCCCATGTTACAGTAGCCAGAGAGTTCACGTTTGAAACTAAGAAGCTGAAAAATAATACATTTCATAAACATCTATTTTCTATATAAAATACTAGAACTATTTTATCTTGATTAAGCTATTAAAGATCGAAATAAAATCTCACCTCAATGCTCCATTGAACAAGCTGCCCAAGAATAGCCCCAGCATGCCCGGCAAAAATCCGAATTGATCTTGTACGTAGAATGCGAGTACTTCATCGGGAGCACTGATCTCTCCCGTTGCTAGGGGATCGCAGTTCTTGTATACGGCATACAAGGCCATGCCAACAACCCAGGATAAGCTGAAGAGGATGGAAACAGCTGGAACGTTGGCGAGTAAGGTTTTTCTGACACGGCTCTCGCTGGACATGGAGCAGTAACGCTGGACGAAAGTCTGTTGGCAGCCGTAGATAGACACTGACATGAAGAGCTGGCCGACGAGAGCTGACATCGTGTCGACACGTACTGTTGGGTCCCAGGTGAATCTGAAATTTCGTAAAATATGATTAGGATTTATACTCATCCTTAAAATAATATTTTTGTTATCATGTGACTATTCATAGGCAAAAACAAAATTATAATAACGTACAGAGAATTGTCTTCAGTCAACGCTTAAATTATTTACTTGTTATCGTAAGAAATTTTGAGCAATAGAATCTGGTATAAGTATGTTCCAGGGAACACTATTCTTGCTAGATATAAGATCCAAAATATTGTTACACAAATAAGATTTCATATAATTGAACTCTAAGAGTACACTGACATGTACAAATACATTGCAAATATCATTTTTATTTAAAAATACTCATAATTACATTTTAAAAAACAAACTCACTGAAAGAATTTGAGTCGTCCACCTTCAATATTGTCGTTAATTACAGCCGCGGGACCACCGGCTTTAATCGTCGCTTGGACAATGAACGCTCCACTGACCACCACCATTGTCAAAGTCTGGATGACGTCAGCTCTGAAATAAACGGCGAAATATTTTATGAATGGGTTAATTCCTATATACTTTTTATAAATTTGATGCAGAAATAAAAACGACACAACTGTACAGTTATTGCACTACTAGACAAATTATAAAAATATTCATTTAAGAACACAATAGATAACTATTGTGTTCTTTGACTGTCACATGTGTACAATAAAGTTTTAATAAATAAATATTCAAGATAGAAATGACCATATTGGGAAAAAAGGAGATTGCCAATACTAGGATATCATACAAAGAAGATTCCAACCAGAACATAATAGGAGACAAGATGAAACTTAAAGATACCTACCTTATAGCAGCAGCTAGACCTCCCAAAAGGTTGAAGACGATAGTAACAGCAGTGAGGGCTGCTGCAGATGCCCAATGTGGAAGGCCCAGGATAGCATGCAGGGCTACCGTCGGCGTATACACAGTCACTGCAAGGTTGAGCACTTGTCGTATCAGGAATGTTGCTGCGGCCACACGACGAACACTTTTTAAACCAAATCGCATCTGGAATTAAGGAGAATTGCATGATGTGGCTATTGTATTTACTAGAGTAAGCGTCGTGGAAGGCCTAGACGCAGATGGCGAGGCAAATTTGAAACTTATTTAAAACATTGGGCCTGAACAGCATAGAAAGTCGTAAGAGAGAACTTTGCCCTGCATTGGGATAATACTGAATCTTATTATAATAAATTGAGTTGTTATAAAACTGCTACGATGTAGTATGGACAAATGAGTAGTTTTACATCAGAAACATTACAAGTTAATTAAGGTTCTAGTACGGATCTACGCACTTTTTTAATAAGTTTAGTTCTAAACAATCACAGACAAACGAGACGAAATGTTGCTAAGTATAAACCTGAATAAATTACGTTTTTTAAAAAGTTACAATTTAGGACAACTAAAAAACGGTCCTACTGAGTATACTAAATATCTTTCTTAGTTGTAATCATCAATTCGTAGAGTTTTTGAGACGTCTGTAAAATCATCCATAAAAAAACATTCAATACTCCCATATACCCAACAGTAGATCATAATTTCTAATTTCATGGTTAATTCTCATTCGCCACAGTGACACTAGCAAATGTTGATTGATTGAAAACAAGGTAAAGATCATTTTGAGTTGATTACCTCGGTCAAGACATTGCCAGTTTAATTATTTACTGTTTCTAAATATTAGATTTATTTTGTGTATTTTTTTCTGATGATTCCCGATTTTTCTTCGAGTTTTTAATATAATTTCTTTTCATTTCATATTAATTTTGAGCGAGCATTAATTTTTTAAAGATCCGAAGACAATTAAATCTTTTCCAAATCGAATAACTTCTATTACCTCTATTAGCTGTCGGTAAATACTATTCCCCATTCAAATTCACTAAGCTGCTTACTTTCCACATACTTTACATTTCACCTCGTTTTGAACTCTTTTGACGATCCGAATTTAATGTGCCTTCTTATCCACAATTAATGAAAATGCCACACAATAGATTACAATATTAGATCCTCACCTGAAGATATTCATAAACAGAGTTGGTTGATAACCGGTAGTAGACCGGTACGAAGATCCAGCAGACGAGAGGGAAGGCTAGAATGATGCCATAAAGCGTCTCCCACATCGCTGAACCTCGATACACCAGCTCGGATGGAAAACCTGAAAATAAATAGCAAGAAATATTTTTATTTCACTTATAAATTAAGTTATTCACTTAAATAACTTTATCCCGGGTCGAGCAAAGTGATATTGGATTTTTCTATTCATTATCAGCCCGAAGTCAGGAATTTGTGGCCGATATGGATGGCCAGGCTCGCGCCCTATCACATCCTGGGACGAAACAAACAAGACTAAACGCGGGTGCCTAGTTACTAGTAGGAGAACCTCTGCCTACCCCTTATGGGAAAAAAGGCGTGAGTTTTTGTATGTATAACTTTATAAAAGACCTACAAAAATGTTTATATTTTTTTAAATGTAATATAGTAACTATTCAGGATAATTTTGCTATAAAACTTTGTTGTTGCCTGTAACGTGGAAATTCTTAGGGCCCTAAATTTAATACTAGATCTAATGATCTAGTATTAAAATTAGGGCTGTGCTGTTCATAATTGAACAGCACAGGAGTCACATCAATAACCGCTCTCATTTTATAATAATATTTATATTATAATAATATTTAATGCGTCATAATATGGATTCCTTAGAGGAGACTCAGAATACTAATAACCTACATGTATTGCCATTATTTCAAATAACAATATATGGGCGGAATTTTTAATTTAACAGAGCGGATAATTACCTTTAAATTAGTATAGATATTCGCATAGATAATTAACTTTAAAAGTTATTTAACGTACGCTAGCAAAATATAATTATGATGATGATGAGATGTTTTGGTCTCAACTCTCTGAGGTAAAGTAATTAACTAAAACTTATTTATTATTTATTGACTTAACTACAAAGTCCAACACATCATACGTATTATTACACTGGTTACTAGTTTTAAATTAATTTATAGTAAACAATAGATACGGCAAAAGAACTCAGGGAATATATATAAAAAACACCTACAAATACATTAAAATGCTAAATACGTTTCTGTACTTAGTTTCCGCGTAAAGAAACTGCTCACATGTCCAAAAATGCGCCACATTTGATAGGTTTCGACTTAAGACATGTGCTATTCAGTCACGTGTTCCTTAAAACCCTTAATTCTTAGTAAGTACTTAAAGGAACGTCTTACGTTCATGTTTATATTATATACGAAAAATTTATTAAAGAGCGATACATCAATGTCTAAGAGTCTATTTTTTCGTATAGACATCTAAGCTCACCCATTAAATTTCGAAGCCTGATCATCGAATCTAATGCGGTCTACACACAAAACCCACCGGCCAGGCAACACAACCCGCTCAAACCGGCAGCCTATAGGAGAAGCATCATGTCGAAGGCAATCGCCCGCACGTGTTGCCCGCCGACATGACATTTTACAACGCAAGCGCACTACTCGGCAACGTCATAAAATGTTCCTCATTATGTCGAGCCGGTTGCATGTCGCCGTCAAAGTTTTCCCACTTGCAATGATTAAAGCCACCGTCTAGCCCGCCGACAAAATGTCGCCGACATATGCCGGCGGGCCGGCGGCTTTGGTGTGTAGTGCGCTTAAATCTCACAATTCACAGCCTACGTGTAAGACAATGTCGTCTTTGATAAGTCATTGCGAAAAAAAAATCTCATCCTGATAAATTATGTAGTTGACTAACTAGATAAACGATGTGAATTTTGATGATGTTTACAATTTTGTTGAAAGAGATGAGATTAATTTTTAATTAAAAGCATGATTATAAAAAAAAGCTAAATAAATGGGAGGCACACATGCAGTTCAATGGTATGTGAAGTCTGTTCCGCACCAGTCCAAGGTAGTGGATTACGGTCTAAGACTTCTCAATCGAACTTTCTGTTGTAGAGTAGTCTCGTGCTCAACAGTCACTGATTTTAAATGCTTATTATACTCGTAGTGCAGCACAATTATCAAATTCTTTAAAACCAATACAGCCTCCGTGGCGCAGTTGGCTGTGAGATGAGAAGCGGCGGGTTCGATCCCCGCACCGAGATAAATGTTTCTGAGGACCACAAGTATTTGTCTCGGGTTTGGGTGGTTATGAGACCAAAAAGTCTCGTAGTTCCTGATACCCTCGACACAAAACTTAATTGATCTTAATGTGGGGTCAGAACTACGTATGTGACTGTTGGGTGTATTTATTTATTTATAACATTAAAAGGAATTTTCCGCCATTCGCACATTTGTATGAAAATCACGCCGAAAAGATTATCGTGATAAAATCTCAAGTGCCGACATACTATATCGCTCTAATACAGATATACGGTCGCGAGCCTCCGCACAGCTAGATGCGGTGGAGCGATAACACAGCATGACTCATGAAGTTCAAGGGCGAGCCGTATGCCGTACTATGATTGCATTTGTACATTGATATATACTGCTCCATGTTGACACATATAGTTAGATATAAGGATCAGGAGATTTTAGTTAGGGTCAATGAATAGCACAGTGAGTGACGTCAGATACGTCCCAGATATGCGTTAAAAATTATGTGAAAAAAATTGACAGGTGTGGGGGAAGGTTAATCAGTTTTGTGAAGTTTGATTTTATTTCGAGAATATAGGTTGTTCCAGACTACGGGAACTGTCGAAATGAAGTCCATCAGAATCTATATTGTATGTACGCTTTCACGATACTGGAAAGTTTCTGGGAGCATCTCCAAAATACGGGATGAACATAAATATTTTTACGCCTCATTAGAGAGGAAAATTACCAAACAAAGTGACTAATCAACCTTCTCAGAAGAAATTAGGGAGAGAGAGGTGAGTTTGATTTAAAATTATATCACAGAGTCAGTCACACCAAATCCCAATGACAAAATTTCATTTACAAAGGAAAATCATTTCAGGGAAATATTACCGCGTTCGAAGAAATTGGCCGAAAACCAAAACGTTGTTGTCAATGTCCAATGCGAAAATAAAATAGGCTGTCACTACTCCGTCGCGTGGCTTCGGCGTGAGCATCCCGTGAATGAAGCTTAGACTCTCGAGATCAACTGTAATGATTTATGTACCAAACAAATTCGTTCTAAATGCACTTGAGTTCTCGGCTACTATAATTGGAATCTGAAAATATTGTTATCGATTCGCGTTTGTTTATATTGGAATACGGGCCAAAGAGCACAGGGATCAGGTAATGGTGGCTTGATGCCATGATTTGTAATAGCTAACCCACAAACGCCAGCAATATCAAATTAAAATCAATTCAATTAAGAATTTGGTTAGTAAACCAAATTCTTACCATCATGATCAAGCCTTCTAGTTGATGTCTTATAATATAGAATATAGTCACTATGCAAATTTTTTTTATTCCGCAAAAACAGCAAACATACAAAGACTGACTAACAGTCACCTTCACTTGTAAAATCATGGGCGTTTTGCCGACACTATTGTGTTATTAAAGCATTGATCGCGAGAATCGAACAATAATACCAGACAAGTCAACTTCTACCATTCCGGCCTTTGTCAAGACTTGTGATAGAGTGGCTCTACCACTTAACCGTGCCTTTTTTTCAATTCTTATACTCTGAATTACGTAACTGCGTTCTAGTATAACACATACAATATACATACATATATAAACTCATGCCTTTTTTCCAGAAGTAGGCAGAAGTGCTACTACGACACCCACGTTTCGCCTTGTTTGGTTTGATAATTAATAGCAAAAATCCACTATCACTTTGCACTCCACTATCACTTTGGACGACTCGGGTTCGAATCCGAGACCTCAGCGTTGTAATCGCACTGTAGTACAATTGCGCCACCGAGGCAGTCTAGTAACACCTAAGGTTATAATCCTAAACGAGTTTCACCATTTGCGCCCAATTATAGTCTTTACGGTCATTAAAAATAATCACAATGTTTAATGTAGAAAAGTATGTATTTTTTATCCGTATTCTATTTTAACAACAATGATAATATCTTCATGTGTTCAGTTTTTTCTAGATCTAGAAAAATATACGAATACAATAAAATTACAAAATGCTTATTCATTTAAATAATTAATATTAATCAAAAACTCGTATTATGATAAAAAGTTGACATGGGAGCGCAAAACCGCCAAGTTTACAACTAAAATGATGAAAATGTCTACGTGTAAAGATTAATTTGTACAATTTTAAATATTTTTCAAACATTTTGCTGTATAATATTAAGATCACGTGATTTTAACAGCTTGGAGAATACGTTTTGTGGGTAAATATAAGAGTCGACCTTATACATTATTTTAGGTAATAGTATAAATTACTTGTAATCAACGGAAAATATCCACGTGTAAACCATACATAAAAAACCCTCAATTAATTTTTCGGTCTAGGAATAGAACCTAGGATCACTGTAACAAACATACTTACAATGAAAACTTCGATTTTTCTTTATATTTCAGAGATATTTTGTATATTACAGTCTGATCAAGGTTTAACCAGTGAGCCGAACTTTACCTAAAGCATTTCCGGTTCATCGCACACTAAAAGGACTGATAACATGTCATCGTATCTGTTGACAGCCTAATTCCAGACAGATCATGTAGTTGAGTTGATCGACATAAAGTGAGAGACGTCATTGGCATATTTATTGAAAAAATATATAAAAAGCTACTTTAATATAGTGCGTAATAAAACCCTAAATCTGATTAAGAACGAGAAGCGTTTATAAGGTTCTTTTTTATTATTTTCTTTAATTTTTCGTAATATAAAGAAAGCTATTAAAGGCCCTTTTTTATTTTCTTACAGATGCTTGTATATAAAATATGATATTTTGATTTTTTTTTAATTTGAATGAATAACGAGTCAAGCATTCCATTTGCCTGGTGGCGATACGACCACCCATTGACAGTAGCAAAACCTAACGACACCATGAATTACAAAGCAATACTTGGCATTCCACTGCGCTTCCATTTTGAGACATATGATGTTAAGTCAGACCGGAACACAACAGTGCATTTACTGCTGTTTGGCGATACTCGCTATATAGCTTAAAACTTTCCGAAAAATTTATTCAATGAACAGCACAGATACATGTGAGGTTAATATATTATCCTGTATTATTTATTACAATGTTCTTAAAATTTAACGAGAATAATTTAATCGTCTATTTATTTTTTCGTGGAAACCACCGGATTAATTAGTTGCCAAACAATAGTATTATGAGTTTTTTAACAACAATTTATACTGTAGAACTAATTAGGATAATATATTATTGTGAGACACTGAGTGATCTCACTACACATCTCAATCGTACTCTCAATTGTAGAGGAGGTCCATGCCCTGCAGTGGGACGTGTATGGGCCGATAATGAAACTGAAAATAATTTATTGAATCCATTCAAATGTTCAACATTATTTAGATTCAGTCATATTTTTTTCTACCACCCGGAAAGCGGTTTTCACTAGAGAAGAACGGGCAAGAAACTCTAGTATTGCTCTTTTCAAAACCAGTATACAATATCATGATTATTACAAAAATTACAAGTTGGTCCAAATCAGAGTAGTTCATTGATAATTTGTTATAATTTGCAAGTGACATATATTTTTAATACAATATGTTTATATTCTGTTTAATATGGCTGAGTGAAGTGAAGTAGCCCAGAACGAAGAATCAGTATACCCTGTTTCACCAACACCGTGAATACTCGTGAAAACCTTATGTAATCTATAAATCAGTTACAATGTAAGCAAATCGGACACACCAATCCACACAAGTAGCACCCTTTCACGAGTATGACGCATGTGCCAACCATCGGCCTCCTCAACCATGCTACAGGGATACAGAGACATATGACTTGGTAACCAACTTTGTATCAACGAACATTTGTTTCGATGTGGGGATCGAACCCGCGGCCTCTCGTTTCACAACCGGCGTCCAACCAACTGCGCCACGGAGGCTGTCAAACTTGACAGTCAGTATTATTTTTAAGAGCAAACTACTAACTGAATTAAGAAATTTAATTACAAAACAATATACCTAAACGCATTGTAATCCTGCATTACCACTTAGTTTCTTTTTACTGATAGGAGTTTAAAATTAAGATACTATTGTGTCATGAAGTTATATAAAAATTACTTTTTAATCTATGGTTAATTCATAGTCAAATGGAATACATAATATGATCTCGCATTGCATTAATATATGAATTAATTTAATTTCATAACGTTTTATACATTTTTGCAATCCACATGAATAATTTGCAATACAGTTATGATTTTCTGCCATTATATTTATTAAAGTCCGTTATTTTTATATATGCATTAATGAGGTTATCAACATAAAATATTTGTATTGTATTGTATCAGCCCATATATGTCCCACTTCAGGACACTAGCCTGCTCTATAGTCGACAGTACGATTGAAGTTGGTTAGGCCACATAAGTAAGTAAACATTTGTATATTTTGTGCAACTGAAAATATTTGATAAATTGTATTTATTTTCTAGCCTGATTTCTTTTCTTCCTTAACTTTACACGATTAAATAAACGATCTATATACGCTCCACTGCAGGGCATGAGCCTCCTCGCAGTCAAGAGTACGATTGAGAGGGATTGAGCCATACAGTCCAATACGCTGGCCTAGTGCGGGTTGTCGGACTTTACATACCATAGAAATTCTTACAAACCGTTACGGTATGCAGGTTTTCTCACAATGTTTTCCTTCATAGTTATAGTGCGTGGTGATTGAGTATCGATACACACATGACTGCGAAAAGTCAGCATAAAATACAGCATTTGAGAATTTATCGAATATGATCTTTCTACTACTTGAATCGAAGCCACGATATTTCGGTTTTCAAGACACATTTCATTCTTTTTTTTTAACCTACAATTTAATTCCCTATGACCTATGTCATCAATCATTTTCTTTTGATGTCAATTGATTTTTTTGCATCTAATTATACCTAGGCTGTTTACAATGTAAAAACGTAGTTCTTCATGGTCCAGAGAATGAAATAATGTTATATTATTCACATGCATACTATTATATTTTTTTATGGTTAATTTTTTTCATGCACTGTGGCGCTACGACGTAAATGTGTACTAAAATTAATATAGAAATTAAAAAATAATTATCGCTATAAATATTTAGAATCATTATCAACTTTTTATTTGTAAAGGTAATAATAATTTCTTCCATGGCAACCAATAGATTTATTGCGATGTGATAGACTAGTAAGTCATTAATTACAATAAATAAGTGCTTGACTCAGTGATTTGACTCCCTCGTCGACCGATATAAATCGTTATCTCTCTGTACCAGGGGGTTTACTCTATGATCCGTAACGAAACTCGAATTTTCAGGCGTTCGACGTCTGCATTACGTTTTTAATTTAACCCTTCTAAAAATCAATACTATTCTCTATGATATTTATTATTCATTCCGAACTTAGTCTATAGTTAGGACCTACGATAGAAGATTCGAATATTTTGTGGAATACCCAGGCACATTCGTACATTTTGACGTGCGACGTCCGAAGTTTCGAGTTTCGTTTCGGATCATAGTAACCCCCAGCCCATATACGTCCCACTGCAGGGGTAAGGGCCTCCTCTACAATGAAGTTGCAGCTGTGGTAAAATAAAATTACAACATAACGTTTTAAGAAGCAAATTCGGTACCGTACCACAATTTCAGATTCTGTCTTTATCTTTCATACGCAGTCAAACTATCTTCTTTCTCACTCTAGTGCTTCCAGCGTGAATGATTCGCACGCATTTTGGTAATGACTGCTCCAGTATTAAACCTCAATTGTTTCAAACAAATTGACTTTTTTACGTCTGGACAAACATGTAAAGACAATAAGACCGCACGTCAGTTTCGTATATGAATCATGCATATTTTTTTACAAAACAATAGAAGATTAATATTAAGATTAGGCTCACATTATTTTCGCTCAGCAAACGTATGTTAGACGAATTTTATAAATGATTTGAAAATAAAACGACGACCTGCGTTAAGAGTAACTGAATGATAATAATTCAAGGTTTTCACACACTTCAATTACCATACAAGCGTTTTAATGAATGTACTAAATCTAATTGTTATGCTTCCTGAAGAATCTGGATTGTTATTAGAAGATTGAATAATATGAAAATAGTAAAATGTAAGTGTTAAGTAAAAATTCGTAACTAACTCCGGATGTTTTTTCATTCGCTTGTATAATTCATTTTACAGAAATAGCTTATGTAAAACCTTTTTGATAAACGTATAAAAAAAAATAACGTAATCGACATCATATTATATGTTTGAAAACATACTTTTGTACCTGGAATGACGGTATTGTAAAAGACAACGTATTGATCACTTCTTAGGATGCATTGTTGTAAAACAAACAGCTCAGAAATCATAACAAGTATTGTTATCGCTATAAATTGTTTCCCAGCAGAAGATACAATACCTCAGAAGTGGTATTATTTTGACGAGTAATCGAGAAGTACATTCTAACCCACAATACGGCTTTCGGTCTGACACACATCAACGCTATGCTATGTTGCATAACTGAATTTTACGTTGCGATTGCGTGCAATGTATAATAAGCTTATATTTAATATTTTACAATACTTTTTTTTTTGCAAATATACAAAAAAAAAATAAAGATTCCGATGAATTGAGAATCTCCTCCTTTTTTGAAGTTGAACGCAATAAAATTGATGAGACAAAATCCGGTGCAGTTTTTACATTTAAATAAAATATAAACAAAGAAAGTGCAAGAAAAAAAATTAAAACTTAAACACAAAAAAACTAATTATCGCTATTTCGTCAATACATTCTCAAAAAGAATAGATTTATTACAACCCATAGCATGCAAGTAAGGACTACATCCACCATCGAAAAGAAAATGGTACCACGCTAAGGAAACACGACGTTTAGCAAAGCAACGAAAATTATAGAATTTGTGTGTGTCGATCTTAAACGCCAGCTCTCCTATAGATTCGATTAATCATCTAATACTTTCAGTTGCCTTTTTTCTTCACTGCCAGATTAGATCCTTACTCAAAACCAACGTTGGTATACCCACTACAACACCTCAGTATCTTCAAATGCATTAGACTATCCCTAATTATGAAAAAGGGAAGGAGTGTCCATATGACTCGCCATAATCTACCTATTTATTTAGAGAGATCGAGATGAACCTATCAAGTCATAACTGACATTTTATCTAAATCGGAATCAAAATCCACAGTCACGATCATGATTCGCCGACAGATACGTAAACTTATCTCTATTCGTAATCTGTACATCTTACTGTGCTGTATCAGCCAATAATCACTTACAGCTGCTATAACCGAAAGTTCGATAGAGAGGGGACAGTGCAACACATTAGCCTATGACGAACTTAACATACCCTAGAAATTATCTCTTTAGTATAATTTTCTCACGATGTTTTTAAGCCCCATTACAGTGCGTAGTAGTTTACTATCTGTATACATATGCCCCCAAAATCGTATATTTTATTGAAATTTGTCTCCTAAATTCGTATTCCAGCTTGGAAAACCCTTGATGCAAAAAACATTGTAAGTTATTTAACATCGAATTGATACCAGAATATTAGTATTATTATTATCCAAAAACCTGCAGTTATTAATTAACTAATGCAGATTCTGCGTCATAACCATGCCATTCAGTTGGTAATGATGCTACAAATATAAATCACAATATACCTGTGAGATGTAGGTCATTATTCCATCTGATCGAGTGACGTCACGAGCTGCGGTCACCCACGTGTGGTTTCTATTATTGACTCATTTATCTCAATGGCCATTGGAAGACGATAAGAAGCTAAATTTACGATATTGGTTAATTTTACTCCCATTCAAAAGGTGCTTAACTAATGCATTGTACGAAATGTGATCAAATCGAAACAACTCTTTTCTTGTTGATTTGCTGTCATGTTCATCATTTTCGTACTCTATTACTTTTAGTGTAAAGATGAAGACAAGTAACTGAATATTTTTTGTCTTGTTGTTTGTGTCCGACCTTTCCACTATACCCTAAACCCACTATATCCCATCTAACCCAATAAATTGAATAAGAAAATAAAATAAAAAAAAAACTCGTAGATTAATTTAGTAGCATTCAAAAGTATCTTATGATTGTCCACGTTAGATAAGTGAATTATATACTTAAGTTATTTTTTATAATCAAAGATAATCAAAACAACTCACCCAAGAATGACCTGACTCCTAGCGTGCCCCTAGCAACAGATAACATCATGGCTAGGGTAGACACTCCACCACCAGCGAAGATATAGGCCCTCTTAGCGCTGCTCCCTGCCGCGGCGTCCTTCCTTCTGCTCCACAGGGGGGCGCACGACGTCGCGCAGACAAACACCGCGAACACCACGCATTCCCATGCCAGCCATCCTGTATTCATCTTGATACTGTAACAAAAGAACGATTTACATTGCGGGTAAGATAAGGAAATTCCTAAACTCCATGGGCTTTAGTGCTCGGTGAAACTAAAACGTGTATCGCTGTCGATCTTGACTTATTTACTTTACGGGGTCGATAACTGATTATTGTGATGAAACCACGTATGATTTTTACTGAATCGAAACATTGAAACTCATCGAATCTGAATGAATACCTAACTTATCTAGATCACGTATGATTTATAGTTTGTGTTAGTCATTATGCTTAGCCACAAGAAATCGACCACTAAACACAGGCCTTCGCATGATTTTTTACATTGACCAATGACCAGTTAAAAACCTGTGCCTAGCGACCTCTACAACATTCATTAGAATAATTTATTACAAAGATTCCCGATAGAAGTGCTATTTAAGATTGTTTAGAGAGGGAACTACATGATATATTATGATAAATGAAAAACATGTTTTCATATACCATTCCCGTATTTATAGATTATAGTTAAAATATTTTAATTTTCATCTACAGTCGATAGTCAATGGTACCTGGTTCTGCAGATAATTGGTCCAACTAGTTAAACCCGTTAATATGAACAGAGTATAAAACAATTCACTTGTGTTTTCCTCTATTTTTAAAGAATACATAATATGAAGATAATTCTAGACATAAAACAATTGTAATACGAAACTTTAAAAATAAATTACAATGAAATTAGATACAGCGTTGAAGCCATTGATGATGTTATATTTTGGAAACATAAAGTAATTTTAAATGCGTCATTACAGTGACATAATAAATGCAACAGCATGGTAAAAATATGTATTCAAAATTCAAATACTTAATTATAATATTCATGAAAAATGTAAATTAACCTATTTCTATTAACACGGCAATGTGACTGCACCTAATGTTAAATATAATTTTGTCCAAATTCAAATAAAATACTGACTAGTACCTATTGTCTCTTTTGTCTATGAAATTAGTAATACTCCTCTTTTTCGCATCGTTCTTCTCATTGCTAGGGGTCGTGATTTCATGAACATGGAGTACCTAGTCTTTGTGTACATTATGGTGCGCGATCTGTTCCTATCTTTGACATTGTGGGGCGCAACATGAAGTTTAATACAATTGCGCCTATTTGTCTAGATAATCGATTCGGTGTCGTAAATTGACAGCTTACGTGGCGCAGTTGGTTAGACGCCGGCTGTGAAACGAGAGGTCACGGGTTCGATCCCCACACAGAAATAAATATTTGTGTGAATCACAAGTATTTGTTTCGGGTGTTTGTGAGACCGAAAAATCTCTCCTAGTGTATGATACCCACGACACAAGACTCGATCTTAGTATGGGGTCAAGACTACATAATATGTGGCTGTTGGGTGTATTTATTTAATTATGAATTGAATATTCTTACATTATACTAAGCATTATCTCAGATTTAATTACGAAGTAAACTCATGTACCATCATCAACATAAATACCTACATCAAATGTCCAATTTAACGATACGAAACGATAACAGTAAACCGATCAAAGTACATACGTCACAATAATTGTGCTCTAAATTCAATATCATGAGTCTATGGTTTATTTAAAATAGGTACAAAAAGCGTGTGAAAACTGCGAATTATCACGTTAATGTATGATTGGCGTGTGAATATGGAAGTCCGTTATAGGCCGGCGATAATTGGCTTGCGGTCCACTGCCGTGTTTATTGTCAAACAATCTGTTATGGGCATGCCAGTTGATATTGTCGCGTGCGAGGGTTTTCAGTGCAAAGGTGAAATATCAGATGATCTAACATTGCTAGTGCTATATTTTTCAAGCCTACATTCTCGAGGGGATGAGCAGAAGTGGAAGGGAAGTCAATAATAGCACCCAGTTTTCGCCGCTCTCGTTATGTCCAGCCAAAAACCTTACACTTGACTGTTATATACGCGAATAATTAAACTATCTAGGGAGAAGAATACAATTGCAGAACCATCATTTAACTGATGTCTGATTCTGTAAGATTTCATTTCATTTTGATGGACATTTACGAATCTCTGTAGGATACCTTCGAATTCCTTCTATTCCTCAGTAGAAAGTAATTCATGTGTGTAAAAAAATCCAAATTCAGAGGAAAAAATAACTCGCAATATAACATTCCTAGTTCATAGTTGTCAATGAAAAACGTTATCGGTACGAAAGCAATCTGCAGCGGAATTTCACAATACTCATAAACGAAGCCGTAAAGTTACGCTCTAAGTAGCACTTACATATAAACATACACAGTACTTTTACAACATACGATTGAGAAGCCGAGTCGAATGTAAAACCAATGTTTCACCATATAAAAATTGGGGGATCATTATTCGGATGTTATACTCAATATGAAGAGATGATTACCTCGGTGACGTAGTTGTATTAAGGTATGATTGCAAAACTGAGGTCTCGGGTTCGGATCCCGGGTCGGGCAAAGTGATATTGGATTTTTCTATTCATTATCAGCCCGGAGTCAGGAATTTGGGGCCGATGTGGCGATAGGCCCGCCCGCTATCACATGATGGGACGGGACACATACGGCGAAACGAGGGTGTCTAGTTTGCACCTCTGCCTTCTCCTTCTGGGAAAAAGGCTTGTGTTTATGTATATATGTACATATGTTTGACTAGACCTCAAATTAAACAATTTAAAGTCTCGTCAAACATACATAGATTTTCAGATACATTACTTTCCACAGATATTTTCACAGTATGAATAAACTCAAGGTTAATATGAAAGATTACTTGTCTAAGCAAATTATTTCTACTGTCATTTTTAATCAAAACGTATACTAGTTGACTTTTTTATTGCAATGAATGGCGAGACGAGCATGCCATTTAACTGATGGTAAGCGATACGACCGCTCACGAACAGTAGCAAAACCAAACGACACCATGAATTATTACAAAGCAATACTTGGCATTCCACTGCACTCGCCATCCTGAGATATTTATTTATTTAGACATAAATAAATGTGACATAATGTTTTAAGTCTCATTATGTCCAGTAGTAAAGCTGGCTACAATGTCCTTCAAACCGGTACACAACAGTGCGTTTACATTGCTATTTGGCGGAAGAAGTAGACATTGCGGTGGTACCTACCCCGTCGGCCTCTTACATATGAAAGACCTACCACCAGTAATAAATTGAATACAACATATTTACTCAAATCACTTAATTTTGCTTATGATTATGCAGTCCACTGCTTACTTAAGACTAATCCTTGGAATAGTAATTTGGGGACAAGTACCTCATCCAAAATAACAAACAAGCCCAGAATCTCTGAATCACCGTGCCTGGGTATTATAACAACCATGACGCGATAAGAGGATACGTGAGTCACTACAGTCATTATCAAAGTCTATACATTTCTCTCAATTCAGCAACCAAGCCTTCGTTTTCTTTTTTTAAATTAGGCAATTGCGTTCCACTATTGGGAAAGGCATCCATCCTTTCCTTAGCTTTTTTTATAGCATAGTTCCGGTAAACGAGTAAGCAGGTCACCTGTTGGTAAGTGATCACTGCCGCCCATGAACATCCACAACGTTACGTGACGCTGGACCATCAAATCGGGAGGGGAGCAGAAGGGAAAAAAGATGGAAAGGGGAAACGGGTATTTATCCGGCAATCTCACTCACCGAACAAAACGCAACAGCAAAGCTGTCGCTTTACGTTGATCTCCTGTGAGACAGTGGTACCTCCCTGGACGGGCCTGTCCATTCATGCTGAATCATGACTGACAACCGCGTGATTTTCCACCCTTACTTATCACAATCTGTCGCTAATTCTCGCCAGTTCGGAAAGTATCAATTGAGTTTATACCGTCATTTCCTTCTGGGCCCTTCTAGTTTATTTATTAATCATCTGCGTGGTCGTATGCGATGACGTTGGTATAAGGATTTACGTATTTAAAATACCAATGGATAAGTCCTTGAAATATGAAACGAGGTGTGTATGAAATGTTATTGCCATTACAGTTCGACCACTTAAGAAAATTACTCGGCTATTTACGAAGGCGTTGAAAAATTGCACATTACGTAGCCACAGTGCTCGCATTAATCGTCTAGTTAGACTCGACGGTGAAAATACTACGACTTATATTTCTGTGTGCATATTTGCGTATACTACAGACCACAGAACACAAAAGTCATCTGTTCTGTGCTAAAGACCCTATGGACTAAAAGAGGGGCTAAGATCCAGTCCCTTTGCATAAGGCGAGTGTAGACCCATATCCAATGATGGAATACGGTGACACAGAAAGTACGACAATGGTTATAAATTAAGATTATTGTTATTTTCTCTCATCCAACACTGTTTTAAGTCTTTTCCCCATTGTCTATTAAAACATGTTATTGTTTCTCTTTTAGTAATAATCCCAAAAACAACACCATACTTCTAGTAAAATTCTCTATTGTTTTACCACATTCGTGAGTCCCGTACTACTTAAAGCACTCGTCAGCCCCATCAAATTAGTTGTCAACTGAATCCCCATCTCCAGTTACGTCATAAGACTACTCCGTTGGCAGTATCAAGTGGCGCCAGTATTGCCAAGTTGCCTGGCCAGTTGCCATTAACGAGATTACTGGCATTTTCTAGTAACGCAAAACGTGAACATTGCCAATATGTCAAACAGAAGAGTCATTCGTCATCGATCAGATAAGAGATGCTGTCATTTTGAGATGATAAATTGATGACTGTATCCTCTTTGGGATGTATTAGACTTTTATTTTCATCTGACTGCCGAGGAACTGCTAACTTTAAGGTCAGCAATAATTTTATAGCAACATGTTGGATATTCGAGTGTACATAATGGTATCTAAAATGTCCACTGCACTCGCCATCCTGAGACATTTATTTATTTATTTATTTAAGGACTTCCAGTGGTAGTTACATTATTTCTTATATCTAATACATTGACTATTTAGTAACATGCTTAATGTACTACCTGCAGGCGTCACAACATGCACTGAATAACAAATAACTGCTAAGTAGTACTAAAATTAAGTTTTATAAACATAAAAAACAGAACAATCATAAAATTAATCAAAGGGAAATAAAAACAAAATTAGAAACTAAGAAGAAATAACAAAAGGAATAAAAAAATACTATAAAAAGACATAAGATGTTAAGTCGCCTTATGTCCAGTAGTTACTCCGGCTACAATGTTCTTTAAACTTGAACACAACAGTGCATTTACACTGCTGTTTGGAGGGAGAAATAGACATTGCGGTGCCAGACCCAGGCGACCTCTCACATATGAGAGACTTACTACCACAAACCGAGGTGTACCGAAAGGGGAGCATTACAGCTTTCCCTCTTGACACAAAAAAATCTGACTAACGGCTTAGATATTGCAGAGTTTAAGATAGTCGTATAGAGGTCTTATCAAATAAGTTAAGATATGTATGAATGCAGTAGCCATTTGTCTACTAAATGGTAGACACCTGCTCAAAAAATACACTCGAATTGAGAACCTGCTTGTTTTTTGAAGTAGGTTAAAAATGAAGACAAAGTTTACATTAGTCCACATTTACCTAAGAATAACAAGTTTGGTAATAATAACCGTATCAGGAAACGCACACTTACTCGCTAAAAAACAAGCAGGATAATAAGATAAAGAATTTGCAAACAGGTCATGAGTACATCGCGCGTAAACAAACTACGATTTTATTCTGCGAATTGTATTATGATGAAATTGCACCGGTATCAGAACTCCGGTAGGTTCCTATTACTCATGCGTAAATGATTCTGTATGTACCTGTCCTCGTCCCACATTAACATAAAATTTGAATCAGCTCAATGATTTGCTTTTCATATATCTGGATGACTCGGCTAATATATTTTCTATTTGACTTTCAAAGCTTTACTTCTAGGAGAAAATAATCGTCGTAGTGTACTTCTTTGGTTTATTACGGATGGATAGACTCCAAATACAGAAACCGAAACATCACGCCTTTTTCCCAAAAGGGGTAGGCCGAGGTGCAACCAGAACATCCACGTTTCTCCTTGTGTGCCTATCGCCATATCGGGCACAAATTCCTAAGTCCGGGCTGATAATGAGTATAAAAATATCACTTTTCCCGACCCGGGATTCGAACTCGAAACCTCGGCTTTGTAATCATACCGTGGTACAACTACGCCACCGATGCAGTCTTTAAATACCTTTGATATTCTCATAGAGAAATACCATAATAAGAGTTTGTTCCGATGTTTCCTTTCGTTATGTGATATCTTATCGTGTATTATAATTAAGTTCATCAGCAGCCTCTGTAGTATGAGTGCACAAGAATCCTAAAATATATTCGTAAGGAATATAAATGGTGATTGCATAATTAATAACATTTTTTTATCAGCCCATATACGTCCCACTGCTGGGCACGGGCCTACTCTACAATCGAGAGAATCGATTGAGAGTGGTTAGGCCATATAGTCCACCACGCTGGCCTAGTGCGGGTTGGCGGACTTACATACCGTAGAAATTCTTTAAAATCGCTACGGTATGCAGGTTTCCTCACGATGTTTTCCTTCACCGTTAAAGTGCGTGGTGATTGACTATTAATACACACATAACTCCGAAAAGTTAGAGGTGTGCCCTGGGATTTGAATCCGCGACCACCGTAAACATGTAGGCAGCCGAGTCTGGTCCGTTACCAACAGGCCACCACGCACGTAATAACATTACAGAGTTGCAAAAAAATCAATCAATACTCGTCGCCGACGACCGTGCATAGAGATTAATGACAGTTGATGTGGTAAGAGGTATGTTTAGCCTTTACCATTCGGTGATCTATAATCGATATCTTAAACCTACAACTACACATATAATACAGCCAGCCTCCGTGGCGCAGTTGGTTAGACACCACCTGTGAAACGAAAGGCCGCGGGTTCGATCCCCGCACCGAGACAAACGTTTGTGAGGCCCACAAGTATTTTTTTTTGTGACCGAAAAATCTCTTGTAGCTTCTGATACCTTCTGATAAGACAATTGCTCTTAGTGGTAGGTCAGGGGTATGTATGTGACTGTTGGGTATATTTATTTATATTATTAATTAATACAAGCATCCCGTCCCAGCTCCGCCTGGATGCAGATACTTTATGACGGGGAAATCGTTTTTGCAAGATTTTTTTCATTTATGCTCCGCTCCTATTAGTAATAGCGTGATTTTATATAGCCTATAGCCTTCCTCAACAAATGGGCTACCAAGCACTGCAAGAAATTTTCAATTTGAACCAGTAGTTTTCGAGTTTAACGCATTCAAACAGACTCGGTAACTTTAGATATTTGTAAAGATGCATGATCTATTAACACTCAGATGCAAGACATATGTCCCGCAAGCAGTCGCACAATTACTTCCCCGAGTTGCACACACATACATGTTCCCCAGGGAACCAGTCGGAATCCGGATGAGCTCATTACACGAGACCGGCCACTTCCGACTGAACCTGTTCTTCCCGTTCGTGTCCTTAAACGGTAGTGTTTGTACCTGTTTGTGTCGCGTATAGGGTTATTTTAGTCTTGCCTTATAGGTAATAACTCCTCGAGCGGAGTTTTATTAATGCCTACTCGTTTGTGTTGCGTTCTTATAAGCTTATTTAATTTTTGCGATACTTTTAGGTATGAAATAATTAGATTATAAAGGGAAATTTTATTTACCATATTATTCTTTATTCTCGACAAAAAATAATTAAAAATACAATAAATATAAATTAGGAAGCGTGATGGTTTCAGAAAATTGCTTTGATGCTGGTGTTTTTCGAAAGGTCCATAAAGTTGGATCGAAAGTAGCTAAAGATTTTAATTAAATAAAAAATAGCAACTTATTGAAGTATAGTTGAGTACTTTGCGGAGGCGATTAAAGTCAGCTATGGAACGTTAAGCTGATGATTGTATCCCCGTATCTTGATTACAGTTTCAGAATCAACAAATATTTGCTTCGGTTCCGAGTATTGTGATGTTGAAAAGTCGCTCATAAATTATTCTTATTGGGTAGGTATACTCTAGATTAATTGTTTCTGACTGTTGGACTTCATCAATCGGCCATACTGACTTTTCTAATTTCAGACTAACGAAATTAAATTTTTTCCATGATGTTATAGAAAGATAATATCTGTTCGAAACCCGAAAGACAATCCCAATTAATACTTTATTAGTTATGCCACAATAAATATTACCTACATTAAACAAATCACGCGGAGGCACGCTAGGATATGAACCTACGACCTTGCACTCAGCTAGTAGGCTTCCACGTCTTCGTAAACGGATTAGCTTGTTTAACGTCTAGGTAATTAATGCGCCTGTGTTACGCGCACAGTTGTTGCTCATAACTTATACATTTAGATAAGCTTTAAAATGCGAAAAATAAATTATTATTTTACTCTAAGCTCACGCCAATATTATTGAAGGGTGGGCAGAGTTCCAGGCCAATTTTTTGCAGGCCAGAGCCTGTCGCAATCTCGAGAAAAAAATCCGTTCCTGAACAAATTATATTATGTGTTTTTTCTAATCGAACATCACCCATAAATATATTTCTTGACCTGCGGTTTCAATCTAATACGGTTCATAGCCCATTAATGTGCCTAAGCACGAGATTAAAGAAGCAAATAATTAAAATTATTGTTTTGAAATTCCGAAGTATTTAGATTGGCTGGAAATGACGGATTGAACCAAAGTGCAAACACAAATAACTCTTCTCGCAGTTGGTAACAACACGGCAGTTTATTAAAACAGCTATAAATGGGTCTTGTTTAAAAATTAATTGTTCTACAATGTATAATGAGCACAATAACCCATTGTTTCTTGTGTTAAAACTATGACAGTAGAGCGAAAAATCTGTCCACTTGCCAATACCCATTCTAAATGAGGTGAATGTGACGATAATGCATTCTACTATTTTCTACATGTCCTTAACCGCGTCTACGTGTTGACGATTTTGTGTAAACATGTGGCTAATTTGATAGTAATTTATAGGTAATGAAAGCAAATGAACTACCGTTCAAGATCGTAAGTACTTTAGTTCATATTCATCGAGAATGCCACGGACTCAGTCAATGTCAAGGTCAGCTTTGTTTACAACTTATTTAAAGAAAAATGTTGCGCATTATTTTCCTGATATTTTTTGCCATCGTAGTGTACATTATTGATGTGAACATGACAAGTAATCTCATTTTACCAAATTAAAAAACGAAACAAATTTCGCCTAAACGGAATCTAATTCATACACGAATTTCATGCCTTTTACCATAGAAAATAATATTATGTGAAACAAATTTAAATTAACTGTAATTAATCAATGATTCACGTTTGTTGATAAAATAATTTCTATATTTCATCATAATTCGACATGTGTAGTATAGAAAAGTCTGGACTTATCAGTACATAATGTTACGTCTATAAAGTCACGATTAAATGTTCAAGATACCTATAGCTCACAATCTGCTTATTAATAAATGGTAATTTACTCGAGGCGATAATCGATTCAAATTACTCCGCAGTTGGGTTTCAAGAAAATGATAGCAAAAACACAGAGTTAATTAATAATATAATGTAGCATTTTATACTTGTGTTTAACACGATTTTGTGTGTTAGTGTGCACTGTGTGACAGGACTCTGTGTTTATGGCTCGTAAAATTTTGATACTGTTAACACATCAGGTCTTCCTTCTTCCACACAGGGTATATCAAGACTGCGACCGAAAACGAAGCCAGTGGTGGTTTTAGTGATGCAAGAAGTAACTAAAAAATTCTCAAAAAAGGAACAGTTTTTTTTGCACTTTTTTAAATGTCATTGTGTTTGGATGGTAAAAACCTAGTTTTTGCTAAAACTATAATTATAAACCCTTGCGTACCATTATGTCTTTAAAAAAAAGGTGAACATAATTATTTTAGGAAAACGATGTATTTACTACCTAAATACAAATACAATAAGTAAAAATTTACAACAAAAAAATTGTCTCCTTTTTTGCGAAATGTTTACTTGCATTATATCTGAAGTCACTAATACTTCCTCCTGGCTTCGTTTTCGGTTGCAGTTTTGGTATACCCTGTACAGAGGCATCCTCTAAACAACTTTAAAGTTTTCTATTGGAAGCAGCCATCAGCTGCTTTGAATGCATGGCTCGCTACATGTTTACACATCATTTTGGTCCACCCATTTCTGAGCACGTTCTTTTTCGGTTATTTTTTAGAGCATTCCCTGTCTCTGAGAATCTTTGTCAAGTTGTCTGTAAATCTTATGTATGGAATTCCCTCGTCAACACACAACCACTAATATATAACGTAGCCAACAACTTGGTCTTCTTGTCTGGCCTGATGAGAACTGTCGCTTATGGAACAAGTTTGCTACTTTCGATGATATATTGGTTTCTTAGATTTACGCAAATGTTACATTGAAATAATTCTTACGGATTTTATCGCGAATTTGATTTATTTTTTACATTTTTTAATTTCCCGACGTTTCGATCACTTTACAGTTTTCGTGGTTGGCCCCGTGATCATTATTTTCACCATTTCAATATTTTAGATGATATTGACATCAAACAATTGGGCTGATATGATTTTGATGCATCTGAAATTGCAGTTTTTTACTGGCAATCCTAGCAGGTATCAGATATCGTGTCAAGTTTGCACATGGTGTTCAAAGTGCACACCATAATCCACTTCATTAATTATAAGCACGGTGCATTGTAAAGTGGGCACTATGATGTAATAACAACTTCACTATCATACATATGTATGTATGTATAATGCGGGTTTTTCTATACCTTAATTATACATAGAGCGGCTTTCTGGCCCTATTTAAAGAACCACACACAAATGTGGAACCCATGATAATCCACGTAATAGCGTCCTGAGTTTTTTTTTTTATCGTTTAATTGCAATTATTGGCGAGACGAACATGCCATTCGCCTGATGGTAAGCGATCCTGAGACAGAATGTTAATTCTCATTATGTCCAGTAGCTACTCTGGAAACAATGTCCTTCAAACCGGAACACAACAGTGCATTTACCTAAGTGTTTGGCGGGAGAAATAGACATTGCGGTGGTACCTACCCAAGCGGCTTCTCACATGGAAGACCTAACAGCCAGTTTTTTCGAAGCCGGTACAAAAGTGAGAGATAGTTGTGGTTTCTCGACGATCGGTACTCAACATGAACTATACTTAACATCTGGTACCTACATTTTAATCACTTTGCTAGTAAAAAAAATATTGACGTATTGGGAAAGACTAAGACACTTGTGAAACACAAACAAAACACTATTCAAGTATGAACTATTGTTAAAAATAAAGTGGCAAATTGATAATCTGCGTTTACATGGATCGATTAGATTACTTAGCGGCTGTAAAATAGTTTTTCATTTTGCATTTGGTGTGAATAGATATGTTAATTTTACCACAGTCATCTTAATTTGTTTAACTAACAAATGTGTATCGATAATATGCGGTGGCCTATAGATGTTTTTTTAATTTTATTTTGTAATAATAAATTACATTTCTTTTTTTTTTCCAAATAAAACTATCCTGCATATTGGTGACAATTTTAATAGTAACGCATTTACCGTGCTCAATTAAAATTCTTTACAAATTTAAACGTATTTACAACTTGTTTATTTATTGGTCATATTTAAATAAGAAAATATATTTTATTAACATTTACGACCCTCATAAATTGTGCAGTATTACTCGTAGTACCTTAATGACAAACAACTGCTATTATGAGAGTAATTATAATGTATAGATAAAGCATATTCTCTCTTAGTTACAAATACGTGACTCTGTACAGACAGACTTATTAATTGAAATCTGACAGACTGTGGTGTAGTTGAGAGACTACGAATTCGATTCCCGGTCTGAGACTTTTTTCTGTGATTGAAAAATATTTAAAAAAAGATAATTACGTGAACCTACTTTAATGAAAAGAAAAATAAAATTGTAATTACCAAGTATTATTGGTGAGTTCATAATATTATATTTTTAGATCAAAAACCATAAACATCACAATGCAGCTATTGCACAGATACCTCATAATATAATGAATGTATTATTTATTCTATAAAATAGGCATGAGAAAATAAAGCACGTCAGACCTATTGTATATTGAAAAATTATAATAATTTACAAGAATAACGTTTTCCTTAGGTTTTTACGAATGCAAATGATTCATATAAAGTACTTAGTAATCAAAAACTACACCTATTCGTTTAACAGTGAAGTCATAAACGGACGATACAATAAAGGAACCGCAAAGGTATCAAAGGTCAATAAGATACTCAATATTAAGCTATTTGTTAATTCTTGTAAATTAAAATAAGTTCGTATAAGTTTTGTGCATTTCTTCCGCTAAACATCAGTGCAAATGCATTATCGTATTCCGGTTTGAAGGATTTTTTAGCCAGAGTAACTACTGGACATATTGAGACTTACATCTTATGTGACACGATGGCGAGCGCAGTGGAATGCCTAGCATTGCATTGTAATTCATGGTGTTTGGTTTTGCTACTGTCTATGAGCGGTCGTATCGCTTACCATCAGGCGAATGTCATGCTCTTCTCGCCATTTAACGCAATAAAATTTTCGCATATTCTATAGGGTAAATAAACTCAAAAATTGAGTAAGTATTTTCTAAATATTTATAATTTGAATTAATCTATTTTCTTTGTTCATTCATAAATACTTTGGAATTTATATACGAAGTCCCGTGTCCTCAGTAAGGTCAATCACCTCAAAATAAGCACGAATTTATTTATAGTAATTTATATTTCCAACTCAAATCGTGGATATATGGATGTAAATAAACATGAAGTTTGTAAGTTCATTTCATTGAATGCGGTTATTCACAAGACGATAATCCGAGGCTATCTTCAATGTGAACAAATTGTTAAGTGCCACTCTAGTTCAAGTGATTTGAAAAATGCACTTGATACAATTAATACGTAATATTTATTTAATTGTGATATAATGTTTAAATAACATTTTTGTATTGATAACGGGTAAATCCTTATTTTGCACTGAACCTCTTTAATTCAAGGATTTCATATGCATTCACTGTGATAATACAACAAGCAAAAGATATAATAATTTTTAATCCTAAAATGTTATAGCATGAAGAAAGATTTTGTAAGGGTCGATGGTAATTACCATGAGGCAAAGAGTCACTATAACTCTACCACGGCATCCCCTGGTTATTGTAATTTGTAACAAACCAGTAGTGGGGGCTGTTATAGTTGCGGGCGCGCTACAAGCCGGTGCGCATTCACCGTGGCATGTGTCCGTGATGGGCGCCCATAACCTAACGGACGGCCGAACGTATTGGTAGCGCGCGTGAAAACTCAAGAAAACCCTTAATGAAATGTATAACTGTATATATTGGAACTAATATAGCATATAGATATGTGTATATAAAGATGTTGTAATGATCGACTTGGAGATCATTGTATCTGGTATCTCCTATAGTATAAAGCGATAAAATGTTTCTTTTGTTGTGTAATTATCAACAAAGATGCTCGAGACACTTGAGAATCGGTTGGGCTGCCCCGCGTAGTCTGGGCACCGTGCCAGCGAAACGAGGAATACCATCTGTCTATATTTGGTTCATATCTCATCAAGGCAAGTCAAAGTACGGATTCACAGTTCCGCACCAAAAATATTTGCGTTTATGGAAACAAAGGTTTTTTCAGGATAGGAGACTGTAGCCTAACTGCACTCAATCGAACTTTCAGCTGTAGGAAAGATGCGTAATTTCACAACATACAAATATGGGTCACATCTTCTTCACTTGTCATAGAAAGTCTTGTAAAATGTCTATCATAATAAGCAGAAGTCCTCAAAATATTTTCCTTCACTTCGCTTTTATTAAGCTCCATTTACACGGGGAGAGTTTCTCGGTGCGAGAATCGTATGCGATTATCGGATGACATAACCGCCATAGATTATCGTGTTCTGACAATGTTTACACGATGCAACTTTTTTATATCCTTACGATAATCGTATCTTTGAGGCGAGAACCTCTCCCAGTGTAAATGAGGCTTTATTCCGTACTAGGCGAATTTGTACACCCTATTATAATAATAATCATCATTAAATAGTATTCTCGTTTTATCAACCAACGTTCATCCAGTTTAGCATTAACTTGACTTAACCAATTGAACCGGTAAAAATAATCTCTTTTAAAAATACTAAAAAGAAAAGTAACAAAATAAACAGTGAACTATTTTAACCGTTTTTTTTAACTAAAAAAAGAATAGCAATAAAATAAACAAAGAACATTTTAAATATACAGGGTATATCAAGACTGCGACCGAAAACGAAGCCAGGTGATAGTTTTAGTGATTACAGACACAATGTAACCACGATTAAATTAACGATCTATATACGATCCACTGCAGGCCACGAGCCTCCTCTACAATCAAGAGTACTATTGAGAGCGGTTAGGTCATACAGTCTAAAACACGGACCTAGTGCAGCTTGACGGATTTTTACATACCATAGAAATTCTTCCGTATCGCTATGGTATGCAGATTTCCTCACAATGTTTTCCTCCACTGTTAGTGTGTGGTGATTGACTGTCAATTGACGATGGGTGACCTCAACCCTCTATCATAAATTATTTTTTATGTATCCAACAGAGCAGTAACTACATAATCAAACCTAGATCTCTGCGTTCATACTCGCAACAATTGTCGTTATATAAATAACAGTAGTACTACGACTAATGCTCGTCATAGCAATCCGTCTGCAAATCCATAAATAGATACTTGACACACAAAAATAAACCTTAACTCAACAGGATAAGTGCGAAAATTATTCCACTTATTTTCTGTCAGATTTCATACTCATGTTATCAAGAAATATGATCTTAAACGCAGCTGTGATAAGAGCACTATTATTGTAAATGTGTGACATGTTTATTTTTAAAATAATCGCCGCAGTAATCACAACAAAAACTGTGACACAGAAGTAGACAATTAACCGAATTACTATTATTTGTTTTATTGTATAAGGCAAACGAGGAAACTGCTTAGCTGGTGATTAGTGATTACTGCCGTTCTTGAATATATACATTTTAAAATGGAGGGAAACGAAATGAAAAAGAACAAGTGAATGAAACAGGGGGAGGGCCAGTAATCTCACTCATTAAATATAATAAAACCGACGCTTTAAACGGATTCATTATGAGAAAATGGTACCACTGTTGTAGCTCATTTCTAAGACCCTTCAAAGTAAAGACAACATGACTCTATCACTTAATACTTTACATAGAATGGAATGTCTTAGGGACGGTGTTTGGCGATAAACACTATCCTGGAAAATTATTAATTATTATTGCTCTCATAATATTATCTTGGCGACATCAAGCCAGCGATTGCATAGATTCGGCAATCGAACAACAAGGTCACCTGATGGATCACTGCCACCCATAATAATCCACAGCGCTGGATCATGGATGTGTTGCCGGTCCAATTGGGAGAGAAGCGGGAAGTTAAAGGACAGAAAGAGGAAAGAGGTATTGGGCATCCCGTTAATGTCAAGATCTTAGACCATATAAAACGATACAGAAAAGTTTACTATCTAACGTAAAATTAACTAGAAGGAATACCGAATATGGCTTTCTTATTACAATTGGTTCGACCAGCAAAATTACCGAAGGCATAGTACACCTAATTAGTATTGCTTCATGTTTGTGACTTTTTATTTCGACAAATCCAAAGAATAAATTCGTATCTGAAATGTCTTATTTTAAATATTATGAGATATTGTTCTATTATGTTAATATTTTTGTAACAATGGAGTCGTAATTTCCTAAAGTTAGAGATTAAAATTTTACAACTATTATAGTGCCTTGCAGTTTTTTTTCATACCGGATACAAATAAATAAAAAAAGTATTATTTATTCATACGAGTTTGTTCGATGATTTACATATGTATATCCTAATGCTGCAACAATGACTGAGATAACTAACGCCTTAACGAGTTTCTGAGAACATTGACTTCTCTTTGATCTTAATGTAATTAATAACAATAATTATAAAATAAACAATTTATACTAAGATGTGAGACAACCCGACGATCTAACAGCAGACAAAAAATTAAGTACGTGCAATCAAGTTCGAGTAATTGGAAAATTCAGAATATCTGTGTTGTTATGCCAGGTAATAATTTTGGGTCATAATTTAATTTCGGTGTGAGGAATAGAAAAAAACGAAGAAATTACTATATTGATGTTCGTTGTGCATGGATCATAGAATAAATAATTCCAAGTGTCAAAATTTCGATTAATTTGCGAATATTGTTTGTCTGAAAGTGATTAGTGATGCATAGTGATAATTGTGGCCTAGTAGTAACAGACGCCATCTACCCAGTCTGCGGTCGCGGGGTCAATTCCCAGGGCCACCTCTGACTTTTTAAGTAATTTGTGTATCACCACGAACTGAAACGGTCAAGAAAAATATCGAGAGGAAACATGCATACCATATTTATCTTGAAAGGGTTTCTATGGCTAGTGAAGTCCGCGAACCCGCAACATGTCAGCATGGTGGGCATTGGCCTAGTCTCAATTGTACTCGCTATTCTAGGGGATTCCCGTGCTCAGCAGGGCGTAAATAATTATTATGAACTATCGGCTGACACAATATAAATCGTCTACGATTTTCTGTCGCCGAAAACGCTATTGTCAATATAATAATAATAGTTTTTCTCTCTCCACATTAAATTATATTGCACTTGTTGATCATATTAGATTACGATCACAAAATAACTGCCTCGGTGGGGGAGTTGTACTACGGTATGATTGCTTAGCTGATGTCTCCCGCTCGAATCCTGTTTCGGACAAAGTGATATTGGATTTTTCTATTCATTATCAGCCCGGAGTCAGGAATTTGTGCCCGATATGGCGATAGGCTCGTCCCCTATCGCATCGTGGGACGGAATATACAAGGTGAAACGTGGGTGTTCTGGTAGCACCTCTGCCTACCCCTTCTGGGAAAAAGGCGTGAGTTTATGTATGTATGTATACGCGAGCATATTATGCTTGTTGTTTATGAAAACATATTTCAAACAATGCGTAAATAGATATTTTTTAAATTTTGTTTGTAGATCCAATTTTCACCACGCGCCTTTAGATTTGATGACCCATATAGTTTTGTATCGTCAACCATGCATTATTTAGGGATGGAAAGTTAGGTAAAATTACGGTTCACTTTCTCTGTCCTTGGATTTTACGGAATTAAGTCTGGACTATGCACCTTCATATAAAAGGTTTTTCGCGGGACAAAACCTTTGATAAATAGATATTGTTATATGTAGCACGATTACATTTCACAGAAAACGTTAGAAAGATAATATCTGCAATAAGTGATGTATAATTATTTTAATACTATGTTCATCTAGTTTGAGTTTTAACCGTCTGTGTGACGTGACGCCTATTTTTTATTCACTTACATAATATTGCGAATATATATTTTTTTATTTTATTTGTAATTGATTTAATTGGATGTAAGCTCACGGCGTATAATTACCATATTATTTTAATAAGTAGGTAATAAATTAAAATGCTGAGTCCATCCACGATTAACATTCGTATCACGAGTCACCGCATTAGATAACATACATTTTAAAGTATTAGTCATGTCACGTTAAGTCATCTATTTATATTTTAACAAAAAAGCACTGGTCAGGTGCACTAGATACTAATAATTTATAATAACACACTCGACAGTCACATACATAGTCCTGACCCCACACTAAGATCGAGTCTTGTGTCGTGGGTATCAGAAGCTACGAGAGACTTTTCAGTCTAACAAACACCCAGACCCGAAACAAATACCTGTGGTTCACACAAATATTTGTCTCGGTACGGGAGTCGAACCTGCGGCCGCTCGTTTCACAGCTGGCGACTAACCAATTGCGCCAGAGAGGCTTTCATTGGCTCCATAGTTCTGACAACTAATAAGCCAGTAACAACACCAATTTCATGACTAAATAACCAAAACCGAGCAGTTTGTAGTTATCATCTCCTTTTCAAATATGTGCTATCCATATGTATGACATGATTAGTATTCTATTATTGGGCAAATGCTTCTTTAAAATGCTGGAACTAATCGAGTCGAAATTGAATACGTACATGTATTTCAACTTATTACTAACTTTGAGGAGAGTAAACATTGAAAGGAAATTAAATTACATGATAGAGCTATACAAGAGTTTCAAACGTAGAATAAAGTCGTCTCGACATGGATTAGTTACATACGTTTTAAATTGTACTTTATTTAATATATTAATAAGATTGTTAATGGTTTGTAACTGAGGACGCCGCGTTTTGGGTGAACTAAATACACTCTGGGATGGAAAACTCTCGGACCGACTGGGACAACGCCAGGAAAAACAAAGAAACAGAGTTTTTACGTTGTAGTTACACACTAAGTATTCTTATCTCTGTTTTTTTTTTATTCTGTCACGACAATGGGACTACAATATGCAGATAGTAAGTTCAACGCAGTCCAGATAAAGTATCCACAGACGTAGATATTACCCTTGACACTCGACACTATAGTAAATAAATACACCCAACAATCACATAGTCCTGATTCCATATTAAGATCAATTAAGTCTTGTGTCGCGGGTATCAGGAAATACGAGAGACTTTTAGGTCTCACAAACACCCAGAGCCGAAACAAAGACCTGCGGGTCACACAAATATTTGTTCGGTGTTGGGATCGGATCCGCAGCCTCACGTTTCACAGCAGGCGTCTAACCAAATGCGCCGCGGAGGCTGTCAATAATGCCGGCTATATTATATCCAGGGTGAACCCTAAGCGGGACACACTTGTTACTTGTTACACTTACACACACAAATGTTGCGGCAACAAATCACCGCTTAGTTTTGTTTTCTTACGGTCCATAAAAAACTCATCTGCTATCTGCTTTCCCTGCTCTCTGTAATGGGTTATTTACCACATACGGTGGTCGCTATCCGGGCGGTTACAAGTTTTCCGCCTCGAGCGAGTATATCATGAATATTTGAACTTAAACAACAGGCATTTTCGTACTGTCATTAGTCATTCGGAGAAATAAGTCGTGCGTTTTTACAAAGTAGCGCGAGAGTTGCGTTACGCGATACCCCGTGGCACTAGCAGTTTTGTAGGCTTTTATAATAATTACGCTTCGGGACCCCTCTTCTTTACACCGAAGAGAGGCACTACGGGGTTTTTGGTTGGTATGTATGTGTAAGACATTGGTAGAGACTAAACTCAAAAGTCGCTGGGATGGTAACATCTTTACCGGATGGCTGAACGTCAGACCGGTGAGCCAATAACGCACTGCCGTCCCCTAGACAACGGTAAGGATAATTCGATTTACTCTGCGACAAAAAAAGCGCAGGTATAATATAATCAGTTAGCATACTTCTGGCTCCAGCATGAATGGACTGGCTCAACCGTTGCGGCAACAAATCACCGCTTAGTTTTGTTTTCTCACGTCAATAAAAAAAATCATCTGCTATCTGATTTCCCTGCACTCCTATTCTTGTCCTACTATTGTGTTATATTAAAAGCTATTCAGATTTTGTTTTGTAATGACTCATTTATTTAATAAATAAATAAAATAAAAAAAACAAAACATGCTGCACAATGACGCATTGACTTTCAGTGCGGTCTTATCACAATCAGTTATTTTCTCTTACTTTACTAAATATACTTCCGTGTTTTTTTTTTATTTATTCACAATCTACACACAATTTTATGATTTTGCAAGAATGCCATTCTTAAAAATATTGTTGAGTTTCCATTTTTAAAGGTTTTTCTTTGATTCGTAAAGCGGTCTAGGCTTAATAAAGGTATTTTAAAGGCTAAAAAATAAACGAGCAGATAATAATATGTTTCATTTATATTCTAAATGATAATATTAATGATTCATCACGTGATTTTGTACGGAGTTATATTTTATTAACTTCTACCTTTTTATATTCGTCCGTGAATTTTTCCCACCATTATTGTTATTATCGAAAAAAACTGAACTTGCGTCTAACTCATGTATTTTATTTCATTAAGCGAGCTCGTAAAATATTTTATTTAATCTTATTAGTTTACTGTTTAAATGCTTCATTATTTTCTTTGACTTTGATTAAATGTTAAAGTACAGCTATGTCTGTTTGAATAAATGGTTTATTTTTCTATATCTAACTAGAATATTCACGACTTCATTTACAACTTAGAAATAAAATTTGAAAAAATTATATGATTTCGAACACCAAAAAAAAAATCAAATTTCATTTAAAAAAAAGTCTAGATTCTAATTTGTTATTTTAATTGATTATATTATGTTACTAAAATGTTTTTGTTTTATTTTTGAGAACTAACACATTAATTTAAAATATTAGCTAATTTCTAACATATTTTTTATTCACTCCAAATTTTTTATCGGAAAAAAAATTCCCAAAAAAATAACAAAGCACCAATTAATTTGACACATAAACAAACAATACTCACATCCACCTTCCTGTTACACTAAAAATAATACCAATTTGGCTACTTTCCACAAGTCCGGAGTCGCGAGACGTGCGTGCCGGCGCGCACTGACCGTTACACTGAATGTCGCGGCCGCCCGTGCCATCTGTTTTTATATGCACTTATATTTGCTTTGTAAACAAACTTGCGACATGATGCGACCACGTGTTTTTGTTTTGGAGGACTTATTTCGATATTCCTGGCCGAGATACGACAGTCGAGATTGGGATCGTGATTTTGGGAATTGATAGATATTTTCTGTCATAAGTTCGAGTGGCTTGAAGGTTTACATTTTCCTTGATGGAGCCTGTATAAAAATAAATCAATGCAAATGTTCTAGCAATTTCTTAATTATAATCGGAATTAATCTGTATGAGTTATTTATATCTTTTCCCGACTCATGTTAATAAATTGGCCGTTCAATTAAGCTGTTCCATTATCTAAGCGCCGGCGTTCAAAGAATTAATATAACAACAATTTCGTGTTTGAGGTAGGACATTCTTATTCCCCCGGATAGCGACCACTGTATGACGGTGGAAAATACGTTCCATTCATATTTTCCTATTATCATCTTATGTATATCATATTTCAAGTTTTTCTCGTTCTACTGCATTTAACAAAGATTGCGTCGTAGTCACTTCCTCATACCAGTTTAAAAATATGTGCTAAAACCCAAATATTTTTCCTTGCATATTATTGACAGCCTCAATGACGCAGCTGGCTAGATGCCGGCTGCGAAACGTGAGGTCGCGGGTTCGATCCCCGCACCGAGACAAATGTTTGTGCGATCCAAAGTTTCGGGTCTAGATATTTCTGATGATAGCCCCTCGTATGTTTCTGAGAGTCACGCCACAAGACTCTATCTTAGTGTGGGGTCAGGACTATGAATGTGACTGTTCTGTGTATTTATTTATTTATAATTATTTTCTTGAGCTATTGTAAGTGCATTGGTGAACATAGGAATCTCCAATTATTGTTAGACAGTACAATAAATAGTAGGTATATATTTGAAAATAGCTTAATTAATTCCATAAGTGCCTTAAATGTTAGTTTATTATGATACCCCTAGAAAAATATAAATTGTAACCGTAAATTAATTCTAATTTAACTCAAGTTTTATACACTTTCTAATAATAACATAAGTAGCTATTTGCATTATTATGGTCTAACTGTAAACGTTTATCTACTTAATAAAATAGTAAATGACTAACAGACGACGCGTTGCCTGAGTGAATATAAAAATGTGAAAAGTTGTATAAAATATTTTTATATGATTTTTTGAAAATTCCCACTCCGGAGTTTAGAGGGAGACGAAATTTGACAGTAAGGGAAACGAATATAGTGAAATAGAGTATATACCGACGAATATGGTATTCTACTTTTTTTCAGCCCATAGCAACCCACTGTTAGGTATAGGCCTCCTCTCGTAATTATTATATTGCAAATTATTAAATTAAATTAATATTATAATAATTATTATATTACATTGTCCGCGACAAAATAATGCCTACTGGGTCGAAACTGATTTTATAAATTGGTGAACTGAACATGCGCGACGCTTGTGCAGGTCGCTAATTGCAATGAAGAATTTTCCACAATGGAAAAAGTTGTGCTCTACCGACACACACAAACAACTTGCCCAAAGAAGGTATTAATTGAATAGTCAGAAATACGAAAAATATATATCAGGTTTTACGACATGAAGCCCCATTTACACGGGGAGAGTTTCTCGCCTCGAAGATACGATTATCGTAAGGATATAAAAAAGTTGCATCGTGTAAACGTTTGTCAGAACACGATAATCTATGGCGGTTATGTCATGCGATAATCGCACACGATTTTCGCCGCGAGAAACTCTCTCCGTGTAAATGAGGCTTTAATTATTGTTAATCGCATAGGGTCCAGAAGTAATGATGTTAATACTACATATTATATTGAATTGTAATACTACTAAGCGTTATTAAACTTATCGTTTATGTATCTGTATCATCCTCTGTACGTCCCACTGCAGGGCACGGGCCTCTTCTATAATCGAAAGTACGATTGGCAGGGCTTAGGCCATAATCCACCTCGCTAACCAAGTGCGGCTTTGTGGACCTTACATACTATAGGAACTCTACAAATCGCTATGGTATGCATGTTTACTTACCATATTTTCCCTTAATTTTATAGTACGCAGTGGTTGACTATTAATACTCACATTACTCAGAAAAGTCAGAGGTGTGCCCTGGGACCACCATGAACATGTTGGCTGTCGCATCTGGTCCGTTCCCAACATGCCGCCACGCACTTTTCAAATTATCCTTTATTTAATCAAATTGTTTTTGACTCATAAGATACAAGCTCACCTAGAAACCCATCGTAATTTGACCCTGTATTTATGTCAAGGGTCAATAACTGGTTATGTGTTTGTTTCTATGTTTTTTTTATTCTTTGACGACTTCCGCGACAAAAACATACGCAACCGATAGTAGTTTCCGGTAATTACAGATAGTTTTCCAATTTACGCCGTTTTTGGCCAAATGTGTTTTTAACATTGTTGAACTATTTTTGTGTGAAGATTTTAATTGTAATATAAACTCAAACTCGCGTCTTTTTCCCAGAAGGGTAGGCAGAGGTGCTACCACGACACTCACGATTCGTATTGTGTTCCGTCCCACGATATAGTACGGGCCTACGCCCGTCCCCTACTACATGGTAGTAGTACCATACTGGGCAAAAATTCCAGACTCCGGCTGATAAAGAATAGAAAATTGTAACTGTGTATAGATATTAGGTAATTATTATTTCCAGTTTTAGCCCATCTACCAACTGTTTTGTTGCTATATGATTTGCTATTGCCGCGTCAATTCATCTAATTTGCTCTGTTACAATGGTTAATTTCGGCTATTTTCGATACACGTATACGCATTGTGTTATATTAGCCCATCTAATAGAGTACGTATAAATAACGAGAGTTGGATTTCTTCAAATCCGTCTCTATAGTATGCTTGTCTCTATAGTGTGCATGTTTCCACTTATTTATGTTATTCCGTATGAAGTAAATATCGCGGAAATAAAGGCAATGTTGCCACCCTACAATCGCTTCAATAAGGCGTTATTGTTTCAATGGAACTCATGTGATAGGAATTAAACTCGAATCTAAGGGTAAGGAGTTTTCTGGCATTATATAACATATGTATGTATACATTAGATAAGTGATGAGTAATTCATTGAAATGAGTAACTATGTTCTCAGTAGACAGGTGTTTGTATGCTTAAACACAATTATTCAAATAATTTGACGTTTCATTTATATAATAAATAAATGAGTCATTTATTTTCAAGCTGGAACGTTTCTGATTCTGCACTATTGTTCTAACAGGGTTGTGCTTAGTAAATATTATAAAAGAGACGTATGGTGGCGTTTCCAAAAATACATACAATTGCCGTATTGAATTGTATCAGCCCATATACGACCCACTGCAGGGCACGGGCCTACTCTACAATCGAAAGAATCGATTGAGAGTGGTTAGGCCATATAGTCCACCACGCTGGCCTATTGCGGGTTGGCGGACTTACATACCGTAGAAATTCTTTAAAATCGCTAAGGTATGCAGGTTTCCTCACGATGTTTTCCTTCACCGTAAAAGTGCATGGTGATTGACTATCAATACACACATAACTCCGAAAAGTCAGAGGTATGCCCTGGGATTTGAACCCGCAACCACCGTGAACATGTAGGCAGCCGAGTCTGTTCCGTTACCAACAGGCCACCACGCATTTATTGGACGCACAATTGCCGTATATAAGCAAGTATTTGTATAACATCCGGATTCGAAACAAACGTTTGGTTGATTACAGAAATGTTAATATATAAATCTATCTGATCTATTAATGTTCTTAGTCAATTCTAAAAGTTTTCCGTTCCCGCCAACTTCTCTCCCGTGAACCTATGAATGGTTGAGGTTCTAATGTGCTCTACACGCCAAATCCGGCGGCCCATAAGAAAAGCATCATATCGACGGCAAGCGCCCGCACGTTTACACATTTTACAACGCAAGCGCACTGCTCGGCAACGTCATAAAATGTTCCTTATTATTTTGAGCCGCTGCCATGTCGCCGTTAAAGTATTCCGACTTGCAATAACTGAAGCCGCCGGCTGGCCCGCCGACAAAATTTCGCCGAAATATACCGGCGGGCCGGTGACTTTGGTGTGTAGTGCGCTTAACAATGACAGAGTTACCATAATTTACTGGTCTTAGTACATAATATAGCCGCTAAGATAAGCATACAAATCTGGGCAACGTCATATTCAATATATATTAAATCCTTTCAAATGCTATCGTAATGTCTACATATTTATATATTTGTATATGTATCACCCCATAATTGCCCATTCCTGTTACTAACATAACCATTTTGTACCATTGAGATAAACTTGGAATAACTCTGCTAATTGCTTATTATATTGTTGGTTTTTTTTTTCATTGCATAGTTCTGGCAAACGAACGAACAGGTCACCTGATGGTAAGTGATCACTGTTGCCCATGGCTTCCACAACGCTTGGTATTGACGATATATGGATACGAATAATGACTAAACTATTTTAAAAGTTTGAACAAGACTGCTCATTGTACTGCTTACCCATGCAAGGGGCATTGCACTGCTGGTCATTCTCGGTTTTACCTGATTCTGAAATTATGACTAACAGATCGCTCGCTTGGTGGAAACTATCGCTCAGCCTTAACATTATTATGACCAACACCACTTGTGTGTGTGTATGTGTATAAGCTCATACTCGTCCCACTGCTGGGCTCGTGCCTGCTATACAATCGAGAGAATCGATTGAGAGTGGTTATGCCATATAGTCCGCCACGCTGGCCTAGTGCGGTTGGCGGACTTACACACAGAACAGAACTCTTTTATTATAATTTGCTTTATATGGCACTGCACTTTGCTCATCATCCCGACATATCATATGTAGTCTCTAATGCCTAGTAATCTCCGGCTGTAGTGTCCTTTAAACCGAAAAAAAGATACGGCTGTGGTAGATGTCCGTTCCCTTGTCTATACGAAAGACACACGCTGACCACCTATTTATCACGAGAATAGGTTTCCTTGAACTAATATTAGGATATTCGTTTAAGGAAACCTAAAATCGTAAACTTTATTTAGAATTCGTGGATTAGGTATCCACGAATTCTCAACGTAATGTTTATAAACGTATCACGTAGTACGATTTATTGGACTCTGTGACATGACGGTACAATAAAATCGACGGGAAGGGAAAAAGTGTTCCCATTTTATTTTTATTTTAAACCAAATTTATTGAAATTTACATCACCACATTATTGCGTATTAAGGCATCTTCATGTATATTTTTTTTTTTGTGATTTTGTGTATTTCATGGGATATTACAGTAGTCTGCACAGAAATTCTACATTTCAATATGCCAACTGTTTTAAAAGTGGTAGAGGCACGCTGTAGTCAGCTATGACTCCGCATAAATTGAAGTTCGTTTCGTTCGGTGAGTGAGACTGCCGGATGCCCAATGCCTCTTTCCTCTTCCCATCCTTTTTCCTTCTTTATGGATGTGATGGGCCGGTATCACATCCATGATCCAAGCATTGTGGAAGTTCATGGGCGGCAATTATCACTTACCATCAGGTGACCTGATTGCTCCTTTGCCTGACCTATGCTATAAAAAAAACTAGTGACGCGATTACAAAGACTTAGATTACAAAGTGTGTGGTCGTGACTACGTGAACCTCTAAGGCAGGTAAGATTTTATTTCCGAATTAAACAAAATAAATACAAACTTCTCATAAAACATGTAAAAACCTCAAAAAAAATTATATTATTTTTATTCTTAAAAATAAATAACAACAGTCTAACAATTAACTATAATAAATCAATGATGAAAAGTAAGTATGCAACAACATGTTTACCTAATATTAAACATTTTTCTGAAACAATATAATTAAAATTATAACGAAAGAAATACTCATAACTCATTACGCGTGACGCGCGAGCCTCGAATGTCCGGCGTAAAAGCGGCTACCGGCATATAAATGCATTGACGTCATGCAATTTTGAAAAAAATTAATAGTTGTCTTCTTTGGCGCGACAAAAGTACAAGAAATAAGACATTTTTGTGATCTCTTCTTTTGCCATATTATAAAACTCAATATTCTTATAAGTTACCGCAAGAATCAGAAAATCACCAAATTGCAGATAACTTTATTTGTTTTGCACCCGTCGAAATATTCGGGGCGTGCGCACCATAAACCTTTTTATAATTACTATATCTCTTTTTAAAATCATTATTTAAAGAGCTTAGTCTAACTTAACGACTACATCGCTCTGTACAACCACTAGATAAAATTAATATATCTTGTGAATAGTATTTCAATATAGAAATGTCTTACAATTTACTCTGAATTATGTTATTATTCCGCTTAAAATATATATTGACAATGCTATTATATTTTATATCACTTCACTTAATGGCCCAAAAATGATTGGCATAAAACCTTCGACATTCGGACATCCTTATACATACATACGCATAAGAAGTTATTTAAATGCATAACATTGATATTGGTTTGACTATCGTTTTAATGTAATGAGAACTTTTCTGTAATGTTTCGTACGTTTCCATCTTCCTCATCCGTCCTTTTTCCTCCTCGTAGCCTCTCATTCACTTCACTTAATTCCACTTGGCCAGACGAAAAGACTGCAGGTGGACTAAAGCGGTTACAGAATAGTAGCCTAAAGGCCAAGAGAGAGGTAGGCAGATCATCCGCCAGATGGACGGATGACATCAGTAAGTTTCAAGGCAAGTTGTGGATGAGTCATGCGCAGGATCGAGAAAAGTGGTGTGATGGAGAAGAGGCTTATTTCCAGCAGTGGATTAATTCAGGCTGATATGATGATGATGATGAGTATTGCACTATGTAGCGTAATCCAAGTGTTACATACTTTCGCCCAACTTATTTCCGTCTTAGGAAATGGTAGGTGAGGACCATATCCAATCCTGACACAAATTCATTATTGCAAAGTATTTTGTTCATCGCAGTTTAAAAATTGATTGTACGCCTGCATAATCGAAATTAAGCCAAAAAAAACTTCTCATTCAACGCATTATCTGCGATGAAATCATTCCAATACTTATTAGTCTTGTTCTATCCTTGCTTGATTTTTTTATATATTTTTTTTGTAAACACTAAAATCATTTAAAATGCTGTATGTAATATTCGGTTAGTTCTTTTGGAAATTGCCGCCCTTGAGCCCGTACAATAAAGTCAAAAGTCTAGTCTTGCAACCAAAAAACAGGAACGTAAATGTTCCTGGAAGAGATTTTTTTATTTACTCCCTGCGCCGTAGAGCCTGCGTAGCCTCTACGTAACCTCGTAGTAGGCTACGCACACCACGTGCACATGATTATTTGCGCGGCGTCTGAGTCGGTAATCATGTAATTTGTTGCAAATATTTGTATTCTGAACCAGACGAAACAACGTCATGTATTTGATTTACAGACTCCATACAACAATAAATTCACATGGCTTTGATTGCAATTTTTTTTTGAAAAACCAAAATTATGATGCTGTGTGAAATTAAAGGTGCATTTTCATAATTTACCGCATAAATATGCGCAAATTTATTTTTAAAGTAAAGCAGACTAAAGTGTGCTTTACATAATGATGGTATTGTAACAAAAAATAAACGAAGCACATCATTTTTAAGCGATGCCAAATAGGGTGGCCATATCATGGCAGGTATTATAACATCCCCTACAATACTTGACTCCATCAGGGCTCTTAAGCCCCAATTACACTGGGAGAGTTTCTCGCCTCGAGGATACGATTATTGTAAGGATATGAAAAAGTTTCATCGTGTAAAGATGGTCAAAACACCAGTGGCGAAGGCTCCATATAACTCGATTCCCTGCGGCTTACCTTTTGTAATTTATCATTACACAATAAACAAGCAAATTTTTCAAAATTATTTATGTAATATCTAAACTCATTTTATTCAACGACATCTGTCGGCCACATAGGTAAACATTACTGCGGAGGCGCATAGCAAACACGTAATTAGATTGCGCTGCGTTGCGACCTCTGGCGAATTACTGCCAAAATTGTTCGTCTTATTGAATAACAATGGCGCGGCCCGTGCGCCGACTGCCCGCGTCGGCTGCATGTTACGCATTAGTGTAACATTGTTGTGTATTTTGCAACAAATCACGCAAAATTGTACCTTAAACTTGTAATGATTTAAGGTTCAATTTCCGTTAAAAAAGCAGGAGGCATGCTGAGGCTCTTCAGCATTTTGTGTGTTTATGTGTGTATTTGTGTAGATATCACTGCATTTGTAAGTGTTGTATTAACATTTTGACAGTAAACGAGTATTAGCTGGTTCACGCATTTAGTTTTTAATGTTTTAAATTACAAAATGTATATAAATATTAATAGTATTATTATGTTGTAATGGAAATTAATAATCCTGAGGGACGTACATGTTTAGATTGTCAATTTCGGAAATAACGTTACTGTTTAAATTTTAGGAAGTGCTCGACTACTAATAATACAACTAATAAAAGCGCGGCTAACGTACTTGTTAACATTGTATCTAGATCATTAATTTTTCTTTATTAATCTTATATTCACGTGCGGTTTAAAAATATACTTTTTTAATTTTCTCATGATGACATTGTAACTTTTGTATATTGGAAATATTAAAATATAATTGACGACCGCAGTACGTAGATGCCATCATACGAAACGCAATCGTTTCGTTTGGTGAGTGAGATTGTCGGAGGAATAATTTGCTGGCGGTTGGATATTCGCAAACGTCCGGATATAAGGATACACGTACATATTATGTAAATGTGTCGCGTTTCGGGCTAATTCTCTGAAGCATCTCACGATAAGTCGATCTACTCAATCCGGACTGCACTATGTTTACTATCAAGTATCAGTCGCATTGTCTTCCCTATGTAGGACCAGTAGGTATAAACACACTTATTTCGCGTATTGAGCTTCGGCTTCCCTTTTTAAAAAAATCACCCTTCGCCACTGCAAAACACGATAATCTTAATATGGCGGTGATGTCATGTGATAATATCATACGATTCTAGCCACGAAAAACTCTTCACGTGTAAATGGCGCTTTAGCCGCTTACCGTAAAGAGAACTTTTACATCCTCTGGCGATAAGAAAAGCAGAAAAACGTTACATGTACCCACTTTACCTATTTTTTTCATACATGTTACGGTTTAACACTAATGCAAATATGTTATGACGTTGTCGTATTGCGGTAAGTAGGATTTTCTAATAAAAAAACAAATATTATGTTAAGGAAAATTACAATTCGTGACACGCGAAAGTTTGTGTTTGATTTGCGTTTTCTAGTTGTTTAATGAAGGAAAATTGGTTAATAAAAACTTTTATAAACAAATATATGGGCGGATACACGGATAAAAACAAAAAATATACCATTAAAAATAAAAATGATAGTTAATTAATTATTTATCGAATACACCCATATATTTCGATGCCCAAAAAAACTTAAGCTGTTTTAACATATGAGGTGTATGTAATTTTCAAATTTTTCGTATAAAATCACGCGTCCCAAAGGCTAATAGTAATAGTAATCCGAATTTTCCTCGAGCATCACGTAACGCCGTGCTCGGCGCATGACTTTCATCACACGTAATTGAGATTAGGTCTTGTCTTGTCATGTCAAGTCTCTCTTCCGCCGACTGCGTGATTTTAAATTTAGCCGCACTCCACTTTAAAACATATCAATATATCAATATGTATTCAAATACCTATTTTTTACTCAGTAGACATACTGTTGGATTTGTTTTACAGGCTTTTTTAAAATCACTTTTTCAGCCACCTACTTTAATGGTGACGGAAATAGTGAGGAAACCTGATCAAAGACATTTACAAAAATCTCTGTGGTATGTGTAGTCCGCCAACCCGCACTAGACCAGCACGGTGAACTGAGGCCTAACCTTTCTCGATTATTAGGAGTCCCTTACCCTGCAATAGGAAGTATATAAGCTGGACGTCTGTATATTATTATTATTATTTGTACGTATATTATGTTTTAACTACAACTACATTACAAGCCCTCTATGGCTTTGTGCGCGAATCTTCGGCCTTCACTATGGGTCCAGGCTATAACTTTAGCATTGTCAGCTGTCACTCACCTATTGGAACAAATAAAGAATAGACAAATTTATTAATTCAAATGAAAATAAATAAACGAAACAAACGTTGATACTGAAAACTGAAATATTTTCTTTTTCACTACACTAAGGACCTAAACTTATGCTTGGGGTTCACACACACGCTTGTCATGGCGCGGGAACCGAATTCGCGATCTCCCGTTTCACAAGCACCGCGCTGCCTTACCATCATCTTACGTCATGGACATCATGATGTAGTTATGACACATGAGATTTCTTATGCGATATAACTACTGCTATTTCCACCTCTGACTTTTCGGAGTCATGCGTGTATTGATAGTCAATCACCACGCACTATAACGGCGAAGGAAAACATCGTGAGGAAACCTGCATACCATATCGATTTGGATAAATTTCTACGGTATGTAAAATTCCGCCAACCCGCACTAGGTCAGCGTGTTGGTCTATATGGGGTAACCACTCTTAATCGTACTCTCGATTGTAGAGGAGGCCCGTATCCTGCAGTGGGACGTATATGGGCTGATACAGTACAGTACAGTACAATTTCCAATTGGCAACCACCAGGTTACTACTCAACCTGTGTCAAACTCATCTTGCTTTATCAGTGCAATACCCTTCCACCTATCCATCAGCCAAAGGGAGTCCACTGCTTAACGGAAGCCTCCCCCAATGGTTTTCACAGCGACCTGTTGGAGGCCTGCATCCAGCGACGTCCCGCGACCTTTACCAGGTCGTCAATGCTATTGCAATTTATATTGACGTGATATTTCACATCAATATACTCGTAAATTACTAAGAACCTTTTCGGTCGTCAGTCATTTTTCAAACCTATCAGCTTAGAAGAAGATGCACCTTGACGTTATCGTTTATCAGACTATTTTATTTCCATTATGAGAAGAGATTTGCGCTAAGATTAAGTCAGTACCAGAAGTTAACATGTATAGATACTGAAGTGCGTCAATATTGATACGCGACGCTATATCTTACTCATCAATGAAAAATACATGCGCTTAGATCTTATCTGATAGCGATTGACTCAGCTCAGTCGGAGATGACACTTATCGAAAGGCAGATCAATGGGCGAGATTGATTCATGAAGCAGTTTATGGAGCAGGTAATGCGATGACAAATCTTAATATTCAAATGATCTAGGGCAGTTTTACTCATCGTAGATAGCGTCGGAGATTTGATGACTGGCGTTTTAATAACATGTTGTTGAGATGTGTAGTTATGGAATGTTTTTTGATATTGTGAGTTTACGTTCATTATATCGAAATATTAGAGGTACTGGGAAGAAGCACACATGGGAGTAATGAACCATGATTGTTGGTACGTATGTAATTACTAATTGAAATACTGACAACAGATAACTGACTGTTAGATCCACAAATACAAAATTTAAGATTTTTGTTATTATTTTTGTATAGTATTCTCATATTAAACTTTTTAGCCAATGAAGATAATTTCCATATAGTCACGCCCTGAGCAACTCATTTAATATTTTTTAAATCGACAAACTCGCAAAAATTTAACAGCTCGATCGGAAAATCAAACCGAAATTTCGTTTTTCAAAACCCAAAGATTGAGTTTTCTATTTACGTCAATTCTTAGTGCAGGTTATATTTCTTACTGCTAAAAATAACACGAGTTCCATGTTAGTTAATGTAATTTAATTTGCATCGGTTTGTAATAAAATTAATACGATTGTTCTTGGTTGTTAAATGTTATTATTTAGTTTGCACGGGTTAAGAACAAATAATGTGCTTGTCATAGCTCCGATAGCTTGCACTTTAAAAGATAGCAAATAATTATTTATGGTCGGAAGGAAATAATCTGAAAAAACTGTAATTCAAATATTTTTTTGTAAAGTTGAAAATAAAATATTTGCCTTGAAATATTTAGAGTACAACTACGATACCGAGGCAATTAGTTGTACGTCGGTATGATTACAAAGCTGCTGTCTCGGGTTCTAATCCCGGGTCGGGCAAAGTGATATTGGATTTTTCTATTCATTATCAGCCCGGAGTCAGGATTTTGTGCCCGATATGGCGATAGGCTCGCCCCCTATTACATCATGGGACGAAACACATACGGCGAAACGTGTATGTCCTGGATGCACATCTGCCTACCCCTTATGGGAAAAAGGCGTGATGTTTATGTATGTATATGAAAATTAAATAAACTACAAATCCGTGGAACCAATTGCCAGCAGTGGCATTTCCAGACAAGAACGACCTAGCGACCTTCAAATACGTGCGTATTCCCACCTTAAAGGTCGGCAAGGCATCTCCATGCCCTATGGTGTTGCAGATGTTTATGGGCGCCGGTAATCACTTACCATTAGGTGAACCGTATGCTCGTTTGCCCCTATATCATAAAAAAATCTTACATCAACCTACGTATATTAATGTTCACAAATTCCTACAATAGATCTACAATATGTCACATCATTTCACTTGTCTAATAGTGTCAATTAATCCGTTTTTAGTAAAGTATTCCTAGGAGATTTTGTGGATGCGTATAGGCGAATGTGACAACATATCGCCAATTAATTAATTCGATCGTTATATTCAGCAGTAGAAAACCTGCGGATGAAAAGTCGTTCTATTTACTATCAATTTTACTGTTGATAAAGTCCATTATTGTCTAAGTCAATCTCCCCGGTCCTATTTTCTCTATATTTAAGCTAAAAATCCCGTGTCACAGATGTTAGAAATCTTGAGGGAATTAGTTCTTCCACAACATCAAGAGCAAATTCAAGTATTTGTATGGTGTTGTAAACTCGTGCCAGCCCTGGTATAAAAAAACCTTAGTGGTTTATTAGTATGTATAAATCTAGTGAATTAAAAAATGTAAAATTAAATATTGTTAGTAATCATAAAGACTTGGTATTTTTTGTCGGTCTAACGAGGTAGTAGTATGATGTACGATTAATTTGATGACACATATTAATAAATAGAATCCTTCAGAACAATCTTCACCCTCTATTTATGTAATGTTTCAACCAATGACTACGCACGTAGGCGAGCTAAATGTCCGTGTTAGTAATCACGCTTGTCTCACGCTACGGAAGCTGGGCGGATGACGTCATACCGGTAGCATCACATGAGGCATGCGACGCGACTTCAGCTACTGCGTCATACGGTGACACTACACAGATTGTGATAGGTAAAGTTATTTACAAGTTATTCAAAGTTATTCAAAAGTTAAATTCTAAGCAATAAATTGTACAGACTGCGTGGCGCAGTTGGTTAGGCACTGGCGGTAAAAAGACATGCCGCGGGTTCGGCCCCGCATCGTGGCGAATGTTTGTGACATTCACGAGTATTTTGCTCGAGTTTGCATTGAACAAAAACGGATTCTTACGGATTTTATCGCGATTTTGATTTCGCTTCTAACTAATTTTATCGCGAATTCGATTTCGCGTAAATCTAAGAAACCATTACCGAGTTGGATGTTGTAAGACGGAAAAGTCTCTCGTGTTTTCTAATGCCCATGATACAAGACATAAATCTTAAAATTGATCAAGGACTATGTGACTGTTGGGTGTATTTAATCTTACAATTTAATTCTAGAATATCGTACACACACGCCTGCACCCCCGATGTACCAAAGTACCAAAGGTTGCTACCTCCAGATGTCTTCCAGCGTAATTTCATCCCAAGATCTGATAGGTGAGCCTAGGGCCATTCCAGGAACTAATTCTAGACTCAAGCTTCTGTTGTGAGATTCTAGATTTGCACCGATGACCTAGTTCACCTAAACACGCTGCCACTGGACCGACAAAGCGAAAACTCTAGACAATAATTTATATAAACAAAACGAACCAAAAACCTACATGTAATAAAAGTCTAGAACAAATTATTATACTCAAACTGAAAAGAATAATGTGGTAATTAATGTAAACCCCTTTTTTTAAAAAGACGAAAAGATTAAATAATAAATATTTTTAATACATTTGCATATTTTTGTGTCAAGCGAGGTTATGTTAAAAATACACGGACCGATTAAAAATGAAAATAAATAATTTTCAAAGCATGTACTATTCGTTAATTACATACATAAACTCACGCCTTTTTCGCAGAAGGGGTAGGCAGAGGTGTTACCAGGACACCCACATTTCGCCTTATATGTTCCGTCCCACGATGTGACAGGGCCTATCGCCATATTGGGCACAAATTTCTGACTCCGGGCTGATAATAAATAGAAAAATCCATTATCACTTTGCCCGACCCGGTATTCGAACACCAGACCTCAACTTTGTAATCATACCGTAGTACAACTACGCCACCGAGGCAGCCGTTACTTACTAAGGAGGTAATTATAAATTTAAGAGAGAAAAGGAAAACAGCCGGTAATGTGTGAACAGATGAGCAAACGCTCAGAACTTCTCCGACTCAACATAATATCACTAGGAAAAAATGTACCTAAACGACCTTTAAGATAAATTTATGAAAATTGAGGACGCAGGAGAAATGTGGAAAAGTTTACAAATTAACTCGGTTTTTTCATTATATTTTATATTTATTTCATTTCATTCATTTCATTTTCAGGAAGATATTGACAAATGATATTTAATTTAACCCACATGGTCTTATTGCCCCACGTGCCATTGTACAAAATTTGCAAAAAAAATATGAGTTGATTTTCAAGTTACATAACTGTACTGTATCAGCCCATATACGTCCCAATGCAGCGCACGGGCGTATTCTACAAATGAGAGTACGATTGAGAGGGGTTAGGCTATATAGTCGACCACGTTAAATACTACACTACGATAAAGGAAATCATCACATAGCTGAATGTGCTGGCCAGTAGTGGCATGAGCATTTTGGATAATTTATTTTTATTTTAAATGTGATTATTATAACCCATCGCCATGAGGCTTAATTCAAAAATGATTACATAAGTAAAACATAAATAACATACATAAGATTTATAAAAATGAAAACCTCACAAACTGGAGGACCCGATCAAGGATTTAGGCCAAGAACTCCTCGTTCGACAACCCAAACACGCTACTATTGTTACCAATAAGTTAAACATTATGTACCTAACTTGAAAAAATATATTCATGACCCAATCCAATGAGGGTGGGGGATTAGAGCGGGCACAAATGTAGTATTTTTTATAATTTTGTAATGTATTATAATTTTATAATACAATGATCCGTGCGTCACTTACAAGGGTATATGTTGAGAAAATTGCCTTAGATAAAAAAAAACTATTTCTGCACAGATTTTCAGCATCTCATGTTAGTCCGAAATGCAGCATGTCCTAATAAAGCGTACCTATACAAGTAATTGTACAATCATGTATGCTAATAATTAACCACTGCCGTTAGTAGTACGCAGACGCTCAAGTATATTCATTGTTACTGCATCGCTATTGTTGTTTTCCGGTTCGTAATATTGTAATCGAATCTTCACGTATTTTCCTCCCAAATTCATAATCACGATCACCTTGGGAGGAGATAAGAAGTCGTACTCAATTCCTAGTATAATTAAGAACCTATTAGATAAATGTACTTGTGCGGTTAGGTCTTACACGGTTTTTTTCCAATAGCAGATAACAATAACGAATGGCATCTGCTATTAACGCGTTTGATAAGGTGTTATTTTTAACGGTACAGAGTATGTGCTTATTGCTTCGCGTAATCTGTCTATAATTATAAATAATGATAAATAGCTCATTAAATAGCGCTTAGTGTTAGCAGGTTTTGCGGTTTTCCAGATTTAGGTTGCTTAAAACGATTAGCTGTTAGATATGTGAGGAATTCTATTGTGTATGGTATTTATGGTCTTTTTTAATGCAAATACACTTATCACAAACACTCCGAGCTCACATTAAGATTCATGACATGTATTATGGGTACCTATTGAAAACAACGAGACACTTTTTGGTCTCACCACACCCGGACCCAAAATAAATATGTATGATTCACACACGATTATTACGCCAAAAGCCGTGGGAATAACCTGAATCTCCTCGTGTCAGCTGGTTTTTTAACATTTTTAATTTAAAGTCCCTTCGAGGAAGCAGACTGGTAGAGGAAGACTAGGAGAAGTAGTAGGTAGGTACAGTTTCGCAATTCCATTGAGTCAACGAAATTTGACATCTTAGTTTTTGCTTGTTGTTAGTACATAGTTAGACAGTGCATGTTCACCACCGAATAATTATTTTTTTTCCCAGATTATCAATGCCTTAACTGCTAGAAAGTGACTGCAAAAACCTTTTGAAACTTACGAATACAACTTACCAGGAACAATAAACACCAACTGTAATCGAGAAACTTCGAAACACATTTTCGAATTTCGTATTTTTTGTATCTATATTGAAAACAAGTGGCCAAGTAAGTAACATGGTATATCATTTGTGCAAATATGTATAAGTAACTTGTTACATAAGTAAACATACTTGTTCTTTAAAATGATCTTTTATCTGTCATAAAATTTTCCGCTGATGTTAAGCCACATATTACGGAAGTGGTTTTCTTCCTCCATTCCTTTTAAGGGACATACATAAGGTCGCGCCTTTTTTCCATAAGGGTAGGCAGAAGTGCAACCACCACACCCACGTGGCGCTTTTTATGTTCCGTCCAACTGCGTAACTGCCTCGGTGGCGTAGTTGTACTACGGTACGATTTCAAAGCTGAGGTCACAGGTTCGAATCCCGGGTCGGGCAAAGTGATAATGGATTTTTCAATTAATTATCTGCCCGGAGTCATGAATTGTGCCCGATATGGCGATAGACTCGCCTCCTATCACATCGTGGGACGGAACATACGAGGTGAAATGTGGTCGTCATGATGGCACCTGTGCCTACCTATGTATGTTATGTATGTAAGGAACATCAAACATGATCAGTCGGTATTGATTTCAGCAAGATCGAGCGAGTCGATATGACCATTTTACTTGAATCTATCGTGATGTTATGCTCTGATATGTGTCGTTAAGTTGAGATTTCCGAACGCTCAGTAACAATTTCCACCTTTCCTCATCCCAAAGTCAAAGGCACTTCTGATGTACCGATTGTAGTAGTATACGAGAGGTAGGTCAGCTATTTCCATGGGGAAAGCATTATATGCTCCTATATGAGTAGGTATTTTTAGTTTATAATTTAAATATTGTTCTCCCGTTTCCACCTTTTGTTAATAGTGGTCATAATTATAATTGCCTTACTACACCTTCTGCCTCACTAAACATTTCGACAGAATCCAGCTGAAAAGGTTTATCTAACTAAATGATATCGAAAAGAATGGAGACGCCTTTGTAGTGGAACGAACATTAAAGAGAGGACGGATGACGTAGGCAAACTCTATGCCACCATCGCGGCAACCACGACTTCGCTGTCGCGTTTAGTTCAGTGAGTGAGATTGCCGGATGCCCATACCCCTTTCCTCTTCCCATAATTTTTCCTTCCCGCTCCCCTCTTGATTGGGCTGGCAACACATTCATGATCCAGCGTTGTGGATGCTCATGGGCGGTAGTGATCATTTACCATCAGGTGACCTGTTTGCTCGTTTACCGGAACTAAGCAATAAAAAATGACTACACTGACAAGGGTGCCCGACTGATACGAAGAATAACTATTGTAGAATTTTCGGAATTATGATCTATTAATGCTATATGGCTTCTACTTATTGCCACTTCAACTTGCTAAGTCATCTAGACGTACAATGTATAATAAATACATAAATACACCCAACAGTCGCATACATAGTCCAGACCCCACATTAAGATCAATTAAGTCTTGTGTCGTGGGTATCAGAAACTACGAGAGACTTTTTGGTCTCACAAGAACCCAGACTCTAAAAATATATAAATCTAAATTTAAAATAGTAGCATATTTTTACATTGCAAAACTTAAAGATAATCACATTTCATCGGGACGTCCATCAAATCGTTTTGCACTCAGATTTACATAAATAAACCGAAATATCAGATACTGCACGCGTTACACTCGAAACGTGATGCTAGTCAAGATCATCAAATCAAAAATCTTAAAACGTTACCAAAATAGAATAATTTATCGTCCGATAAAGTTTTGTTGCTCTGTTACTACGGCTAAATTACATATAATTCATAATATTTATTAACATATCGTTTATGCCGCACATATTTTTCTCATTTGACTAATGATATTAGTCCAAGCGCGGTGGCCTGTTGGTAACGGACCAGACGTGGCTGCCTATATGTTCACGATGATCGCGGGTTCAGATTCCAGGGCACACCTCAGACTTTTCGGAGTCATGTGTGTATTGATAGTCAATCACCACACACTATAACGGTGAAGGAAAACATCGTGAGGAAACCTGCATACCATAGCGATTTGTATAAATTTCGATGGTATGTAAAAGTCCGCCAACCCGCACTAGGCCAGCGTGGTGGACTATATGGCCTAACCACTCTCAATCGTACTCTCGATTGTAGAGGAGGCCCGTGCCCTGCAGTGGGTCTTATATGGGCTGATACAAAAAAAAAATAGTCCAAACTCCAATTAATTCTGTATCTTTTAATTCAAAAGACGTGAATATACTAACATTAAACTAATTATCACATTTTGTAATACAATCGCATGCCAATCGATCTGGTGTTCGTACAATAATATAAACTAAATGATAATATTTCATATCTCATATTTCCTTATATAGTTACTATCCACGTGACATGATATTTTAACGCCAGTGAAAATTAAATTAATTGTTCGGTCAATTAATCGAGCACTTAGATAAAATGTTTGTTGATATCATTAATTATAATTAATTAGTGAATCGTTTAATAATGATATTATTAATTATTCGTTAATAAACTAAATCAATAAGCTAAGTTGTAAAGTATTTAAAAAGGTAATGGGTTCGTTCATTAGAATGCATCCTTGTGTAGGGGGGATAATTGTGTGAGGCCAGTAGCGACAAGAGAGTGGGGAGACAGTTGTCGGAGAGTAAAATAAAAAGTTAGAGAGGTGTTCCATGGATATCAAATAATAATCGCTTTTTATAAGTATGATAATTTTAGACATCCAAGGGACAGAAAAGAGTAGAGGAGAGGCAAGAATAGCGGTAGCTTAGAGATTTTCTTATATTGCACAGGTCCGACAAACGAGCAAACAGGTCACCTGATGGTAAATGATCACTGCCGCCCATGACCATCCACAACGATTCATTCATAGATGATTAAAATCAGGAGCGGGAAGGAAAAAGAATGGGAAGAGGACCTTTCCTCTACCCCCCCTATACCCCTTGGTATTGGTCATCCGAAAGTCTCACTCACCGAACGAAACACGATTTAGTTAGTAGCTTCACGTCGGTCTCCTTTGAGACAGTGGTACCACCCCGGACGAGCGTGCCTATTCATGCTCAGTCATAGCTGACAACAACGTGGCCCTACCACATTAAGATTAATGACTTAGATTTTTTTGTTTTAGCACAGCTAAAAAAAGGAATTGAACAATAATGATTATATTCTATTGACCTTTTACACTCGTATTTTTGAGTATATATAAATTAATATTTGTCAACCATGGAAAAATATTGAATTGTGCTAGACAAACGGTGTTGTGAGAAGTTTAATGCTTAGACTACAAGTACTGTTTTACTGTTCCTAGATACATTATCTTTATAAGGACACGGTTATATTTTATCTAAAATGGTAAAGATTTATAAACACAGATCTGTATCCGTTAAGGGGTAAGCAGAAATGCTATCCATAATTCGCCAAGATTTTTTCTGTCTCAAGTAGGTTTTTATATTAATGGTCTCGAGAGAGCATGGGGTCGAACCTATTGCCATGCTAGATATAAATGGAATGGCCCTTCTATAGACACGCCAATGAATGTATGTACCATAGAACTAGCTCAGAACACGTCGGCTTTCGTTTCGGCAACAGCTAACAAATCGTATGCACACAGCGTTATCTCAGTGGGTTAAGGATTGTTTTACATGGACTAAAAACATCTCGCTGTATAAGATTTAATTTTTATCGCGGTTAAAATACATTTGTTTGCGCATTAACGGGTGACATATTTGTATCGCATATACACTTGTTTTTTGGTCTTTAATTATCTGTTTTAATTATTCAACTGTGCTGTGGTTTTTATAGTATGGTTTAGAAATGTACTCGTGGCAAGAGGAGGAAGGATAAAGTACGAAGAGATTTTTTAATAATACCTATACCTTCGGGTCTCGATGGTCTAGCAACAACATTATTGTACATTGTGAATTGAGACCCTAGATTAGACTATTGCGAGTCCCGTTTCCAGGCCGGATTGTTTATTCAAACATTAATTATGAATGAACACATATTCAAATATTTAGATAAACTTAAGTTTTGTAAACAGAATGACGATGAAGAAAATACAAGGAAAATGTCGTGTATAAGAACACTTGTTCATACACTTTGAAGTCATGTGACGCCGAATATGCTGGTATAGTAATGTGTTTGTGTTGTATTGTAATAAACAGTAAGTAATTGAATGCGATGATAAACCGTGAATTGTGAGAGCCTGGTGCGTACTTGCAGACAGAAACGAAAAAAGGAAACAGTTCGTGTTGCTGAGGGAATTTTTTGCACCGTTTCTTCTTCACAGCCACAACACGTTCCGAAGCGGTGGTAGCAGTAATTAACGATTCAAAATATCTTTTGAAAGCCTATTTGAATAAAGAATATTTTGATTTTGACTTTATGTGTATATTGCTTACTATTTTAATTTTGAAGGACCTTGCAGACAGTGGAATTAGACATTAAAATCAAACCCTAAGGGACGAAATGAGGGCTGTAATGTAAAGTATTATTTGCACCATTTTGTAAGGCGTATTACACACTTGAAACCGCATAGATGCAGTACGCGACGCGGCAAAGTTTCTGCATAGAGCATCTGCTATATAAAATGTGGAGTAGATCGACGCGCCGCGTAGTGCCGCTGATATGCGTTCCGACCTATATAAGTTTGGAGCGACATTGCTCCTGTTTTTGAGCAGGCGTCACGCTTTCCATCAGGCAAGGACCATTCCCGAAATTAATATCATTAATGACGTCAAAGCGGTCATGTCCATTATCAAGCAGGCTAAGGATTTATTTATTATTGCATCATAAAATATATCAGCAATTACAAAAAATATTTGGCTAGGTGTTCACATTTAGTTAATTTCTTTTCAGAATTTAGTAAACAATAATGTATAATCCGGTGTTACTCAAAACTCTTCAGTATAATCCAAAGATCTAGTTTATCAAATACGTGTCTCGTGTTACCTAGGTTACTAGACGTTATGAGTGGCAACATTAAGCAAATATTGACAAGGTAATTTAAAGCTTAACGCAATGCGAGTAACAGTTATTTAATGAATGAATCATATTGTATTTATGCAGAAACCTTGATGACAAAAATATTTGCGTCTGATACACCTCGTGATAGGGCCATGTGTATGGAGCCTGTTGACGTCATTTTGAGACGAGCAAATAAGCTGATCAGGTTGTGTGGTTGTGTGAATGATAGAGATGGACGGATTCTATGGTTTATTTTAATCAATTAGTGATGTGTGGTAACGAACCGGAGGTTAAACTGCCGAAGTGGTCATTGCGGGTTCGAATCTCAGAGCACAATTTGTTTTCTTCTGAATCATGCATGTATTCTTAGTCGATTACCACGCACTTTAACGGTAAAGGAGAATTTTAATGATACGAAAGAGTTTTAATGGTACGAGAATTTTAATATGTCAATGAGCTGTCAGCGACTTTCAAATGTCATCATCATCATCAGCCGTTCTGCGTCCACTGCTGGACATAGGCCTCTGATATGACACGCCACTGGGCTCGACTTTCTGCCCATCATCTCCAACTAGTTTCAAATGTGTCGGCTCGAAACCCAGACCCTGTCTCGAAAATCCCCAGTCTCAATTATTGTTCCAAATACTAAGTTATTTAAATTTCAGCGTTCTACCTCAGTAACATAGTTTAAAAAGTCAAACAACAATTATTACAATCATATAAAAATGTATTGCGCAAAGTAGGCAAACACAAAACAAGTTTATAACAAAAACACAGTTACATCGTAAAATAAAAACCCTTATCGCACACGAAAACATTTAAATCTATGTAAACTTCTTTGAATAATTGGAACATGGAATTTTTCATTTGTCTCGTATCCTTTGTTATCTGTTATTTATTGTTTAATATTGACGAGTTAATCGCCAATATGGGATATGAAGTGAACGTATTTGTGGCTGAAATTATATTATTGACTAGAATTTATATCGATTTGTGAATCCACCGACCTTATAAAACAGGTGCTGAGCCGTTCTATACCAGCCAATATTTATATCGTCCACTACTGAGAGTGAGGGCCAGTTTCACCATAAATGTCCTGATAAAGTCCCTGATAGCTATCTGGCACTCAGATAAAATACAAATTTAGAATTTGTCAAACCGAATTTTGTATTTTATCTGAAAGATGAGTGCCAGATAGCTATCAGGCCATGGTAAATCTGGGCCTGAAGTACTATCCACTCTACTACATACCCTATAAACTTGTAAATTAATTCGGTTACCTACTTTAGTTAGTGAAAATGCATATTAAGTACCTTGATTTCCATCTGTCTTAATCATAGTATGTTGATCATAGACCTATAACAAATGGTTAACTAACGAAGACCGTTCAGAATAGGTTACCACAAACTGTTAGTTCTTTATTATGTTAAAAATAAAACAAAAAACAACGAGAAATTATCCTTTAATATCAATATACCTAAAATACACTTATGTGAATTCTTACAGCTTATTCACTATGTCATATAACCGCGACTTACAATTACCGGTAATGCTAATATACTTTTGAACAAAACCCACCAATACTGAAGGCACTTTGAAATATCACTCTGAATCGGCGGGAATGTGTTAAGTTTCTTTATTATGAGAGTTAAGAAAAAAATAGACATTTTTATGTCAGATATAAAAGGAATTTGAAAATTTGACCAAGGCGGAATTAATGTCTATGCGTTTAGTATATTGTGGTATACTATAATTTGATATACTAAATAGCACACAGAGAAATACAATTAAATAATACGTCTAGTTCTTGTGTATTTCATTCACGACATTCACCAATAATGTCGGGTAAAAATACACAGTATAAAAATTATTAAATAATTTTTATGCATACATAGTGCCTTCAAAATTGTATTTAATAAAAATATAATATACAATGTACAAAAAATAAACAATTTTTAACATATTTGGTGCTTTATGGCCACAGCGTATTCTCGTTCGATCAGAGCAGTGATTGACTCTTATTCTATCAACGTATTAACTTGATAAAATATTAATTATACTCGAATAAAACCAAAGGTAACTTTCGCTATTTTTAATATCACTAATTGTGGAAACTATCGACATAGATATAAGAATCCTCATAAAACGCCTCTAGCGGGCCGCAGGAGAAACTATGAAGGATATAGAATAAGTTTTATTTTATAGTAATTTATACCAATACGCTAGTGCAGTTTCCAAAGGTTTAAGCTAGTAACATTCTTACGCCCTGAATCAGCGCTATTTAGATGGACAAGGACCATAGCTTTACACAGAGTACAATCAATAGTTAAGTATAAATATTATAATCGTCACCAGCTTTAGAATTGTGTTGCCCGTATCACCATACCATGCAGTGGCTGTATGGTCACGAGCAGAAAAACTTATTTGTCGGAACATTAACATAAAAATGGCACTAATCGACAGGAGATAAATTAAATTAAGTAAACGCTAATGAATACCACAAGACACAGATGTTTAAATACGGTTTTATTCTTTTATTCGGTTTATTAATTTGTGTCAATATACCCATAGCTATAGTTTCGTGCTGCTGTCTTAATTATTTGTTATCAAATAAGGAAGATTTTGTATTACTTATTATAGACTGAGAAACAGATGTGCTTGGTTTTCACGTCAATTATTTTTTTAATACTGTACAATACGATTATACTATGCCTAATGCAAAAAGAACCACTGAAATCCTACTCATTTTTGAGGAGTTTTACTCTCCAGATCCGAGGATATTCGTCAGATTTTGTTTCTTTATGAGACCACCTTTATAAGCTTTGAAACAATAAACAAGTTGTCCAAATCGGTTAAGGCGTCTTCGAGTAATCGACAAAACAAAGATTCCGACGAATTGAGAACCTCCTTTTTTTGAATTCGGTTAAAAAGGCAACGCGATATGAATATGAAATGTGGGGTATGAAAAAAAAAACATACAAAGATATTAATACTTCTAATTTTTTTTTGTTCTTCAAAATACGTACCCTATGTATGAGCATCTTTAAGAATTATCATGTCTAAAAGTGTATTCATATACTTTTCACAACGGACCTTAATAAAGACGTATTTAAACATCTATCTTGATATCTTTCAACAAAAATTAGATCTAATTTTATAAAATGTAATGGCATACTTATCGTTTCGTGGTTTGGTATAATAAATAAATGATACAATATAATGACAATAATCTAACTTAATATCATCAAAATGACACTTCATATTCCCGGCTTAACATTAGCACCGCTTTATCTTACTTTGAAAAATATGCTCCATTTAATTTACGAGGAGTCGATACATGAATTGTCTACTCCTCATTGTCGCTTACATAACGTATGGAGTTAAACGGACTTCCTAACTGACAGTGAAAACAATGTCTCACAACGAATGCTTCACTATATTATGTATCTTGTTCTGACAATTTTCTTGAGAGTTGATGGTCGTGAATAAAGTTATTTGACAGTTTCGTCAAATTGCTCAATATTTTTTATACACAAATATCTCGACCAAGTTCTTCGTTTAACAATACATCCTGTATAAACGACCTCTTTACGATCCGTCATCAAGCATCACTATACAAATACTAACGGGCGCACTACAGAGTTCAAACAATTCTTAACAGACAGATATTGTAGACTCCACATAGTGGAATAAAAGTATATTTCAATGCAGAGGTGTGCACAAATATTTATATTTTGGCTCGACAGTAACACTCTTTCTTAAGTTAAATGCAGTAACTATAGACAGTATCTTTGTCTGAACACAAAGATCCTTCGTCATTCAACATAACCATATCTGTTTAAAGCGCACTACACACTAAAGCCGCCGGTCCGCCTGCATATTGTGTCGGCGTGCTAGCCGGCGGCTTCAGCCAAGTCGGAAAACTTTGAAGGCGACATGGCAGCGGCTCGAAATAAGGACATTTTTTGACGTTGTCGAGCAGTGCGCTTGTGTTGTAGAAATGTCATGTCGGCGGGCAACACGTGCGGGCGCTTGCCGTCGATATGATGCTTTTCTTATAGGCCGGCGGGTTGTGCCGGCGGCTTGTCGCCGGGCCGGCGGATTTTGTGTGTAGAGCGCATTATACTTCGAATAAATTTATCATGTAAGCCACAAAACACTGCTCTGCTGGGAAGACATTAGAGTATTACATACTTCTGTGCTCTTCTCTACTGTGCGTTCTTTTTCTTCGGAGGCGGTGTGGGTGCCTTCGCGTCGCTATTCCTCCTGTGAGCTAGCGAAGTGTAGAGGAAGGACCCTCGCGGCGCCCACACCGTGTCGTAGTTGTACCTGGCGGGCACTGGCGTGGCGTCGCCGTTGTTTGTTGTATTGTTGTTTGTGTTGTTGTTGTTGTCGTTGTCGAAGTCCATACTTCGGTGGGAATATTTTTTGGGTAGCGGTGGCGGCTCCTCGTCGTCTTGGTTAGAGTCGGTGGTACCTGGTGTTATGATATTTAAGGGATATAGTCTGGAAGTAAGTAAAAATCAACTTTCTTTCATAATAATAGCTAACAGTGAGAGGCTTCGGTACTGTGCTCTTCAACCTGTCTTCACAGCTTGGAAATCTCATATATGATTGACGCACAATACCGTAATCTTGAATAGGCCTACGAGTTTCAATGGGTGAATATAGCCTGTTTATTGCATACAAGCGTGCTAGTAGCATGTATGCTAGCCATTTGCCAAGATACTTTAATAAATATTGAATTCTGTTACCCGTCCACGTATTTAATAAACAGCTCCATGTCGTCAGCCCACACAGGTTAAAAAGCACTTATAGGGATACCAACCTTTTCTGGATTTTTCTTTTGGCGTTATATGACCTGTTGATGATAAAAAGGTGCCAACCACTCCTATAAATGATTGAAAACAGAACTCACCCATAGAATCTCGATTAGAAGGCGGCGCCGAGGACGTCAGTAGACTAGTCCGCTGCGACAGCCTCTTCTCGCGCTCCACGTCGGCGCGCAGCGGCCGCTCCGTCACCAGCTGCAACGAGCGCTACTCATGGCTGATTGCATAACATCTGTACGGGCTAACTACTGCTAATACAACATTAGTCAAATAAGCGTGCGTGAGGTGGACATCGAAAGCGGTATCAGCTGTGGAATTTTAAAAGTGTGGTGTGAAGTTGTCTGCAGACTGTTGCGTACAGACTATATTGCGTAATGAAGACAGACAGGTGAATAATAAGGTGAGCCTGGATTTTTTTCTAGACGATAGATACATTAAATATTGTGGTGTGGACGTATCTAGGGGAGCAAATATGATCAGACCCTAATAATTATCGACATAAACTTGATGATGTGGAAGTTCTTGGACATGATTAACTCACAATTAAACTTACCCACTAACTAGAGATAACTTGGTAATTATACACATATTTGCCATTAACCACCAGTTTTTTGTTAAAATTATATCCGATCAACTGATGTTCTTCTAGAGTACCTAAATGCTGCATTGCGTGCATCTAACTGAATCGTAACATTAAGTCAGCAGTGCAGTTATCTATTGACGATACCGAAATACGATCTGATGTAAGACGGGCTCTACATCCAACGCATATGGTAGGATATTCATTGCAGCGACATCCTAGAATTGCTAAAATACATCTTATGCTATTGATCCAAGTGTAAAGCGAAGCGTGTAAAAGCAATACAACAAGCCGGCAAAATTGTGTCGAATGGAGTGAATCGACTACCGCTAGTCGATATTCCATGTGCACTGCTTTTTTATCAGGTGCTCTTTTTCCCATCAGGTGCAGTGTAGTCTTTGCCGTGCCATTAAAAAAAATGTTTTAACCCACCACCAAATGAATTTCACTGCCACCATACACACGTCGGGGCGCATTCTATGACATAAAATGACAATTATTTGTATGATAATTATGTCTACCATGCTGGTGAAATAAGGGCGCTATTTGCGTGCATCTATAACTTTCTAAATAATTTCTTGCAATAACGTTAGAAATACATGGTCGAAAAAGTACTAAAAGCTTATAAAAATATTTAGATATCTTTGAGATTATGCTATTCACATGCGCTGTTACATGCCAACAATAACGGCCACATGATCTTTAATGCAATGGAGAAAAAATATTATTGGCATCGTTTGAATCTGCTACTGGCGCGCGACCAGTTATTTAATCACAAATAAGAATTACCTTAATTAAGTAAATTAAATCTCTCTAAAACTTTTATGCTAACAATACACTAAACTACATGTTTCATTGGCATCAAAAATCTTATTAGTAACAAACTAAAGTTCTCTATATTTTACTCAAAAAATACATTCAACTTAATTACCATTGGAATCAAGAAATCTATTGGCATTCATAACCATATCGAGGTATTAATTATTATAATTTAAAGTCATACTATAGACTGAACTTAATTTAATAATAATCATCAAGAATCCTACTAACATTCATAGCCGTAAGATACAATCAAGTGACATTTACCTCTTGTCTCAGTTCTCGGAGGGGCGTGGCGGTGGGCGTGTCTAGCGGCGTGGACGCGTGTGCGGGGGCGGGTGCGGGCGCGGGCGAGGCGGGGGACGCGGCGCCATTCGCGTGCGACGTGTACCACTGGCTCTGCGTGCCGCTCGCTTGCGTTCCCACCTCGCTCTGTATACATTCGCGATATAGGCGTTTGTGTATTCAGATGGCCAATTAACTCATTACATAATATGCTAAATAAATACACCCATCCGTCACATACACAGTCGTGACCCCACATTATGACTGAATCTTGTGTCATGGGTATCAGAAGCTACAAGAGGCTTTACAATCTCACGAACCAATCCCGAAACAAATACCTATGGATCACACAAATAACATTTGTTTCTGCACGGAGATTGAAACCGCAGCCTCTCGTTTCACAGCCGGCGTCTAAATAACTGCGCCACAGAGGCTATTACATTTAATATAGTACTTTATTGTGTATTCAGATGTTCAATTAACTCATTTTATATGTTAAATACAATACTTAAATTATGAGTGATAATTACCACACCATGCAACACGCAGGTGACATTTATTCCTTCGGTAGGTAAAATAATCGTGCCCCAAAAAAATAATATTAGACTAAATATCAGCGATAATTACGAGCTGAAAGGTGTTTCAACCTTCCTCAACCCCAAGCTTGACACATTCTACGAGTATTGAATTATTAAAATTTCTACCGGACGAATCTTTTATAAATCTATAATCTATTACCTTTCTAACTTGTCGTTTATTCCGTCTCTTCGGTGAATTTTGTAGCGTTCCGAAATAGCCTCCCATTCCACCACTACTATTCCTGAAACAAATATAATAAGGAAGTCAGAAGGAAATATATTTCGTAGGCCGAATCTTTTTTGTATAGTCATTGCTTGTAGGTATGCGCGGTTTCCCAAATACATAGGCTAAACCCTGACCACGATCAAGGATATCCCACCATCGTTTATGATGGTCCTTATCCAAGTGCATACAAATACCCTACCATTAGCTATAGGATCTCCGGAATTGTCACTCAGCGAACGAGACAAACTTATTTTACATCGGTTTACAAATATAATTAAGTTATAATACAATTTTTAAGGCCTCCTACACACTATGGCAGCGACACAGCCCAACCGGCGGGTTTGTGCCGCGCGGGTTTATCGGGGGCATTTGCCGCAGAGCTTCATTTCTGTTGTGACAGCCGTGTAGAATGCAAGTAATGATTGTACTTAACAAGCCGCTGGCTCCTCGTGTAACCCGCTGGCACATCCCGGCGGCTCGTTTATGCGGCTTTGCCCACCTTTACTCGCCGACTGGGCAACGGGCATAGTGTGTATGAGACATAAGAAAATATTTTAGTCACCTTGAGAGTGGGTTTATCGGACTGCTGAAACTGAAGAATCTGCCAGCGCTCTTTGATGATACACTGCAAGAAACAATAACACAGGTTACTTTATCTTCACTGCAACTTCAATCGCTATTTTTACTGACACAGCCAAATAACATGCGGAAGATTGTGTTATTGAATTCCAGATTTTTTAATAACTTTTTTGCATCAATACAAAATAATATAATTTTATTTAATTAATGTGGCCTATATACAATAGTATATTGTACTCACTCATTCCCGCCTGTAGACACGTCGGATATCCGATTATTACTCGAATTACTCTGGTCAGACGGCAGATTATCCCGCAAAGTTATCCTCAGTTGCACCTCTTGCGATTCAGCGTCGATGTCACAAATCTGAAAACCAATAAAGTAAATAAATTTAAAGTGCTAACTCCTTCTTGCCTTTTGGTGTACCTCCATTAAAATGTGCCAAATAGTCTGGCTACACGAATATGTATATAAATTACGCATATCTTGCGCAGAAAAACAACGTATGTATACGCTTCAGTTAACGTGTCAACACGTTAGATCTGCCTCGAGGCGTCACGGGTATGATGTCTCTTGAAATTGCTGATACATGCGAAATGGGTTAAGCGTTTTCACTGTTATTCTATGGCATACATACATACATACATAAACACACGCCTTTTTCCCAGAAGGGGTAGGCAGAGGTGCTACCAGAACACCCACGTTTCGCCTTGTATATTCCGTCCCACGATGTGATAGGGAGCGAGCCTATCGCCATATCGGGCACAAATTCCTGACTCCGGGCTGATAATGAATAGAAAAATCCAATATCACTTTGCCCGACCCGGGATTCGAACCCGAGACCTCAGCTTTGCAATCATACCGTAGTACCACTACGCCACCGAGGCAGTCAATTATTCTATGGCAAGTTATTCTATGGCAGATTAAAAATATACTTTTACCTTTCGTCCGTACCGCTGGTGCACATGCTGTTGTATCCTTCGGAAGCACTTCAGCAGATGCGCGTGTAGTTCTTCAAGCTCCGGCGGAGCGCGATTGCCGTGCACATCCAGACCTATCGAAATTTAATATAAAAATGTATGGATCGTTTGCGGCCCTTGTTGCAAGTACACACACTCTAGTTTCTCAAATTCGATTTTCCTAATTATCTACATCCAGCAAAGGTTCGAAAGGATTCGAAGAACATTTTTCCTTTATGTCTGATATTATATAACAGTTGATGTCCACCAAGACGTCGATGTGATTGTATCAAATGGCGAGAATTAAGCATATGTCGCCTGTCTACACTCTATTTTGATATTGTACTTATCATATATTCTAATTTCAGAACGGCTAAGATTCCACTCACCAAACTTAAGGAGCGGTATCTGGTCAGCGATGAGTTCCTTCAGCTCGGCCAGTTCCGACGCGTGTTCGGGATGTCGCGCCTCGTACTGCGGCGTCAGGAACGACTTCTCGTAGTTCACTATGCCGCCTTGCACCGCCGGGTCGAGGATGCCTGGATACAAACAGGGTAACAATTTGTCATTCAATGCTGGTAGAATCGATGATGAGAGATGATATTGCGTCATTTATTGTATACAGTAATTTATTTAAATGGTCGTGTTTGATGGTTTACGGTAGAAGTCACTTCGTAGTCTTACTGTAGGTTTGGTTGCACATTTTAAACATAATTTATATTTATTAAATAGTTTTAAAATGAGTGATCAGATAAAATAAAGCTATCGATAAACTTGCATAAAAATACAAGAACAAAATGTGACGCAGACAAAAACAGAGAGATTGTCCGTTGTCCCTATAGTACCACCATACCTGCATCCCTATTTACCCCATCTATACGGTATAAGTAGTAATTGAAGGGTATGAGCTGTGCGTTACCAGTGAGTCGCATGGTGAGCGGGTGCAGCGAGGCGTCGGGCGCGCGCGCCGCCAGCGCCAGCGAGCGCAGCTCTCTGTTGGCGGCGCGCAGCTGCTCCGTCGCCGCCTGTACCGGAGCCACCAGGTACGTGCGAGACATCGACACCGGGAACCAACGCAGGATACCTGTACCAACAAAATCCATACACGTTTATACATTAAGCACAAAGTCAATGGATAGCACCAACCACGCTAAAAAAGAGTAGCGATTTGTCTCGTATAACTTACGACACAAGATTAAACTACCCGGGAAACATATCTGTATCTGGGCCTACCTCCCTACCAACCGAAATTCTATATTGGCATATCAACCATAAAGCCCACGAACATTCTTTAGCGAATTTAGAACAGCGTTGGGTACCCCGAAACTGTTACTGCACAATGCCACTAAACATTTCTATATCTGCCAGTGACCAAAACAAAACAATACCAACTAAGCTATATGACTTACCTGGCAATTTTTCCGTGATCTCAATCTCTGTCCTCTCAAGCCATCTTGTTGCAAATTCATTCTGACTAGGTGAATCATCATCGTCACCTAGTGGCTCTTCTGAAATAAACATTTTTAGAAATACATACCTCAGTTATAAAATTATGTCAACAAAAGTAATTTCCACAATACATAACTACAAAAGGAAGAAATTGGAACCGCAAAAATATAAAACTATATTAGTATTTTCATCAGCAAGAACAAAAAGGCAGATACCATTCTGCCTGTTTCTACATATTATAATATTCTACTACATGTTGCTACACACATAGATAAAACTCGTTCATATAAGTTAAGTTGGTATCCCAAGATACAGGCTGTGCCTAGTTTGGGAACCCCTGGTAATAGATTTTAAGCAATTTGTCTTATTTAAAATAAAAATTATTATTATTATTATAAAGCTCACCTGGCTTGTGGAACGGTCTGGAGAAGTAAAATTTGTCTACGTTATTGTGTTTGTAATACTGTAAAATTTGTTCAGCTATCGGCTTCCCGGACAATCGCTTCAGTTTGTCACTCATAACTGGATCCACTGCGTTTATTTGGAGATCTGATATACGTTTTAGTCAAGGAAATATATTAGACGAAACGAAACGTCGTTCTGACCAATTCCCCTTGAGCATACCAAATCGATAAAACAATTTTACAATGCTAATAAACCAATATTAGATTTGATAATCGCAAACAGCACTTCAACGTCGAAACATGGAGAGGAGCCCTGCTCTCTAAGTTCTCCCTGAACTCTAAGTTCACAACGCAGCAATACGCCTCAACTTCACATCGTTTGTTTTTGCGTTGACTGTAATAAATTTGAGGCATAAAAAAAATGGATATAATTTTCTATCACTAATCGATACTCTATATGGACAACAAGATGGTTACTAAAAATTAAAAGTCTTATATAAAAGGATACACTGTCCATCGGACTCGGTGATGTCTTCACCAGGCGGGTCGAGTTTGGGCAGGACTTCCGCGTCGGGCCACTCGTCCAGCATCCTCTCTCTGAAGTCCGATATCTGCTCGTACTCGTTACCGCGGTACACGAAGCCTTGAGACGGCTGCGTGCTTCTAGGACCCTGGGAAACGTATTCTAATGTAAACTTATTTGGATAACATGGATTATGAAATTTACCTTTGAAGCAATTTATTAGTGATTTCAAAGGAATCGCCCTAGGATTTTTTATGCGTATGTCGAAATATTACTTTAATGCTACCAGTAGGGTATAAATATCTAACTAGGAAAACTACTAACAATGTAGAAAATAACGCGCTTCAGATCAAACTTTTGAAAAGAAATAGAAAATAGCGATTGAATAATACTAGATACTTTTTCACTATGATTCACTATGACAAAGATTACGTATTGTGTTTTTATAATCATGCACAAAATAAAATAAATTTTCAACTCACCAAAGGTCTTCTCAACTGTTCCGGGAATCCTTTCCCGTGGAATATGACTCGGAAGTAGCCCGGGTGTGACCTAGGCGTCCTTAGCATTGCCGAATACAAGCCCGCCAATTGACTGTGCAATTCCGCCAATGGTCCGTAACCTAGAGCTTCTTCTTCGTACACTGAAACTAGCTCTTTGACTATTTCCACCGCAAGCTCCCACTGCCGACCGCGCTTTAGCAGTTCAGCAATTTCTAAGTAGAGGTATTCCTGAAAAAAGAAATAGTTTTCTTACAGTACTATGGTTTAGTTCAAGTGTAGGTTTAAATGAAAATACTCGCGTGTTAATGCATTAAGAATGTTAATTATGAGTGTTTTTTGTGTGCTATACTGAATCTTGTTGATTGATTATGATAAAATTTAGAAGGTTGCAGCGCTATTTATAATATTATACAATTTGTTCTATTATAAACTTCGAGTTGTTTTGAGTAATTTCAGGTTTTAATAACACCACCGCAATTCCACTTTCCATCTCTGTCCCTTCTACGCAACGACGCAATCGTCCCTCTTATATTACTGACTCATGGCGGGGTTGATACTCTCGCACTAAGCTTGTTTGCAATACTCCCTCCAGTATATCTATTCTGGGTGTAAATGTGTAGTGCACCTTGAGGTCGCGGTGCGTGGCGTGCGCGTGTGTGTGTGCGTACCTTGAGGTCGCGGTGCGTGGCGTGCGCGTGTGTGTGTGCGTACCTTGAGGTCGCGGTGCGTGGCGTGCGCGTGTGTGTGTGTGTACCTTGAGGTCGCGGTGCGTGGCGTGCGCGTGTGTGTGTGCGTACCTTGAGGTCGCGGTGCGTGGCGTGCGCGTGTGTGTGTGCGTACCTTGAGGTCGCGGTGCGTGGCGTGCGCGGGCGCGTCGAGCGCGGGGTGTCGCAGGCGCGGCGGCAGCGGCTCGGGCGCCCACGACAGCAGCGTGGCGTGCAGCCGCAGCGACAGCCCCGCCTCCGTCCACTGCTGCGCCGCGCGCAACATGCCCGCCAGCTTGTGCACGTAGCTAGGGTATAAGGTACATTAATTAGTATGGGGATTAATGGAAACGATAACGATAAAAACGCTGAATGTTTCACTTTACAGTGAAATAGGGTGTCAGAATGTGAAAATAGATTATGTATTCAATATTTTTGTGGTATATATTTAAGGTAACTAAATTAAATCAAGTAACAGGGGTAGGCCAGCAGGTTCTATAAATAGGGTTGGTGATCATGTTTCTTTTACAAACTGAAGGTACAAATGGTCGTACTTATCCCAAATATGTACCTATTCGTAGGTTTACAAAGAGGTGAATTCTTTTTTTCGAAACTACAGTTCTCGTCTTGCCGGTTACCTGACATATTGTATTTTATTGCTGACTAATGAAGTGGCGCATCTATAACTTACCGTATATACATATGCGGCCTCTCGATCTCCTGGTAGAAGTGCAGCACGGCGGTGGCGAGGTGCATGCGGCAGGGCGCGGGCGCGTGGCGCGCGGCGGCGCGGTACTGCAGCAGCGCGTCGAGCTGGCGCGCCGCGGCCGCCACGAGCGCCGCGCCCGCCGCCCGCAGCGGGGCGCGCGCCGCCGCACACAGCGCGCCGCACAGCGACACGAAGCGCGCGCGCCACGCCACGTCGCACACGCCGCGCTCCACCAGCACGTCCACCTTGTCGATCAGCTCGCTCTCTAGCTCCTTCAAGTGGCTATCGGCTGCTATCAAACATCACTATGTTAAGTCAAATCAAATACAAATATTCATTATTAAAATTATCTTTTACAGGTTCTTCAGGGACATCAATATTTACCATCGGCCCAGAACGTATTTAGCTGAGAAAAAGAAACGGCACGAGGAACACGATGTATTTATTTTTAATAACATTTTTAATTAGATAGATCATCATCATAATCATCATCAACCACAACCCAAATCTAGCCAAGCTAGTACTCGAGCATGTTATAATAATATTTAAAGAGATCACAGTATGTGGAATATTAACAAACGTGGTACTAACCGTTCTCACCGCTGGCAACACTGTGGTTGAACTCTGTCTGCATCATGTCAAAGAATATAGGTATTGTGGTGTTTCTCACTTCTTCGTCACATAGGAAGCTGACCTCCAGGAATGGCCCAACGAGACAAGGTATGAACGAGCGCTTATGATGTTCTGTAATAAAAAGGTGGCATCACTTAATGGTTTGAAATTGGTTCACAGAATGTTTTAGTCGTCCACCTCCAATGGTACTCGATTATGAAATATTAATGAACACAAAAAAAAAACTCACGCAAATTAAACCACATATCACACAAACAATGTGCCAATCCTCGTCTAATATCTCCGTACAGTTGCGCGACCCTTTGCTTCCTGGCAGCAGACAGCGTCTCTAGCTGCAGCGGCGGCGACGTGGCCACGGCCGCGCCCGCCACGAACCACTCCTTGCACTGCGCGTGCATCGCGGAGACAGCGTCCGAGTCGCACAGCTCTGTCGTGTGAAGAGCTTCACGTAGGGTTTTTGATATTAACCTGTTTAAAAAAAGGTTTGCGGTTGTATAGGTGTACCATTTAGAAAAGTTGCATTGGCAGTAGCACACGTAGGAACGAGTACCCAAACCCTGCCTGTAAATGATTATAAAGCAAATCGAATATGCGCCTAATATTTAAATTAAATAAATAATAATGTCAGTATGATATTTCAATATGAGTTATCAAATCGTAGAAAGGTAATCATACTTTCCCAAAGAGTCATGCCAATAGTTTTTCTATCTACCTGACATACAAAATACCACAAACCACTGCGCAAGTTGCGTATGCTTCATGACCTATTATTACTCAAGTACAAGAACCAACAGATAAAACTGTATATAATCTGTGTTATGAACAGTACAGTACTCACCGAAGTGCATGCAGCATGACATAATGCTGTAGATGGAGCATATCGGCCCAGTGTGGTCTGTAAACCGGTCGTTGTATAAGAGCCAGCATCAGAGCCAACGCGTCATTGACGAGCGCGCCCGCACTGCCAGCGTTCTCCGACTCAAGCGCACGTACAATCACCCCGTTGAGTTCCTCAGATACTTGCCGGACCATGTCTAGTAGGACTGCTATTACACGCCGCTGAAAGAAAAAAAGGATTGTAATTAAATCAAGATAGATAAAATTTGCTCGCAGTCGTATTACTCGCAACACTAAAACCATTATATATGGATAAAATCAGGCTAATATAACTGTATCAACTGGTAAGATGTTATAAATATTTACTAGTTGATACCTAACTTGCACCACACTCAGTGCAGTCACTTTGCCAGAGGAAAAGAAATCAGAAAACCACACTCTTCAGTGTCTTTCATCCTCTCTAACCCCATTATTTCTTCGAATCATCAAAACATTACCCCCTTACCAGCATAGCCTCATCAGCGGCAACAACTTTTTCCTCCGATTTCCGCTCCCTCAACATTGACGCAGCAGTCTTCATCACCGTCGGCAACAGACTCCTGGCCAACTCCGCCCGGTCAGCCTCCACTGGTCCGACGTCGTCCCTCGCCAGCAATGTCATCACCTCGCCCAGCGTCTCCACACATAGCTCCAACTGTTGGGGTGGGGCCATTAAAGATGGAAGATTAGTGAAAAGGTATTGGGTGGTATGCAGGTTATGGTAGTCTACGGGAGGGTATATGAAAAGGTGACAATAGATAACATATTGGGAATGGCGATTAACAGAACAATAAATAAAATGGATCTAATTGTATTCCTATTTTTATACGTAGGGTTGCTAGTACGCTAATTGACATTAAAGTTCAAAATTACACTACACTAGTATCAGCATTTTAATTGAGTTATGACTCCAACGAAGAAAGCTTTAGTAAATATTTAATAAGGAAAGCATATGTAGTCGACGGTACTCCAGTTAATGATCATGCTAAGGAAGATGTTAAGACATTTGCATTACGGGGTTTAGGTTTACTAACATCTCTACCTCAGCATGAACGGGTGGCCCACTAATCCGATGTTCCTGGGTGATAACAGGCAAAAATGACAAGTAAATAGAATGTATGTACTATTCAGTAAAATATAGTTTCTTCTTTAGTTCTCCTGTAACTGCTGTTAAAATAATCCTAACGTATGGCCACCAACCTTAGACGCATCGTTGAGGCTGCATGAAAAACAAATCATTATCAAATGTTATAGTATGATCACATATTAGATTTACTGAATACGTGTTTTTATTTTAATGTTTTTTTTTTCTTTCTTAAATACTTTCTTCTGATATTGTTGACGCTCGAAAGGAAAAATAAAAACACGTATGTATATAAAAAATATTGATACAATAATGGCGCGATGTACAGCAACATATAAATGTAATACGTTAATCGATTTGTGGATTAAGATGACACCAGTGGAAGAATTGCATTATACTCATGAAGTACATTTCTATTGAATTATTCTTTAAGTATAAATAAATTAATTTTATTATTTATAAAACAATGCAATTCTTTCACTGAGTTCATTTTTAAATTCAAATTAGTGTAGCGCTGTACGAAACAAAAAGGTGTTCATGTGACCTGAACAAACTTGTTCGAAACGACGATAGCGTGAATTAGCTCGTTTTTATTGATTAGCAAACCAAAAAATTATGCACCAAAGGCATCCAGATCTAAATCATCGAACAAATTCGTCAAACAAAATGAATAATCGATAAGATATTTATGATTATCGATATAAAACGTCAGGCGTATATCGACTATCGACATACATAGTTTATGATTATCGAAACAAAGCGTCTGATCAATTGATTATCGATATGTTTCATATGATTATCGATAAAGAGCTTCAGTGATGCATTGATTATCGATAAAGAGCTTCAGCGATGCATTGATTATCGATACGATTTAAATGATTATCGATACAAAGCTTTCGGTAATACGTACGATCTGTCGGTGGTGCGTGTGGTCGTGTAGCCGCGCCGTGTCCTCGCCGAGCAGCCGCGCCGCCTTGCCCACCGAGCGCGACTTGAGCGCCGCCTCGCGATCCCACTGCCACACCCGACATTATGCTGCCGTACGCCGACGTGTGCCCGACATACTACCATATTTTGGCCTTTTCTTTGACACATTACGATATGATATAATATGTATTTTGCAAGGGTGTAAACAGTAAAATTTAAAAAAAAACGCATATCTTTATTACACTATGATCGCAAGTATAGTCAGTAGGCTGTCTTGACTATGTCTTACATAATTACCGATATCAAAACCATAGTTTTTAAGTTCATAACCCTAAATGATTCAGAATCTGTTTACTTCAGAACGATGATAATGACTTACTGGGAACAATTCGTAATATGCCAAATCAATTTAAAGTGGACCATATTTTAATATCGGGCAACCGTCAAACGTACACCAACATCATAGACCGATCATTATAAAACTATTTCATTAAAGCAAAACTATTTGAAAAAAGATCTTCCTTACAAATTGTAGTCACATCATGTAAGAAATATTTTGATTGTATGGGGAAGTTAGTTCTATTAAAATATTAACATCAAATTAATCGTTCACGTAGTAATTATTTGTTTAATATTTTTCAACGGATCGTTCACAGACTATTTCATAATGATCAGTCAGCAACACCAGCGAACTGTCACCTGTCACCTGCTTTGACAGGTCTGAACGTCAGGATGACAGCCCGCCAGTGCAGGGACATGCAACACATCAAGAGTTTGCACACAATTTAGTGGTCAAGCGACATCGAAAGCTCGCTTGTTACTATGTTTTGAAACATCGAAATAAAAATCGTTGCAATGTTACATTTTTGAAAGAAGTAATTCACCGTTATCGCTTTAAAAAAGATAGTTATGAAAAATATTTTTAACTGTATATAAATATAGGTAAAAAAAATCGATAACAAAAACAAAATAATATTTATAGTAGTTACATACATAGGACCCATATATATACAACATAAATAAACAGACAGACGATAACGTGTGACGGTATAGGTAGGTGATTAATAAAGGTGATCATACAGGCACACTTTTGTTAGATGAAGTAGATAGTTCACCGACGAATTAATAAAATTCGATAAATCGAATGGCTAATTGATGGGAGATTTATGATGCGGGATGTTGTTGCTAAAGCACGACACAAACTATTTTAAAACCAAATAGACCAATTTTAACTGAAACATCATGACATTTCTGTTAAAGAATTATAATTAAATATGTTACATGAGGTAAGCATGTTTCATTTTTTGCATTTAATTTAATATTATAACCTCAAAATTTAATTCAAATAATGTTACAACTCGGACTCAAAATATAAATTTAATATACCGAAAATTTGCATCATATCCTTGAACGAGTTTCTGCGTTCAGTGTAGCATAGTCAATGTAGATATCCAAGAAAAACATATGATTTTGGTAATATGAAAGTGGATGGAGATTAATTACCTCTTTGTGAACCATTGTGAATACCAGATTATCGACTGTGATCTACGACACGCACACACGTGAAAACACATGCACACACGCACACACACAAAAACAGTGGTTAGTTATATATACATACACATATATCCAATAAGTGAATAAACAGGAAAAGGATTTATACAGTGAATTATAAAACTAAACGTTCATTTTGTTGTGAAGTTAAATAGTCACGATTTTGTGTGCACATCTCACGATGCGGGTGCGACCGGGAGTAAAAGTTTACTTAATAATTTTTTTCAAAGATTACAGAATTAAAGCAAAAATTAGTCCCCAAATATAGTATTAAAGAATGGCATTATATTTTCGATACCTTTATAGATATTCAAATAGTCCCAATTATAGTCAAACAAAGCGTCTAGAAGTGAAATATAATAACAAAATACATATTACCAAATACATCTAAAATTTTTGCTATGTACGAAAGGATTACTGTTCTGGCACCAATGGTACGTATATCCATTTCATTATGCGAATTTTGAGGGCCTTAGACTCATTAGGATTAAACTCATCAAATATTACATTCTTAATGAATCGATAACTCTAAAAAAACTATGGTCGAGGCCGTTAGAAAAATGTAAGAAAGTCTTTAAACAGTGCCAATTCTTATAATATAAGATGATTAAAAATCTATATATTTCACTTCTAAATGCAATGTTTTTATTACTTCATATATTTTTATATTTATGCGTTTTATAATCTAACTACAGCATGCAATTAAATTAATTGTTATTTATGAATGAGGTGTGCTTTATTTGGTGATATTAATGATTCCCCATGAATGATATGAATGTACATTTTCTCCGGGATATTTAACTTTAATTGTGTTGAAATACAAATTTTCATTATAACAATTCCTAAGAAGACTAATAAAAAATCTGACACTAAAGTAGATGATTTAGAAAGAAATGAAATCCAAGAGAAATTACTATTTTACATACTGAAAGTAGACAAAAATCGGATTTACTGCAACAATCTTTCGGTTTTTGCACGTTCAATTGTCATAATATGACAAAACAATATAAGATACTGTCACTATCCTGTCTCCAAGTAGAAAGGCATACATAGGTACGATAAATACCCAAATAAATGCATTGTAATGTAAATTAATAAGAATTTCGAGTGGTCTATTAAAAATCCACCATAAACATTTGTTGCAGTAAAAACTCATTAGCCATTATTTATTCAAATATCGAGAAAAACAATTGAATATTTATATTATTCATTCCAATTTTAAACAATTGAATTTATTCCTCGATTTATAAATAAAACTTTTAAGTGTTTACACTGCTGAATCGTTCATCGGCAGTCGATATTTTAGTCTGCACTTTGTATTATTTAATTACTATCTAAAAATAAATCATAAATTAAAACAAAATTTTCTCGATATTTCCTCTAGTAAACAGTCACAGTAGACAGACAAACATGAAGTGCTACACGGGCTGCATGCATCGGCGTGCTGTGCTTACCTCAAGTGGTGACCGCCACGCGGACGCGAGCCCGCACCTCGTCGCCTTCCGTACTGCAGTGGACCAGTTTTAGACGAGAAAAACATATTTTTTGAATTGCTCACTGTTTGTACTTCACGTAACATATCGATTCGAAAAGGTTGGTATAAAATTAATTAAATGGTAAAAATATTATGTCTATCAAGGCATATAGAATCGATAATAGAGGATATTTTTTTACCCAATTAATTTTACACGACTCAATACGCGTACCGATAAGTTACAAAACCCAACTCTACAAAATTGACTAAACTAGAAACAGAGAGATCAAGAAAAAATCCACTGAACAAATTATATTATGAGGCACTTTAGAATCGTGTGCTGTATATATTTTATAAATAAACATGGATTGACTATAGCACTAACCCGTACATTAAATACATAACGGCAATAGTCAGTTAAAAGTAATTCTGCAATCATTTACCCTTATCGCCTCTAGAAAATGTATGTTATCTAGACCATAATGTTCGATATTATATACCAACCAAAACATAAAAAAAATACTCGTATAAAATAATGTCTAAAACTCGTCCACTAATCAGTAATCTGTATAGTTACCACGAGTCGCGAGTAGTAATGGTGTGGTGCGTACATACCATGACACAGTGTGGGTTCGAACACGGGACGTACACAAGGGTTATTCACGATCCTTAACGAAACTAAACGTTATGTGCATGGATGGAGAAAATTCCTATTTGGTCGGCTCGAAGGACCAAAAATATGCAAAAGCTTTTATTTAAATTATATTCATAAATGAATTATGAGTACATGATAATGAATGTTAGAAATATACGTACAAATGTGTATTTAATTTATTTCAGTAATTTAATAATAGTGTTAAATGGTTCTCTCCAACCACGCACACGCGCCAATGCCGACATACCTTTTTAAATACAACATATAAACACAAAAACAAAACAATAAACTTGGACATAGACAAAACAAAATCAATATCAATTAAATTGTGTACAATATAACTTGATTTTATTGCATAAATATATTTAATAATACATTTAAAAATATTATATTATTTTTGTAGACGAACAAGGCGATATCATCTTTATAGTATCTTTATTTATTCGATTAATTGTTGAAATATATTTTTCAGTGTTAGTTTGTTCTTAAACCGGTTTTAGTCTTTCGTGTATCTGTTTATTATCTAGAGCAACAAGTTCCCTATTATTTGAAATTGTCACTACAGTTATATTCATGGATGCCTGCTTTTTGCGGCAATTTAAGGAATTGAAATATAAGTAGGACAGTTTAAACTAACTGACAATATTAATATTTCTCAGTTGTATTTATATTACAGTGAATACTTCATAAAGTCGTATTGTAACGGGTCATTAAAACCACATGGATAAAGAAATGCTCCGATACAAGGTAAAATATTTCTTTATCCAATAATGATCTTTGAAATCATAATTCAAACCATTAAAATGTTCACAATTCAAAGGAAATCAACACTCTCAGAAACCACATTCAAACGGTCCTTTAAATGCAATTTTACCTACTAAAGTAACATTAGAACTCTACATCCTACCACGTAAATTCTCAATAGATACACGTCCAACTAAAACCGGTATACCCAAATAATTTCTTACCTCAGCCTTGTCTCTCAGTAGCGCCCTCAGCGTGGCTCCTAGATGCGGCAGCAACAACGCCCGCGCCTGCGACGCCGTGCACATCGGACCGCGCACCAACTCCAACAGCGCTAGCATACGCTGCTTGCTCAGTCTGCCAAGCGGCAAAGCTTCTAGCGCCCGCACTATTGAGGCACTGTAAATTGTATAAGCCGAGTGATAAAGTTTCTCTGGAATAAAATGTACCCTATTGTCTTCCACGATCAATGAGATATCTAACATTAAAGAATTTCGCAATTTCAACTAGCAGTTCCAGAGATTAGCGCGTTCGAACTAACAAACACACTCTCCAGCTTTAAAAAAATAAGTATAGAATATAGATAAGCATTCGTTAAGTCGATAGATTATTATCGGACTGCGTACCAGTTACAACAGCGCTAGCATACGCTGCTTGCTCAGCCTACCGAGCGGCATCGCTTTTAGTGCACTATGGACGCACTGTGAATTGTTTTGTTTTTGAGTCGATGGAATATTATAACGCACTATAACGGTGAAGGAATACATCGTGCGGAAACCTGATGGAAGGAAGGAAGGAACAACAAGGCGATTTATAAGATTTTCTATGGTATGTAAGGCTCGCCAACTCGCACTAGGTCAACGAGGGTGACTATATGGCCTAACCCCTCTGAATCGTACTATCGATTGTAGAGAAACCCGTGCTCTGCAATATGACATATATGGGCTGATACAACCTAATGAATATTAGTGTAAAAATCTTACCACAGCTCTGTCTCTGGAAACACTTTGATTGCATGTGGTACTGCGTGTGGGAAATATTTGAGCGCCGAACCTTGGCACGTAAGCGCGTGATCGCCACAACGCATTAGCCATACTAGAGATTCTAGTAAATCCTGTAATATAAAACATTTATATTAACATAACCACACGCCTTTTTCCCAGAAGGGGTAGGCAGAGGTGTTACTAGAACACTTATATTAACAATCAAAAATAAACTCTAACTTGATTAGAAAAATGTATTCTTAGCCTTTATCACGTGTTTCGAAACAATCGATGATTTTTTCGCTTAGTTTTGCAGAATACGTGGACTTATAACGCAGTATAATAAATACCGCTGAAGATACATTATTGGAACAAAATCAATTGTTCAAAAAGATAATAATAAACAAAAATTATGATGAGACTCACCTGGAAGAGCATATTGAATCTGTGGTCATCAATAGAGTTGTGGTGGTGGCTCATAGCAGCACGTAGCAGTCTGGATCGCGCCACCACGCGTATCAAACTCTCGACGCACTTCATGCATACGAGTAGACGTTTGAGCGGCGCCTCGCCCCCCGCGCCGCCCTCGCGCACCACCCACGACATCACCGGCAACAACCGTCTGCGCACACATACATACATATAGGTACTGCGTAATTATTAGTTACACTGTGTACGTTCGTGAAAATTCGATCTATTATACTGTCATGTGAAGCCTGTAGAGATAATAATCCGTCGCATCTCGGCCCAATGTAGTATTATCGGCCATTATAAAAGAAAAATTAAGTTTGTGAACCACATTCAGTTTACCTACTTGCCCATCCTTAAGTTAGGAAGTTATTGCATGACTTCACTCACTTGTATTAGGGGTGAAGTTAGTAGCATCTTACCATCAAGAAAAAAGTTTCTCATAACAATATTTTGCTTAGAAACTACGCCAATTGCACATATTTTGTAGTCTAACGTTTTCACTTACTCGTAAGCCATAGCATCGCAGAATATCTCGTCGATATACACATGTAAAACTGGCTGGAAGTGCTGGTACTTGTGATCCGCGACTAAAGATATCACCCTGAGGAGACACTCCAAAATGAGCACGCCGTAACTTCTGTCAGAGTATTCTTGTTCATCTTCTTCCACCTGTTAAAATTGTAGGCTCTTAGTAAAATACCTATCAGATGTGATGATTTCAATTCTATATTTTAGAGATCAAGACCGTTCAAAATAATTTACCAATGGACTAGATTTTCTTTGCCACCTGGCAACTTCGCATTCTGTGGTTTATTGGGGATACTAATTCACAGGCGTGTAAACAACAAACATGCACTTTCGTCTCGAATAAACGATTCGTTAACGCATCGATAACTAAAAGGGAAAACAGTAATAACAAATGACATGAAATAATAAATATAATGTAAAAAATATTTACCTGCGTCAATATACTGAACAGTGCGTCCAGTATATCCTGAAGGAATTTGACCAATTCTTCACTCGGTACTTGAAGTAATTGTGTAAGGGCCGTGCGGAGCGTGCCTTCAGCGTGGTGAGTACTCCATTTCAGTACACCGAGAATTTCCTCTGTAATGTAAATATGAAGACATTCATCATCATCATCATCATCAGCCCGTTGCAGCCCACTACTGGATATAGGACTCTTCCAAGTTACGCCACAGAGCCCAGTCTGCTGCTTTATGCATCCAGTCGCTGCCGGCCCTCGGTGCAAGTCAGACATGAAGACATTATTGTAATTTAAATTTTACAAATGAAGTCATTTTTTATTTTTAGCATGCCGACAGGGCTGTTTCCTAAAAAATCGTGGGAGAGTATAACATTGGTGCAGAAGGTGGAAGGAGAATGACAGCAGCGGTACTATATGAGTAAACTGGTATGTACAATTTTATTACACATGCGTCTTGAAAGTTTCATAATGATCTACGATTTGTAATGTAGTGTCGACCTAGAGTCTTTGGAAGGTTTTCGTTCCATCTAATGGGTCGACAAGGCCACTCTTTTCGGAACGTGAACATTAATCACTCAGCAAATATTAAATCAAACGTATCACTAACCTCGCTGCGTCAATTTAGTGGAGCACAGTTTAGTAGCTATTGTGAGCGTGTCTCTGTGCACTAGAGACAGCGGGCCGTGTGCGTAACCCTTCTCTGCTCCGGCGGGCAGTTCCTCCTTCTTGGAAGGAAGACTGAGGCACGCCGCCGCCGCCTCCGTCTGCACGTCCGTTGTAGTTGCGCGTTTGTAGTCGATCTACAAGAAAAATGTTCGGTTATTTATTTTACGTATGTAAAGTTCGGAATGCTATTAGAGATTATTTGTTTTTATTAACAAATTATTTGTGTAGTAATGTTATACGTGATATAAACATGGAAAAAGGGATGTGGAGCAAAAACACATGCTTTCAAATTGGCGGAGGCTATTAAAAAAGTAACCCATACTTACACGCGTCCGCACGAACGGAAGACGCACGCAAGTACGCACACACTTCTTTCTTTCTTTCATCATTTTTACCACAGGCTTGCACTTGTATTTTCCCTGTATTCAACGTATATGGCATGTGATATTTTAATGTATGGATACCCAGTAGTACCTTATACACAGCGAGGTTGTGCGTAGCGTTGGGCGCGGTGGTGCCCTCTCGTGTGAGCAGTCGCAGGTAGGCGAGCGCGAAGGGCCTCTCGCTGCGGTCCTTGGCCTCGTTGGAGCTGCGGTGGCGCGCCGATACCACCACATGCGCCACTTTGAACTGCTCTATGTCTAGGGATATCTGTAGAACACGGAACCAATATCATACCATATTACTGTTCCTATTTTTATACTGCATTTCTCAAGTCAGGATTACAGTCAGGATACAGATCAACACTGATATTTGAAATTACATTTAAATAACAAATAAACTTTTGAATTAGTAATTATTTTCGAATTAAATATGACGATAAAATTAGTATAAAATAAGCATATTATATTAATAGTTAGTGATATCGATTCTTACAATAAATTCTTACCTTAAACACTTCTTGCCACCGCGGTCTATCGTCGTGGTAATAAACCACTGAAGTGTACTCATTCCTTAACGGAACACCTGCACCTACTGATACGACGCCCTGTTGAATAACATCTATCTTAATGTCGATAAAAAAACCACACTATTCGTACTAAATTAAACAGAACCAAAAACTATCACCTTATCAAAATTCGTAGGAAAAATTATAAGATTTTTTATAATTTATTTTTATATATTTATTTAGTTTTTTTTTTGTGCATCATGCTTTGTAAATGCACTTCCACTACGTTGTCAGTGAAATCGAATTAGGTAATCAACTCAAATATTTATATTACTTACAGGAACAGTTCGCCCGTGTTTATCAACTACTCTAGCCTGTAGTTCTATATTCCTTTCTGAGGTCTTCCCTCCTCCCTTAGAGAAAGACCCTCCACACAGCGTCACGTAGAGATCGTTGCGAGCGTCGCCAGGGAGTATCACCTCAGGGAAACCCATTTTACGAGCTATCGCTGTGTTGCCGACCACTATGTGAGGGTTTTCTTCACGGATCTATAAAATACATATATATTTTTGAGTATAATTATTACTTAAAAGTTTAAATACACAGAAATAATGTGGTATACAAAAAAAATAGCCGACAGACTATTTAAAAAACAATATGAATTTATTATATGATTTGTACAATTTTAGAAACATCGTTTTTATTTAACGTAAATAACCAATACATTGACCAACAATTTTGTGTCGTTTATATTGACATTTAGTAATTTGGTCCTTCGAGTCGGATAGTTAAACGCCAAGTGCGTTCACGCTTAACCTTAAACTGCAAGTGTCAAAATACCTGTTTTATGTCTCCTTCGAGTAAGTGTAACGTCACCCACAATCCTTGCGTGTGCTTAGCGTCTTTAATATCACCGTTCGCTATTACTTTCTTCAGTAATGTGTCTAAATTTTCTTTTTCATAACTGTAACATCATTATACATTATGAAACAGACGAATGATAAAATCAATGGGATATTAAGAATGCGTAAATTACTTTGTCTAAATGCCGGGTTGTATTGATGACAAATGTAAACAATTTGATGTGTTTTTGAATTGGTAGAGTCACGCTGATGTCAGTCATGACTCAGGATGCCCAATACAAGGGGTATTGGGCATCCGACATCCTATCCATCATATCCTCTTCCCATCCTTTTTTCTTCCCGTTCCCTTTTTAATTGGGTCGGCAACACATCCATGATCCAGCGTTGTGGATGTTTATAGGCGACAGTGATCGCTTACAATCAGGTGATCTGTTTGCTCGTTTGCCCTACCTATGCAATAAAAAAAAGCTATTATACTAATCTCGTCCAGTTCACGCATAACTTTAACATGGACAAGTTGGGTGACCAATTTTTTTTTCTTTGAATCTAAAATACAACCCATTTACGCTAGAAAGTTGTATCTAAAATCTGATTGAGAATATAATGACAATGTATACTAACGCGTAGAAAGGCACTTGTAGGTGTTTGTCTGGTTCGTCTGCGAGCAGCTGTCGCTTGACGTCAGCGCAGGCCACGCCGAAGGGCCGCCGCATGCCGCCCGGGCACGGCGCCGGCACCGCCGCCACCGAGCTGCGTCTTGGGAACCACACGCACTGATCATACTGCCTTTATGTTGGGTCTAAGGACTACATGTCATCAGAATGCTATGCCATCAATGCCTCCAATAAAAATCCGTAAGAAATCGTTTTATTTCAATGTTTAATTGTACTGAAACGTACTTATATAATTTGACATGTTTAGTTACCGGCGCTGCTGGCGACTCGCCGCCATGGCATCGCTATGCGATATAACTCTAACACGTTAACCGCGAGGCTAAAACCATAAAGTATCTACAAGAATGACTCGGATGTATGTTATGAATTACACCAAGAGTGTGACAGCGGCTAATGCGTTCCGCATGTAAAATACACACTTTATGTGAGCCGCAGTTAACGTGTTATTGCAACTGCAACAAACCATTGACATTGTCGAAGGAAATATCAATCAAGTACTAATGTCTGGCAAAAACAACAAGGTTCAAAGTTGCTTGAATGTACAGAAGTTTCAAACATCGATAATGTCAACATAGACTTATATAGAGCAACTTGCTGGTGGTAGGATATTCGTATTCACCTGGATACCGATCACCGTGCATAGTATTTAAGGACCCATCACAGTGATCCACGTAAATGAGCCGCGTTTGAGAATCATCCTATGTGCATCCGGATATGACGGGCCGTCATAATTGTATTGACTGGTGGGATATGACCATATCACGCCGGTTGATACTCTACCTGGACTGCACTGCGCTTACCACCAGGCGCATTGTATGACAGTATAAAAAGAAACTAAATCTTCCATTTGAATTTTACATATGCTACCTATTTCTGAGATATATTACTTGGATACCTACTATACAAAATTGTATCTTACCTATGGTCTATGTTCTGCGGTTCCATGGAACCTATCCGTACCACGTAACACACCAGGTATATTTTCTCGCTCTTCATGATGTCACTGCCGAAATCCTGCCATCAACCATACATTAACCGTTTAATTAACATAACGCGTGCCTTTTCCATTATATTATACAAATTTCAGTTGTCGTTACCACTACTGTAATTTGATAGTGTATATAAAAAATTGCAAAAGTCGTAGTATCTGTGACTAGATTTAATTTGCTTGAAATATTCACTAATCGCCTTTTTTTTCGGTTTTGAATTGAGTAGCTTATTAGTGTTGTGTTTCTGGCGTGTCACCTGTCTTCGCTATTTGACACGATAGTCCACCCCTTAATCGGTTGTAATACTTCTTCTTGTGACCAAGATAGATTATTATCTGGCTAGCTGGACCAATAATATATCTGACCCTGGTATATCATTTAACCCTAGCAGGTGCCCAATGCTACTACCCTGAAAAAAAACTACATACGGTGAAGAGCACGGTAGAGGGCGCTAGATGCGGCGGCGGCCACCTCAGCAGCAGGTGCTCTGTTAGTTTGTTTCCGAACGCGTCATGTAGCGCGAGGTGCAGCTCGGCCGCCTCGGGCACGCGGCACACGAAGTTGTGCACGCGCACGCACGCCGTGTACGTGCGCGCCGCGCCGCTGCCCGCAGACGGAGGGGGCGTGGCTGGCGTCGACTCCTGGATAATCAAAAATAAATTACCTTATTTAAATGGTCTCTTATGAAATCTTTAATGAACTACAAACGATTCGCTACATGTTGTAGAGTCTGAAAGTCTGGGAACGGACTCTTGGTCTGTAGAAGTGAAGCAGAAATGACATAACATGAACTAAATGAAGTGTGGTCTAATGCGGAGACTATATACGTAAAAAAGTCAAGTTTGAGGAATACAAAGGTTATACGAATAATCAGGATGAACCCGACTGGGCAGTTAGTAAACCGCTAATACGTACACAATTATCTTCTCATTACCTTATTTTTATCTATTCGAGTATTTGCCTCTTCGTGAAGAGCGTTCAGTCTGTATGTAGACATCTTGAGGGGATCCACAAGCTGACCGCTAGCGTTTCTTACCGCCAACTCCATGCCTAATGTCCTGAACAATTAACAAAAATATTGAAACCTTTGACATAATTGATGTAATTGCTGCACGATTTTAATATAAAATATACTTACATACATCAATCCGTTTCACGAATTCTATCCTGAAGTTAGTAGCACAAACAACAAAACGTAATTATAGTATTAACATCCATACCCAACGAGTAATAATACAATTAATGTGTTAAGAAGATTCCCACAAAAAAGTTCTAGATGTCGCCACCATCCATTAAATTCATACATACATACATACATAATCATCACGCCTGTATCCCATTTGGGTAGGCAGAGACTATGGATCGCCACTTTGCTCGATCCTGACATACTACTTTCGCTTCATCCACATTCATCAATCTCTTCATGCATGCCCGTCGGTTCAGGGTACTTTTGACCTGGCCCTTGTTGAAGATATCACCGATTTGGATGGTGTAGGTTCGGTGAGGTCGACCCCTACCGACTCTTCCATTCACCCTTGCCTTGTATATTTGTTTGGTTAGTCTCCTTTCATCCATTCGCTCTACATGACCAAACCATCGTAGCATTCCTTTATCAATTCTCGTCACTACATCCTCTTTCACTCCACACGTTTTCATTAAATTCAGGTTATAACTTTCCAAATCAGTACCTATTGCCTCTGTCAATAGTGAAGACCGAAGTCCTGGCGACCCGCCTCAGCTGGTCCTGTGGCAGCGCGCCGCTGGCGGCCTGCGCGCGCAACTCCAACAGCGCTCGCATGCTCATCTCCATGAATTTGAAGTGCTCATCGTTGTTCTGTGAAAAAAAAGGCACATTTTATGGGAGGTAGTTCTGTTCTTAGTTTAGACTACAGTACAATTGGGCTGAATCGACTGGGGAGCACCGCTGTGTTATAAAAAAATATGAGTAATAGCTTTATCGATTGTTTCCGCCAGATGAGAAAGTTTGCCTGCGGCCCAGCAATCTGCCTGCACGTCATTCGCATTTTTTCTCTCTAATCATCAATCCTCTTCAAATATCCGTAATCCATCTACGATCCACTGGAGACGTCAGTGTATATGAACGGCAGGTATCACTTATCATCAGGTAAGTTGCCTTCTCGTTTTAAGATTTATTGCAATTAACTAATAACTCACAATATACAACTTCTTCCAGTGCTGCAGCCATTCACGCAGAGTGACTGCGATGTCGTGAACCACGCCGCCGCCGCCCGACGACGCCACCACTGTTTCCCCACATCTGGAATAAAAAATCAATAAATAAATGCGTCAGTCACACGCATACTCCTGACCCAGTAAGACACCAATTGTTGTAAGTATTAGAAATTGTAAAAAAACTGTAAGGTTCCACACCCAAACCTACAACAAATATTTGAGGTCCACATAATTAGCTGTCAATGATGATGTAACATCAGATTGCTCGTTTGATTTTTCCCGATAATCTTAATGGTTTGTCGAACATTTTCTATAAAAAATTAGATCTTTGATAGACTCTAACTAAATCATCTGTTTTCGACCGGTCTACCAAAAATAACACCAGCAAAAGACCAAGACGTCATTAAACACGTTGTTTACGTAATCAATCAGACGTTATCACGGAACAATAACCCAGTTACTAATATCTTCTAGGATGTGGAGCAAAGTGAGCTAGCTAAATTAGACCACGTAGCCTTATTATCAACTAGGGACATACCGGCGGTCCGTGGGCGAATATTTACTCTCCACGACAGAGTTAGTTAGTTTAGTTAAGCATACGTCGTCTCGACGGTATACTCAGACTTGGCTAGTTATAGATATGGAGATGAACTGGATAATATTCTTAACAAATAGATCACTGTAAAGATGAAACTAAAACAAGTAAAGAGATAGCCGGTTGTTAATAAAACATTACAATTTCTATCGTCCACGTTTATAAGCATGTAGTGTTGATAAGAAGTGAAAAAGAATACATCAGCGCAATCTTTAACGCTGCAAAGCAACTAAAATTGAAAACTTAATGTTTATAGGTACTGCAAACGAATTCAATATTATAACTTTTATAACATATAAGAACCACTTAACTCATGTAGAAAACATTATTAAAGCACTTTATCAACTCCTAATTGCCTACTAACAGCCCTTGTTACCAACATTGATCCTATCATATCGGCAGTAATTACGTAGCGAGAACCTCATAAATACACGTCGATGAAGCCGGTGCTAAATCATAATGATATACTGCGTTATCAACCAGTAGAGTATGCGCTCCAGCTGGCTTCTGGTGTTATGTGACAGGATGATAACGCTAGGCATCCCGCAAACTGTTCGTCGTGATCAGGTATTTAACAAGATCCCCATTTTTGCGGCATAAAAGATTTTTGGAGGATGAATTTTGTGACTTAATATGATAATTTAAAAAAAGCTAATTTATGACTAGACCGGTCACTGTAAAAAATCTTTGAGACATGTTCGGCAATGAAACTCCTGTGTCTGAAGGCGACAATTTATAATTGATTAATTTTATTATGATCTTTCCGAAAAAAATATTAAATAAATGAGTTTTTTTTTCATAAATTAATGGATGCGTTGTAGCTGCACAAGCATTCGGGAATTATGTTTTATACGATATTATCAAATTTCCATTGATATTCATTGATAAAAGCGTAATTAAAATTCAAAGCTATTTGACGCAAAGAAGCCGATTTATAAAATAAAATTACCCACGAAAAGGTAGTATTCATTGACAGATTATCGTAAAATAACAGAATAATTATATGAGCCAGCATTTGCGCCAGCCGAGTAGTATAGTAGCTAATGCGACGGAGGCGATAATGTTTCAATTACGCAGACGGGACGCGAATACTGACGCAATGTACTAAAGCTGCAGTACTGTGTCTACCACGTGTGTCTTTCGTGAACGCATTCGTAATTGTGTTATTGTTTTGTGATGAAAAACTGCAATTAAATCACAGGATTTGCTATACCTATAAAAGTAATTGTCTCTAAAGGACAGTTCATTAATTTAAGCTAACGCTGTCTATGAAAAGCGAGTGATTAATACCCTATATTCTAGCTTTACCTCCTTTTATAATTCTATGAAATATCTTGGCACAGAGGAAAGTATAAATCATTGATTTTGACGTATAAAAATACACAATTTAACAAATGTGAATGCAATATAAAAATTACAAATCAGTTAAAGTGAAAGACATAAACTCACGCCTTTTTCCCAGAAGGCATAGACAGAGGTGCAACCAGGGCACTCACGTATCGCCTTGTATGTTCCGTCCCATTATATGATAGGGGGCATCGCCATATGGGGCACAAATTCCTGACTCCGGGCTGGTAATTAATAGAAAAATCCAATAATATATTGCCCGACCCGGGATTCGAACCCCAGACCTCAGCTTTGCAATCATACCGTAGTACAACTACGCCACCGAGACGTTCAAGTTAAAATAAAATATACAAACGAAATTAAATACAATTTACCCAAACATAATAATGTAACATCGGGCATATATTATTTATATTAAGTTATTTATTGGCGATATTAAATAAATAAAAAAATACTGTTCAACACTTTCAACATTTAATGAAACTTTCTACTTAAAGTGACGTCATATGCACTGGATCCTGTGAAACCAGTTTACTAATACGGTGCAGAGCGCAACAGTATGCAAAATTCTTCGTGACGGTAATATAAGACTTCAACATTGATATTTTATTCTATCTCTAAATATGCCTAACAACTTGTACTATTGTCTCAATTAGCCAATCGCCTTTAAAGTAGTTATTATAATTTATTGATGATATAAAAAAGAAAGTTTTACGACATCATTTTTTGCTGTAAAAGATGTTGTTTATATTACTTGGCTAAAACTAATGCCGTCAAATTACTTCAGGTGCGAGGTGTTTACATTAATTGATTAAAATAAAATATGCTGACTTTAGTTACGAAATAGAAAATCAGTATTAAAAAGTCCACGCAATAATTAACTTTCCGTAATGATAATATATCTATGTTATTTAAATCAAATTAAATTATTTTAGATAACTAACAATCAAGATAACAAATATAAGACTGGACTATTACAAAAGATTTTTAATCAATTAAATCATTGACAAGTTAGGGAATTCCCAAATTCAAATCTATTTAATGGAATCAATTCATAAGCAGCGTCACACGGGAGTTCCGTACTATGTCATCCTACTGAACATTTAATATGTCATGTAAGGGTGTGATTCATTGGACAACCGTCGACTATCGCGCGGTTCGTCGACCCGCTCAATTAGTAATAAAATATTACTTCGTCACTTTTTATTAGGGATATATTGAAGGACTCGGCGTGGGGTAAAGCTCATGTTAATCCCGGCCTAATTTATAAGCTTTGAGTTCATAGCTTAGTGAGATTCATGTGGGACATAAATTTCTCTGACAATGGGTTAAACGTATCCGTCCGGAGATGATCGGATATTTATTTATTTAAATAATAAAATATTATTATAGCCCATATGTACTGCGGGACTTGGGACTCCTTTATATGTAGTCGAGATAAATTTAAAAATAATCTTATTTTATGGACATTACATAAATTCTCAATTATTGTTAAAAAGTGTTCGGTATACAGATTTACTCCGGAGTCCAGATGTTTTCCTTCAGTAAGTACCAAAATGAGCGAAAAATAACCAAACAAATTATTTTTAGAATGAAGTCCATTACGGAAGTGTATTAAACTCTTGATCCCTCTAAAGCTTTTCTGTTTGTGACAAGCGGGGTTTCGATATTAGTGCAAATTGTTTGACAAATACGCATTTCACAATTTCACATATAGAAACATTTCTCTTCTGGTTATTCTTTTAAGTTGACCGGGTAACTCATTGTTTTCAATTTTGTTCGAAATGTTCATAGAACAAAAGCTCTACAAGTGTGGTTCTTCTTCTCGCATAAAACCGAAGTAAAATTGCTCCCTTATCATTATCATAATATCAGTAGGTGTATATTACTATTAATATTATGCGTCATCTCGTCGGTCGTAACGTCCCGCAGCCAAAGCTAATATTTGGATACAGATAAAAGAATCTATGTCGTAACTCATTCATAATATCATTGCAACGTCACACGGACAGATAATTGTCCTGTGTACTCTAACCCAGAGCTGACCTAAATCCTACTACTACAATACGCATTTTTTTATTACATTAATCACGATAAGTAGTTGCCGCCACTCATGAACAACACATTAATCGTAGGCGCATTACCAGACTTTCATAATGCCAGTAGGGGAAACAAAACAAGACGAGAGGAGAAAGGGATACTCGTATTGAATCTCCATCAATCTCACTCACCAAATTAAACACTGCAGCAAAACCGTCGCTACACATCTCTATTTTGTGAATCTATGGTACCTTCCCATTCCAATCCAATCCATCAGCCACAGGAAGTCCACTGCTGAACCTATGTTCAGCAGTGGACTTCCTGAAATTATTCCGGAAATTATTGGGAGAAGCCTATGCTTCTCCCAATAATTTCCACAGTGACCTGTTGGAGGCAGCCTGCATCCAGCGACGTCCCGCGACCTTTACCAGGTCGTCTGACCTCCTAGTGTGTGGACGTCCCACGCTGCGCTTTCCGCTTCGTGGCCTCCGTAAATCCAGGACCAGGCCTCCAGTCCCTTCTCACATTAATCCAAAGTATCTATGGGTAACTACCATTTTCATCCTCCTACTAAGAAAACTCGCATTAACAATTCACTCACTTGTCAACGATGCAGTCCCTGACCACTACGTAGTTCTTCGGGAAGGCGCCGCGGGCGAGGCGGCGTAGACTCGTGCCCCAATACCAGTGCCGTGTCTCCCCTTCCACGTGTACCAGCTCGCCCACGTCCAGGGACAACTGGGACGGGCATTTGCCACTGAAGTTGTAGATAGCTGGGGAATAAAACAATTTAAGCAGATTTGAATAACCACAGTTAATAGCCACACAAAACAACTCCTACTACGCAAAGGTAGAATATGGCTAAAACCCTTTTAATGTAACTGGCAGTTGTAGAGGTATCGCATGATTGACGATTATAATCTGATACAGCAGTTAAGCTCCATTTACATGGGGAGAGTTTCCCGCGGCGAGAATCGTATGCGATTATCGCATGACATAACCGCCATAGATTATCGTGTTCTGACTACACGATGCAACTTTTTTATATCCTTACGATAATCGTATCTTCGAGGCGAGAAACTTGCCCCGTGTAAATAGGGCTTCACTCACATAGTACTGAGACCATATTAGAATAAAAATCTTGTAGCATGGGAATCCGAAACTAAAATAGCTTCGGTTCTACAACGCCCAAACCTGAAACAAATATTTCTGGACCGAACTAAGTTACATATGTATTGGTGTGGGGATTTAGCCCCAGCCTATCGTTTCGCAATTAGCTTTTAATTTTGGTAATTTTTGCAATTATCATCCACAATAATTACCAAAGTTTGAATCAACTAAAATGGTATGACGTTTCGCAGCAAGATGTTGCCGGAAAGAATTAACGCCTAAACTCGCATCAAGACCATGAAATTCGTAACATCCGTGTTTTGTTGTGCTTCGATACGTCTACGTAAGAATGTTTCTACTGTAAAATACACAATTCTGATTTTTATGTATGGAAATATAATTCTTGCAGTCATACCTATAAAGACTAATTTACAAATACAAAAAGATGATGGTGTATGCATATATTTTAGTGTTGCAATTGAAAGTTGTTTGTTTAATTTTTGTAAAGCAGATTACATTATTAATATATCAATTGTGCTCGAGCAAGCTTGAAATAACACTGAAAATCGCAGGGTACATTACATCCTCTCAGGTTTTTTCATGAGTTGAAAAACATCGAGACATTGACAGCCTCCGTGGCGCAATTGGTTAGACGCCGCTGTGAAACGTGGGGCCACAGGTTCCCCGCACCGAAACAAATATTTGTGTGATCCTCAGGTATTTGTTTCGGGTCTGAGTGTTCGGGAAACCGAAGATTATCATAATTGTTGATACGTACGACACAAGACTCAATCTTAGTGTGGAGTCAGAACTATGTATGTGACTGTTGGGTATATTAAGACTGACACATTTACAAAATACCCCTTTTGTTGGCATTATAAACTAATTTTAGTGCAGTCAAAGAATATTTATCCACTGGTCTTTCAAAACGGATCCATCCGGGATGAACCCTAAACGTGACCCACTTACGTCGTTCACTAGGGTAATTTTTCCACCATTGTGAACATTAGTTGCTGCTCCATCATACGAATTTCCCTTTCATTGTATATTAACATGACTAATATTTCAAGCATTATTTGTGTGTATTGTTATGTTATGAATGTATAGTTTTATATTTGAAATGCAATGTTCACATTTCCCAAACACGAATTGCTTAATACTACTGAAATCTGAAATTGTTTCAGGACGACGACCGTTTTTTGCAGTATAATAATTAATGAAAGGAATTTGCAGTTTGCAGCAGAAATTGCAGTATAATCATTTTCTCTGTCCAAAAGATAACTCAATCGATTGCTTAATACTAATTAGAACGTATATTACTTCATATGAAGATATGGATTAATATAAATGAAGAAAAAAACTAAGAGAATATAAAATCCTAGAGCGGGCTTAAGAATAGGAGTCGGCTGAAGACAAAACTATTGGCGATGTCCATAGCCTAACATAACAATAAGACCGTTAACTAAGAACACATGCAAATTACATAATTGTGCCGACGTAAATGCTTTGACGACGGCATCCTGCTACACCTTGTACAGACATGCTTTCTAATTTGGCATGGTGTACGTAAGCATTGCGCTGTCAGATTGCGAATAAACCGATAATGACCCTTATTGTGAGGGGTATAAAATCAGCTCTAGTGGTGGTGAGTGACCATCATCAGAAATCTACAGAAATCTGCCGAGTTTAGATAAGAAGGAATTTCACCAAAGCAGATGTTTTAAGTAATAAGGCTTTCGACTAAGTCGCCCCTATTACGTAAATGTTGTCGCATATCCCTATGATCGAGTCGCGTACTCCACTTCGGGAAACCCTACAATAATCCAATAAAGCGACTTAATGAATTAATAATTTATAAAAATAAATCATTTTTTTTTATAATATAATTTAAAAATCCTACAAAAACAATAGCGGATGTAACAGAGTGTCAAAACATCAATTTAACCCCCACAAGTTATCACAAAACATTATCAACCTCCACATGAAAAAGTTCCAAAGTAAGTGTCAAAATGAATGAGCCTTTTGGAGAGATATTTCAAACACCTCATTAACGCCGTTACAACACTAACTGACAAAAACATCGACCAAAGAAATGAGGCTCTCACAACTGTCATCACTCAAACGATGCCCTTTCCGTTAAAACACTTTCAAACCTTAAACTTCAAAGCAAAAAAATGGCACGAGTAGCCAACCACATTTTTGTGTAAAAAACTCCTCACTCGAAACATTTAATTAATGTGTGAACAAATGGCCCAATGTTGTGGTCGCTTAACGTTTACTCATTAAAAAAATCCTCCCGAATTTGTTACATTGTGGGCGTCTGGCCGGAATACAAAATACAAAAAACTTCCAACGCAAGTGCCAAGTGTACGCAACATTCATTTGCAAAAAAAAACTTCTCCCAAGCAAGTTACTTACGGGTGGAACAATTAAACAGGCACAATGGGAGCGGAATGCGTGAGTCACACGTCGACACATGCGCGCGCGCCAAATCGCAAGCGAACGAGACTCGAATGCTGATCGTGGGGACACCACTGTGGGAACGGTTAGAAGTGGCATTGGGCCTAGCTACGGATCTATCATTGAGAATAGAGCTGAAATATAATTAAAGGCCCTAACTGAGGAAACGTTAATCGGTTATACTTAAATTACAATTATTACAAATTGCATGGACACTTCTTAAATTACTTACACGGATCCTCAAATCAAATAAAATGTAACACACATATTATGTTTCTACCAATTTAACGAACCAACACATAACCCTAATAAAAGTGATTTTATTGCATAGCATTACCACTATCCACTATCACCATGAGATACAAATTAAAACCCAAAACAAAACAAAAAAAAAATGTTTCCTATTTCAAATGTAATTAAGAATCTTGTACTTTACCTACCATCCCACATAAAATTATTCTTAATTTAAATCCATTTAACGTACGAAATTGAATAAAACGCCGTGTCTGGCAGTTTTATAAATCTACAGAGACATCGGAGCCCGTAGTGCACCTGTTACGCTACACTTGACTGTAATGAGACACCATTAGTTATCATAAAGACTCCGAGAGGAGGACGAACAGAGATGAACATAGATTTAAAGATACAACAGATGTAGTTCACAATAAAGATAAGGCAGACCTTGACTTTGTACGAGAAAATAAATTACCGAATATCGCTTCTACCTAGATAACAATGATAAAAAAAATAACCAATGCTAATAATGACAGTTTGAATGAATACAAAGGTAACGAGAAAGTGAATTAATGAATACAATGAATGCGTAACAATATATAGGTTTTACGTATATTATCAATACGGAATTCAAAACAGCAATGACTTGTGGTGTTAACGATTAAATAATTATTACAGGTAATGAATGTTTCTACCAAATTGTTTATTCAAACAGTTTGTCTTTCCTTCAGTCATATTTCCATCCATCAGCCAAAGGAAGTCCACTGCTGAACATAGGCCTCTCCCAATGATTTCCACAGTGACCTGTTGGAGGCAGCCTGCATCCAGCGACGTCCCGCGACCTTTACCAGGTCGTCATGTTTGTGATAAGTAAATTAATCCTAAATACTAACAGATTTTAAAGATTTATTGCAGTAATCGACTCCTCTAACAATCCAGTGAAACAGAATCCCGAGCATTCACACGAACAAATTCGGCGAGTTGAATCCAATGGACGCGTCGATTGAATCGCATTATGGGCTCCCGCTTTTGACAGTTTTTAATTGGACTTCCTCAGGTGCAGGGGAGAGGCGGACGACAGCGCGTCGATAAACGTACATACATTACTTGCATACATGTATGTGGTGTGCTACATGTAACTGTCTGTATTAGCGACAATTATTAAATTTATGGCTCGTCCGGCCACTGCGTAAAAGTGTAACGTATTGTTGAATGCAAAAAAATGCACACCACTTGATAAATTTAAGCATTAAAGTGAGATTAATGCAGCGGAAATAAGAAACGTGAGAAGTATGTGTGGGGTTAAATTTCGCGACAGAGTAGGAATCGTATCATAAAAGAGAAATGTTATTTGAAAAGAGGTCGAAAGAGATAGATAAATAGAGATGATATTCCGTGGAGGCTGTAGAAAGAGATTCATAGTATTATATGTAGTAGTACTGGCTACTGATAACCGTCGAATTCTTCCTACAGTAGTGAGAATAAGAACATATCGAAAAAAGGGAGAAAAATCATTAAAAGATTAATAACAACCGAACGATAGTGTTTTTTTCATCACCAGTTTTCGGTACCAGGAAAACCTTCCTTAGACACCAAAACCTTCGCAGTATCCTTTCTAAAGACTATTTTTCTGTTAACGACAATAAATTTAATAACCGTGTCATATTTTGAATAAATAACATGCAATTTCGTTTTACTACACCAGGGCCCGTTACGATGCAAAATATTACAAGATGTGTCGTTGTAAATGTCTCATTTACCAAGATAATATTCACGATACTGTAGTTTCATAAGCAAGTCACACTGCGGATGTCGCGTGCGGCACAAATTACGACGGTAGAATATTGTTCTTCCTATAGGAATGCTGCCAGCATAGAGCAGTTCTTGTTATATCATACCCACTATCAACGCTTGCTGGAACCATAACGACGGCAAATTAGGCCAAGGGAATTAGATCTTTAATTAAATATTGGTTATTTCGAATGGATATCGTTATAATTTTGTTCCAAAGGAAGTGAAGTTAATCGTTCATTGATGGTCTATTTTACAATAGTGTCGTATTACAAATTACAAAATGTTTGTTTAATTAAGACACTTGTTTCGAAGAAACTATAAACAAATGTATTGTTTTCTGTCTAATCATTTTGTATAATTTTGCCTATTCTCCTCTTCTCATTAACGATGTAAACCAATATCCACAAATTCAGACAAGTTTTCCAAAGCTTGATCATATTTCACATCTCAATTTATATTTAAGTACATAGATTTTTCACTGAAGTAATTCTCGCAGTTTCTCTAAACATAAGTTTTTCTAAGAGCTGATTATTATAGCTCTTGTACATCCACAAAATAGCTTGCACTTGAATAGACGTCATGTTCCTAACAGCTATTGACTACAGAATAAAAAACGAGTTCGAACGAGGTAAATCTGTGATAGCCATCAGCGACCAAAAACAAAAGCCCATCCAAAAAAGAGAAGCAATTACTGAATCAACTCCAAACAACTAATAGCTTTGGTAAAACGTGGATGGATTGGCAATGCACATATATTTATAAAACAAAAATGCATAGTTTACGTATGTTCAATTTAGGTATCATAAATTACACATTTACACAATGTATGCATCATTGATTTTTTATCATTTAATCACACAGTTGCTTTTACTACTAGTCAATCCAATCCATCTAAACGTTGTCGGGAAAAGATTGCCGATATCGATAACACCACCGATAGTACTATTTATGCGTGTTTCGTTTTTCTGTTGTTTTTGTTTTTATCTATATTTGTGCGGTATAGATAACTGTGCATTTTAATAATAATGTTCGTTTTTTAATTCTGTTACCTACACCAACGTGCGTACAGATCAAGAATACTACTACTTAAGCATTTGTTTTACATCCATAAACTCACGCCTTTTATTCCCAGATTGGGTAGGCAGAAGCGCCCACATTTCGCCTTGTACATATGTCCCGTCCCACGATGTGATAGGGGACGAGCCTATGGCACATATTTTAAGACAGTATTATTTTTCTCCAAACCCTAAGCTGAGTTTTAAGAAAAAGAAAATAATTAAAGCTACGCGGTTTGTGTGACATACAAATGATAAACCACAGTTACAAAACATTTCCTTAAAAAAGCTGTTTAATTTCAAATAGACTTTGTATTAATGTGTATATGAACTTTCGTATAACACAAAGCTACCAATTTAAAACAAACATGCTAATGCCTCCGACTCCACTGCTCATATTATTTGAAAAAGATTTGAGTCTTCGTTTATCCTACTAGTCAAACACAGATAAAAGGACAAATAAATTTTTATATGACTAAATATAACCATAGTAGTTTTATTCCTCATGTCGATTTAAACCTACTTTAAGTCTGTTACTACGACAATTATTACAATAAACATCTTCTCACGCAAAAAGTCGCATATTTCCAACCCAGAAATATCAACTGACTAACCCAACAAATGCAGTATTACCCGTCATAAAGCAAGCAAACAGGAAGGTCACATGCCAAATAAGTAAACGCGCCGACATTAAGTGGGTCATAATAATTTTAAATTAATGGTTCTTGAGAAAAATATCTTGCGGCATGCTTTAATTAAAAACAATCCTAGTAAAATAGTGTTCCATTTAGTGCTACATTTAAACCTATATCAGTGACTTTTTAAATTACTACTTACTAGTGAAGGCAGAACATAGAGGTTCTACATATCTTACAAATGATGCATATTTCGGGCTGACAATTACATGTACTGAATTTGAACCAAACACAGAAGCTCGGTAAGCTTCTGAAGGAAGTTAACACGTCTTCATTCCACAATCATATTTTCAATAATGAGAACATTAACATTACAAGAACCATTGCTCTAGTTGATACCAATGTATCCCCTATGATGAGAACAGAATGGTAAAAAATGAGTTAACAAATGAAAAAATAAATAATAATTTGAATCGGTTTCCTTATGTCTGCTACCTTTAGACCAATGTAAATTTCAGTTTAAACTTAATCATTTTAACATATCATTTGAAGCTACATACACAAAGTAGAGGAAACTCTATACAGGGAAATCATGTCAATTACTATGTATTATCCTCGGACTCTTGTTAAATACAAGGCAAAGCATTAATGGACTACATCAGAATTCTATTGTAAAAAAAGAGACTGTTATATATTATTGATATACTAATTGATTTAATTGTTTGATAGATGGTGTGTAAAAGATTATTATTTATTCTCTTCTACACAGTTATAATAAACAATGATCTTCCAATGCATAGAAAATAAATTCTATAAATACCAGAAGAACCTGATTCATAGCAGTGGCAACCCTGATTTATATGATGAGTGTGACATTTTGTGCAATAGTGTTTGAGGAAAACATAGGAAATTATTTATCCTTGACTCTAATATAATTTGAGTTGTTAATAACATTCTATGGGCATTTTGAGAACACATTGCTAATGCTATATATATGATAAATATACATTACTTCCTTTTGTACTGTTCCTATCTGTTGCCCAAGCTGTAGTCTCTATAGAATTACATCTACCCCATACAAACTGCTCAAAATGTCTATGTAATAAACAGCTTATGTGAGGGGCCTTTTAAATATTTTCAATTTACAGTTGGGGGCAAGTTAAAGCAAATATCAATTAATTATTGCATCAAATTTAGTGAGGATCCCATTTTATTTGTTGCCAATGTATTCAATAAATTAAATGTACAAGAAATTCCACCCCAAATAAATGTATTTCATGAATGAAATGATTACAAAGATAAATTATTTTATCAAAATTCATAATATATCATAAATTAAATGTAAATAAAACACTACCTACTCATTCTGTAATATATAAGATAATTGGGCAATTACAAACAATACATAGGTTTTTCATAGAACTGATTGTATAATATTATAATATTTACTCTGAAATGTTTCTATAATTATAATATTGATTTTACATGATATGTTGTTTCTCATTAGCATAAATCTACATTAAGCAAACCTCAATGGTAAAATCGTAATAATTGAGTCATATTGACTTCTTGACAGTGTAAATATGCAGAGACGAGTCATCATCCTAGTATTTGACCTCTCTCCATTGAACAAAGCATCCTTTACGTTTGCTGCTATCCTGGTCTACATAGAGTATTATAAAGTAAAAATATGCTATTAAAATTGTATCTATAAATTTAATTACTTTTGTTCAGCCATAATTTTAAAATTATTTACGAATAATATATTAATACTTACCATTAACAATAAACAAATAGAATTAATAATTTTTCAATGTTTATGAAAATATAGTTATCCTGTTAGAATTTGATTAAAATAATAACAACAAAATTATGACAAAAAAATGTTTGCCTTAACATCATTTGTTTTGATGTACAAACTATTTTCAAGAGGTGTAAGAGATCAATTATTTTCGTCCATCAAATATACGTTACAGTAATTTGACATCATAATACATTTTCAAAGATAAACAACGGAAGATATCAGTCGAGATTAAAATAATGCTAAGAAATGAGCAAAAGTAAGCTGCAAACGTCTTGGAACTAAGAAGTGTGTAACAACTAACACAAACTAACTTATAGAAACATAATATTATATGAGAAATGTGCCCTTAAAACAAAAACATCAATGAAACAATAGGAAATAGTTGTATACATGGCAACTATTATCAATTTCACCCAGAAAAAATAAGAGATAATAAACAGTAGGAAAGGATAGCAATGTCACACACTGAGCATTCATAATATAAATCAGTTATCAATGGAACATTATCGGAAGGGAGTGGTCATCGTAATGTTTTGTTTTTTTTTTTGTCACCAAAATAATGCACAATTTAAATAGATTATTGCTAGGATTACTATTAGTGGTAATCCTTGAAGCGTTATTTGTCACGATCTGAGACAATGTTTATATTTATCTGACTTCGCGGGAGGTAACAATCGAAACGATTTCGACAACAATTTTATCTATTTACGTAATAAGAATATCTTGTTTTCTAAGAAAAAACTCACCAACAGCGTAGCATTCCCCATTTTCGAGTTTCTCCCAAACAGTCATGACTGATTTTATACGAATTATTAATTTTTTTTCAATCGAAATTCACGAAGCTCGTCATTTTATCGCGACCTAATATTTGACAACTACTAACGGTGTTGCCAGATCCTATTAATATTAGTATTTAGTTGCCTTGTTCTTTATTTTTGTACTCCACCGGTAAAGCGCTTTTCACGCTTTAAATTGTATGAATGACAAGAAACTGCATTTTGTAAGCCTTTAAAAATATGCGTAATTGCATGAATTATGAAAATCAACTTTGATATTTTACATAGGTATTTTAAATAACATGCATAATATCTTCTTTTCAAACTAGTTAAGAACATCATTCTTATATTTAAAAGTAACATATTGTATACTGTTTTGTTGTACGACTAGACCAATGTTCTATTGAAAGTGAGCATTCTAGGGGTTTACACTGGTATTGGAAACAAAGTTCGAAAACTTATAACTTACTTCAATTCGATCGTAGAGTAAACCCATGTATACTTATTACCAAATAAAGATTATGGATTGTAGTCGGTATATCAATATTTTTTAATGGTTGCATTGAATTAGCTTAAATTATAAGCCAAAGTTAGATTAAAATCGAAATAAACTTTGCATCTTGGCAGTTACACTATTGTATAATAGGAGCTGCTTTCCAAATATCATTTGGTATAAATGAAATAGACAATTAAAAGTACACAGAACAGTCACATACATATTCCTGACCCCACACTAAGATCAAATCTTGTATCGCGGGTATCAGAAACTACGAGAGACTTTTCGGTCTCACAAACACCGAAACAAATACTTGTGGTTTACACAAACATTTGTCACGATGCAGGGATCGAATTCCCGGCCTCACATTTCAGAGCCGGTGTTCAACCAACTGCGCCACGAAGGCTGTCAGTGTATTTTAACCAAACCACATCGAGCCACTCATAAAATGGGCTAACTTTTATAAGCACAGAGATTACAACTGTTGTATCCAGGAGAATAAAAATAATATATTATTTTAGATGTAAATTAAAAATGTGGGTCTGTGTTATACAACATATTAAATAGTTAATTACGTTTCCAAGTTTCATCATCAACGATTCAAATCAGCAACAAAAAGCGCTTTTTAATCATGAAAGAAAAAAGCTGGCAACATTAAAACAAAACAGATTACAAAAATCTGTGTTTACGTTCAAAAACGTAAGGATTACACAATCTATTAAAATTCTCTACGTTGCTTCACTTGTTTTCACTAGCACTTAGAGGCGAATTGATAACAGGATAATTTGTATGTTTATAGTGTGTAAAGTGAGCACTTTGCGGCAATATTGAATAAAAGGTCGCAAATAAGGACTAAAGTTTCGCAATAATTAAGTTACTTACTTGCAAACAATAATCGTTTTTATGAGAATATTTATATATTTTTTTATCAAAACACAATTGCTTAAACCTAGTCAAAACATTGAATTATATCAATTTTAGCGACAATGATAAATTTTCTAGATACAAAACAGACGCTCACTATATAAATTAATAGGTATGTTGAATTTAAATGCAACATTTAAACTATCAATTTTTTTTATTTATTTATACTTTTAAATTAAGACAGGACGAACTATGAATATGATTTAGAATTTTGAAAGCGAAATCCTGACACATTCAAATTCAGTTACGCTCTTGCAGTCCCGAAGCATTTAAATAAGGAAACATGATTACACGCCAGTTTCGAGTCACATGACTTGACCGGAGAAACTGTCCTGAACTGAAGCCACTAAACATTTAAACACCAAGTTGTCAGTACAAATAGAGCATAAATTGCGGCCCGTGTTTAACTGGTCGGGCGGCATGCATATTTCGCTGCAGTTTGCTATTTGTGTTTGTTCAGGCGCTGCCGGATTATACAATATGAATTTGAATGACATTATAATGTAGCTGCAAGTTTTATTAGCTCTGAACAATGGGTTTGTTGGAATGATTGTCGTAAATGGAAATGCTGTGTTCATATGCAATTATATTGTTGTGAATGGTTAAGCATGTTTCAATACCGGTTGGTTATTTGCACTATATTCTGGTACTATACTGTTATATTTTGTATCTATTTTACTGTAGAGAAGCTAAGTGGAATTTTAGCGGTGTTTAAAATTAACACAGTTTTGATTTGCTGTTTCCTAAACAAGCGCCAGTATTCGATTTTGTTTTTTGATTGAAGGTTATAAGAACTTGGACAATCCCGAATTTCTATAAAAAATCTGATAATATATAATTAAACCCTGTACACGATGTGCCCCTACATTAATTATGTACCTAATAATTTACACAGCACGCAGCCAAACCAAATTGTTATTTCACACTATTGACTGTTTAATTTAATTATTTACATTATCTATTATTTGCTGTACATATATATTTAATCGAAACTATAAACAGTGAATTTCATTAATATTCAACAAATACATTTGAATTTAATTTTAGCGATCATCGGAAACATCGTGTCTTATCATCACCATATGCTGTCCAACAGATTTCAAAGAAACTCAATCGTAAGGTCTTCGGGCATTGGGGAGGCTCGACTCGCTTATAAATCACTCCGACTGATTGGCGTTGGGAGTGTTGTCGACAGACGTCCCAGCTCAGAAATTTTCTTTACATTTTTCACACTTAAATCTGACGTTTAAAAACGTATAGCGAATCGTATTTCGGAATAACCTGAACCTGACTTTTCAGGTATATTTATAGGACGGCACCATAATATGTTTGGGTATGCGTATGTTACACACCCAATACGGTTTATAAAAATAATTTTAGATTTGTATTTTTGTAAGTACCTAGGTATTGGGCACCTTCAGGTGACCTGATCATAAGAAGTCACATATTGGAGCCTGGAGTTCCTTTGCTTAAGCTTAGTAGTTTGGAAATCTTTCGAGGAAACCTGTAATGCTCAGCAGTACATCCAACACTTCTTGTATTTTGTTGTAAAAACGTATTTTATGACTATATCCTCAAATAATACAAGCACAACACAGCCAGATGTTCCGGATTGAATTTCCACAAGTAGGTAGGTACATACGTACAATCTGCCTACGAATTGTGATTAAACGGACTGCTTCGTACTTCACGCGTCTGAATTTGCGTAATGCTTATGTGAGAATTCCAGAATTGCCACATTTTCTACAAACATTCAGACTCACTGGCGTGAAGTACAATTTAAGAGGAAGACAGATACTTCATAATGTCTTATACATACTTACACCAACACTATTACTTTTTACTGCGTGGAATTTGCTTACTTGTAACCATTTAACTTTAGTAAACATATGTGGTTCGCTCTAGTATGTACAGGCAGGAATTCATTGAGTTGTATTGTAACATATTAATCGCTTCTGTTCCATTACAATTTACGTACATGAACCGTATCTCACGCATTCCAGTTATGCCTACAAAGCTCTTTCGTACCTGGTTCTAGAATTTTCTCTTGCCGTGGACGTTACTGTAAAATATTTCACTCCCAAGTCATTTAATATTTGGGGCTTCCAACAAAAAACTTATAAACCACTTAAAACCTTAACTCACCTGCAAAGCAATAAAAAATCTCATTATACTAAAGAATAACACAAAAGCACTTCATAAAACCCCAAAATTTATTTGCAAATATTTTCAGCAAGTCCGTAACACTAATTAACATTCTAAACACAACTAGCGTCGAGAACGAATGCTAAAGCCGAACAAATATACAACCGGGAGTCGGCAAACACTGAATATAATTTTCATTAATTACAACAGGCAGTTAAAGCGGCAAATTAATTTCACCCTCGAGATTACGGAACAGGGTTTGAAGACGCCGGCAAAAAGTAGATTAAGTTTTACTTGCATGTAGAATGGCTCAAATTTCATCTCGCTTGTGACTTCTGCAAATAATTCCCTTTGCGTAACGTTGCATTGTTCCGGGATGAAAAGATTATGAGTTTCGCTTTGGACGATAAGTTGTGTAAAGGATTAAAAAATACTTATACAGGCTGTTCAAAAATATTATTCCATGCCCCACAAAGTGGTTTATCTCATTCTCAGTGACCAGTTTCATAAATATCTGTATATACATATATATGTGTATATATATATATATATATTTTTTGGCTTATATATATATATAAGCCAAAAAGTTCTCGAATGGAGGCCACCAAGCCGAAAGCGTAGCGTAGGACGTCCACCCACTAGGTGGTCAGACGACCTGGTAAAGGTCGCGGGACGTCGCTGGATGCAGGCTGCTTCCAACAGGTCACTGTGGAAATCATTGGGAGAGGCCTATGTTCAGCAGTGGACTTCCTTTGGCTGATGGATGGATGGATGGATATATATATACACCTGTAGAAACACGGAAGCATTAAAAATCTTTGACAAAATACTATAGTATTATTTTATATAAAAAACCTACTGCGTATCAATCTAGAAATAGCGCAGAGGTAAGCTGATTTCACAAGTTAGTCATGCGAAAGTGAAAATGTTTTGCGGGAGTTAAAACCCCAACGTACTGGGAGTTTATCAACTATAATATGTTTGAGTGGCATTCAAGTTTATGATACAAATATTTAAAAAATACGCGCCCATTTCATTTGTTATGAAATGGGCGAGTATTTTTAAAATATGAATGTAGGATATACAGGGTTTATCAAGACTGGTGCCAAAAACGAAGCCAGGTGGTAGTTTTAGTGACTTTAGACATAATGCAACTAAAATTTTTACAAAAAAAAAGCGACGTTTATTTTGTAAATTTTTTCTATCATCGTATGTGGGTGGTAAATACATAAATCGTCGCGTTTTTTTTGCAAAAATTTTAGTTGCATCGAGTCTGTAGTCACTGAAACTACCACTTGGCTTCGTTTTCAATAGCAGTCTTGATATACCCTGTATAGATGTATAACTATATATTTGTTATGGGTTTAATCCCGTACGTAAGAAACGAATGACAACCAGTGGCAAATAAAAATACTACAAGCGACGCATTCTATGCTGTTTATCAAAAACATGGACGTAGTCTAGGAAATGCAGCTTAATTAGGAGGTCTATTTATTCAAGAACTCAAATTCAACACTGCTTTAGATTTAAACGAAAGGATTTGTTTTGTGACCAATCATTTTAATAGTTGGAACTTAAATGTACATTTTATCTTTTTAAAATCTGCAGTGTTGCAAATATTTTCCGGGCAAGATGCAAAGCGATCTAGAAATAATCTCCAACGACTTTATCCGCATCTCAAATAAATAACAGATCTAAATCTCTTTGAGCCAGCACCTAGCTGTACAGTCTGTTATAAATTTTCTTTAAAGTTGAAGGTGCAGTGCATTTCTAAGAAATAATTGTTGAAAAAGCAGTTTGAAATGTTGAGGTTTCAGTGAAAGATTACTTTAAATAAAGCGCTTACCAGACATGAATAAAGGTGATTATTTTTATTAAAAATTGAGATATTAAAGACAGAACTATAAATGTGATTTACGTGAAATATTTCAGCTGGAAGAACGTTAAAAATACATGCAAAAGAACTTGTTTCGTAACAAGTTATTAGCAATTTATTCAAAGTCTTTTCATGTACCTCCAAGCATGTTCTTGTGCGACATTTGTCTTTCTGCTTGTATTTTAATATGAGTATCTGTATCAACCCATATACGTCCCACTGCAGGGCACGGGCCTCCTCTACAATAGAGTGTACGATTGAGAGGGGTTAGGCCATATAGTCCATCACGCTGGCCTAGTGCGGGTTGGCGGACTTTACGTACCACAGAATTACTAAATATCATGACTAATGATGCATTTTTGATAAAGAATACACGTGAGTAAAAAAATATTAAGAGGACATCATAAGGTAGTGTAGTTATATTGTGTTGGAAGACGGGTAAGATTCCTCTCCTTTTGTGGCTCTTTTTATTTGTTTTCTGTTTTCTCTTCAACTTTCGTTGTTTTTTTTTAATAAATGGATATTATGTACATGCATTTTTGACTGCAATATAATGTATAGTCCGGAGTTAGGTATTTGTGCCCGATATGGCGATAGGCTCACCCCTTATCTCATCGTGGGTCGGAACAAACAAGGCGAATCCCGGGTGACCTGGTTACCACCAGGAGAACCTCTAGCTACCCCTTCTGGGCAAAACTATTGTACTTTATTATTATGTTATTTTTCTATTGTAAGTGGTTCTGTTTATGGTGCAAAAAAGGATAAATAAAAAACAATATAGAACCTTGAACCGTTCTTATTTTATTTCATTACTCAGTTCAACAAAACAATTTGAATATTTCCGTTTGAAAAATGTCATACGAGTTAGGTTCGTCCTTATCACGTATTGGGTCAAAAATAACCTGGGGACCGTGGATAGTACTGACACACTTCCGTCTGCCCCTTGGGATCCAGACGTGACCCTATATGTACGCATACGATATTTTTCAATATATATGCTAAATATAAAATAAATAACACGGAACATGTAGTGAGCGGGGGGTTTGCCCCCCTTCATACATCCACGGCCACTACGTTCGAGTGAAGCACGGAATTCAGATACGTTTAATTTTTACCAGAGCCACGCAAATGAGATGGCTCGGAACGCTTTTAACATGATGTTAAACGGATTTTTGCTAGCGATTCGGATTAACGGTATTCCTTTAAGGAAGCTGTAACGTTGTTTATTTACTGTTATTACCGTTTTCTGTTTAGCTTTTTGATGTTTCTTTTTTCAGTACAAAATGTTTAACGTTTCTGCAGTTTTCTGACTGTGATATAGGTATATATTTAAATAGGAATAATTTTATTATTGAGTCCAATTAAAGTAGGTACTTCAGAGTTTTCACCGTTTTCTTGATCATTTATTAGGCTCAACTTACTTTTTGTCTGTAAGGGATCTATATAGTTAGTGCACAGTAGGACTACCATCATGTGTATGGGTATATTTTCCACTACCATTGGTATTACTGGTATTTCTACCAGCTATGAACTTGGAAATAATGAAACATTTGAAATAGTCAGTGATGAAGGAAATATAAATATAGCCCCAAAATATTCGGATAGCATTTAAACACCATTTTTCACCTCTACCGTTTCTTGTCAACCTCCTCCAAAACCAACCTCAACCATGCTAACACCCGTCCAACCATCTTCCCCAATTAATTATATTAAATCTACAACACTTACAAATACACAAACAGTGTGGCCGTCGGCATCCGTCTCCTGCAGAGCTTCTAAACTAATTGAATCAGCAATCGCAACCCTTTGTGCGCGCGTAACGAAGCGCGCGGTGCGGTCATTCTACGTACTTGTACGTACTGCAGTGTTACGGTTTTAAAACGAAAGTAAAACTAATAGGATCGCGTGTAATTTCTTTCCTTTGAGAATGGGTAAGCTATTTTTATAAAGATTTAAAGTAAAACCAACCAGTGCAAGGTGATCTGGAGGATATATATTTTTTTCCCAGCCTATACTGTCCCACTGCAGGGCAAAGGCCTCCCTTTCCTTTTTCCACCCTTCTCTATCCAAGGCTTTCTTCCACCAGGATGGAGGATATATTTCGAGGGAAATTGATTCTGTTTTTGTAACTATGTTATATGGTTCATCATTTGAAAGAAGCTCTATGTTTTATTACTGTGCATAATCAATAGTATGAAGACAATAATGAAATAGTTATTTTTTTTAGGCTATGAGTGATTGCAAACATGGAATTGGCATTAAAATGTTATGAGGCAACGTGTTATTTGATCACAGTTTATCAAGCGCCGAGTTATTTGACATGTCAATTTCATCAATGTTTAGTAAATTCCAAAAGCTATAGGTCACATAATTTCATAGCTAAATTATATGAGCCACCTGGTGGTACACAAGCGTTAACACAAATTGTATTATTACTTCATAGTCCATTGTTAAACTCATTATACCAATTGTCTAAAATCAGTTGAAGTCATCATAGCAGCAGAGCTTGGAAATGACTCATTTCTGACTACACCTAGCAAACATGCTCACTTGGCAACAATCTCAATTAGCAAATTAACGTAATGACGTTTCATGTCGATTGTATGATGAATTTGCATTGATTATCCTTTGGCATGTAAAATCCGGCGACCCGCATTAAGCTAACGTGGTCGACTATAGCCGAAACCCTCTGAATCGTTGATCAACCAGTAGGCGACACAATACATATATATATATATGTATATTATGCTGTGGTGAACGTAGGTATATATATATTATATATATATATATATATAACTATGTATCAAACTTACAATGAGATCAGGCTGCCCCTACGTTCACCACAGCAACTTCAGTTTGGCAAGATCAACAGTTCACCAGTGATTTAGAACTAAAACCAAGCTAATATGTTGGTCTCGTTAAGAGAAGTTACACACAAATAATTGTCTACTTGTCAAACTCCTTGCAAAGCAGGAGATAATATATTGCACTAAGAGGTATTCTTAGATATAAACAGCTGAAGTAAAGCTGGAGAATTCAGATGTAAAGTGGCTGCTGCGTCCATATTGCCCTAACTAACCAACGAGTCCTTCGAAAGTAATTAGAAAGCTATATACCCAACAGACTCCCATTTCCCAGAGTCAAGTTATTCAATACGACATAAAGTCTAGCGCGTTTCGCTCGCTACTAAACTTACGCGATGCCAAAATGTCGGTGTCTTGTACTTTGCTTTGGCAAGTTTTGTTAGTCTTTTAGTTTGAGTTTGATATCGGTATTTGCGAATGTTATAACTTTTATTACGATTTCCTTGGGTCATGTCGACTTCTAGAGATGTTTCTTCAATAGTAATGACGGTTGTTGTTTATCTTGAGGATTTATTGAGATAAATGATGAAAAGTATTACGACCTAAGTCTCAATTAGTTTTTCTGATATGTTTCTCGTAATAAAATAATAATAATAATAATTTTCTGGATTTGATGTCAGCAACGTCGCATAGAATTTTTCCCTATCGATCTATTACAAATGCGTTTAATGAATACATTCACATTCCACATTCCAAATTACCGCAGCTGCCATCTTCCATGTAATAAACTAAGAGAGGCTTTCAATCCTGCAATATCAAAAAAATATATTTGGGGATCAGGAAAACATTTGTCAACGACAATTGATATCCCCATTTCCCATTTATCAGACGCACAAATACCGGGTTAAGAAGTTCGTCAAACACGTCTCAACCTTCGTTCTGAAGACACTATTTTTCTTTATTCACCTGAACTCAATTTAATCTTCATTTTAGCTCGTACCGTCCGTTAGCCGAAAAAGCCTTCTCTAATTCGTTTCATTTATACCAATTAAGCCCTTTCATTTTCCTTATAAATTTATTTTACTAACGAGAGTGCTTGTTTGCTATAAATAATGTTTTTGGTTTTTTCATTGTATTTCACATTATTTTTATTTCTATTAATTGAAAAAGATATTTGCCTTCCTAGCCTTTATACCTAACTGCAAGACAACCCTCGTGCTGTGGGTATAAGAAATTACGAGAGACTTATTGGTCTCACAACACTCTTGAAACAAATACTTATGGATTTTTCACACAAACATTTTTCTCGTTGTGGGGATCGGATTCACATCCTCCCATTTCACAGCTATAATTAATAACGACATGGAGGCTGTCGAAATAAAACAGCGTATAAGAGGTTGAAACACAGTATCTAATTCAAAATCCATGTCTGAAGCTTATATCGTCATATCGTCGACACAACAAAATTCAAATGAAAGTATACTAGAGGAACATCATTAGAATCGGATTTTGGGTTATTGATGAGCGCAGGTAAACGAAACAGACTAGTGGTTCAATCGCAGCGCAGTCATCAATAGTGAGACATCGGCGCAGCGCCCGATCATTTGCCAACTCCCACTGAAACGGTACAAACTTTTCCCGTTGAAAACTCGCCGGTTCACAGCCGACGTGGCTTTTAACTTGCAATTTTTCTGAATCAGCAGAATGCAACTTTTGAGTAATAAGGCAGGAGAGACTTTTTATTTGTTCATCTTCATCGTGTAGATGGAGTTTAATTATTTTACAGCGAGTTATTTTTGTATCTGAAGCAAATATTTGTGATAAGTTTTTTTTAATGACTCGTAAAATAATTCATGGACCGTGATAGGCTAGTCTCAAAATTGCCAACATTTTCGTAAAATTATCCAATAGGACATTATAACATTTATAACATTATAGGTACTAGGTAAAACACGATAAGAACTAAAAAAAATATACCAGAAATTGCACATTGCATTTCTGGTATTTGTTTTTAAATTCTTATCGTGTTTTTAAAACACCAAAATCAGCTAAACGGATACAAAAAGTATTATATCTCCGCCCCGTTCCTATGTGAACGAACCTAGTTGATTTATGGAGCAAGCTGCACGGGTATAATATAGCTTAGCTGAATCGCGATGAAGTTTCGCGCCAGTTTCGGTGTTACTGCTCATAATAACTTATGTTTCGGGTTGAATGAGCGCTTGATCCTCTCACATACAATATTGCTTATTAAGCCTTATGCATACAAAACTTTGTACGTATACGAATAGATTATTACGAGTATACTCGCTATTTATTTTGGGGCGAAATTCAGAACAAAAATATGATATAACATTTTCCAAAGGAAATATGGTACGAGCATGTGACGGTATTACTTAATCGATATGACGCGATGGTGACTATATTTGTCGTCATACGTACATATACGATTTTGCGTATTTCCCCAAGAATGAGCAGGTGTCACTAGTGCCGATCACATATTTTCGCTAAGATATTATCTGCCACCAATTAATTTTATACCATATGGTCCATTTTATTACCATTAAATTGGTTTACATCAATATAAAGAATCTTCGCTCCACAATGCTCCTTCATCGCTATCGGGTGAAAATTCTGACTCCAGGAAAGCAATATTTTTTGAACCGTAAAATCCCCACAGCCGATTATTCGACCTGAAAATCGAGAGTATGGCGTCACACTTCATAGCCGCCGTGTGCTGCCATTAGACTAATGACAGAATCGTAGGTTTGAAAAGCATGGGCCTGACGTTGTAATTAAAGACGAGCCAATGAATCAAAGTATATATTGGGTGAGATCGTGATATGGATATGATGCTTCGAGAGATAGCAATAATTCCCTTTAGACGTCGCGTCATTGTCGAGGGTTGATTCATGACACAAAAAATTTTAGGTTAAGTTTTGATAGTATGATGCTAATACAACCTCAAAAAAATAGTTTTAATATAAATGGATTTGTACTAGGAGGTGTATTCAGTAGTTGCTCTATTCAAACCAAATGTATTTTGATTATTACTTATACTGCATATTGCATCATCATCTAATTTTATGTACATCTTGAAAACGCACCTGAATTCCAAGTTTTCAAAGAGTCCTCTTTGAACATCCTTATCGTATTTAACTAAATCAGGTTTGAGATATCCAAACCGTTCGACTTTCCAGCACACTTCCCCTTATTAAAGTTGAGCGATCATTCAAATATCGTTAAATCTCGAGCGATCCCAAGGATCCCGGTAATACGGTACCCTATTAGCAAAGTTCTCATCTCCGTTTATTTGCTCTATTGATGCGTTCCGGGAAAAATATTGTTGGAAAATTATTCTGACGGAGTTGAATAAGATCCACAAACAAAGCGCTGAGATTAATGTTTAATTTGGGAGTTAAGGTGTAGTTTACGTTAATGTTGAATTTATTCTTCAAGAAATATCTTTAGATGATGGAATTTAAGAGGCATTGAGAGATTTTTAGTAACTCATTCCTGCAGTGGTTGATGAAACGAAAATAATATTTAAACGAATAATTTTAGAATCTTCGTTTAATTCGAATCTTTATAAAGCATTCAGATTAATATTCCATGTTGATGTTACTACCAGCTATTTGATGAAGTTTATTATATTGTTTTCTTTGAGCTTATCCCACATCTACATGTTGTCAGCGGAAATTAAATTTCACATTTCTTTTCGCCCAAGGATTTGGATTGACATTTTGTAACCGCCCTCTTGGGTTCACAAGTTAAACGAAGTAAATCTTAGTGCAAGTAATGTACACATGTACTTATTTTCTTTTCGAAGCATTTACATAAATGTTTTAATATCCTTATTTTTAGAATCGATCCCTAAAACGGCTGTAAGTTAACTGTGAGTATACAAATCCATATTTATAGAAGGTAGATGTTAGCTAAAACGACAGTCATAATTTAGAATTTTTAAATTTTGCAACATACATAATATGATAGACTTCACATTGCATAGACGATCTAGTATTTAAGTCACAAGAAGTCACCGGATGCAGGCCGCTTTCGATAGGTATATCATATATGTGGTAATCATTGGAGGAAGCAACCAGCACTAGACCAGCGTGGTGGACTATATGGCCTTACCACTCTCAATCGTTCTCTCTATTGTAAAAGAGGCCCATGCCCTGCAGTGGGACGTATATGGGCTGATATGATTGAAAGAAAGAAAGAAAGAAGAAAGAAAAACGATTATTAGAAATTGATTGGAGGAAGCATTTCTTCAGTGGTAGAAATTCCTGACTGAAGATACAGATGATGATCGACAAATTACTTGAGACTACGTAAGAACACTAAATTGAGCGTTAGACTTCTCCAATCTAGCACAGAAATAACTGGCATTAGTCTCCGGAAAATAAATTAATTTCGAACCGGAATGAAACAAAACGTGACATGTGGATTTAAAATGCAATTATCTAAAGCCCCTGCACAAAGGCCTTTAGTCTGTATTGTGACGGACGTTTCGAAAATAAAATAGTTTTGGAGCGGAATTGAGAGGGTTTTCAATTAGTTGTTTATTTGTACCAGCATTTATATACTGGAAGGTATATGTATATATTATATAGATGTCTAACTAGTGAGTAAGGGTCTGCAGTAAACATAATTTAATAATGTTTAGGCTATAGTCCACCAGTTGGTTGAATAGATTGTAAGACTTTTAAAGGTTTGTGATACTTTTTGATGACTAGTGTCACGCAGGAATTGGTAAGAACCAGGGTGATTTGCAATTGAAGGGTGATTAGGTAAGTGATCACTGTCGCCCATGAACATCCACAACGCTGGATCATGGATATGTTGCCGGCCCATCAAATTGGGGAGAGAGTCGGAAGGAAAAAGGATTGGAAGAGGAAAGGGGTATTGGGCATCCGGCAATATCGCTCATCGAAGGTAACGCTTTACCACGATTTCCTGTGAGACAGTGGTACCACCCCGGAAGAGTCTGCCCATTCATGCTGAGTCATGACTGACAACAGAGTGGCTCTACCACTTCCATAAAAAGGTTGTTGTGATACGGTATTTAAAGCATGATAGAAGTACAAACTTCTGATCTTTATTGTCTGGCGAAATACAGGATTATTCATTATTCTAGATATCCTTACTCTAACCACTACTACGTTTACCATATTTAATACTGACAAAGTCAACGCGTTCAAATATTTAAGAAAGTAATAAAATGCAATCTCATATATCGTAAGACACTACTTACCAAAGCAACAAATCAGTTAATATCATCGTAATAATATAATCGCTGCCGAAGTGGCTGCTTGACCATATCAAAACAGTATTCAATTATTTACTTCAACTACACGAAATAAGTAAGTGGCGCTAAAGGAAAATGGTTGGCTATTTTCGGTTTACATACTGAAAGTGAGCGCGCAAATTCCCCGCAATATATATACCAAATATCGAAGAATATTTCATAAACAAACGCGTTAGCTGGATTGAGGCCATCCAATTTCCGCTATGTGTTCTAAGACTTGACAGGTGGCGCTGCGTTCGACATAAATACACATCTCGCAGGCTATTCTAACGCTCGGGATTAATTCTCCGTAGGTAGGCGTTAAGTATAATATTTCATCACTCATACACTCCGAGATGGAAAAATGTTACTTCAATCATAGAAACGTTTCGGGATAAGCTACGTATTAATTTGGCAAAAATGAAAGGAGGTAAAGTGATGCTTGTATCGCCATATATTTCTTGGTTTGTGGTGTTGCTCAAGGTTCACTGAACCACTTACCTTTTACCTTTTACCTATTACCTTCTACTATACTACATCATCCATTACAGGAAGTTGTTTTTGATTCTGTCCAATAAAAATTAGATTTAAGGGGCATCTTCCAATAGCTTCCACGGCTTGAGCCAACAATGTCTGCTCGCGATGCTCTTTAGTACTAAAGAAGCCCTGGCGCCCGACCGATGGTAAAATTATATATTGCTACTACCAAAGTTAAATAACAGGCTGATGACAGGCAGCACAGTATCATCAACACAGTAACGAAGTCTTGCGTACGCCAACTCGCCTGCCCACAGCGGTCTCTATTTGTATCCGCCTTCATTAATGATTCCTTAAGTAGGCTTATGTTCAGCAATAGATAGTGATGATAATGACTATAGATATTCCAGTTAAGAATAAATCACATGTTATCCGCGTTCAAGTTAAAATATAATATCTCCAACAACGCGGATTTTAAAACGGCACGTATATTTTTCATTGACGTCATAAAATAATGTGCAGCTTACTGGCACAAGTGCAGACATTTATCTGAACTATCTGGATAGAAAAACACATTTTTCAGACTTACGTAATTTACTCGCTCTCGCGGATTTTAATGTTCAATAAAAGTAGCATTATGTTATTATATGAATGAAGTATCTACATTTTACATTCAATTTCTTATTGAGAAAAGCTTTGTAGTTTTCATTTCCGTGCCAATGCTAATGTTTTAATTAATATCAAATGTTGGTGTATAAAAATATTTCAATGTTAGTTTTTAAGCATAGATCCGATAACAATAAGAGTTCGTTTGTTACTCTTTCACGCCTTCTTTACCCAATTGATGATGACAAAAATGTTCATACGCTTTTTCTAGGATATGTAGTACCTACAGAAAAAGTCATAGGCCCCCTTTTATTCAGAATAGTGTCTATTGATGCCGAGGCGTACAAAATAACTTTTAAATGAAAACTTTCCGTGTCGACCTCCAAACTAAATTGATTTTCAAAATCTGCACTAACGAATGCAAAGCTGCGCGCAGAATGTAGTGCAGCTTTTTACTTATCTTCTAACTGAAAATATAATATGCGTAGTAGGTACAGTACTGTTCAAATATTAAATATTATTTATTAGATGTCTGTAAATGTCACGAGGCTGCCGACCGCAGTGGCACATGGACGTTTCCGCCGCCTAAAGCCATTGCAAGGGTCGCGCTGACCGTCGCCTTGCGCCCGATTTCGCACAATTTATTGCCTGCCTTTTTGTTGAATGCTGGGGTATTTACCAATTAAAACGTTGGTGATAATTTTAGCTACGTAATTGTGAGATAGATCCTTAAAATTAAAATTTGAATAACCTCATTGTTTTTAATGTTTTTTTTAAAATATAATACATGCCTATGTCTCTTACATTGATATAAATGTCAATGGTTTCATATAATAATCTATGAATATTTTTTTCACGTATCGCATTGCTTAGGTAGAAGTTGAAAAGTTGAGATGATGCACGGAATACTACAGAGTTGGAAAACTTCGTTATGAACTATAACCATCTCACTTTATCAATTACTACGAAAGTGACGCACGGTATATTTTGCACATTGGCTCGTGTTATTTGTTCCTATATTAGATTTAAAAAAAACGCAATAATGTGTCTGTTATTGCGACATAAATATATTAAGATATTTTTTTAGATTGTGTAGAGTTTTGCAACAATAACAACTTTAGGCCTGAAGCCATTAAAAATCCCTTAAGCGGACGCCGCATAAAAAATTAACTTCACACGGAGTTAATATATCTGTGGAAATGTTTTTGTTTGAACGCCAGGGGGCGGGTACAGCGACACGGGAACGTACTCACAGAAGCCGCGTACATTTATTTTTATACAAAACAAAAGGCCTATTGTTTATGTTATTCATTTTGAATTGTTTTATTCGTATATGAAAAAGATTACCTAATTAGTGGGATAGCGCTTGAGTTGACAGTGCTGATTCTTTGAAGTGAAAATTTATTTCGGCGCGTTAAATGATTTTGGTTTCGGGTTTTTTAATTGTTTTGCTTTATATGGTAATTACTAATTTGAAATTTATTTTGTTTCAAGTATTTGCCTACAACATGATAGTCCTAATTTCAACACGTCAGCGTATAGGTATATGTGCGATCCACAAAGTATCTGTATTGGATCTGGCTTTTGTGAGACTGAAAAGTTTCTCGTAGACTCTCAGCTGGGCACATAATGTGTGACTATTCACTGTTGGATATATTTATTTCAAATTAATTTAATGCATTACAAAGCTGAGGTTTCGGGTTCGAATCCCGGGTCGAGCAAAGTGATATTGGATTTATCTATTCCCCGGAGTCAGGAATTTGTACTCGATATGGCGATGGGCTCGCCCCTATCACATCGTGGGACTTAAGATATAAGGCGAAATGTGGGTACCCTGATTGCACCTCTGCTACCCCAATCTGGGAAAATGGCGTGATGTTTATGTATGTATATATGTAATTTAATGCACCCAGTTTGTTACTATGGCGCAGCAACTTTTTGCATCGATTGATTTCATGTACCCAATAATTACACAATTTCATCTCAATAAAATTAAACGTGGATTTACATAGAGTCACAGTCAGTTGTTTCCATTAGTAGCTGGTATAATAATTTATATTAAAAGCTGCTAGTTAGGGTATAGAATCATTAAGTAGCAATACTAAGATTATCGTAGCCCGAAGTACGCATATTCCGGGCCGCTTGAGGTCTATCGTAGCGCAGTAAATTCGACCAAAGTGCCCACATGCAGTCCATTCGAAACATCCAGAACATTCCACGTACAGTGCAGTTGCCTATTAATTCAATCGCTTTAGCATTCCCATGTTATCCTTTTAAAAGACATAGAATTCATATATTGCCATAAGGTTAAACATACCGGTATGAATTGTAGAGAAAGCAAAATAAAAAAATACTATTGATATAAAACGAATTCTTAGGGATTTTATCGCGAAATTGATTTGATTTTTACATTTTTTAGCTTTCCGACATTTTGATTACTTTACAGCTTTCGAGGTCGGACTGGAAAAAAAATATTATTTAAAATATTCGAAAGTAAGGAAACACTATTTCTACCAAGTAGTTTCACAGTATTTATTTGTAGTGATAAAATACCATTACTTTAGGTGTAAAACGCTCCAAACACAATTAATAATGATTTGTCTTAATTAATAAATGAGATACGTGAATTTCATTTACATAAAATAAATATTTGATATTTATTATTGAGCTGTTGTTATTATTCCACAACAGCGTATCGTCAGCTATCTAATGACTAGTATAAATATAGGAAAAAATAAAAGTTTAAACAAATCAGGAACGAGGTTAATAAACTAAGCCAATTTTAATCACGCAATATTTTACAAGCTTTAAGAATAGTCGTCGAGCAAAAATTATTGAGAAAAAAACTTTATTAATAGGCGCCCTGCGACCCTTCCCCAAAGATTTATTAATAAGGCAACTTTACATTTTGGCACACCAGCTTCAGGCTTTCACACAACGCCGTGTACTATCGATTGAATCAAAATTTCATGTTAAGCTTCTTTCACAAGAGATGAGGAAATTAAACTACATTATTAATTGTTCGCAGTCTTCGTAGCTGATCACAGTTGTTTTATTGATGGAGGTAATCATCCTACGAAAACTTGTGGAATTGTTACTGATAGTTCTCCATAAGAGTAGAATATAGATTTGAAAGCGAGCAGTCAGAACCCATACTAAACTAAGACAGGATTGTAGACAAAGTCTTAGGCTCTTTTAATCACTAAAGGAGTTCCACGCTCAGCAATAAAGAATATGAGCTATAAATAAGTCTAATAAAGAGAAACAATCACATTGGCAAAGATAACAATAGTATGCATGAAGAGAAAAATATTTGAACATTCGACATGGAGGACTGAATGTACGGCAAATCTATTGTAATGCTAAAAATAAACTACAAAAATATGAAACCCGAGGTTTAACCGGAATATCAAAGCTAACATGAAAAACATGAACATAAAAACACGGCTCCATTCATTGATTCCAGAAAAAAAATAGGAGAATGTAATGCCGATCTTTGATATTTGTGTTTAATAAAAATGTTCAAAGGCTGTTCAGCTGAGCTGGGAAGCCTTGGTGTTTTAAAAAGGAAACACACACACACACACATAAGCTCACACTGTATCCTTTTTATCCCAGAGGAGATTGACAGAGATGCCACTAATATCACCCATACTTCGTAATTTTATTTCCGTGGTAAGAATTGATGTCGCAAGATGCGATAACTGACATGGGACGAGCATAGCACCATCTTCTTCTTCTTCTTCTCTTCCACAAAGAAGTCCACAAGAAGTGCTGAACTTAGGCCTCCACCATGGATCGCCACATGGACCGGTTGGAAGCGGCCTGCATCCAGCGACTTCTTTTTCTTATTGCATAGGGCCGGCAACAGGTCACCTGATAGTAAGTGATCACTGCCGCCAATTACTATCCACAACTCTTGGTTCATAGATGTGTTGCCGGCCCTTAAAATCAGGAGGGGATCGGAAAGAAAAAAGTTAGGAAGAGGAAAAGGACACTGGGCATCCCGCAATCTCACTCACAAAGCTCAAGGCAAAGCTCTCGCTTCACGTCGATTTCCTGAAAGACAGTGGTACCACCCCAGACGAGCCAGTCCATTCCTACGACCTTAACCAGAAAAAAATGCGGGCACAAATTCTTGTTCCAATTTTGAATCCGAAATACGAGTAAAATTATACTGCTGGTGGTGACTAAGTTAGTAACTTCTGCGTAGTTCGTTACAACTGTTAAACAAGATTATATCACAGATGCAGAGTTATTCTGAACGAAACGCGTATTTTAAATAAAAATAAAGGTTTTATCTTATTAAATAAAAAGAACCTTATTAGATAAGGAATACGTGTTTAAAATTGATATACCCAGGTTCTACTTGATAGGTTGTACTTATCCAAAATCATATCACTTTTACCGATACCATTATTTTATCGCATTCAATGACAGTCTTAATACTGTTAATTATACCAATATTCATCACGTAGCTTATCGTAAACCTAATCTTAGCCCCGAAATCCGAGCTAATCCTGATTCAAGCCGGGAAAACCGATAACACCCGAACGTAGCCGAAAGTCGCCGAAGTTTTCCGACTCAATGCCATCACCGACGCCGTTCACAGGTCCCTATCATAATTATTATCAGAGCTTTGTGTTTAACCGAACAATTAAGCCTCGCCGAGCTGTGAGCAGATGATGTTAATCATAAATTATTATTAACAATGATATATGGTTTGTTCTGATAAGGAAATTACATTTTGATGAGGTTGTTTTGCGTTAAGATACTTATGTGTATATAATAACTCATGGGTTTCAGGCTGTGGCCGAGCTCGTATTCCTTGTCGCATTTAGGGTGTTTATTTTAAAAACATATTCTTAATGCATGATTAAGATATAATTAAGTCTCGTGTCGTAGATACTATAAACTATGAGATAGTTTTTGGTCTCATTACACCCACATCCGAAACAAACATTTAAGGATAACGCAGACCGATATGATTTCGAAAAAGAACTGTTTGATAGACTCAATAAATAGAGCGATAGACTCGCCCCTTATTACATCGTGGGACGGAACAAGCAAGACGAAACGAGGGTGTCCTGGTTACACTTCTACCTACCCCTTCTGGGATAAAGGCGTGATGTTTATGTGTGTACGATTATCTAAAAGTTCATTGCACAGGCCCGTCTTAAAATCCCAAAACTAGGTGTGATGGATGTTATTTTTAACCGACTTAATAACGAGAAGGTTTTTATTCATCAGAATCTTTTTTTTACCCATCTACTCGAGACAATGTCAACATACAGTAATTGTATCAGCCCATATACGACCCACTGCAGGGCACGGGCCTTCTCTACAATCGAGAGTACGATTGAGAGTGGTTAGGCCATATAGTCCACCACGCTGGCCTAGTGCGTGTTGGCGGACTTACATACCGTAGATTTTTTTTTTTTAAATCGCGATGTTTTCCTTCACCGTTAAAGTGCGTGGTGATTGACTATCAATACACACATAACTCCGAAAAGTCAGAGGTGTGCCCTGGGATTTGAACCCGCGACCACCGTGAACATATAGGCAGCCGAGTCTGGTCCGATACCACGAGGCCACCACGCACTTGTACTTGTACTTGTACCACAACATACAGTACATCTAAAAAATTAAATGAAAATAAGCCCCACGTCAAATTACGAAATTAACAAATATATAATACAAAAAATGTCTCCTAAAACAGTAATACATATTTATTTGACTAGTCTAGTTGCTGCGCGCCAAAGCTTCACAGTAGCTTACAGTGTGTCTAAAATCTCTATGGTCAGTGTGTACACCTCCTTAACAAATCACGGTACATGAAATAACGATACTGTTTACTTTCCAAACGCCGGAGCCTGAAGTGTTTGCTTTGAACTTGTCCCAAAGTGTACACTGTTCTTAAAACGTGGCCAGTAATAAGATAGCTTCTATGGGGGCCCTTGAATCGAAAGAATAAGCTAATAATGCCATTCAATAAAAATTGCCAGCAAAAATAGCAACATTAAATACACAATGATTATCGTATAGGGTTAAAACTTTCAGTACGTTAATTGTGATTCTCCCGCAGTTAACCGAGGTCAATAGAATGTAAATTTTGTGGATAGCTCGTTAATTCGAAATTAATTCGTTCAGTCAGAGTACAGTGGCATGAACTATTCAAGTTTTTTAAGTCCCCCATCATGCAACCCCGAATGTTTTGTACTTTAAGGTTGTTTGTCATACGCTAGCATTTAAACGCGAACAAGCGACTTGAAACCGAACTCTGTCGCCAAACTTTTTCATTTACTAGACATTTTAAGTGAAAAGAGCACTTTTAAGTTGTTTATAACAGCTGGTACAATAGAAAACAACAGTTCTTATCTCTCAATCCCCTTCTTTTTCCTTGGAGTCTCTGATTTACTCATGTACTTAATTTTAAAATCCAGCAACATAGTTGTGATGTTCAAATATCGACATGTTGGGTGGCGATGACCACATTTCGCAACGTCTTTATTAATATTGCTCAGGTCCAGAAACGAAACGGCTCATTAATCGTTGGTAAGTGATTAACGCCGCCCTTGGTCATGCACAATTCCTGGGAAAAAAAATTAAAACGGAAGGGGAGAGAAAATATGATTGGGCCTCCGTCGTTCATCCTCGCCGAATAAATGGCAACAGAATAGCTGCTGCTTCATACAGATTTTCTGTAAGACGGATAACCCCGTCGAGTATGCCTATTTCTACCATAGTCCAAAGTACTTAGTGGCTTAACAATAATTATTATAATACTTTCGCGTGTTCCCATCTTTGTTCCAATAAAGTACATACATAAACACACGCCTTTTTCCCAGAAGGGATAGGCAGAGGTGTTACCAGAACACCGACGTTTCGCTTTGTGTATTCCGTCCCACGATGTGATAGGGGGCGAGCCTATCGCCATATCGGGCAGAAATTCCTGACTTCGGGCTGATAATGAATAGAAAATCCAATATTACTTTGCCCGACCCGGGATTCGAACCCGAGACCTCAGCTTTGCAATCATACCGTAGTACCACTACGCCACCGAGGCAGTCAATAAAGTAATGATAGCTTATTATGGAAATACTGCTGGTATATTATATTTCCCATATTTTTGGAATTGTTAATAAAATGGGGCGATAAATAGTATTATTGGAACAAATGTCGCTATTGTGAAAAAAAGATTTATCAATCTTAAAACATGTGAACTCTAGCCTTTAAAAAATTTCAGAAGCCATTAAAACCACTAAAACTATCACAACACATGGCAGAATATTCCGGAAACCCAGTACTTAAATTTCACCAAAATGGTAATGCGTGGAAAAAACGAAAGAATTGTTTTCAATACTCGGCCGGCGCAGCGGCATTGCACGAGGAAAGTAACGAATCCAATGGAATTTTAGCTGGGAAACGACTGGTATATCGGGGCAGGATATGAAAGGCTTTTGACGTAACACATTTAACCTGAAGGTATTTTTGAATTCAGACATTTTGCCAAGTAAAAAATATAGGGATTTTGTAACATCATTCAAAATTCGATCAGCTGTTCAACATGGTTGTAGCTATATAAAGACGACTTCCAAAAAGGCCCAGGTCAATATGTGGGATGTGGTCATAATCTAGCAATCTCCTGTTTCTTTTGTTAGATTATCTGTCTTTATGAGAAAATCATTAACGTTGTCCTCGCTTGTATGTTGCTTCTTGTACTTTGCACCTCTATCTACCCTCAGTTCTTAGAGTTATTGTAACAACCAACAAGTAATATTTTTTTGAAAATCACACGTACAGCTAGAAACATTTTGAAATCTTGAATCCGCACTGCATAAAAAGTTGAAATTAAAGAACATTCATTAATTATGACTCACCAGCTAGGTACTAGTCACCATGTTAAATGTTTTGGACCTTTGTCGTTGGCTCAGTCTTATCCAATTTCCTTAGATTGCTGGCGATCTTATAGTCTTAACTCTTAAGCTATCAATAGGATTTAACGACTTCTACCATTGCCAAATCGCAGTAACCGGGACTGAGACCCATCGTATTCAGGAGGCACTATGTGTCTGGACACGTCACAGTTATCAGTAAAAATAACGCTTCTGTTATTTTTGTAACGTACTTTTGTTTTGAACGTAACTCCATACACCAATACTGTAATCGTTAAATGTAATTCCAGTGAAATGGACCTGGATATTCAAAAAATAAAAAGGAAACAAAAAGAATCTAAAAGTTGCAGCCATTACTCCTAACACCTTTGATGTTACAGATAGTACAATCAAAAACCTTTACCTAGTTTATACTTTAAAGATCGCATTAACATTGTATCTGCAATATAAGCGACATACAATCCTAAATCCAGACATCTTTGGAAAGCAAAGCGTTAAGCCGCGCCGTACCGGTCCTCTCGAAGCTTGCCAAGCTACGTGTGTTGTCTCGTTTTATTTCGAGCAACGCGCCACTGCCTCCTCTGCTGAATTTTAAAACAGCCCGTGGATGGCGCACTAAACGCCGTATTGTGACTAAATCTGTTTCTTGCCGTGTTCATTTCTGTATTGTCAAATTTGGATTTATTATACAATTTGGTGGGAAACTTGTGGAAAATTTCTGTATTAGAATTTGCTGCACTATAAATCATAGTATTTTACACGTGACTGATGATCTATGTATGCATTATGATCAAGAGCGATTACGCGTTGCGTTTGCTGTTTCGCGCAAAAACATTACTTTTCGAACCAGTTTTCATCCATCAAAATATTATTAAAAAAAAAATTAGTAATATTTTTAGAAAATGTTGTCATATAAAGAGTTAGGTGGAGAACATTTCGGATTAAATTTTTGTTTCTTAATGGTGCAAATAAATAAATAAAATCATATTCATAAAGCTATGTTGGATCAAATACAAATATTTCTATAAATAAAGTTTGTAGCGTAACAGCTATTCCAAATGTCAAATGTATGAAAACTTCGACTGAATTTCACACGTGTTAAAAGCTCCGTTGATTCTTGGTAGAAACCTACAACTAAATTACAAGTTACAAACTTTACATTTCCACAAAATACTCTTGCAAGGACAAAACTTTACACATCAAACGAATCTGAAAAGTTCACATTATATTATGTAACTGATATTCTGAATAACCCTTAACAATTTCATGACATTTGAACAGGAAAACTACGCCAAAATCTGTACCAGACCATACACTTATATCACAGTCACATTATAAAACATTAAACCCCTGAAGTCACAACAATCCCATCCACTCGAAACTCATGAGCGGTGTCCGCAAACTCCAAGTTGCAGAAAGGTGTATAAATATATAGAGCGATCTACGTGCCCTGGACAATCGCCAATTTGGCACGCAACGTCCAGTTACATAAACTTAAAAAGCGCTTCGCAGGGTACCGCGTTATGGGCCATGAGTCTAGGTGAATTTACATAAAATACGTAAAACACGCTGCGGGTAATCATTAATGGCTTTTGTAAATCATATTGATAATATTTTTTGATGATGTAGGTGGTCTGGTCCGTCCATTAATAAAACCATCCATATTGCCCAATGTAAATGTATCGGATTTCGATTGTTTTTCACATAGTCCTGACCCCACACTAAGATCGAGTCTTAGGTCGTGGGTATCAGGAACTACGAGAGACTTTCTGGTCTCACAAACACCCAGACCCAAGACTAATTCTTGTGGGCCTCACAAACATTTGTCTCGGTGCGGGGATCGACCCCTCGGCCTCTCGTTTCACAGCCGGCGTCTAACCAACTGCGCCACGGAGGCTGTCAAATATGATATTACCCAGTGTGGACGCGAAGTCAAGCATATCACAATAATTGATCGAAAAGAGATATTCATCTATGTCTTTCCGATATATTGTATGTAACACTGAATACCTACAAAAGCAATTATAATGATGCTATTACCAGGTTGAATCTCTTCACGTGTCTTTATTAGAAATATCCTGCCTTAATGCGCTGTACCGCACCTAATAGTGATCGAGATTTCATCCAGAGATTGTAACTATCGACGATAGATTATTATATCTTGTTACCAGAGAAGAGAAGAAGAGTAGCAGTAGAGGGTAGGTCTTCTTCTCTTCTAGCAAGAAGAGAAGAAGAAATACCCTACACAATTATGCAGGTCTTCTTAATTGCTTGTTTACGCTGCTACTTTTCCGTAGCGGCCCCGAGATTATACAATGAAAAATAATTATTTTTAAACATTTTGAAATTGACTAGTTTGAATACAAATCCTACGAAACAACTAAATCTTACTTTTTAGTGCTTAAAAATCCATAATGTGCTATTCTGTTGGCAGTGTTTCGTGGCTCGACGACACCTGCAACGTTAATTCATATTCGAAATAACCGTTATTTAGTTCAAAGTAAGTTGAGAAAAATTGGCAATTTTTTTTCAAACTGGCACGGCAAAGTAACTGCATTGCATCTTTTTTTTATTGCAATGAATGCTGAGACGAGCATGCCATTCGCCTGATGGTAAGCGATACGACCGCTCATGGACAGAAGCAAATGCAAACAACACCATGAATTACAATGCGATGTTTGCCATTCCACTGCGAGTGGAATACCAAGCTAAGAGTTTGATAGAAGTGAAGCCTTCGTCCACGCTGGCCTATTATGATTTAACGGATATGACGTACTATTTATTGTATATTAACTCTTGTATAGATCTCTCTTGTTTGCATGTTTACTTACGAAGTTTCCCTACATCGTGGCAATTCACTAAAAAAATAAAGTCATGGGTATGCCTGAGATTCGATACCCCAACCAATGTCGACAGATTACGTCTTGCACCTCTCTACAAATCGCCGCTTACTTTTTCAGCTCAGGTAATTGCTCTACAATTTTCTAAATACAAATCTAAACAATCGGAAACACACGTCTAGTGACGTGGAAGATCGTTAGAAAGCTATTAGTGCTAGCCTTTGTCCTGAACGGGACAGCAATCGATTGCATTCACAACAGTCCCATCGCACTTGGATAATGAAGAGTGCAGTCTTTAGCACTCCGTACTTACCTAAAGACCGGGTTATTGTGAAGTGGCCTTTGTCATTTTTCGTATCAACGCCCGCGATATTTCACAGCTTCAAAAGACTCCGGCGTTGTTGAAATTATATTTGAATTTAATTTTGATGGCAATTACCCCGGAAAGCATCTCTAAGAGGCACCGACCTCGCGTCAGGTGCCACTTATATTGCTTTACTGTTTCAGTTTTAATAAGGTCTTTAGTATTTATGTACGGTTTGATGAAATTATTATTATGCAGATGCACAAACTCACCTCAGGGACTATAAAAGTGGGCAGAGAAAAAACGCATCAAACGTTGTAATTTTTTTCTCGCATGATGTAAGGTGGAGGTAAATAAAGATGCTAATTCCGATAACTCGTAAATTGTTTGGTTGCTCTAGAAATCTAACCCAAGGCGTAGTTTCTTTCATTTCATTTCATTAATCAGCCAAAGAAAGTCCACTGCTGAACATAGGTAACTCTCCCAATGATTTTCACAGTGACCTGTAGTTTCTTTAGTAGGTAGTAATTACACTAGAACAATAAACCCCTTATTTATTTTGTTCAGACTTTGGACGCACCTACGATCCAAGTTATGTGGATACTATGTGTGACGGTAAACTATATTGACGGTTAAATATAAACTAAATTAATCCACTAAAATATATTTTTATTATTATTATACTAGTCTAAAAGAACCCACTGCCGAGCAAAGGCCTCCCTTAAATTCTTCTATAATCCACTAAAATAAAGAAAATTTAATTTCCAACTTCAAGCATATAAACCTAATGTGTAGAAATCTCACACAAATTGAAATAATTAATATTCGGTGTATAGTTTCCTTTATTAGGCGTTGTAATAAGTACGTGGAACTTTGCCGGGTCACGGATTAAAAACGGGCGAGGCAGCGGCCCTTACTAGTATATCTAGCATAGTGTGGGACAGAGCGAGAAACGCAGTAAATCAACTTGCACAATTTTTCATTGCAGGAATGGCGATAAATTACAAGTTGTCTTGCCATTAGTCTTTTTGACTCTCCGTGGTGTAAAATGCAGCTCTGTGGCAGTTACAGCAATATTTAAATGAAGTCATGAGATATATGATATAAACAAATATAAATACACCCAACAGTCACATACATAATCCTGACCACACTAAGATCGAGCCTTGTCGTGGGTATCAGGAACTACGAAGGAATGTTTGGTCACACCAATACCCAGTCCCGAAACAATACCTGTGGTTCACACAAACATTTGTCTCGGTGCAGGAATCGAACCCGCGGTCTTTCGTTTCTCAGCCGGTGTTTAACCAACTGCGCCACGGAGGCTTTCGTATATCTACTTATTTTTAATATAGTATCTGCACTGCACCTGGCAGTAAGTCAGTGCTGTTCAGATAGAAATAGTCTTTCGATAATCGACAATACGGGCCGCTCCATTTAAAATATTTTACAATACTTCCCACAGTATGTTGTACTTAATTATCTTAAGTTTCAATACTAAGTACATCAAGTATCTTTATTTTGCGTTGGCGTGTTCCTCGTGAGATCCCGAAGTCCCCTATTTATGCTGAAGGTGTTCATGGGGTTTTTAGCCGGTAGAAGTCCGGCATAATCATTAATCTGTCTATCAACCCCAAGGTAAACAAGGATCCAAGAGGATTTTCCTCAAGTGAAAGGTATGTATCTATATATCTCTATATCTTAAATATCCGTAATTTTTGTGTTCAGTAGGTTTGCAGTGTACAAATAATTAAAAGAAAATTTTAATGTCTCATAGAAAACTTTATTTTATAACTTAAAATCACGAGATCAACATCTTGATGATTAAAATTAATTCTCTGCGTTAGATTTTCGATTCAACCCTCTTAGCTTTTTATGTATTGCATTTTATTAAATCTTCAAAAATTTGCAACCGTCATACAATGAGTATAACTCCAAAATAAAAGTATTTCAAAACAAAAAAAATAAAAATATCGACGAGGATGGGATTCGAACCCACGCGTGCAGTGCACATTGGATTAGCAGTCCAACGCCTTAACCTCTCGGCCACCTCGTCATGCCGTGTGATGTCAAAATTACCGATAACTTTCTGAATTTCAATAAGTAGAGAAAACTGCACTAAAAGCTAGATTTTAAGATAAATGCTTCGTACGAAACGAGCAATAAAAGAAACAATTTTCTGTCTCAATTGGAAGTAATACATTTTCAGGCGGTGTTCAATATACCGATACTTTAAAAGGAAGACTGAGACGTTAATATAGAAAGGCATGTACATAGTGAGATTTTAAAAGTGGTTCTATTTTTTTATTTGTGTCGGAATGATTAAGACTTAGGATGTGATTTTTACGACGACGATTTTGACGACGTGATTTTGTTGTGATTTTGACGACGCATTATGTTAGTGATAAGTGTGCGCAGATTGGAGATGTACAGTCTCTACCTACGTGGAATCCCTTTGCATACAGGCATAGTGGTTATGTAAGCACGTACTTATAGTACCTGCGTATGGTATATCATGGTATATATGTCATCCGGTGTGTAGTATCTGTAATAACAGACAGAAACCCTGCACACTGACCGGCATAATTGTTAAGTTTTCAAAATATCGCTGAATATGCCTTTTAAGATCAAATTCGCAAAAACAACGCCCACTATTAACTTATTTTCTTGAACACCCAAAGTCAACACTGACCGCAATCACGACCATTTCCAACAATATTTCATTACAAAAGGGCAAAAAAAAGAAAAAAAATGCAGGTTGCTCTACTGCGGCCACATCACCTGGCAACACGCTCGGCAGGGCCACCTGACGTGCTGGCACCGTGCCAAATTGTGCCATACACCCACTCTCGCTGTCCACGCGCTGGCATAATACTGCCAGGCCCGTGACTCCATCTTAACGGTTCGGAAGTAATTTGTGCGATTTTGAATTTCGAAGACTGTTTCAGAATTTAATTATGGACTAGTGGACGCACAAGTCAAAGGGTTTACTTTGAGAACTTGAAGTAAATCCTGTCGACGTAGTTTCGAATATCAGCGAAGTTTGATGTTCGGCAGTTTTGTTATTTTGGTTAATGTTGGTTTTGGGATTAATTCTAGAATATTGAAAGTATGAGAGACGATCTTCAGTTGATATGTCCTTTTTAACGCGGAATTAAAAAAAACATGCTATACTCGGGTTGTCTGAGTCGACTGCATAAAAGTTGTACTCTATTTGCATTTGCCATCTGTGCCCTGTAGACTATGGTGTTGTTTGTTTTATAACCACTTAGATTAAGACTAGTTTTAAAAAGATATGTACATGTAACCGGATAATGTACCAAAAAATAATATTAAAATAAAGTAATATTCTTTAATATTTTTTATGCATATGGTTAAAGGACAAAGGTAGCATGCTGCCAAAATGAAATATTTTATATAAATGCAGGTTTAAAATACTCTTCTACGTTACAAGACCTTGTACTTAATTTTTATATTCTTAATATACAAAGTAAAAGGTGAAGTACCTAACCACTCAAGACATTAAATTTAATAGCGACAAAATTGCTTTCACTTTATGCAACAAAATAACTAACCATAAAAATATTATACTCTAAAAATGATGGAGATCTGATTATAGTAAAATCAAAAGATATTTTCTGTAATTTACTCATCTGCATGCGTTATGAAGACACATATTGTCTTTCACGTGTCGCCTCACAGTACTACTGGCGGCAGGTATCTAATATGAAGTATGAAAATTCCTGAGGCAATTCCTGAGCGCGATTCCTCGTTCGAGCAATCTAGTTTGAGTGAATTTTCAGTTTAAAAAATGAGAGGTTGAATGGAAGAGTCAGTAGGGGTCGACCTCACCGAACCTACACCATCCAAATCGGTGATACCCTCAAGAAGGGTCAGGTTAAAAGTACCCTGAACCGACGAGCATGCATGAAGAGATTGATGAACATGGATGAAGCGAAAGTAATATGTCAGGATCGAGCAAAGTGGCTATTCATAGTCTCTGCCTACCCTTATGGGATACAGGCGTGACGACGATTATTATGAATGGTTCGTCAATGGATTTTGTTCAGCATGGCTAAGGGTAACGGACTCATTTCGGAAAAAAACTTGTCGAGACGTGGTTGGCATTGTCCGTAACTCTGCCTATCCCTTGAGTGTTCCGGCGTGTGCGTATTTATGTACGTAATGTCTATTTTCATTTATTTTATGTATTTTAGCTACTAAGCAACAACGTGCAAGCACTGTAGTGTTCCGGTTTGAAATACATAAGACAGTGAAATGACTGAAGCTTGGGATGTCTCAGTATCATAAACGCAGTGCAGTGCTTAGTATAATTCATCGAAATTTTATTGACGTGTGGCGAAATTAGGAACTACAATTATTATTTTTTTAATATATATTAAACGCATTATTCAAGATATGTTTTCATAAAATAAACAACAAGAATTTATACTTTTAATCTAATAATATTAACATGCCTAATATAATAAAATGTGAAGGGAGAAAAACTGTTCCTAATATTTTGAAAACATGACAACAACACTCGGGTGCCAATAGATCGTAGACAATCAATAATAACAAGATCTGACTGATGTTCTTGATTTTGAGTAGGCGTGACGTACTCTACTCGCCAATAAATAACAGGAAAATGATGCTAATACGCATACTTAAAACCTAATCGTTCTTCAATCAACCACTGATCAAAATGAATTGCGAATGAATTGCGATGTACCTCGTTTGATTAACGCAGATGAGTGTTGCTGAATATTTTATTGAAAATTCGTTCGTAAAATATGCTCCAATTTTATTTTCAGAATTAAATTAATGCGCGGTCATTTATAAACCTTTTCGTTAGGAAATATATTTCCTTAGTATAATGGTAGTACAAATTATGGGCTATTGTTGTGCGGGACTTCGCGTGATATTAATTATTATGGATATTGGACATAGCGCCATTGTATTGGGTTTCATACTTTGAAAAAATGCAATATATTTTAAGATATGGACTGAAAGTTGTACCGCCACAATGTAATTGACTGAAGTAGGCTTGAACCGGCTTGACCGGAGTAGTCAATCCATAGTACGAGCACTATTCCTCCCTAGTATCACGTCAATGTAGCAAAATGATTGTTTTGCTGTCATTGTCTGTCCAGTAAATGAGATTAACGAAGGTTAAATATTCCTCTCCATCCCAAAAAAACCCGTCTTCTCCTTCCCTTCTCCCACTTTTTTAGAAACCTGAACTGCATATTATATAAATCGCAAGTATAATAGATGTTTATGGGTGGTAGTAGCATTTAATACAAGTTTTATCAAAATTCCCTCGGAAAAACCTTATAAAAAATCGTTTTTTATCAAGAAATCAATATCAGAATTTATCTAAATTAAATATTTATTTATTTTCGTTTTAGCATTCATTATAAGCAATGTCTCATGTTGTTTTATCGACTAATTGATTTCCAATTTCAGCAGTACATAAACAATTCTTGAAGTAGGTCAAGATAATCCATCGGAAGTTGGTCAGACATGACAGCGATTGGCCGGGAGTGTCTGAAGAGAGGACATGAGGGATTTAGGGCTCTGCGTTCGAACGAGATTGATTTAAAGCTACTGGAACGTAATATGTGGATATGTAATAGGCAGATAGGATGTGTGAAGGTGTACGCTTAAAGTAGTTTAAAGCTTTAGAGTGTTCCAGAAGTGTAAAAGAAAACTAGCCAGGGTATTGATATGTAGCAGATGATAGAAAAGAAAAACACGGTAAGGGGTAGGGACATCTGGCATCCAGCAATCACATCCAGGGAATGAAACAGTAATCCAAGTTCGTTTCAGTCCTAGGCAACTAAAATGTGGCTCTGCCAATTTTGATTTAAAGCCGTGTGATTGAGATTTTTTTGAAATTGAGAATTTATGCCCGATGTGGCGATGGGTTGAGTGAGTTTATGTATGTAAGTCAATGAGAAAGTTGATATTTTTTAAAACAGCTGTTGTAATCTTAACGAATTAATAGCAGAGCTAATACCAAACTCTGTAAAGATATTGCCCTGGACATATAAAGCCATCAGGCGGACTCATGTTATACATATTGAATTTTTACGTAGTCCCAATACATACTATGTGGAATGTATAATGGAAGTATCTACATTATTCCTTCTCTACCAGCTACATGATAGTAAAACTCGGCGCGTAGTGAATTTTGTTTGTAATCAGTGTTGTCCGCAGTTCACTCACGTCCTGGGTCCCTCGGGAGAGGCTCGTTTTGTTCATGTAACACGCCGGCCACCGACAATCCTGATTTACGAAGGCAGAGCTAATTATTTCATGCTGTTCACAACATATTATTAATGTTTTAATTTTAAGATTTTTTGGACTGGCACGATAAATAATAATACACGAGATAACAAGTGCAAAGCAAGTATAGAAATAAGTGATCTCCGTTATACCACGTGGGGTTATTGAGTTATGTCCTATTACTATGTCCGATACGGTTGAAACGGTTTAAGCCTCAGTAGGCCATAACGCTGGTGTGGCTATTAAGCTTGATAGCTTGACACATCGTTTTGAAATTCTTGTGAAAAATTCTGATATATACAATTTTTTTCACAATTTATTTAGTCACTGTGAACTCAAGAAAACATTAATAAATATTAAAAATATAAAAGCTACTACATAACAACCGGAAACGAAGCCTTAATCTCGGAAGAAAGAATACAATATTGCTAAAAATAAACAAGAACTGACACAAATTGAAAGAATAGAAAAGTATTACAAAAGAGAGGGGAATTATTCCCCTTAGTCACGTGATGAATGGCTGAACGTCATCGGACACTTTGACGGCCTTGAATAATTATCTGACGGGAATCCTTTGAATGGCTATGTTCTATTTTGAGATGTTTTGTTTCATAAAATCCTTCATCAAAACTAGGCTCCTAAGTTTAATACGATTTTTTTGTTAGACTATAACAGTCCATATACGCCTCTGTAAAGCATGTGCCATTTTTACAATTGAGAGTACGATTGGGAGGAGTTAGGCCAGTTTGTTAGACTGCTATATAAAGTGCTTAAGATGCACCCAATGACAAGTACAGTGTAGCCCACGTCGACTTAACAATCAGAAATTATTTTCTTAAAATGATTTTCGTAACTATTCAGGTTCTGCATTATATAAAATTAAAGTACCCTTTTAATTAACTTGTTGGCCAGTGGTCCTGAGCCTCGGATAAATATTTCTTGTGTTCAAAACTTCATTAGAAATAAAGATTTTTACCTGATATTTTTAAGTATAATTGAAGATCTAAACTCGGTGTTTCTTAGTACTGTCACTTATTCAAAAGAAAAATGCTCTTGTTTGCCCAACTTCGTATGAACGATATTGACATAAAAGGGCAGTAAAAAATAAATCCATTCACTTCAGCACGTGATAGAGGCAGGTATAAAACTTGCGTCGTAAGTTACGCTCTATCCTCTGCATTTGATAAATTGAGAAGCGATTTTCATGTCGATGGTTCTGTAGATAATGCCTTTCTTGTAAGGCTTTTGTAAAATAATATTTGATATTTTTTGTTTACTGAGACAGATATTAAAATATGTATAATGGTTTCTTAGATTCACGCGAATGTTATACATTGAAATAAAACGAATTCTTACGGATTTTATCGCGAACCGCTCCGTGACCACGAAAACTGTAAAGTGATCGAAACGTCGGAAAGTTTAAAAATGTCAAAAAAGAATCAAATTCGCATTAAAATTCGTAAGAATTCGTTTTATCAAAATATGAAGTAAGGATGTGAGGCGAAGAGACCAATAGTGATGATAATACATCCAAAAGTCACACATGCTCTTGACTGTATAAGACATAAGTACTTAGATATTATATTATGGGTATCAGAAATCACACGATAGCGTCACCATGCCGACCAGAATTAAATATCTTTGGTTCATGCAAACATTTGTATCAATGTGGAAATAGAACATTCTGTTAACAATCTAATATTGCAGATGGCGTCGGACAATCTGCGCCACGGAGACTGTCCATGTTGTATCGAGAAATTTCCTTTGGACGTGTTGTTGGTTTGTAAAAGATGGTCTCTACGAAGAATATTATATTCCCAAAATTCTGAGTTAGTCAAGCAAAGTTTTCCATTGTTAGATGTATGAAAGGATGTGAAATAATTTGCAATGTACATATCCAGACCGTATTGAACCTTCCTAAAGTGTGTGGATGCCTGTTGGTAAACGGACTAGACTCGGCTATAAACATGTTCATGGTGGTCACAGGTTGAAATCCCAGGACATCATTCTGATTTTTCGGAGTCATGTATGTATTGATAGTCAATCAGCACGCACTATAACGGTGAAGGAAAACATCGCGAGGAATCCGGCCTACCATAGCGATTTGCAAGAATTTCAAAGGTATTTACAAGTCCGCCAACCCGTACTAGGCCAGCACTAGACTATATAGCCCAACCCAGGGTAGTCCCCTGCAGTGGGACGTATCTGGGCAGTGGGCTGATACATTACAGTATGAGTGACAACCTACGTGTGAGTTCCATCAAGTTCTGCCTCTTCTTTACGTACAACAGCATCGATCTTCATATTCATTTCGCAAATGAGAAAAACATTACTGTTATCTGGTTCCGCTTACCATTCGCATTGACTGCATAAACAGTATGAGTTGATGAAAATTTATTACTTATAATAGCTACAAGACGATTTGAAATTGCATGTAGCTTGAGTATTACAACCGCTCTCTGCATATTGAACCTTAAAGGGCAAGAGCAAGATATCCTTTTTAAACCAGAGATAAAAAGGGACGTAATAGAAGTCGTAAAAACGGTGATAAAAAATAAATTATGATAAGTCTACGCGTGACACGTACTTACTGCGTTTAATGGATTCTTGAGGTAAACAAAAAATATATTGCAAGGTACTGAGGTGTTCGTAAATTTAAGATTAAACTTAGACAATCCTATTTCATCAAAGATTCAATATTAGATTTCTTAAAAAATAAGGGGTTTTACGTTTATTTTTTTTATGGCAAATAAGAAAAATGTAGAGGTACTTCTTCACTACGCTCTTTTTATTATTATTGCGATAAATGGCGAGACGAGAATGCCATTCGCTTGATGGTAAGCGATACGACCGCACATGGACAGTAGCGAAACCAAATACCATGAACTACAAAGCAATGCCTGGTATTCCACTGCACTCGCCATCCTGAGATATAAGATTTTAAGTCTCATTATGACCAATAGTCACTTTGCCCATAATGCCCTTCAAACCGGAACACAACAGTGCATTTACACTGCATTTACCCAGGCGGCCTAATATATATGAGAGACCTGCCACCAGTAAAACATTATCACCACCATTGCTATAAACATTAAAAACTATAATTACAAACCAATAATGTTAGTTAAAATTGCTTTCAACTCTAGGTTTCACGGTCTCAAATAAAAAACAAAAGAAATTAACAAGCAACCTTTTCATTAACCCTTTTAAATTCCGTTAATAAAACACTCAACACCTGAAATGCAGATGCGAAATTCACAGCATTATCGGTGCGAGTAGCAGAGCATCATTCTCATTGTGAACCGTGTTTTTATCTTTAAATAGTTATTAAGCTGTTGAAACTGCATTAAACCGGATTTACTGCCGTGTACGCGGAGCTCTGCCGCATTTATCCCCATATTTGCTCGCATTACACTCGATCGTGCCAACTTGAGCTGGTAAGTTTGTCACCAACACTTATGTAAATATCTTTACACAAAGTTTGTATCGTGTAGTCGTTTGCATCTTAATTTGTCAATTAAGATAGTAGATACGTATCCCGGTCACTTGTTATTTGGCTCATTGACAACAGACAGAATACCAGGTCAATTAAACTAACATAGTAATGGATATAAGAGAAATATCGTGTTAGTTGTAAGTAAGGTTGCCACCCGCACTTTATTGTAGAGTATTGTACGTTATTTCAGGTAGTCGTACTCTATACTTTATGTGAACAATAAAATACACGAAAATACTTTATTTGGTATGATTTGGTTTCTTTGGGATTTTGAAAAGTTTAGTCATATGGATTGTTTCGTTAAGCGAATCAATAGCAAATGACGAGACGAAAGAAATAAAATGTCTCTGAATTTGATTAAAAACGAGTTATCTATTTATTTTAATTTAAAAATAGACTGCAAAGATGTTGTACAATTGTTTAGTTATAGAGATACAAATTTGATACAAATCGTAAAAAGTAATAAAAAATTAATTGTACTTTATTTTAATACTATGTACGTTTTTTCCTACCTACTATGTACTTTATCTGCAAGAAAAAAAGGTGGCAACCCTAGTTGTAAGGCACATTGGATTTATAACTTAGAAGTACCTAATGTGTTGCAGCCTATATTACTTATGCGGGAAAAGTAGTATCTTGGCGCTCGCTGTTGCGGTTGAACAAGAGCCGTTTGCCCATTTTAAAATTACGCGTGAGTTTTTTCGTAAACGAAACTGTTGTTTGAGTGCGAAAAGTTTACCTGTCGCACAAATTATACTTGGCACACGCAAATTTAGATAAAATTGCCAAAATAAAAAAAAAACACAATCGAAATATTAAATATATTTTATTATACACAATGAAGGAATTAGGAATTGCACTCTGTAAAGAATGGCCTCCACACCCGTTACCATATAACTGTGCAAGTCTGAGTTTGCACCAGTATACTGGAACGTGTGTGGTCAAATACTTGCGCAAACTTCGTGCCAATTTTCGATTCGAGACTGGTGCAAATTGCGTTTGTGCTAACGCACTGCAACGTGTGTGGCAGGCATTAGGATGTCAAAACTCGAACTACAAATGTTATAAATTCTTTCGAGTGTAGAAAACATAGAAAATTTATTTCTATATTATAAAGAAATTGAAAAATGAAATGAAATAACAATGACAATAAACAAATAACTTGATTCAAATATGATTTCACGAACACATTGTTGGGAAAGTATTGGCCTGTAACTGAAAATCGCGGCCAGAGCTCCCGATGAGCTTATACAAAAGTAGTCGAACAAACTCCATCTCCTAACTTTGAATATAAGCCACATATAACCAATCGCGCAGTTCCATCGGGCTGAATTCCGGTGTATTTCCCACAGGGTCGACCCGTTTGCACGTCGACACTGCATTCCAAATGGATTTATTCTCATCTTTATATGCAACCTATTGGTAAACTGGCAATTTTGGTGATGTTAGGCAGAGTGGGTGGTATAATGTTTTTTGAATATTTTATGTGTGTTTTCAACACGATACTTTTTAATTGTACTCGTACTTAAAAATTGAAGTTGATAACACATGGAAATATTTAAATATTTAAAAATAAAGAAATAATGTTGTGTGATAGACGACAGTGACAGACAAAGCTAAATTATAGTTAGGGGTTTGATGTAACGCACTACCAAGACAGATATCAGTTATCAGATACCCACACTTCTGACCTCAAGAATACATTATCTGTTAATTGTAATTATAATTAACTTGTAACATATTACACCAAGCAATCATACATACATTACCACACGCCTTTTTCCCAGAAGGGGTAGGCAGAGGTGCTACTAGAACACCCACGTTTCGCCTTGTATATTCCGTCCCACGATGTGATAGGGGGCAAGCCTATCGCCATATCGGGCACAAATTCCAGACTCCGGGCTAATAATTAATAGAAAAATCCAATATCACTTTGCCCGACCCGGGATTCAAACCCGAGACCTCAGCTTTTGCAATCATACCGTAGTACCACTACGCCACCGAGGTAGTCACCAAGCAATCAAAGTTAGTCAAATTAAAAATAAGATTTATATGAGTTAAACTTGCCACTTACTTTATTATATTGGCATGGGCGAAAAAACCTTATTTATATCTTTGTTGTTTTTACCTAAAAAGACATCTTACATCGGAATAATCCCATAATATTTATGACCAAATAAACAACCAAAGTACAAATTGCAAAAGGATTTTTGCGTCTTGTAAAAAAAGTCACCTCATACTCTAACTAGGTGACATGTACTCACTTATAACGATAAGATGTTTTTTTCTTATTTTTCCCTATACTATTACGTTCGTTAACACACACACACACAAATACCCTACATAAATTAACAAGACCTTTACAAACTACCTTCCTTGGCTTACTAATTGGACGGAATGATGTGAAACTTGTCGAATTAACCATAGCCTTAAGGTGGCCCTTGAAAAGGGACGGTCGAACCTCTGAAATATCTCTGGGATCGCCATAAATTTTCTATTTCCCTGTACACGATAGTAAGTTAAAATTTTGGCTTTATAGTTTCTGGGTTGAGGGGTAAGATGGAGCGATAAAGAAAATATAGTTTTATGCATTTGAATAAGTACAGTGCTTATGAGTTATGTAGATATTGAAAATCTCCGCTGCGCATTTGGTGACGTCGGCTGTAAAACCAGGGGCTGCGGTTTCAATCCCTGTAACCAGAGATCTGTTTGTATCATCCAAAAGACGTTTTATACTGACAGGAGTATGTAATGCACTGTATTGTTTGGTGTAGATCGTCGGTGTCGATCTTTTGACGTCCGAATGCTTTGTTGTCATGCTGTTGTCAAAATATCAGGAACTGATTTTCTATCTTCACATTATATTTTATTGGACATGTTAATGCTATTACATTACGAGTATAAATGCTTATTGTTTATATTACGAAAACACAACATCTCAAACAACGTGTTAAATAAATATTTTTATAATTTTATTTGTAGTTCCATATTTCACCACACGCCAATAGAAGATAGATGACTCATAAGTACAGTGTCCTCCTGATAGAGTATCCATTGGAGAGAAAAAACTATGCCTCAATTTTTTCTTTACCTAGTTTTTTTCTCAATATCGATACCATCCTCTCTCTCTCTTCAGCCACAGGAAGTCCAATGCTGAACATAGGCTTTCCCCAAGAATCGCCACATAGACCTAAAATATTGCTATAAATACCACTAACACTAAAATATGAATTTAGCTTTTACCATCGAAATAACCTCTAATTTACGTGAACATGCGAGTGGCGTGTACTTTACGATTTTATGCGAATTATTCTGTACGGCGTATGTCGGGCCTACATAATATTATAGGGCTGTACTTGAAGTCGGGTCGTACTCAACCACGGTTGGAATTAAATTAGTGCCGGCATAATGTTGGATTTTATGTATGAGAAGGCTTGCGGTGTGTTTGTAGAGCAGAAGCATCCACAGTACGAACAGTTAATAATTACATTATTATTTACATATTGTTACTTACAACTTGATATTTATAATAGACTAGTGGTCCGGCCCGGCTTCGCCCGGGTGCAAATACACTTTTTTTGAAAATATGTATAAACTAATATTCTCGAAGGGGTAGGCAGAGGAGCTACCAGTACGCCCACATTTAGCCTTGTATGTTCTGTCCCACGATGTGATAGGGAGCGAGCCTATTCCCATATTGGGCACAATCCTGACTTCAGGCTGATAATGATTAGAAACATCCAATATCACTTTGTCGGACCTGGGATTCGAACCCGAGACCTCAGCGTTGACATAATTCCGTAGTACAACAGCACTACCAAGGAAGTCAGTTTGAATATATTCTATCGCCTATGTTCATGAGGGATGATGTAGGATTCTTTGACCATTGAAAGAATTTTTCAAGTCGATCTAGTAGTTTCAGAGCCTATTCAGTGCAAAGAAACAATCAAATATTTCCTCTTTATAATAGTTTAGAATACTCGTGCGAAGTAACAAAAAGTAAAAATTAATTGAGTCAAAGGACACGAGTAGGTGAGGGGAGAGAATCACCCACACGCTCAAGAGTGGCTACTCCTGCAGCCCCCATTCGCCGAGACTCGTGTCGAGAGCCTCTAGAAGGCAACTCACGAGGCTGGAGCCGGCATAAGATTACCCCATGGTTCAATATTTTTGTACAATTGTTATAACCATCACGTATGTTGTTGTTTTAAGAATAAACAAATATGTATACTTTCAAAACCCCATGTTCGTCTAACTTCCTGAATATCCAAAGCGGTTGACAGAGAAGTCGTTGGCACTGCCCACATGTCGCCTACCTCATTCAGAACCAATAAATGATACTGGGCAATTCAATAACCTATCCAGACATCATGTCGTGATATTTTCAACTGGAAACACTCTCTCTTCAGCCACAGCAAATCCAGTGCTGAACGTAGGCCTCCTCCATGGATCCCCACGAAAAACACATATGTACTTTTTTTTTATTGCTATGAATGGCGAGACGAGCATGCCATTCACCTGATGTTAAGCGATACGACCGCTCATGGACAGTAGCAAAACCAAACAACACCATGAATTACAAAGCAATGTTTGGCATTCCTCTGCGCTCGTTGTTATAAGACATAAGTTGTTAAGTCTCATTATTTTCAGTAGTTGCACTGGCTATAATGCCCTTCAAACCGGAACACAATAGTGCACATACACTGCTGTTTGGCGCGAGAAATATACATTGCGGTGGTACCAACCCAGGCGGCCTCTTACACGAGAGACCTACCAGTGTACAAAGCAAAGTGCTCTACCTGGGCTTCGAACCACCAACCTCACGATTCACAGACACACACATCCACTAATCCAATGCCAGCATTATTCAGTGCGTGCTAAATTATTAGGCTCTTAGTAGGGTGCTGCCCAACGCGGCGATTAAAAAGATTAATGTTGTAGATACACTTCTTTAAAGATCTTTAGACGTTTGCAAAATATGGCCTACAACTTCCCGCAATGTATGAGTTTAGTTTTATTTGTTTCGTAAATAACTTTTAGGCAGAAAGTATTGTTGTTTGTCTTTATTCGTTAAGTTGAAATCCTTTGGTATTTATTGTTTGGAAAATTAAAGCTTGGAAATATAGAGGTTTATAATTTTATTATAATTTTCATAATGTTGTTCAAATTTTTATACGAAATCTTTTTGAACAGTTTTTTTATGGATATGTCTACGTGTTCAGCTGTTGATATCTTACTTGATCTAATTATGATGGTAATAAAAACATACATACAGCACTAGCCGGAGAACCTTAAAAATAATTAGCATGTTAATTTTTATACCAATCTAGACTTTAAAACATGTCAGCAAACCTATAAGCAGATTCCTAAGAAACATGAATCGAACTCAAGTACAAGAAAATTTATGTTGCTCCAATTTTATCATTTTCGCAAAACCGCCACAAATATCCGCAGCTCTGGTGTCTGGAAGCGGTTAATTTGCGAAATCCCCGGACATTTTCTGTACAAACATAATCGTGTAAGCGGACGCGGCCGTCGCGATCCGGCTAATAATTTATGAATATTCACCGGAGATTATCATTTGAATAATACGCATTTTACCTCGTACTACAATTGTCGTTGTTTTGCGCAAGTTAAAAGAGTGGGCGACGCAGATTTACCACATTTTGACAGCCTCCGTAGCGTAGTTGGTTAGACGCCGACTGTAAACGAGAGACCGCGGGTTCGATCCCCGCACCAACACAAATATTTGTGTGGCCCACAAATATTTGTGTTGGGTCTGGGTGTTTGTGGGACCGAAAAGTCTCTCGTAGCTTCTGATTCCCACGACACAAGACTCGATCTTAGTGTGGGGTCAGGACTATGTATGTGACTGTTGGATGTATTTATTATTATTATTATTTTGAGATTTCGTTTTTATCTCACACTTGTGTGTATACAGAGTGTCCCAGAACTGGATATTTAATATCTATCGTTACTGATTTATCATTTAGTTCTGGGACACCCTGTATAGCGGTGCACAATAGTATTAATTATGCGCTATTATATTCGAATATAAACCAATAAATAAATAGTTATTGTGTCAACAATTCAATAAACATACACATTAGAATGGCTACGATTCAACTGATGGTAAATGCAAACTAGCCCAGATAGAGTCTTCACCGGTAAACTGTAAGCTATCTTTACAGCCGACACTGTTATATCTGCCTGCTGGTCCAAAACCTTACCACTTGAAATTTTGAAATTACTGGCTGCTAGTCTAAAATAGTTCAGTTTGGAAGTCGTAAATGAAGGCTATTGTAGACTAAAAGATCCGATTTGAAAAGCAGTTAAAAATACAATAATCTAAAAATCCAACGACAAAATCCTCTAAGCCAAAAATTTGTTAAAATACCAAAAAGAATTCCCTGCGTTCATACTTTCACCCATCGGCGAAGATTTCATCTGATTTCCATTTTCCGGATTGACAGTCAAACGGACGGCCCAGGTGGGATAAGAACCCGCCACCTCTAAATATTTATAACGAAGTCTTTTTTGTTCCTCCTCGGCCCTCGGCTACAGATTATCTTTTAATGAAGTTATTATCTCAAATTGAAAACCAGATGGCGATCCGCGGGATTTTTATGTGCCCGATAAATATAGCTCCATTAGCGAAATTGAAATATTAATTTGTCTAATGAAATCTGTTCGTTCTAGTTTGACGGCTTGAAATGTGATGAGTGATTTAATTCTCGCCGGGTCGTGTGGAAGGGTACTCGCAGTTACTTGATTTGAGTGTTAGAATAATCTGACGTCACAATAGTTTGTTACAATGTTTCTTGTGTCTTAAAATTTTCTGTAAAATGAAATTACATACTTTTTGATGTAGTAAAAATATCATTCAGTTTTTCAGAAAACAGTTTGAAATTAAAGTCTCGGAAGTTTTGAAAGTATTGTAAAAGACACATTACTGATACAAATACACTTTACTTCTTAGTCATGGCCATCCACTTTTCCACATTTACGTAATATAATAATAATAACACATCAGAATTCGAAATGATTCATTTCAAAATATTGGGTGCTGGGCTCCCGTTCATCACATGCGATTGAAAAATATTACAATAAGGGCAACAACATAAAGGCTTGTTTTATTAATTTATATTTTACACTAAGGGCTAATCCGACACATATCGCTGCTGATACAGAAAACAAGAATAAACATAAAATTCACGCTCAAGTTTATCTCTCATAAAAGGGCATGGGAATGAAACCCAACAAAATTGTCTACTTGCTCTGATATGTTTAGGTCCTAGACAATTCCTATCTTGAAATGATAAGGCGCTATTTTGGACAAGGCCCAATTTTGCGTACGGCGTACTACAGTAAACAGTATACAGTTAAACAGAGAAATATGGTTTTGTTATGTTCGAAATATTATTCTCAGTTTAGTTTCGACGGTTTACAAGTTGTCAATCTGTAGAAGTCTCTGAAATACCACAACTTAGATTCTTTTAAGGTTAAGGTTATGGTCGCAGGAAGTCGCTGGATGCAGGCCGCTTCCAACAGGTCTATAGGTCTATGTGGTGATTCATGGGGGAGGCCTATGTTCAGCAGTGGAGTTCCTGTGGCTGAAGAGAAAGAGAGAGTTTATTAGAGTTAGTTTAGTTTTTTTATTCTTTTCACATAATTTATTTACCCCTTACTACAATTTCTGTCATATTGCATTGTGAGTGTTACATTAATTGTGCCTACCTCAGATCAGAACATTTATTACCGAACTCGCTAAATTTCCGCATGAAAACAAAAAAAATACTAGTATTTTTTTCGTATCTAGATGTTTCAGAGACTAAAAAGTCTCACGCTTGTTTCTTAATATGGTTCAATCGGGACATTATATGTGTCTGTTGAGTACATATTAAAGTTTTCTTTTACATCGTATTTCTATTTCCCCGTTAAGCGTCTCACACTATTATAGAAAAGACTCAATAAAATTTACACACCGCTTAGTGCTCCAAGGTAAATATGGACGTTCCCGAACACCCCATTTTATCCCTATTCCTAGTATGGGCTGTGTGTGCAGTGTAAGGCGGTGAAATCCACTTAAAGGTGCCCAATGGACCGTGGAAGCGCGGTGGTGACGTAGTGTGACCATCCGGACTGGGAAAAAAGGATTATTCCCGGATAATTCCTTCTTCAAACGAGGCTTAAAGAGAGTACTAAAGGCAGCGACCTGGCTGCTCTAGATCCCTGGCATTGCAAAGGTCCATGAGCGGCGGTGACCGCTTATCATCACGCGGGTCGCACGTTCGTCCGCATGCTAAAAGCCAATAAAAAAATCACAAGGTATAGTAACTTGCCTAATAAATTCTTATGTTTAAGCGAATGTCACATATTTAAATAAAATGAATATTTATCTTTTTGTTTATTAAGTGAATGTTACATACTGAAATGAAATGATATTTTTCTCTCACTCTCTTCAGCCACAGAAAGTTTACTGCTGAATATAGCCCTCCATGAAAATTATTATTTATGGATTTGGTTATATTTAAAATGATTTTTAATTTCTTTACCAAATACTTAACACCTTCCGTTGCCACGGGGCGGTCCTCAAAGCAGTCAGTATTAGTTTATTTCAATATTTGTTGCTTTTTGAATACATGCATTGCAAATGAGGAGTTTGGAATATTTAATGTACTAAAAGTAATATAAAGGAGCGTGGCGGCACATTGCACTTTTATTGGGGTAAAATGTTTTGTCCCCGGGGTAATTTAGAAGTTTCCTCAATGTCCGCATTTTTATACGATATTTAAATACAAGTTTAATTTTATGACGCGCTCAGACCACCACACTATGAAGACTAAAGTTTAAGTTTATTTCTAGTAACAAAAATAAAATATTTGTAGTGATTATAACATAATGTAACTTTATGTTAAAGTAGAGTTGATCAGTTAGGTGAATTTACCTCGCGAATAATGCTATGAAAGTTAAAATATTTTACGGAATGTTAAATGAAACGATCAAAGAAAGCAATATCAGCGGAAACAGGGAAATGAATGAAGAGATTTAATTAAGTTATTGCTTAAATTAAAAAGCGTTTGCGAGAAATAAATTCAAAGAGAATTTAACTTCTTTTAATCATTTATGTACAGCTGACTAAACTTAATACGTTTGTTTGAATATTCCGCAGTTCATTTCATTAATACATAATTTTAGCAACACTTGCTTGCGGTTATAAAACTGTTAAGTTAATTTCATCGTAAGGACTGACTTTTCAAACGTCACATAAAAGTTACGAAATACATTATAAGTTTAATCTAAATTATAAAACTGACACAATTTATGAATACAACTGTAGTTTCAAAAAACATGAAATTTAAAAAATCACCCCTAAAGACGACGTTAAGCTGTCGTTATTTATGAGATTTTTATAAACAATAAAACAATATTGTACCCGATTTTACAGAGAGCAAACGTAAGATGAATATTCGTAGAAGATGCAAGTAAAGTATTACCAGTCCATACATTCCAATGCACAACGGTAAGAAGCTAGACCACGGTTGCCTAGTGCGGATTGGCGGACACCACATATTTACAATACAAATTATTGTTAATTCCAACGCCATCCAGATTTCGACACGAAGCTTTCTGTCATCTTTCATATACGCTGTAATATGCATAAGACACCAAAAGGCCGGCAGTTGGTCCTGATTCCAACCTTCTCAACTTATCGACAACCGTGTCTTGCTATTTACCAACAAATTTGGAATAAATTACAAATAAAAAATAAATAAGCAACACGCTATAATACCATATAAAATCTATCAACATCCATAGCAGAAAATATCAGCACCAATCGCAAAATAAACATGTTTTCACTTCAGCTCGCGTGAAATATCAAAGGAGAAACTTATGATGGTTCCACTACAAAGAGGCGACGCGAACTGATCGGGCGGGAATCGCACCTCGCCGTGCCTCACGAGTTGCAAACTTTGCTTATAACGCCATCCAACCACTTACCGATAAGCCTGTACAATATATTGTATTTTATATGTTAGATTTTTTTAGTTTTTATTATCAGCCTTAGATTCAATGAATGCGTAATAAACTCCCATTTATTTGATAAGATATCCGTGGCGAAAATGTGTTTCCTTTTTGTGGGTTTGAAAAAAATCATTACTTTACCATGACCTTCATTAAATCATATGCGAATTAAGTCTTACTGTATGAATAAGAAAATTCAGCGCAAACAATATTTATTAAATAACCTTGAGCATCAAAGAAGCTTTGTGTAAATAAGAAGTTATGTTTTAACGTAATCCGCTTCAGTATTTTTATTTTATATTACTTCTCTTTATTTTATAATTTAGTTTTTCCTTTTGAGCCTTTCTCTCTACCAGCACCTACGTACGTAGTTACAAATAAAACAATATTATTTTCTGAAAAAGTTGTTACCACAATTTCATACCATTCTTGTAATAAATAATACACTCTTTCAACGACGTGCTATCCTCGGAGACATTTTTAATCCTTGAATCCTCTAACGCCTAGACAGCACTTGAGACAGTCAAGTTTTCACCTTTGCGTAAGTGCTTGCGTGTATTTTCTTGAGATAAGACAACTTTCAACTGATTTTCACAGTCAAATATATTATTTAGGTTGAACGAAAGAGAAAAGTATTTATATTATAAACACTCGACAGCAGGTGGCAGTGAAAAGCCGAATTTTGAAGGATTTTTCATGCGGAAATACAGGGTGTTGCTTTATGAAAATATGAGAGGTAGAGTTAATTTTTTTGCAATGTCACAGTTGCGTGTTAAACTGTTGGAAGTTTGTAAATTTTGTACTGTACTGGAGTAAGTTCGCCGAGTGAGTGAAATGGAATATCATATTATGTGTTTTAAAAAATGGGAATGTATTTTAAATTCGTTTGGAACTGCATTAAAAAAGCACACAGTAACTGTGTGTACGATATCGTCGTTTACCGATATATACTCCCTTAGTAAAATAATTATATTCTTTATTTTTGCAAATAATAAAAAAAATGCTCAAAACAATAATCATTCCTCAATCCAGATATAAAACAAACGTTCCAAGTTTAGATTTCGCAAATCCCAATGCATCTGACTCTTGGCCAACTATCTCGATTGCATTCTGCATTCGTTCTAGTTTCAAACGATATGCGGCCGGTATGTTGCCGCTTTGTACATTTGTTAAAGGGGAAATTTTATTTATTGTTCAATTTATGTGTTACTGGTTGAGAAAAGGACAGAGCTATAGGAAAGAGGGAGATAAAGAACACATTAGAATAATAAATATGAACGGGTCAAGTTTGTAGTTTATTGCTTTACAATAAAACGTGGTTATGATAAATCCATTTGCTAATACACATTTTGAAAACAATGTTTGGTGGAGACTAAATAATTGAGACCTTGCAAAATAATTTTGATTCGACTGGCGGAGAATTTTATGAGATATAGATTTCAACACATTTGTGTTTTTTGTGCCATGTATTTTAAAAGAGTTAAGTAGATAAAATTCGACCACGAAACTAAAAAATAAAACTTGGATACATCGTAGAAAAAAAAAAATATACTGCAATGTTCATTAATTATATTGCTTTTAAGCATGCCTAAAGTAAATACTCTATGCCCAAACAATAGCTTTGATTCAAAAAATTCTCAGTTGACAAAGGTGTCACTCTATTGTATAAATAGCCCATTAATTATCATTATATTTAAATAAAAACACAATTACGATTCATGAAGACGAACGATTCAAATATTGTTGTCAAAGCGAAAAACATGCCATTATTCATCTTAAAAAAGCGCTTTGTCAACCACCAAGGTGCGATCATTATCACATTTAAAAATTTCTAATAAAACTTGGCCAATTGTGAATATTACGCGCTTAGTAAACGTTCTGTAGTATTTTGTAGTGAAAACCAACATGTATTTCCATTTTAAAACGTTTTTATTAAAAAAATAAACGCTAGTATTTGCCTTTTTTTATTGCTTAGGTACGGGCAACGAGCAAACAGGTCACCTGATGGTATGTGATCACTGCTGGCCATGAACATCTACAACGCTGGATCATGGATGTGTTGCCGGCCCAATTGGGAGGGGAGCGGGAAGAAAAAAGGATGGGAATAGGAAAGGGGTATTGGGCTGCCTATTATTTTATTGTGTTAAATAGTGCAAAAATATCCGATCTAAAATGAAAACTGTGACTTTTTGATACATTTGAATAAAAGTGATTTTAAACATTAATCTACCTGTCGCAGCCATAGGTACCGCATCTTACGTAATCTATACTAATTATATTTATAATAACTGTAAAATAGCAAGCAAGTTGCAAAGGCTACATTGGCTAAGAATTAACTATCCCCTCGAACTCTTTCGTGAAATTCAACGATCTGCTTTCTTTAAAAGTGTTATAATAAATTAATATACTTCGTTTACTCATAACTAAATGTAATTATTTGTATTTCATTTCATTTCATTATATCATTATACCATTCCGTGTCTGCTTCTATCCTCTAAACACTTCTTCACTTTAGACCATCCTCTGTTGATCCTTTTCTTAAATCTATCCGATTGTTGTCTGTATCACGCTGCCTTTGAGCGATAAAACCGCCAATTGTACGTTCTATGTATTTGATTTTTCTTTTTTTTGTATTTCTTTTTTTTTGTGTGTGCAAAATAAAGTGTAAATAAATAAACGGAAACCTTATTACAATTTAAACTTGTAGCTTCCAAGCCTTCTATACTTTCTATTTGTGCAAACAGTGAATAGCGTCAGGAGCTGTTAAGAGACAAAATACCGACACCTCTTTGTCGCATTGAATTTATTTCCTAAGTATGCAAACCTGAGAAGGGGCCTATTTCCTTAACAAAAGCCCGAAAATTAAAAGAATATGGGTCCCCTGAGCCAATACGGGAGACAAATTGAAAACACTCAAAGTACCTTTGTGCAAAAATATATTTTTGTTTTTAACGTGTCTTCCTCGATACCGCACCTGGGGTGTATTAAATTGATGTTGTTTATAAGTTCATAGTTAGAGATGTGACAGTTCTATTACATTTAAAGACTGTTAAATTAAGATTAATGATAAACAGACTTGAAGGTATTTGAAGTTTATATCAGACATGGATTTGACAGTGTCGCAAATGTTTTTCTAAGTTGTAAATATTTGACGTAGAAAATTCTTCTGCAGGACCCGAATGACTTATGTGGTTTGTGTGGTTATTGGTCGAGCTGTGAAATGACTAAGATAAATATTCTATACGTTTGTTTACTTTTTCTATGCTTGTGTACACAGGGTCGATTTTCAATCGGAAAATTAAAATTATCCGCCAGATAAAATAGGGCATGAACGTATTAAACGTTCATGATTTCTAGCAATTAATGTAAGGGTAAATATATTCAATTTCTAACTAATTTTCTTGCTTAACAATTTCATGCTTTATGAAGTCACATCTGGGCTTTCTATTAATTCCGAGATACGGAACTCTAATAGAAATACTTTGTCTTTGCCAATATGACACGACTGAATGGGTTTTCGTTACCAATTAATTACAAGTGTAGGAAACAACGAGGCATGATCGATGAGTTCTCTTATTGGAAATATTGTTGTAAAAGTTATTTTTTTTTAAATACAGGGTTTATCAAGACTGCGACCGAAAACGAGGCCAGGTGGTAGTTTCAGTGAATGCGAATTTTTTAGCTGCATCGTGTCTGTAGTCATTAACACTACCACCTGGCTTCGTTTTTGGTAAATATATTAAAATAATATTAATTCACAATCAGTACCACTCCGGCCAAGCCGGCTTATGCCTACTGTAGAATAACTAACTACAGCGTAGATCTGTATTGTACTGATGATGATATTGTACTGATAATCACCCACTGTTGAAGATCGGACTCGCCTACAAACTGAAATTCATTGAGAAGGCCAGGGCTGTAGACCGCTTTGTTGGCCTAATACAGATTGGTGGACTTTACATACCATGGAAATCTTAGTAGTATCTACAGTGTAGCTTCCTTCTTCAAACGAAGTTTAAAGAATGCTCTCCTAACAATTGGCAGCGACCTGGCTGTAGTAAAGTCCTGGCATTGCGAAGGTCCATGAGTGACGGTGACTGCTTACCATTAGGTGGGCTACATGCTCGACTGCCTGTTAAAGACCAATTTAAAAAAAACTACCACGAAATAAAAATAAATAAAAATACAAATACAATAGTAAACCTTCCAGGCGAACCCTTCCTTCATGTCATAATCTAAGCGAATTATATAGCCAATTGCATGAAACGAACCCTATGTAAACAGGAAAAATTAGATCAAGAACGGAGCGAGGGAACGGGAAAAATGTCTGTTAGAGATTTAATTACGAGCCCGCATTATCTAGATGAGAGCTCGAGAGGAGTCGGGTCCCTGATAACGTCATCAGTTACTGAGGGCAACTGAAGTTGCATTTGCGAGTAATTACTAATTACTATCCATGTGAGTTGTATGGTAGTTTAAATATGTGTCGTTTGTTTCCAATCCTGGTGGTAAGTATCTCATATGTGATAGCCTGTCTGGCTAGGTAGTAGGTACCACCGTAATATCTATTTCTCCCTCCAAACAGCAGTGTAAACTGTAAATGCACTGTTGTGTTCCGGGTAGCACATTGTAGCAAGAGTAACTACTGGACTTAATGAGACTTAACATTTATGTCTCAGGATGGCGAGAGCAGTGGAATGCCAAGCACTGCTTTGTGATTCATGGTGTTCTTTGGTTTTGCTACTGTTCATGACCGGTCGAGTCGCTACCATTAGGCGAATGACATGCTCGTCTCGCAATTCATTGAAATAAAAAAAGCGGTAAACGTGGATTTGCTTAGCACGGGATAGAAAAACGTGGCTACGACAGTAATAAGAACTGACTAAAAAATACTTGATATAATGTTATAATACCAACTGACCACATATCAGATATAATACCCATAGATTTTTGGAAATGGTAGAGCCATGCCGTTGTCAGTCATGACAGCATGAATGCGCAGGCTCGTCGGTGGCGGTATCACTGTCTCACAGGAAATCAACGTGAAGTGACAGTTGCGCTGTCGCGTTTCATTCGGTGAGTGAGATTGCCGGATGCCCAAAACTCCTTTCATCTTCCTATTCTTTGTCCTTCCCGCTCTCTACCCAATTTGATGGGCAGGCAACAAATCCATGATCCAGCGTTGTGGATGTTCATGGGCGGCACTGATCACTTACCAGGTAACCTGTTTGCTAGTTTGCTGGACCTATGCAATAAAAAAATTATGTCGAATACAAACATTACGACAATATATTCGTATATTACAGACATTAGTTTTCATAATATGGCAAATTTCACCATTATTAGAAAGGCTATTACGGCCCATGGTATAAAATTATATGGCTAATTGTTTCATTGTTATGTGTTGTTATAATGCTTGGGCAATTTGGGATACCCATCACGGCTGTAGTAATATATTAAGGGCGTATTGCTTACTATAATTTTGTACGATTATTTTAGTATACTTTATTTTGTGAAAATAATAACAAATTGTGTTAGTCCAGAAGGCATGATGCATTAGTTGGCATGCGTGTAAACTTTGTTTCTTTCATCTCTTTATATTTTTTTATGCGCGATATAATTATACCCTATTTGGATTTAAACTTATAGAACGAATTTCTTGAACACAGCATGCCAATATCTCTGCCTTCAAGATAAACTGCTTATGTAATCAATCCCACGTAGGTCGAAACTTATTTCGATCATTGCGGAATCATGGGGAAAGCTCATTAAATCAAGCTATTATTTATTGTATACAAACAAAGAAACAACAATATACAGAAGTGATAGAAAATTAATAGTACAAGTGGCGGTCCTATTGCTCTAGGCAATTTCTATCAGACAATAACGGTATGGATAGAAGAGAAGAAAAAATAGAGGCTATTTGGCAATAATCTTAATCAATAAATTGCTCCAGAATCAGTGACGTCACAATCGAATAAATCACGCTCGAGGACGTGTGCGGCGAAGTTAATTTCAACGCCAACTTGTACGCTTAAGTGATTAACCAAGTTCACAAACTCAAGTTTCAAACATCGCTGTGTCCAAAACACTACCGTTAATTTGTTTAGAGTGAGAAATACATGTTACACTGAGACGTAATAACTTTTTTTTATAATGGCACTACAAGTGCCTGGTAGCTTGTTGTTAACAGACCAGACGCAGCTACCATTTTGACGGTGGTCGCGGGTTCAAATCCCAGGACACAACTCTGACTTTTTGGAGTCATGTGTGTAATAGTATAGTCAATCACTACGCTCTATAACGTAAAGGCAAACATCGTGAGGAAATCTGCATACCATAGCGATTGGAAAGAATTTCTATGATATGTAAAGTCTGCCAACTCACACTAGGCCAGCGTGGTGAACTACTCGTATATGCTCTTAAACCCCTCTCAATCGTACTCTCGATTGTATAGGAGGTTCGTGCCCTGCAGTGGGACGTGACGTATATGGGCTGATATAGGTACTACAAAGCGACAACCATGGACTTGATTGAATATATCGTTAGTGAATTCTATTTTTGGCTTACTGCACTGCTGTGTAGCAAAATTATACCTACACAGGTATAATTTTTCCGTGGTAGTACGAAAAAAATCTTAAAGCAAATATGCCGTTCCGGTTTTTTGGGTAGAATTTGTGACAAATATGGTTTAAAAGATTAATTCAAATGATAAATAATACTTTTAAAAAATTCCAGCCCAAATGTTGCAAATGGCGAAGACAAAATGAAATCAGAACATTTTTGCAAATATTTAGTTATAAAGTTTCATTGTTGTAAACAATTGTAACAAATTTAATTGATTTCTTACAAGATTATGTAATATTTTAGTTGATTTGTTTTAATTACATCACCGTGTAACAGTAACCTTCGAATTTCAATTAACCTTCTAGTTGAACGAATATATCGTTTCCTTTCACATGCATCGGTTACGTGTGTTTAAGACTCATTTAGATTGAATCATCAATATTTCGAGCTTCATTTCATGGTGTGGAGCATGTTGAAAGGTATATGCTGCGTATTCGTTTCACAGGTGGTTCCATAAAAAAGTGGTCAAGATCTGACGAATATCTTCGGACCTGGAGAATAAAACTCCTCAAAATTAAGTAGGATTCCAATGGTTCATTTTGCATTAGGTTTAATATTAGAGTTAAACTACAGTGGCGGGGAGAAAAGGTGGGGGGGATGATGAGATATTATTTTTTACTTTGTAGTGGTATTTTTAATTTTACTTTAAAGTGGCTTTTTTGAAGTCGGCTTTTTTACGAACGTCTTGTGGAAATTCTGAATTCTCGATTACGAAGCTTCTTTTGTGTTCGTGTTATAACCACACGATAGGTAGAAGTTGAAAAAACAAGTGTATTAAATACTTGCTTCAACATTCATACTTCATAATGACAATGAACACTAAAACTTTTCCTCTAATGGCTTTCACAAGGAAGTGGAAAATTGAGTGCCGTTTATACCGCAACCTTTCGTAGGTTTTATTAAACATTATAATTACATTCGTTTTAACTGTGCTAGCTCGCAGAGTACAGAATACACTTCAGGCCATGGTAACTGTAATTAAGTCAAATAATTAAAATTTCGCTCTGAGCTCTCATGTTTAATCCCTCTTTCTTGAAGATATGGTTTAAATAATTAAGTAACTGAGCTCTCTAAGGACCTCAGTCTTATATACCGTATGGAATTTGGTTGAATAATAATGTATCTGTGAATAAAGTGGTGGCCTGTTGGTAATTGATCAGTTTCGGCTGCCAACATGTTCACAGTGGTCGCGAGTTCAAATCCCACGGCAAACCTCTGACTTTTCGGAGTCATGTGTGTATTTGAGCTGTCAATGACCACGCCCTATAACGGTGAAGACTAACATCGTGAGGAAACCCGCATATTATAGCGATATGATTGAATTTCTATGGTCTGTAAGTTCCCCCAACCCACACTAGGCCAACTGCACTATAATGTTTCTATAATGCATCTGAAGGGCAGAGCAGTGAGTTCAGATAGAGAATCAACCGACGTAAGACGTTATCTCTCGCTGGTCGACACAATACCAACCTGATTGTAGACGAATATGCTCACAACGACTGAGCATCCGAACGTCACTTGTACCTCGCATTGAAAATCAACGCTGCGATACTGCTTACGCTGTACTCAAGCATTTAGCTGTTTGTGTTTTTCATGAATATTATTTACCTCCTTTGTTTGTATATTTTTGTTGCTGTCTGACATTAAAATTATTTTTTCTTTTCACAATATGCCCGAAACGCGACACATCTAGGGGGCTTATTATGACGGGTTCTGAATGGCAGTATACGATAGTCGCTATCTAGGTATATACGAATATACTACTAGAATGGTATATTCTTAGTAATACAATATAAATAAAAAAGTACATGAAGTCTCAACGAGCGTTCCGCTTTTCATGGCCTACAATACATGGAATCGAATTAATTAAAGTTATCGTTTATCTCTTTGTTCATTCAATTCGTATGCAAATTGTGTTTGATTTCGATTGTTGATTTGGTATCTAGTTAGTGTGTGTACATTTTCGAAATTGTCGTCATGCCTGCCGCCATATGTTGAGTGGACTGTAATAATTGCAACGTGTATTATTACTATTGTAGTGTATTGTATCAGATATTTAATTATCACGCTCTTTAACCACATAAGTAAATAAACGGAACAGAGGCAAACTTTCCTAAGAACGTTAAATTTGTTAACTATTTTTGGCAGGGTTGTCACAACAGGTTGAGACTAATTAAACAAAACATTTGTTAATTTGGATCGGGCAAAGTGATATTGGATTTTCCTACAAAAATTAAGGATTCCGACGAATTAAGAACGTCCTTCGCTTTTGAAGTCGGTTAAAAATAACAAAACAAACAACGTATGTCGCACGCACCCTGAGATTGTCAACTGACTGAGACAGCGTAAACCGGTTTTTTTCACTCTCGCCGCGTACGCAACAAGCGACCAGTGGTAACGCACACATGCCCCGCGTGGTTGTAGTGCAACCGATTCGCGCGGTTGTATGAAGCTTTGCCTCTGTTCCGTTTATCTACTCATGTATTTTAACTGTGAAGGAAAACATTGTGAGGAAACCTGTGTACTATAGAAATTTAAAAATATTTTCTATTGTATTTTGTGAATTACCCACACTAGCCACCGTGGTAAGCTATGGCCTAAGCCTTTTCAATTGAAATATTGGTTGTGCAGTTAGCCTGTGCTCAGCAGAGAATCGCAGCATTAGCCTAACAAACAGAAGGGTCGAAATATCATAAATAAACTACAAAATTGATAAGATAATACTTTCAATATAATTTGGGGTGACCCATTATTTTTTGCATACAATCCTGTCCTCCCCTTTCTTATTTCTCCCTGCTTATACTTTGTCCCATTTCTGTCCCATTTGTTGGGAGGAGTAGCATATACGAGTATATTTGACTTCCTTGCTTATTTCACGGGAACACTCAATTTTATTTTAATAAAAATTAGTCCATATTATGTTAATACAATGCATTAGTTACCTCCATTCCAAATTTCATCCAAATTGGTCAAGCCGTTTTTGCGTGAAGAGGCAACAAACACACACACACTTTCACTTTTATAATATTAGTAGGATTTGGAGAAAATTCAAATGTTGTTTCCACATTTTCATGTTTCAAATATAAGTTCATGTGTTAAAAAACAATATCAATTAGAAGTAGATTATAACATTGCATTTGCCTTGTGATACAATTATAAATTGAAATATCTGTGATTAAATATAAGTTTTTTTTTTTAAACGGTGAAGGAAAACATCGTGAGGAAACATGCATACCGTAGCGATTTAAAAAAAAAATCTACGGTGTGTAAGTCCGCCAACCCGCACTAGGCCAGCGTGGTGGCCTAACCACTCTCAATCGTACTCTCGATTGTAGAGGAGGCCCGTGCCCTGCAGTGGGTCGTATATGGGCTGATACAATACAAAAAATAATAATAAGTTTTCTGAGTAGTCTTGTCTTTTCTAACGCGAGTATTACTGGTCCCCGACGTAGTATTGGTCCAACAAATTGTCTTCGTAGTAATTGTACCCTGTCAAGGAATATAATAATAATAAATACACCCAACAGTCACATACATAGTCCTAACCTCACACTAAGATCGAGTCTTGTGACTACCACACTTCGGTCTCACAAACACCCGGACCTGACATAAATATTTGTGGGGCAAACAAACATTTGTATTAACGGGGATCTAACCCGCGGCCTATCGATTCACATTCGACGTCTAACCAACTACCACGGAGGCTGTTAAAATCGATCTACTTACATCTATACTCAGTTAGGGCGTATATTTTGAAGCATTCACCCATATGCGCTACTTGCCACACTGAAACAAACAATAACAGTAAAAAATATATTGTCTGTAACATATATTTGCGTGGTGGCCTGTTGGTAAACGGACCGGACGCGGCTGCCTACATGTTCACGGTGGTCGCGGGTTCAAATCCCATGGCAAACCTCTGACTTTTCGGAGTCATGTGTGTATTGATAATCAATCACCACGCACTATAACGGTGAAGGAAAACATCGTGAAGAAACCTGCATACCATAGCGATTTGTATAAATTTCTATGGTGTGTAAAAGTGCGCCAACCCGCATTAGGCCAGCGTGGTGGACTATATGGCCTAACCACTCTCAATCGTACTCTCGATTGTAGAGGAGGCCCCTGCCCTGCAGTGGGTCGTATATGGGCTGATACAATACAAAATATATATATATATATATATATATATATATTTATTGCAATGAATGGCGAGACGAGCATGCCGTTCTCCTGATGGTAAGCAATACGACTGCTCATGGACAGTAGCAAAACCAAACACCATGAATTACAAAGCGATGCTTGGATTTCCACTGCGCTCAACTTAAGACATAAAATGTTAAGTCTCATTATGTCCAGTAGGCATTAGTCTGGCTACAAATTTCCTTCTAACCGGAACCCGACTGTGCATTTACACTGCTGTTTGGCGGAAGAAATAGACATTGCGGTAGTGACCACCCATGTGGCCTCGCACATTAGATGGAATATATATAAAATCCCTCGTGCGTTTATTATTGATGAGAAAAATGCATGCAATTTGGACTCTCGAAAACATGTTTACAATAGAAGAAATCTGTACGCAAATGTGACGTCATACTTGCATGCAAGACTTGCCTAATGGAATCGCGCCTTAACGATTGCGCCATCTGAAGAGTTGCTAAGTTGAGTTCATCATCTGAAGATATGATAGGAAATCGCTGGGTGCAGGCCACTTCCAACAGGTTAATGTGAAGATCCTTGGGGGAAGCCTATGTTCAGCAGTGGACTTCCTGCAGCTGAAAAGAATGAGAGAGAGAGAGGAGAGAGAGAGAGGGAGAGAGTGATGTGATAGGGACCATATCTTGAATTGGAAATTATGGGTGCCTACCCACTCGGGAATACAGGCGAGTGTATGTATCAAATCGTGAACTAATGTACCTTCATATCTCTCCATACAGTTAACATAGTCCAACATGCAGTAGTTTTCGAAAGTGTAATAACGATAATATAAAGTTCTGCCACACACCTCGCCTGTCCTGAAAACATAAAATGGTTAGGTGTGGTTAAAATTTGCACCAACACATAGTAAATTAATAATAAAAGACGTCAATGATGTACGAATAATGTGACACCTGACAGTATACGCAGTGCCGTAGTGAGTTAATTTCATTCGGCGATAGACGAGTTACGCTACTTATCTAACAAGCCCAAGAACTCCTCCGCCCGCATCTTTATCTACTCTATACCGTAATATCTATGTCTGCGAACATAAATATGATCAAAGGTATAGTGCCATATCGTTAAACGTTGACATCTTAACATCATATTGTAGTGTTCCAAACTCTTTGGTTAATATACGTTCAGCCTGATACTCCTCAGATATAAAGATGTGCAGAAACGACACATGAAAAGATGCAATATAGAGCCCTCTTGCTGGGAGAGTTTGGCAGCACAACGACCGGAGTGGCGCGAGATTGTGAAGAAGCGAATCCGCGAATTTGAGGAACAGCGTTTAGCTGACCTCGACGCCAAGCGCGATGAGCTTAAAGCCCGTCCACTCGCCGCCATTCACTTAAATTATGAAAGCGGTAAGCTCACACGCCCACTTTGTGCAAGGGAGTTTGCTGCGAAAATCGGCTATATAAGCCATCTCCGGGCGCATCAGCGCCAAGCCCTATAAGGGGTCGAAGTGGTCGCCATGGCCGTAATCGGTCGGATTACATTAATTCATTGCGTTCAGCCTGGCAAACGAGGGCGCTAACGTTTGTGTTTCCCGCGCTTTCTGGTCCCGGACGTCAAGCGAGATTGAGTATTGGTTATTGTTTAATTTGGTACCTACATTTTTATGCAACCTGTACACATATGGTCATCTTTGATTAGTCATTTTAATTATGAATAGCATCTTTGGAATATTACATCACATCGTGGCACGGAACACAAGGCGAAACGTGGGAGTCCTGGTAGTATGTATGTATCTTTGAAATATTCGGTTTCAATTAGCAATCCTATGATTATAATTAATAAGCTAAGAGAAAAAATCTGTAAATAAAAAAGAAAATTACTTATATGCTTTGAAACAGTAGTAAGCTAAGTAATCACACGACTCTTCGAATGACAGCGGTTGTTGCGTAGTCCTTCTGCGTATTTTCTTGACTGTCGTCGGGTATGTGTGTCTGAAATTTAAAATAATTTTCAAATGTGGTTTTAAGAAATGAAGCCAATGTACTTATGCATAAAAATGGCATTCACTTTCCGAACCTCACCGAGGTACCGCAAGCGCAGTTTAGGTTTCATGCCGGTTAAAAAACAGATTTTTATATTAAAGGACAACCTCCGTGGCTAGTTAGACGCTGGCTGTAAAGAAAGAGGCCACGATTTCGATCCCCACATCGAAACAAATATTTATGTGAACCACAAGTATTTGTTTCAGGTCTGAGTGTTCGTGATACCGAAAAGTCTCTCGTAGCCCCTGATACCCTCGATCTTAGTGTGGGGTCAGGACTATGTATGTGATTGCTGGGTGTTTTTATTTATTTATGTTTATCGGCTAACGCTCTCGGACAGTTAAATTAATCACGGATGTCTGTTTCATTGCCACTATTAACTGCTTTGAACAAACACAACTCGTGATAGTTGTGTGTGTTTTATCTTTGAATTTAGAACAGGAGAACCAGTCTTTAGTATTAAAAGTACCCTACGGTGCTCAAATGTCAGGAACGCATCTAATTTCACAAGATTTATTGTCGTAATTGCTACTTATTTCATAATTTGCTTTACCTTGCAAGACCCTTTGTGGTACTGAGTGGCGGATCTGGTCGTTCTGGTGAATCTTGGGCTTGAACCACGCGAAGTAAATACACTGCTAACACAATTAATACATTTGACATAACGGTTAGTACCTAGTCTCTATAATTTTCTATGTTATTCACGCTCCTCCGCTGAGGATGTGCTTGTTCTATTGTTCATATATAGTCCAGTACCATGGCCCAGTGGAATAGCTATGCGATTCTTGAGCAAAACTCTTAGAAATGTCCGGGCTGGTGCTTGGTAGGCAAATGTCTTACCTCTTTCGGCCTCCCTCGAGGTACCGAAAGGGGAGCTTTATAGCTTTTCCCTTGATACAGAAAACATGGTGTGTTTGGCGAAATATTCACCACTAACTTGAGATATATTTAACATTGAAGTTCTGCTTTTGATTTGCTGGTTGGATAACAAACATTATATTAAAATTCTCTCTCTCTCTCTCTTCAGCCACAGGTAGTCCACTGCTGAACATAGACCTCCCCTAAGGATCTCCACATTGACCTGTTGGAATCGACCTGCATCCAGCGGCTTCCTGCAACCTTAACCAGGTCGTCCGTCCACCTTGTAGGCGGGCGTCCGGCAATGCGCTTTCCTGTACGTGGCCTCCACTTCAGAACCTTTCGGAAATTAAAATTCACATAATTATTTAAATATATCTCACCCGCAATAAATAAAATGATCTGAATATGCACACAAAGTCTCAGTGCCGTAGTTGAGGTGTTTCTTGCTTTGTTGCTCTTCATTTTATTGGATTGGACTGGTCGTGGTATTTCCCCCCTAAAATTAATATATCAATAAGAAATAAATACGCCGAACACTCACACGCATGATTAAAAAGGATTTTTGAAAGTTTATCACTGAAAGGGAGATTAAATTATTATAAAAGAATGTATACACAGAAGCTCATCAGTTTTGAAGATGTCTTGGGAAAGGCACAGGCATAAACATCACTATTTTTGTAAGTGTATACTTACTATTGACGAATTTAGGGAAATTTGTTGATTATTAGCAGTAATGGCCAGTTTGTGACGGCGCGGTAGTCAGGTGTCATGCGTATATTGATTATAGTTGACACGCAATTTAACGATGAAAGAAAACATCGTGAGAAAATCTGCATACCATAGAAAAATGTCTATGGTACCTTCGGGCAGAATATAATTAATGAACCTCCTTAGAATGTTCGGTACCGGGGCTCCGACAGCATACATACGCTGCGTTTCATTTCCGAACTCGGCCGACTTATTGTTGTTTTTAAGCTGTTCAAGAACCATCCGAACCTCACAAACTAACGATCGAGGTAGTCGGTATTCAGCTACGACTTACGGTTTTATGTAATAGTCAAGTCCCTTGGATACACTTGTGTACTTCTGTTCCGCTCAATCGTCTCTTTGTTGCTCATAGTATTCTGAACACAGACTTGCGTCTAAAGACTTTTATTGATCTTGAAGACCGCAGCGCTATAGGTTGATGTTCGACATTGAGACCAAAGATGTGGATCGAATGTTTCGTAATCTATATCTATGGCGAAAGCTGTATTTAAATTATGTATTCATTTATCTATTTTGTATTTTATCTCTCTGTATTTAGATTCCTCCGAATAGACAGCTTCAACTAACCCGCTTATTTATTTCTTCACAGTAACGCAATTGTCTAAATCATCATTTTGGATCAATCACAAAGAAAAAGATACTAAAAGTATCTTGATTAACGATTTGTTGTGTATTGAAAGAAAGTTAATAAACCGTGAAATTAATTTTCAGTTTTGTATGCAATTTTACCAGTGTACGATGCAAGAAATTATATACTCACTGAAAATCAATGTGAAGTTTTTCACGCTTTATCCCTACCACATTACAAGAACCGCGTGATGCTGACTGGAAACTAGAAATTTTTCAATTAAATCAAATTCATGTTTATATCTCCGGCTGGATTTCATAATACACGCGGCTTACGAAAAATTAAATTTATTTGAATTATATTTTATTATAATCCAAATAAAATAATAGATAACGTTTGACGTTTTATACTTTGCAAGTTTAAACTAAATTATCACACAATTTAAAAATTTGAAAGGTATGAATCGTTAAACGATACCTATTAATTTTGTTGGATTGTAAAAAAATCCACCACAGTTGATTAATAGGTTTAACGAAGAGGAAATGAGGAAAGAGGAAGGAGGAAAGGAGGAAGAATGCGTACCATATTCTAGCGGTTTGACAAATAAATAATAATTACTAACAAACCTAACCTGACAAAACAATATACAACGGACAATATACAGCTGCCAGATATGGAAAACACCAGTTCTCAGACCTTGTAAAATTATCCGAATTATACACGAGAAAAATCAACACGTTCAAGCGACTTTCCGAGAATGGTAAAAGTATATTTAGGCAGAAGGGCGACAGAGAAAAGGATTTATGAAATTTTATAAACACTCCACAGCAGGTGGTAGTCGGGAAGCTGAATTTTGCAGTCCATTCTTTTCGGTGTGAATATGAATAATGAAAACTCCTGTGTTTCACGGCCGAAATAAAAGGCGTTACGCTGTGCATAAACCATTCAAACATGAGACGTAAAATTATACTTTTATTTGTAATGTTTTATCGTAATCTCGATTGTAGAGGAGCCCCGTGTCCTGCAGTGGGACGTATATGGGCTGATACAGATACGGATTATAATGCGGCATTTAACAATTTCCAAATAAAAACTTGATCGAGAGTAAATCATATTTTCCGCTTACTAAAGGTTATGTTGTAGTTTGTAGCGATTAAACCAAGAAAATTTGTCGTTATTTTTAAACAAGATTTTATCTTTTATTGCAAAAATGTTATTTTATTCAGCATGTTAATTGTAATTATTATTACGAAATCATTCAAACTGTCTGTACTTAAATAAAATACTTTTACGATTCTATACAGTAATGTGTTAAAACGTTGGGATATATATTACTTATGCTACAGACTGTATATTAAATCTGTTATTATATTGTAATTAAGAATCTTTATTTAATACAATTATATTATTAAATCTGCATCGAAATCTGAGTTTTCTGCGTAGTCTGTGCATAACCTGATGCAGTATGTTTAGTGTTGTATGACGTAATAACTGTCTAAGAAATTGTCGTCCATGTACTCGTACCCTGCGAAGGAAAATTAAATAATTAATACGCCATATACTTTACGAGATCCTTGGGGGAGGCCTAGGCAGTAGACTTCCTGTGGCTGAAGAGAGAGAGAGAGAGTTTTTGGAAACGCACCGGACGCAGCTGCCGACACGTTCATGGTAGTTTCAAATCCCAGTCCACATATTGGATTTTTTTTATTGGCCTAGTACGCGGACGAGCTAGCAGCCCGCCCGATGTTAAGCGGCTACCACTGCTCATGGACTCTACAATGCCAGGGGCACAGACAAGCCGCTGTCTACTGATTTTTTTTCCGTAGCCGCGACAATTGAGTATGCGGTCCGGAAAGTAGTAGGCACCTCCGCCATTTTTGGATATCATGTTTTATCGGCCGTGGAAAATTGGTGGTGAGAGGAGAACGGAAAGAAGAAAGAATGGGAGGAGGAAGGGATGGGTCTTTGGGCCTCCGGATAGCTGACTAACCGAACGAAACACAACAGCAGCTGCTGCAGAGCTGTTGCTTGACGCCGTTCTCCTGAGAGACAGTAGCAGTGCCCGGACGTGCCGACCCATTCATGCTATAGTCAAACTGACTAAAGGGTGGCTCTCACTTTCAAAAATAATATACATAAACTCACACCTTTTTCCCAGAAGGGGTAGGCAGAGGCGCCACCATGACACCCACATTTCGCCTTGTTTGTTTCGTCCCACGATGTGATAGGGGACGAGTCTACCGCCATATCAGGCACAAATTCCTGACTCCGGGCTGATAATGAATAGAAACAATTTTCCCGACCCGGGATTCGAACCCGAGACATCAGCTTTGCAATCATACTGTAGTACAATTACGCCAGCAAGGTATGCAAAAATAAATACGAATATTTTTTTTTATTTCTTTTCATCGCGAACATAACAAAATCGAGTAAAGATTTGAACAATTGACATTTCAAGCTACCATTCCTTTTTTTAATTTTAATTTTTCTCCGAGACTCTTGTAAGTACTTAATAACTAAAATGTGAACTACTCACGCATATAATCGTATACAGGAGGAGCTACATTGAAACATTGGCCCATGTGCGCTACTTGCCACACTGAAACAGAAAATACCAACAACATTTCATAATGTCCTGTAATATGTAAAATCTTGCGTGCGTTTGTCAGCGGTAAAAAAAGCAACTAACGCCATGTACACTTATTTAATTAAAAAAACAACAAAGGAAAATGAGTTTATATAACTATTATACTTGTATTTTCATACTATAATAACTATTATATTTTATAAGGCCCAGATATAAATTATTCTAAATATTTTATACATACATAAACACACGCCTTTTTCCCAGAAGGGGTAGGCAGAGGTGCTACCAGAACACCCACGTTTCGCCTTGTATATTCCGACCCACGATGTGATAGGGGGCGAGCCTATCGCCATATCGGGCACAAATTCCTGACTCCGGGCTGATAATGAGTAGAAAAATCCAATATCACTTTGCCCGACCCGGGATTCGAACCCGAGACCTCAGCTTTGCAATCGTACCGTAGTACCACTACGCCACCGAAGCAATATTTTATAAAACCTATTAATTGGAAATCGTCAGTGTTTGGTGTAAACAAAGATAATGGGAAGGAGTCAGGTTCAAAGTTGGGCAAGCAAAACAATTGCGACCTGAAAGGGCACAAGGGCAAGGGCATTCCCATTTCCATGAATATTTCCTTAACAGAACCACGTGTGTTGGCATGGGAAGCCATAGCTTGATGGACAAAATCATCTTTGCGCAGTCCAAGAGGTGTACTAACTCTTTTTGTGTTTCATCGTCAAGCTATGGAATGGTTTGTCGTCACACGTGTTCCCTCCTTCCTATAATCATGGTTGCTTCAGTCGTAGCGTGAAGAGGCATCTTTGCAGACTGGCATAATTGTATTGCATCTGACCGCCATTCGATGTCATTCGACTCTGTCTGGATCTACATCTATGGTCTGGACGGTATACGCTTACCATCAGGTGCAGTGCAGTCATTTTACCGCGCCATGATAAAAAAAATACATAAGAATGTTTTAAGAATATTAGTGTCGGTTCACTAATGTTCTTAAAATAACAAAGATTTGTTTCTTTCATTACATATACATACATACATAAACATCACGCTTTTTTCCCAGAAGGGGTAGGCAGAGGTGCAACCAGGACACTAACGTTTCGCCATATGTGTCCAGTCCCGCAATGTGATAGGGGGCGAGCCTATCGCCACATCGGTTACAAATTCCTGACTCCGGGCTGATAATGAATAGAAAAATCCAATATCACTTTGCCGTACCCGGGATTCGAACCCGGGACCCCAGCTTTGTAATCATACCCTAGTGCAACTACGCCACCGGGGCAGTCATTAGTTAGTTCATTATATGTGGTGATAGGAATTTCATCTTGGGACGGAAATGAGCTCGGTGATATTTCTGTAGTAGTGGCACCTCTGCCTACCCTCTTGGGGATGCTGGCGGGAGTGTGTGTATCAAAAGTGTGAACTGAAAGGTACCATCATATCTCTCCATACAGTTAACATAGTCCATCATGCAGTAGTTTTTGAAGTCATAATAACGATAGTATACAGTCCTTGCGCATATCTTCCCCGTCCTTGAAACATAAAAGATTTATTTATTTATTTATTTATTTATTCTTAACTGCACACAGAAAGGAAAAACATACAAAAAAAAAAAAAAGATAAAATAGGCAATTAGAAATTAATCATACAAAACGCACATGGAGTATAATATTACACCTGATAGTACGGCGTCATAAGTGAGTATCGATAGGCGACTCGTCATTCGCTACTTAGCTCATACCATCGACCATACCATCCACAATATATGGTGGATATTTTTTGTATTGTATCAGCCCATATACGTCCCACTGCAGGGCACGGGCCGCTCTACAATCGAGAGTACGATTGAGAGTGGTTACTGGTTAGGCCATATAGTCCACCACGTTGGCCTTGTGCGGGTTGGCGGACTTTTACGTACCATAGAAATGTATACAAATCGCTATGGTATGCAGGTTTCGTCACGATGTTTTCCTTCACCGTTATAGTGCATGGTGTTTCACTATCAATACACACATGACTCCGAAAAGTCAGAGGTGTGCCCTGGGTTTTGAATCCGCGACCACCATGAACATGTAGGCAGCCGCGTCTGGTCCGTTACCAATAGGCCACCACGCGCCATGGTGGATATAAATGAACCAAATATTTTCGAGGAAGATAAATGTTGTGGTAGGAAACCATTCACAGAATTACTTTATTATCCAATTCCCATTCAGCGCAGTTCAGGTGAAAAAGAGTTAAGGAGAGACGTATTTTTACATTCAAAGTACGGGACGTGTGCGTGGCGCCATCGCTATGTAGCGATTCACTCAGTAGACGATATCATCTGCAGAGTATAAACAAATATGGTTTGACTCATTATTTATTGTATTTATCTAAAGGTATCCATATTCAAAATCTAACAAAGGAAGACTTTTTCAAATCCATTTCGAATTTAAAAAGTTATAAACGTTTTAAATCTCGCAGTGGGAGTAAAAGGAAAGGGGCGCAAAACAAAACTGGTGACGTCACTTGTCTTAATTATTTCAGTATGCGCGTGTGAAAGCGACGGCAAGATAGAATAGCAATAGCACTACGCCCCCATTTTATTTTAAGTACTAATGTTTGCCTTATGTTACAAGCTACTTTAATACTGTTTTTACAGAAATGTTTAATTTTAATGGTAGGTATTAGTGTTTGTACTAGCTAAGTCTGTAAAGTATATAAGTAATTACTTATAAGAGCGCAAACAGTAGTACGCTACATAGTCGCATTGCTCTTCAAAGTCCACCTTCGCCTCCGTCGTCTTTCTGCGCAACCGCCTTCTTGTTGTCGGATATGTGAATCTGAAATGATGAAAATCATTTGTGATTTTGATTGTGCTTTGTAGAAATTAATCCAAGGATCCTATGAGTGATACTGGCATTCGCCTTTTGGCCTCCACCAAGAAAAATAATTAAATAAATACCCAACAATCAAATACATACTCCTGACCCCGCACTAAGATCAAGTCTTATATCGTGGGTATCAGAAACTACGAGAGACTTTTCGGTCCCACAAACACCCAGACCCGACGTATATTATACTGTCTGATACCCAAGACACAAAACTATGTATGTGACTAATGAATATATTAATTCATACAGGTTGATATACCACATGTTCCTAATCACACCAGGTAACATTGTACCAAGTTTGAAAAAACTGCCTGTTAGTTTTGTCAAAAATCGCGATTTTAGTTTCCAAGGCCTTTAATCAACCCGTATAGGTACTATTCTTTTTACCGCTCACGTAAGTTCCCAAACCGAACTGAAGTTAAGCTAAGCGGTAAAAATACTTGTATCTGAACGGGACGGCCAGAAGTCGTGAAAAAAAACACGATTTTCAACCAAAAATCATCTCCGATTTTTCAAATTTTGTACCATGTCACCTGGGGCGATAAGAAACATATTGGTTAAATTAAGTAACGTATATCAATATCACCCTGTATAACTATGTATGAATGCCTCAATTCCACTGGAGCCTGCGTAGAGAATGTCAGGAATAACAACAGATTTGTTCCGCGTTTCTTTCATTTTCAAAGCTAGAAACGCCTATCCATAACCCCCACTGTCCCCTCGTCACTGTTTCCATAGTTTATCTGCAAGGGTCAGGAAGGCATCTAATTTCTCAAGATTTGTCATAAGTACATCAAATAATAATTTACCTGTTACGACCATCTTTAGTAACATGCATAGGAGGTATCGTTGAGAGCATCTCTTCTTGTGCTTGAACCCGGAGTAGAAACACTGATAACACAAGTATATTTATAGAACGTTTAGCAGTCTTCCTTTTTATTTATTTTATTTAAAATGCTACACCAACAGCATAATACATTAGATTGCATTTTTTACATTTTGAGATTAAGTATATTTGGACAGCCTCCGTGGCGCAGTTGGTTAGACGCCGGATGTGAAACGAGAGGCCGTGGGTTCGATCCCCGCACCGCAAGAAATATTTGTGTGAACCACAGGTATTTGTTTCGGGTCTGGGTGTTTGTGAGATCAAAAAGTCTCTCGTAGTTTCTGATACCCACAATACAAAACTCGATCTTAGTGTGGGGTCAGGACTATGTATGTGTCTGTTGGTGGTATTTACTTATGTATTTATATAAAAAATACATTATTCTTAAATACTTAAGCGTGTAAAAGTTTATATCTCTACAGTCTGCGTATAACATCATATGCGAACAATTATTGAAATGTATCTTACCAGTAATAATTAAAATGAACTGAACATGCACACAAAATCTCAGTGCCGTAGTTGAGGTGTTTCTTGCTTTGTTGCTCTTCATTTTATTGGATTGGTGTAATTGCTCCTGGTACTGCCCTCATAATGTTAGGAGCATGAACATCGCATTGGAAGGTCTCTCCATTTTCGTCTATTGAGCTGGACTAACGCAGCGCTATAGATCAACGCTAGACCATGAGATCAAATAAGTGAATCGATAGGTCTTCTGGTCTCTCTATGGCATCATAAAGGTCCAATCGTATAGACAGCTTTCATCGACCCGCTTGTTGATTCCGTCTACCGTAAGGCAATTCCCTAGATAATAAATTTGGAATAATTAAAAAAATGCGTCACTAACAAAAAAAAACCTAAAATAATCATAGGATTCGTTTTTGTTTTGGAATCGTGTATTGAAATAAAGTTAATAAACCGTGAAATTAAGTTTCAATCTTGTACAGAATTACGGTAGTGAAATGTGTTCTCTGAAATTAAATTTGAAGCCCTTCGCTCATTATTTCGACGACATCAAAGACGAAAATTATCAGCAATTTCATAATAATTAAATAATGTCATGTAAATAAAAACTCTTGTAGATATTTTGTCTTGATTATTTTATATCAGTTAAAAAAAATTAATAAAGTACATACATACATAAACACACGCCTTTTTCCCAGAAGGGGTAGGCAGAGGTGCTACTAGAACACCCACGTTTCGCCTTGTATATTCCGTCCCACGATTAATTAATAAAGTATTTTTTACGAAATTCGAAGGACGATAAAACAGAAATATATGGACGCTGTGCATATCTTGAAATGTCTGCTCGAAATGCTATCAAGCGATACGATAAAATATTATTTAGTACTAGCGGCCCGGCCCAGCTTCGCCTGGGTGCTAAGATGTTTAGACTCCACTCCACACCAGAAATATCTTATTCCCGTTCAAACTTTTGTACTCCTGAACTCAACCTAAGTACCTACTATCCCTTTTCCTATCGTATCCCATCCCATCTCATCTGGCTCCTTTTCTTTCTGTTACATCCCGTCCCATTATTTCCCATCGAATGCAATCCGGATCCGACCGGTTTCATCGCGTTCGTCCCACTTTATCCCATTTCATCCCTTAATGCCTAAATAGGCAAGTTGTAATTTTTTTGTAATTGCTTTTATTTTGTAGATAGGCCTTATATAAACACGAAAATACGACGAATATCATTTAAAAAATACGCAAACACAAATACTTTGCAAAATTCCTGCTAAAACTTTCCGCTCAGCCAAAATTCTGACTACGAAATTGATTTTTTAAAGTATAATGAACTACTTATTTTAAATTTAATTAATTTTATAGCGTCAACAACACGTGGTAATTATACTGTTAAAATGTAGCTTATATGACACGTTCGTAGATTTACCATAGCAGCGCCATTTATTGATTACTTACTCAACCCAGTCGAAAGGTATCGACATCTGTTAGAATCATTTGGAGTTAACAGATGATTGTGACTGTCAAATAATAACAGACAAATAATTAGCAATAAATTAAAATTGCGACTATAATTTGAGATTTAAACTATCCTATCTCTCAAGTTGGATCGAACTGCACATGGTGTGCAAATTTTATTATAATCGGTTAAGTAGTTTAGGAGTCCATTGAGGACAAACATTGTGACACGAGATTTATATATATTAAGATAAGATTTGCACTGCATTTACCAACAGTTTTATTTGTTGTTTTTCTTTCAACATTCAAAATAATAATCAACATTCAAAATAATAATCAAATTTCCAAGGACTGAACCACAAACATTTACTTAATAGATGACCGAAGTTCCTTCTAATGTACATATGAAACCAAGCGTATCACTATGTTGCAAACTAATTATCATTATCATCAGCCCTTCCGCGTCAACTGCTGGACACAGGCCTTCCTACTATGTCCAGCAGTGGACGCCACTGGGCTGATCATCAGCCCAACATCTCCAACCGCTACCAGCCATCCTACGAATATCGTCGCCCAATCTAATGTCCCGTCATCATATTGGTAAGCTGATACAGTTGTCTATTTGCGCGAAATGGATTTAACGTTTGACTATGATTTGAAGAAGCTGCTAGTCGTATCAAATATCAATCAAGATATATCAAGACTGCTTTCGAAAACGAAGCCTGGTAGTAGTTTTAGTGACTACAGAGTACAGACGCGATGCAACTAAAAATTTTTCAAAAAAACGCGACGGCTTTTTTTAGATTGTTTTAAATATCATTGTGTTTGTGTAGTAAATCCAAAATGCAACTAAATTTTCATCCAGAATTTAGTTGCATTGTGTCTTAAGTCATTAGAACGATCACCTAGCTTCGTTTTCTGTCTTGATATACCTTGTATAGTTGCTATTAATAAAATAAGCTTCCTTTGGACACTTGCAACGGCATCTATTTATATTTACATTTATGTCTGTGGAATGAGCATTCCTAGAAGCTCTTGAGTTACTTGCTTTAAAATTTAAATCAAATTTCGCTTTGGGTGCTGCGTTAAAAGCGCTCGCTACTCATTCTTAAGCTGTTAAACTCGTCAACGGCTATCTACTGAGACTATTGGAAGAATGAAACCGTACAGTATTTTTTATAAAAGCTGTACTTATAATAAATATATTTTAATTGAATGATTGTTGAATTAAAATTAAATATGTAAATTCTAAAAATGGAATAAGCAAACTTACCTAATGGAAAAATGCCTTGTAAATCCATGACACCGAGTAAATATTATTCATACTTTTATTTTGATGAACGTGTAACGTTTCATTTAGTTAGCTACAGTACTAGATACTCTATAAACAGTGGTGATAAGAGTTTATTTCCAAGGCAGAGTAATATGATATAAAAAAAAACCTTTACTTAATCTAACTTTTTTTATAGTACAAGTGCGGCAAACGAGCAAAAAGGTCACCTGATGACAAGTAATTAGTGTCGCCCATGAACATCCACAACGCTGGATCATGGATGTGTTGCTGGCCCAATTGGGAGGGGAGCGAGACGCAAAGAGGATGGGAAGAATTCTCCTTGTATTGGGCATCCGGTAATCTCACTCACTGGACTAAACGCGTCAGCTGAGCTGTCGCTTTACGTCGATTTCTTGCGAGTCAGTGGTACCGCCCCCGATAAGCCTGCCCATTCATGCTGGATCATGTCTGACAACAACGTGACTCTACCACTTCCAGTTTATAAAATAATTAGTCTTTTAATAATCTTTTAATAACTCTAGTAAAATATATACAGTAGTAAGTTATTTATCTAAGTTCAGTAATTGCTCACTTGAACGATCGCTATTTTAAAATTGGAGTAAACTAAAAAACAAAATCGGTGCAAACAAATCCTAACTATTAACTCAACTCGCAGTCCTAAAAAGTTACATTTCGAATGGCGTAAATAACAAGCGCTGTGGATTGAAACTTTCTAAGAATAAATTGCACCGTTTGTACTGCGCAATGGGAAGTGGATAACGATACGCTTGTTAGACACTTCTGTTTTCAGACAGATTGTTCGTTTTCACCAGTATGTAGTCTTTGTTTATGTAGTCGCTGGGGCCGAAAGGTTCTGGAGTGGAGGCTTGTAGCAAGCGAAGTGTGGGACGCCCACCAACAAGCTGGATGGACGACTTGGTTAAAGGGGCAGGAAGTCGCTGGATGCAGGCCGCTTCCAACAGGTGTATGTGGGGGAGGCCTATGTTCAGCAGTGGACTTCCTGTGGCTGAAGAGAGAGAAAGAGAGTCTTAATCTCGTGTACTAGGTTGCATCATCCCGTAATCGCATATAGCTAAATACAGGGCCCTTTCTAACCGAGAGTTAAATTGAGAGAGCCATAGACCACCACGCCTCGCCGGCTTAGTGACGGTCGGCCTACTTCACAAACCATAAACATGTTTAGATCTATATGGTACGCAGGTTTCGTCACAATCTTTTCCTTCACTGTTATAGTGCGCGGTAATTGACTTTCAATATCAACTTGACTCCGAGAAGAACAAGATCCCATGAACTTAGATTGGATAGAGAGTAGGTACCTGTATTGTTTTATGTGCATAATCAAGAAAAAAAACATGAGCGTAAGTTAACTTGGGAATCGAACACAGGTTAGTCAAAGAATAAATGAAACTACTAAACAATAAAATCGACTTTTCCTTAATTATTTTTCCCACAACAGTACATTAACGAAAAACGGAAAGAAAATAGGTATAAGTAACGCGTATAAGAGACCGGGTATTGACGGCAAGCAATTAATTAAAAATAATGATTATCGAAGCCACTGCCTCGGCTACAAGATATAGGTCGACACGCCGATGCATGGTTATTGCTCAGAGTTAGTTAAAATGAATCTTGTACCCCGCAGTAATTAAAAGTTAATAGTACTGCAAGTATGTGTAGAAAGAGAAGATATACGACTTTACACTGTTTATTTATTTAAGTTTATTTCGTGATTATTTATTTATTGGAGTAATAAATACATTCAGCAGTCACATACATAGTCCTGACCCTACACTAAGATCATGTCTTGTGTCGTGGGTATCAGGAGCTAGGAGAGACTTTTCAGTTTCACATCACCCAGACCCGACACAAATACAATATTTGTGGTTGATCGAACCCGCAGCCTCACGTTTCACAGCCCGCGACTAACCAACTGCGCCATGAAGGCTGTCAATATTTATTTCAATGTATAAAAAATCGTCACAATTTTCAGGAAGTCTACAGCTGAACGTAGACTTCCTACAAGGAGTTCCAGAATGATGTTGGAAGCGGCCTGAATCCACCGACATTCTATAGGTAATCTTCCACCTTGTGAAAACACGCTCGTCATTTCTATGATTTAAAACAAACCTTATTTAATGAAGAATGAAATTAAGTTCTTACACGCTAATTACAAGGTAATATTAAATATTGAAGTTGTATTTTATCGTCTTATTTTTCCTTTATATAATTTCGGGTTTTTATCCAAGAAGGATAGGCCAACCCCATCGTATCTTTCTACACACTACACAGCCATAATGATTTAAACAATCTTGCTGATCTAATCTATGCAAGTTTTGTAAATTACTATAACTACCGAAACAGCTCCACTAAAAATCATCACCTTTGTGCTTCATTTCTTCACTACCCAAAGGTATACTACTAGAGAATGCCTCTGCCCGTATACGTTCAGTATATAAAGCTTGAAATAAATAAAGTATTTGAATTTGTTAACCAGCATGTCCGTTTCATAATATAGGTACTAGTTTTTAGATTAACTACCTAAACACCTTTGAAACTGTGACTATTTCACGTAATATGTTAGATAACGCGGCTCAATTTAAACTGGTTGTTGCTGAAATATGCTATATTAAATTTACGAGGAAGCTAATGTAGCATTGCTTAATTAGCCAGGTAACATATGTGTATCCTAACTGCACTTCTAGTTAAGCCGTTTTAAATGAGAAATTCCTTGTCTAAATTACTTTATACTAATACTTTGTCGCAGTAGTAACTGCTTATATCGCTCTCAGCGATTCGGAATAAAACTGATGTTTTTTATTGCGATTTGTATTGTCATCAGACATCAATTTATTAATTGATGATTAATTGATTGAAAATGGTGCTTATGTCTTATTAGACATAAGCACCACAATACACCGTGGTTAAGGACCCTTTATACTAATCTGAATTGAATGCAAGAAAATGGTTTAAAAAAGAGACGATATCGAGATTGATGTTTTTGTTTTTTAAAAAGCAGAGCCAGATGGCGCAACATCATTAAAGAAAAAAATGTACATAGTAGGGGTCACGACCCTCAAAAAGACAGAGAGAGAGAGGGAAAGAGATTTAATTAATATGATATGCGATTAAACGCGACGTAAAGCCTCGTTATCATAATTACTATATGTGCAATTATTTACATATTCCTATGAACTAAATATAACTCCTAAATGTAATCAAACCCATAGAGTATTCGCAGCGAAACCAAACCTCGCTAATATTAAACGTAATACGATCCAAAGACAAGCGGTCCCTCGGAAACTGTCTCATTCGCCCGAGACTGCGAATATCTTAATAGATAAACTCCCCTTTGGGAACTTTTCTTAATAGAAATACCTCTTTATCGCATACAATCTAGTCTAAAAGGTCGGCCAAAGATAAAAACTCAAAATCTTGAGTATTTTACGAGGCTGGAACATTGGGGTCTTCGGGGGTTAGCCGACATAAACGAGGGCCACACGCCGAAGAGTTTGCTGCGGAAATTAGATGTTTCTGTGAGATGACGTAAAGTGAGGTCGAGTTTGATGCATACGGTTTTCGTGGAACGTCAACTGTAATTATCAAGTTTTGAGGACGTAAACAGCTATGTGTGTTACAAATATTGAAAATATTTGATGTTGCGGAAACTTCAGCCGAGTAATTCGCTTTCATTTAGTTTTTGATCGGTTCGCCAAAGTAACTATATTGCATCTTATGTCAAATACAATGCCATCGGGGTATCATAATTATTATAGCGAAGCTGTCTCCTTGTAGATATCCAGCATTAAAACAAAATACCACGCAGCGGAACAGCACTGAACTGTTAAAACATAAAAAATACCTACAAACAGATATATATTTGTCTGTTTCACAGATTTGTTTCAGTGCAGCTTTTGTACACGCGACCTCTCGTTTCAAAGCCGTTTAGGCTTTTAAACCAACTGCGTTACGGAGGCTGTCTAAATTTACTTGAAAAGCACGTATTATGTATCTTAGATTTACGTAGCGGACTGCAACTTTATTCTACATAAATTTACACACATAAAATTGTATATATAAAGTTTAATTCAATCTGTAAAGCCTAAAATTGCTCAATCTATAGGTCCGTGTGTAAAACACATGTTAAAAGAAAAGTGTGTTGCGTCCGGACGAACAGAAATTATTTGCTGTAGTACACATTCCGTTATGAAATTTTGGATATAAAACCGCCGCCGGCCGGCTGCTCTTGTAATTTGTATAATACGCTGAATGAGGATATTTCGTGATGCTGCAAATGTATTTAATAATAAAAGGACTGCTGTAACTTGAGGCCGGCTGTGAATTGAGACACATTTTGTTTTATACTGGCGCGATGGAGTGACTATAAAACAACTAAGTACTGGAGAGCATAGAGTTTTTCATCGGCGAGTTTTTTTATTGCAATGAATGGCGAGACGAACATGCTATTCGCCTGATGGTAAGCGACACCTCTCATGGACACTAGGAAAACCAAACAGGACCATGAATTACAAAACAATGCTTGACATTCCGCTGCGCTTGGTTTCCTAAGACATTAGGTGTTAAATATAATTATGTCCAGTAGTCATGTCCTGTAGGAGTGATAATTATCTAGGATGTCGACATAATTATTTCGGTTTATTGTATACTCAGGTGGAATTTGTTGAAACTCGACAGGTTTTTTGAATACAAAAAGTAGTCCATCTCAGGGAGGTAGGATAAGTCAGTGTCTTCTCAAGGACTCGGCCAATACTGGTGTATCATACAATTCTATAGACTGCGCGACGCTCGAGAACAAACTTCTGTAAGAGATGCCTACTAGACCTTGTATGTTGGGCAGCGGCTTGATAGCGCGTCTGCTACAGCAAACTTTGCTTTTGTTATTGCCACTCGATAAAAAAAATCTAATAAAATTAAAAATCAAATAATTCTGTACGTATCTAAAAAAAATATATTTCGAATACACAAAATTTAGTCTCTAATAAAATTATTATTTTGTACAAATCACTGCAATATTAATGGAGTTCCTCGTTTAAAATGCTCCGACACAAATAAAAATACACATTTTTAAACTATTTTTAGCTTTCTAAATTTAGTTTTTAAGACTTAAGTCGTTAAAATTCGTTTACTTTGACCAACCATCATCAAGTCTCGTTTGTAGTACCCATTCACTGTGTTTTCGTATAAAAATATTTTAAAACCTAAGCAGTTTAGCGTAAAATCTCTGCTTTTTTCTTTTATGGCAGAGGACGCAACGAGCGAACTTAACAATTTTACAAAAAATAGCTGCGTCAAATATTTTTTACTTTTCACGTATGCTACGCCGCGCCGCCTGTTTGTAAAAGATTTTTATACAGGGAAATATGAGGCAGTGATTTTTTATGTTGTAAAGTAAAACATAGGGAATATGATATTATCGTTTATTACTTCGACTGTCTCGGTGGCGTAGTGGTACTACGGTATAATTGCAAAGCTGAGGTCTCGGGTTCGAATCCCGGGTCGGACAAAGTGATATTGGATTTTTCTATTCATTATTAGCCCGGAGTCAGGAATTTGTGCCCGATATGGTGATAGGCTCGCCCCCTATCACATCGTGGGACGGAATATACAAGGCGAAACGTGGGTGTTCTAGTAGCACCTCTGCCTACCCCTTCTGGGAAAAGGGCGTGTGGTTATGTATGTATGTATGTTTACTACTTTCATACTTAGTACGTAAATAAATCGAAATAGATTAAATAGCAAACTCCAATAACATTACATTTCACATATTATTATAATATTTATTTCATCCAAACACCCACAGGCGATTACATATCTGCAACACTTCACCCCCAAAATCCAGTTAATACCTGTAAATTTATACTTAAAATATTCAGTTAATTATCAAGAATAACACCTACTTTATCATGAAAAACCCGCAACCAACCACAAAACTTAGCTGGACTTCCCCGCCCCTCGCCCCACTAACGTCAAATGGCGATGCAGACATGCATACCACTGGGCCAGGGGTCAAGTTATACTGGGCGAGCCTACGGGACTCTCAGTGCCGCGTTGAAATCACTCCCGGACGGTCGTCGTACGGAAAACGCTGGAAAAACTCGAATTCATAAGAGTTGCAAAAGTTACGAACTATTTCAGTCGGTGACTGTGGTTTTTTGGTGTGTGGGAAGAAAAAAGTTCAGGGTAAGTTTCTTTTTGTTTTGAAAAGTTTTTATTTTGTGTAATACTTTTTTAAGTTTCAGTGATAGATAGGGTTTTAGGGTTTAAAAGGTGACGTAATTGCTGGGCAGGAAAAATTATATTTTTAAATAATAAAGCTGAGTATTTTACAAGGACTAAAACGATGATAAATAAATTAATAATACGGGAGCAAATTCTTTCTTAATGATACCTTTCCCTAACCGGCCTAGTAATAATGTAACAGGGACACGAAATATGGCAATACAACTAAAATCCTACTTACACATAATTTTTGAGGCGCATATTTTTTTCCAGTATTTTTTAAATCGTAAATGATTAATTTATTGTATAATATAATTCCAAGAATTTTGTGATTTTCATCTTCCATTTACTGGTAAATATCAAAATAATTTTGTATAATTATTTAATATCATACTGTATTCGAAATAGATTTTAAATAATTTGACTAAATAAACAGATGTACATAACACATTATGTATGAAGTGTTTACGAATTTTACTAACGTAACGCTTTGGGCATAATTAATTATTCATAATATTTGGATGTAATTTTTTTTTTTGGTATCTAATTTATTGTATCAGCCCCATATACGACCCACTGCAGGGCACGGGCCTCCTCTACAATCATAGTATGATTGAGAGTGGTTAGGCCATATAGTCCACCACGCTGGCCTAGTGCGGGTTGGCGGACTTTTACATACCATAGAAATTTATACAAATCGCTATGGTATGCAGGTTTCCTCACGATGTTTTCCTTCACCGTTATTTGGTATCTAATACAATCATGATATTTATCAATAAAGTATTTTATAGACCACACCAATTTTAAACACAGCCAGTTCAATATTGTGGTGATGGAATTATATAAATTATTCAGGTATAATAGAAAAAAATGTATTATGACTATCAGACTACAATATAGTCATTCTCAATCATATTTCTATAGTAGGAAGTAACTCCGACACAATAAGTTGAATAAATAGGTCTACACCTACCGATAAACACTTGAGCAATGGTTCAAAATAATGACTTGGGTAATTTTAAACTAAAAATATTTAAACAAAGAAAATTATAATATACTTAATTCGTTTCTATTATGAAACCAAAAGCATAATAATTTACATTGTTTGTAAAGGGTTTTGTAAAAAATATATTAATTATATCACCGAGTTATAACATTTTCATAAGCTTTATTAAAATCAAAAGACGGATGATGATTGATGGGAGAAATATGGACTCTTCACACAAATAAACGTTTATTCTATGAGTTGACATCAGTGCAAGCTTCACACTGAAATATCAATACCATTTTTCGATAGTGGAATATAAATCCAAAAACACTGTAGCTCGGACGGCATGGCATTCAGACCATCTTAATTAAAAAAAACTTAATACTTATTCTATCTTAGTTATTATCTGTTGGCCAATTGGCAAAGGCTTCCTCCATCCTTTTCTTATCTGGTCTCTCTTGTGCCACTCTGTTCTACATCACCCCGGGTACTCTCCTTAAATGAGATGCAATTTCATTCAATTATTTCATTTTTTTTTTAATTATAAAGGTGGTCCTTAATGTCCAATAAATTAAGTGTAAAATACATCAGGTGACGATTATAAGTTAGTACTTAATAATAACTCCCGAATGGTGTTGCTGTCTCGTAAATATTGTCATTAAATAACTACTAACTAGTAATAGAATTTTACTCCCAATCCACTTCTAACCGTACTCTCGATTGTAGAGGAGTGCCCCGCAGTGGGACGTGTATGGCCTGATACAGAATAGAACTATGCGCAATGTTTGAAAAGGTGTGATTTGATAAACTATCAATCGATGGGAGGGCTTATACTGTAGAAGCAAGGCTCTTATCTCTAAATCTAGGAATTAAAAGATATAAAGGGTGATTCGTTTTATCCATTCTAACTGAGATAGATTTGCGACCAACAAACACAATAGGGGAAAGCCCTTATCACCCATGAAATTGTGTCACTTTCAAACCCAGCTTCTGTATGTATACCCCTTTGCAACCAGACTAACATAATTCGATCGGCGAAAACTGGTGAAGCCCCACCAGTGGATACTCTATCTGGACTGCATTAGACTAACATCAGTCATCAAGTACATTATAATTTTAAAAAAATCCCTATCTATGTTGAGTGTAGAATCGTAAAAATAGGAAATAGCTTTGAATCAGAAATTGCAACGTCATTGCATTCGTATCACAATATATTGGCAGAATATACCCGGAATCATACATCTGAGATTCAACAGCTATTTGTTTATTTATAAGGAAGGTTCTGTGGCAATGCTTTACTCTCAAATATTGCTGAATCATAGATTCTTATCGACGTAGGGTTGCAAAAATCACGACTGCAATATCCATTAGCAGACTATCTTTATCCCAAATGGCTGCAGTCGTTAGGGCCAGTCTTCCCTTCTTATATATTCTAGTTTCATAGTGCTCTGCGATACGCTACGCTACGCTAATAATACGCTGGTGGTAGGATATTGGTATCCGCCCGGATACCGACTATCGTACACAGCGGTTGAGGACCCGACAGTGACCCACGTAAGGATATCGCGTTTCGGCTGCAGCCTGTGTATATCCGGGTACAGTTAGGCTGGCATAGTTGTATTTACCAGTGACAGGTACCACCCATCTCGGTTCTATGGAAACCTCATTTCATGACAGCCTTCGTGGCGTAGTTAGTTAGAAACGTCTGTGTAACGAGAGGCTGCGGGTTCGATCCCCGCACCGAGATAAATGTTTGTTAGAACCACAAGTATTTGTTTCGGGTCTGGGTGTTTGTTTCACCGAAAAGTCTCTCGTAGTTCCTGATACCCACGACACAAGACTCGATCTTAGTGTGTGGTCAGGCCAATGTATGTGACAGTGACAATTTTTTTTTTAATGTCAAACGACATATCGGTTGTAGTGGAGTCTGGAGACGCGTGCTCAGAAGTTACAGGCTGAAACAATACAATAAATAAAGCCCAAAATGAAGACATCCTATATCTAAAATTTATTCAACGCAGCCAAACTTTACCATTTATTCAGTTCCATACAAACTTCCGACCCTGGACCGACGATATATGCCGTGAAGATAGAAAATAATTGCGCCCCGAGGTGGAATCTATGCGAGGGCGATTCCATCACAAGAAGTTCTTGACACCCGGCTGAATATTTCAGTACCGGGTGGAAAGTGTGCCAGATTTCAATGGCCGCCTTAACTACCTTTCACTTTGCCCATATTCTTTGAGTTAGGGTTTGTCCCACTGACAATGAAATTGTGAAATGAGTTTTGAAATATGGAAAAATTTTGTTTTGCTGAAATTTTGTGGCGTGTGGAAAGTCATTTGTTACTGAGTATTACTATATTTTGTACTAAGAAATACTTATTAATAAAATTGCAAATTTATGGGATATTGGAGATGTTAGGCTTGAGAGAAAAATACAGTTAAAAGCGTATTTTAAGGGAAAACATATTGTTTAATTAAATAATTCATTTATTTTTTAGGCATAACAACCGTGAAAACGCTTAAGTTGAGTATTTTAAAGACACATTCATGCTTTCCCATAAAATCTTCCGAAAATTTGCTTGCTTATTTACTGCATTAAAAACCAAATAAATTGTGATCTACCTCTTAAATAGTCATCTATTTACAAAGCAATACCCCTTTCTACTTCCCATCCTTTTTCCTTCCCGCTCCCCTCCCGATCTGATAGGCCGGCAACACATCCATGATCCAACCGTTGTAGATGTTCACGGGCGGCAGTGATCACTTACCATCAGGTGACCTGCTTGTCCGTTTGCCGAACCTATGTTATATAAATAAAATACAACGCTCTCAACTAGAGTTTTGATTCCGCAAAAATACATTCCAAACACTTTTTTATACGTCAATAAAGAACCCGCCTTAATAAGCTTACAGTGCCTTAACTAGATCCTTCGTAGCCTAATTTAATTCCAGTAGGCCTAGTTCATTGCGAAGGAGTTTCAGCGGATAAGACCCGAAAAAACTTTCTTCCTTTTGTGGGAAATTAATTAGTTACGCATACGAATTGGATATTTGCATAATTCAACGTGTTTTGGCAAAACAAAACTGTGTTTACATATTAATAGGATTGAAAATGCTGTGTTACAGGTAGTTGCTGAGTCAGTATTGCGTCGATGAATTGTGCTTTTTCATTTCGTCACCATAATTTTATTAGCTAAATCAAGGTAGGTACAGGTGAGCTCTATTCTATGCTCAAATAGCGACGAAGTATATATAGTCTGTGCAATATTATTATTTGTAAACATCATTATTTGTAAGCATAGATGTTATACAGAGCAAAATCTCTACTCTCTCTCTTTCTTTAGCCACGGGAAGTCCACTGCTGAACATAGGCCTCCCCCAAGGATCTTCACATTGTCCTGTTGGAAGTGGCCTGCATGCAGCGACTTCTAGCAACCTTAACCAGGTCATCCGTCCACCTTGTAGGCGGGCGTCCGATACTGCGCCACTACAAAAAATCTCTACTACAAATACATAAATGATTTTAATATGATTTCGCTTTGTACTGCCTATATGAAAAATGTATATGAGATCATAGTATGAATCATTAAAAAGAGACAAAGGTTTCCATTGTTATTCCAAAGTCATAGAGGCACAGATGTGGGGAATATTCCGCCGCACCTGGCGCGCTGACCGTTCCAGTATCTATCGAGATTTTGAAATTCGTAGCTGCAATTGTTTGAATTAGAAATATGCTTGCAAATAATATTGACTAGAGTATCCTACATTCTCACCGATAAAGTATTATATTAGTAGCTATAACAATTTCGAAGAAACCATGTAAAAAGAAACTATAAAAATCTATGTATGTACTATCACCGAAAATATATTATTATTGTATTGTATTGTATCAGCCCATATACGACCCACTGCAGGGCACGGGCCTCCTCTACAATCGAGAGTACGATTGAGAGTGGTTAGGCCATATAGTCCACCACGCTGGCCTAGTGCGTGTTGGCGGACTTTTACATACCATAGAAATTTATACAAATCGCTATGGTATGCAGGTTTCCTCACGATATTATTATGCATGGTTGTAAATTCGAATAAAAAATATGATACTATTTTAGTCAAACACAACTACATACATACATAAACATCACGCCTTCTTCCGATAAGGGGTAGGCAGAGGTGCAACCAAAACAACCACGTTTCGCCTTATCTGTTCCGTTCCATGATGTGATAGGTGGCGAGCCCGTCGCCATATCGGGCACAAATTCCTGACTCCTTGCTGATAATGAATAGAAAAATCCAATATCACTTTGCCTTACCCGGGATTCGAACCCGAGACCTCAGCTTTGTAATCATACCATAATACAATTACGCTACCGAGGCAGCCAACATAATATAACAATACTAAGGATTCAAAATAATATGATAATTAAATATTATACAAAATTATGTAACCAAATAAAAGGATTGTAAACTTAAATCAGAATACTTCAAAAAGTTACTAATTGGATAATTCAGCGGCGACATTTTGCAGATTGTTAGGTTTTTTGCCTCATACTTGGCGACACGTGGTTACTTTGATGTGGGTTCCACAGTAACGGCTTTCTGGCGTCTTTTCGCTTGTTTTTCGGAAACTTTCGTATTTGACTATAAATTAGTTTGAGCTGTAACTCAACAAGAATTCCAAGAACTTTGGTAATTTATCTTTTAATTATGCAAAAGTAGTCGCGACATTGTTGGAAGTATTAAAACAATACCACTAACAGTGTAGATTATTTCTACGATTATATTTTATACTTTCAAAACTACAGTTTTTTAATTTTTTAAACCAAGTTTTACAATTCAAAATAATTCGCGAACATTAGATTTTTTGCCTTGAAAATTTAAATTAACCCAAGGTTCACGCCACACTGTCAATAGATTAACAAGGGGCACATCCAGTTACAATTTAGCTAAATTAGAGGCACATTTTGAACCTACTTCAAACGAGGTTCACCTGTGGGAACCTGTTAATAGACTTACGTGTTAGTTTTTACGACGTTATCAGAGTCCAAATCCAAGTGAAACCCTCGGGAAATACACACAGGATAAGAATAGGTCGAAATGTTTATTGGAATTAGTGTTTTGTGGGGAGACTTAGAATTTTGTTCGGTTGCGTTCAAACGTACAATCAGGTGATACATTGCTTACCTAATAAAGGAAACTTTAGATGTGATTGTGTTCTGGTAATATATAACGGGAAATGTAACCACTACCCTTGTCTCGATTCTATTCTCAAAAGATGGTTTCAATATACTTCAGTTGTTGTTTCCACATCTACGCGCCTTCTTATCATCAAAAATGCCTCAGTGCCTAAAGGCGAAATCCTTAATCGTTGTATGTTATTAATGACAACATGGCACCAAACTAGAAAACTCTTGAGGGGGCGCAAGCATCCAGTAGTTTTTCTGTATATTAGCGGTTAGTTCCACATACTCTGTGTCATGTGTCAAGGAAACCATCGTGAGGAATTCTGCATACCGTAGCGATTTTAAAGAATATCTGTATCAGCCCATTTACGTCCCATTGCATTGCACAGGCCTTCTCTACTATCGAGGGTACGATTGAGAGGAGTTAGGCCATATAGTCCACCACGCGGGCCTACTGCAGTTTGGCGGACTTTACATAATATTTTTTCTACAACTCCATTTCCTTTCTCTATGAGTGGAATGTAGTCGGATGGGACCGAATTATACAAAACTGCTGATTCGAACGGGATAACATCCGACTGCAGAGTCGTGTGCCCTCAGTTTACATTAGATACACTTTATCTCGATCTGTTACAAAGTTTATGCGGGAAGCGCGATAAAGTCCGAACCAGCTAGGCCTTCGCTTTGACTATTTAGATAACCGGAATACATACCAATACGTACATAAGAATACGGCACATGTTATTCTGGGTTGATTTATTATGTATATCGGTATGGCTGTTGAAAACGCGGAAGATCTAGGATGCGCTGGAAAGACGAGTTGGATGTATTCGAGCCAAAATGGAAAAAGCTCAAAAATGATGAGGTAAATGGAAGATAAAATATAGGATCAAAATAAATAAACAAAAAATAACGATATTTTTGCTGTGAGCGATGTAATGGAGCCTTTTTGACGGGAAGAAAGATGTTTACTTTCCTGTTACTTAGAGGATGTCGAAAGGGTTTTGACGATGTTGCTCGCTTTAACCCAGCACGTTTGCGGATATTGCAACGGCGCCGGGTCCCTAACAATTTCTGATAGTCTGGCGATTATGTTAGACAGTAAAAATATCGAGCCTTACATTTTTCAGGTGTCACGTGTATTCCATATTGATTATTTGTAGTTATAAGAGAATTAATCAAACAATAATACACCCAAGGGTCACATGCATAGTCCTGACCCCACACTAAGATCAAGTCTTGTGTCGTGAGTATGAGGAACTACGAGATACTTTTCGGTCTCATAAACACCCATCCCAGAAACAAATACCTGCGGATCACACAAATATTTGTCTCGGTGCGGGGATCGAACCCGCGGCCTCGTGTTTCACAGCCGGCGTCTAATCTCGCCATGGAGGCTGATTAAGTAATAATGAATGATTCAACATTGTATGTAGTTATAATTTTGGTTATAATTATTGGATACTAAAACTTCTTCTGCTAGTCCTAAAACACAAAATAAGGGTAACACAACATTATTTTGAGGACATATTACAGAATGATTTAGTCTGCCAGGCCTAAATCCTTTTGGAAGGAAACCTTAATCTACATCGCTGGATTAATGCTGGATACTTCTGGTAGACTTAACATATCTACGTCACGATTGCAATAATAAATTTTAAAAATAATTCTACTGAACGTTCATTTTTCATACCCCTACAGGGAAACACAGGAACCAAATTTAGATTCTGAATAATACGTACACTCGTGCACAATGTTACAGCATGATTGATTTATGACCGCGACTGTCCTAAAGGTTGGGGACTATTATAGAGGGTATACACTATTCAGATACTACATCCTATTGTGATTCATACGCTCCTTTACTATGGAAGAGAAGTTTTGTACTACTCAGCTGAAAATATTTTCAACTTTTTTTGTAGTGACAAGGTGTATGGGATATGAACTGCGATTTTCAATATTGTAGGGCTTTTTAATTCGTAAATAAAAATATGTATATTTATTGAATGGTTTCCCAAATTGTGGACTTCCAACCTGTGGTAGGCCCTGAAAATATAGGCAATAATTATGCAATACGCATGAAAGATCACCGAACTCATATAAATATAGGATTAGTAAGAACAAAATACTATTCGACATAATATCTTATTATCACGTCCCCACCAACAAAACTGTTTACTCCTCTCCTTAGAGTTAAACATTCAAAGAAAGCATTAAACGTAACACAAAGTTGTACGTCAAAGTACTTACTGGAAAGTTGTGAATCTTGGGGATTACGTGAAAGGGGTAGGAGCAATTAAACTACGCACGCGACGCGTGGCGGGCTTTCATACGAGAGATTGATTGATGAGGGACCTGCCTGTACTAGCGGTTACACGCGGCGTCTCTCGAGGTTTTGATTTTAAAGGTATGTTGTAGATATATTTTTGTGATCAAATTGTCGCGTACTTCAATGTTGCTTCATTTATGGTGTTTGGTTTTACTACTGCCCATAAGCAGTCGTATCGCTTACAAACAGCCGAATGGCATGCTCGTCAAACCATTCATTGAAATTAATAACAACTAAAATTAGATACACGTTGGTGTTTAATACAGTATCTGGACTGCACCTACCATTACAATGTAGGCAGTTTCTCCGGCTTGTGTAAAAAAATGCAATAAAAGGAATATTTTTGGGGTGAGACCAAAACATGAATCTCATTGCAATTATCAAAAACTAAATATTTACAACATTGTTTGTCAGCTACATTTAGTGGGAAGCTCGAAGGTCGTAGATAAGAAATCATTCTCTGACATTTATTCACATTCCGACGCGGATCCAGTTTGACGAGGGATTCGGCCAACACCCGCTCAATAATACATTGGAAATCCTTTCCACCCTTTCACGGAAAATAATTTTATTTGACGAATAGATTGGCTTATTGGCGTATGTCAGGACAAATAGCAGGCTTCGCTTTGTGTTCGATGTATTTTCAGGTGTACAAAGGTTGGAGACTTATTCAAGTTTCCCGTAAATCTTGGGATTTTTTGAAGCTAATGTAACAGGCGTCAACAAAAGTTACGGAATAATATATCTAACTTTAACTCTGCTGGATATTTATTTTAGTACAAACCAATATATCGGAAATTTTTTATAATATATCAATACAACTGAACACTGTATGGTGAAATATAAAACATTCGCGCTATAAAACATGCGAATACAGAAAAATGGCCATCACACACGTAACGATTTATCTGCGCAAGTCTGAGTTTGCACCAGTATACTTGAACTTGTGTGGACAAATACTTGCGCAAACTTCATACTACGACGCTCTTTTTGCCAGAAATGATGTTCGCGCGGGACAGACTTGTACAGTAACCGCTTGAGTAACTACAACTCGTACACAATGGCGGGTAATCCATCCTAGTAACCCATGCAGGCTGTATGTATAATTGTGCCCACCGACGAGAGATTACTCATCAATGTACCTACCCTGTTTTAGCCACAGTATTGTATACAGGGCATATCAAGACTACTACCGAAAATGGAACCAGGTAGTAATTTTTGTGATTACAGACACGATGTAACTAAAATTTTGCAAAAAAACGCGACTTTTTTTTGTGATGTTTTAAATATAATTGTGTTTGGGTAGTAAGTCCATAGTTTTTGCTACAATTATAATTTAAAACCTTGCGTACTATAGCGTCTTTAAAAATAATAGGGTGTACATTATTTTTTTAGAAAAATGTATGTATTTACCGTCCAAAGACGATGAAATCGTCGTTTGTTTTGCAAAAAAATATTTGCATTGTGTTTAAAGTCTCTAAAACTACCACCTGGCTTCGTTCTCGGTAGAAGTCTTGATATACCCTTACGGAATTTTGGGATGTGCAGTGTAGTCTGAGGTACTCTTGTACACGCCACTCACCCCAAGTCAATTATACCCAATCCATCGTACTGGAATAAAAAACATCCAAATTTCATTCCACCCTAAATACCAATCAATATTCCAAAGTCCCGAACCTGCGTTCGAACGCAGTTACAGCGGTTAAAGTCTTTAAAAAGGCCGGTGGCTTCGGGAATGAAACTGCCTTTGTAAATTCACCGGGCAGGTGGGCGAGTAATTAAATCGTTCCAACCAGAACAAAAGTGGGAGCAATTAGCCCAAGAGAACGCTCGAGGTGGTACGAAACGTGTATTGGAATAGTTTTTTTTATTTGGAACCATTTTATCGAGTGCACCTGATGGTTGGCAAGGTTCCGCGATTGTTTTGGAATTAGATGTTGCATTGTCTGGTATCTTTTTTGTACTCAATTTTAACAGAGTTCAAAAAAGGAGGATGTTCTCAATTTGTCGGAATCTTTTTTTAATGCGTTGTTATCGTGCAAGTAACTTCGATGCTTTGATTTTTGACAATCAATTCCAGTTTTTGAACAGCGTCAATGCAACTATCTTGATTTATCTTTATATCGATTATGTTTTGGTTAATTGACAGCACCCGTTAACGGTTACGCCACAATCAAGCTATTAATGAATGGTTTAGTTTTCTTTTTTTTTAGCTAATTAATGTTCTGATATTGCGGTTGTATTTCAGATATTATAACGATTATTATTTTCTGACATTTCATTTTCTCGGTCAGTCCAAAACTTTTGTGTAAATTAATATTGAAGTTTGAATTAGTCTGTATGATTTCTTATATAAGAAGGCTCAAGCTACGTGAAGCGTTTGTAACTGGAGATAAAGACTGCTGCCGTTGACAAAGTGCTCTCAGAAAGGTATAAAATATTAAGACTTCATTCTGCTGTCCTCTTTAGTTACCATTAGAATGACACGACATGTATTTCTCCACCATAACAATATGCAGTATAATATATTGGATTCATAGCTGTTATTCAATGTCCACTGAGAATAATTCACAGAAAAAAAATATTAAAAAAATCAAGATTAGCACCACAAAATAAATATATACTTAAAACTAAAAGAACATGAACGACTATTTTATTTTGAACAAAATACATTTTTGATTAAAATAAACTATAATGAATTTAAAACTTTATTTAAGTCATGGTTGTCTGCATGCATTTAATACCTTTCATTTATTTATAATGTATGTGCAATGTGCATTAAAAGGTAAATAAATGTTTCATACAGTTACACAACAATGCTAGTTTTTAGTAACCAAACCTATATTTTTAGTCTCGACTTTTCCAGAATAAAGATAAATAGAGGCCAAATCTTCGTAACTTAGATTGTCTTATTTTAAAATTCTGAAGTCTATTTCGTGACGGTCGTCTGCCTGATTTACACGTCTATTCTGTTCGAGATACATGCTTTATCTCCCCATTCTTCCCGCGGGGAAATTACCGAAATGCCTTCGGAATAATAAAAGATTATCGGGTTGAATTATGGTAATTTGCTCATTGGTAAACGTTTTGGCTTTGAACACAGCGTAACTTTAGGCGTTAGTAATTTTGGGCTGTGTTTTGAGCCGATAATTTTATATTATGTGATTAACATATATGAGGGCTAAATAATATAGTGATATTTACTTTGTCGTCCATGTATTAATTGATCATTATATTTATACTGGCCGGACAATCCGAATATAATATATTTTGTTTATTGCGATGAATGTCGAGTCGAGCTTGCCATTTGCCTGATGGTAAGCGATAGGACCGATCATGGAAAGTACCAAAACCAAACAACACCACGAATTACAAAGCAATGCCTGGCATTCCACTGCGCTCGCCATCCTGAGACATAAGATGTTAAGTCTCATTATGTCCAGTATGCTGGCTTTAATGTCCTTCAAACCGAAATACAACAGTGCATTTACTGCTGTTTGGCGGGAGGAATTGACATTGCGGTAGTGCCTACCTAGGCGGCCTCTCACGTATGAGAGACCTACCACTAATACAGGCTAAGCCCGAAGCTTGTACTATGGCGGGTATTCCATTAACGTGTACTATGGTCAATCACCAGTTGGATACAAATATTTTAACACTATATGTTGAATGTCTTAACAAACATTAAAGGACGCAGCTGTGACTACGGTCATGACTTCGGTGACTCCTAAGCTAAAAATCAAGGAATTCCACCACCAAAATCAAATTGCTAGTATAAATAAATGAAGAGGAAGTAGATCTACCCCAAATATAAATCCTGTTAAGAATTCACGCGGACCGGCGTGATTTACTTTCGTGTGATTACGTCACTCGGTGCGGTCCGACCATTACGAGTCTATTTGCAAGCCTTTTGAGGCAGTTGGCTAAGTTTTTTTATTTCAACCTTTTTACGTTCTCAATTTAAATTTTCAGGTTATGACATGTGGCGCTTTAATTGAATACCTTTTAGCTACGGTTGCGGTGTTAAGATTACTATAGTTAAAATAACGATAGCGCAATGTTGCAGTTAGTATATTATAAGCTGAGTTGCTATGGTGGCATCACAATCTCACACAAAACCTATGTAAATACATTGAGTTGTAGACAAAATGAAAAATACTTTATATTAATGTCCCACGTGAGCGTGTTCTCTTTCGGGTTCAGTCTTTTTATAATCGCAATTAATATCAGCAAAATTTGTCGATCAACGAAATATCTTATAGCTCTAAAATTTATAGTCTAACAATTAAACTAAGCTTCGCTTAGCTGTAACAAACCATATACGTCCCACTGTCCACCACGCTGGACCTAACTTTAGGTAGCTAAGCACTTTATCGTGCGAGTTTAAAAAATTGCATTTTAAGTAATGAATTTTATGCATGACTGGTACATGTTTTTATTCATCCTTCACTCTCATAACATTGAAATGTAAAAGAGGAACTTAAAAATGACTAATACCAATAGTTTTTTCAATATACTATGAACTATTCAATTTCTTTCCAGATGATCAGTCGTCTTTTCTTTTGAATAGTGAATATTATTTCTGCCTTTGTCATAACAGCACCTTAAATAGATTTGCATCGTTCAGCCGTTTGAATAATGTTCGGAATTAGGCAAATTCCACCGCGAACATTCAAAATGGTATCTCTAAATGAACTACCCCGTTCTGAGGTATTCTAGTATTAAAATGGAACGGTCTTATCTTTTCAGGACTTAAAATATTTAGGAATCAGTATGACAAATGGGCTAAGTGAATATTTTTGGAGACTTAGATGACGTAGACAAAGTTTAGGTATTGTTTTTTTGAAGTTTAGACAATATTTATGTATGTACTGTATTGTATCAGCCCAGTCGCGCCAGTCTTTGTGTCCGCGATGTGGCGGATAAACTTCAAGAGTGTCGCTTGAAATGGTATGGTCACGTCCTAAAAAAACCACAGGAGTACGTCGGAAATGTGTGCCTGAGTCTCAATATTCCCGGACCTCGACCAAGGGGTAGACCAAAGAAGCGCTGGCTGGATGTCGTTAAGGAAGATATGAGGGTCAATGGCCTTTCTATGGAGGATGTCGAAGATCGGGCGAAATGGAGGAGAATTAGCCGCATGGAGGACCCTGGCACCGGCCAGGGTAATGCCAGGGAGAAGAAGAAGAAGACTGTATTAGCCCATATAGATCCCACTGCAGGGCACGAGCTTCCTCTACAACCGAAAGTACGATTGAGAGGGGTTAGGATGTATAGTCAACCACGCTGGCCTAGAGCGGCTTGGCGGACTTTGTTTATATGTTATCAATATTTCTAATTGATTACATATTTTGACATGCTTGTCCCTGATTACGTACAAGGTATGAAGGCTGGCCGGTATACTAAACTAAAATGATTTAATGGCACGACGGATGAAGTATACGAGTAATTGTTGTAGGTTTAACCACTCCCGATTTTGTGAACCAATAGTTCTATTGCGTAAAACTGTTGCGTTATTCAGTCAAAACAATGAATCTTATGAGCCGCCCTACCTTTTTAACAGAGACAAAATAATGACGAGCAAAAGAATAATTGGTCTCTGACTATCGTCGACCAAACCACGAGGCTGTTAACAGCTGTGAATCTTGTTCAAAGCGGATAATGCTGTGAATCAGTAGCGGGACGCTATTGCGTGTAGATCTAGTTTGGAAACTAAACTGGGAACTGCGCTTAGAGCTTGAAATCTGTGAATGCTCCGTGCCGTGATCACGGTTAGATTACAGCCCTGCTGCGGCTAAATGCACGCTATTATTCATCCTATTCGGAAACCGCATGCGTGGCGTGAAAATTCCGGTAGTACATTATCTTCTGCGATATGCATGGTTACTTATGACACTGTATTGTTACTAACGATTAAGTAAGGTGAATTTTCATACATTTTCTTATCATTGTTGGAATTTGATTTTGGTAAGTCGGTGAACATATATGACTATAACGGTGAAGGAAAACATCGTGAGGAAACCAGCATACCATAGCGATTTGTATAAATTTCTATGGTATGTAAAAGTCCGCCAACCCGCATTAGGCCAGCGTGGTGGACTATATGGCCTAACCACTCTCAATCGTACTCTCGATTGCAGAAGAGGCCCGTGCCCTGCAGTGGGTCGTATATGGGCTGATACAACAAGTCGGTGATTATAATGGAGACTGTCATGACCTCACACCCACCACTGCAACCCTTGTAAACCAGGATCAACTGTGAAACGCATTGTAATGACACCGAGCATTGAAGCTCAGCGAGTAAGTCGGCGATAATGATAAAATCTCTTTACAGTCTCTGATAGTACGTTACCGATTGTAGTGATATTAAATACACCCAACACTCAATAGTCACAGACGTAGTCCTGATCCCACACTAAAATCAAGTCTTGTATCGTGGGTATGGTGACATTCATATTAACTATCGCTCCGTTTTAAGTTTTTAGGGTTCCAAAGTGTTTAACAAACATAGTAACACAACAAGATACCATCTGTCTAAAATAATAATTATCATATTTCATCTTCCTAGCAATACTACTGAAATGCATAAAAACGTTCCTATTATAAAAGAAGACATCATGCAAGGGTCGGTCGTAAAACCAATAACAGCTTTGGACCGGCCTCTCATATCTGAAGAAATAAAAAAAATCTGATAACGAAGATATCCCCGTGGAGCACTTACACTGATGGCATGAAGTATATAATGGATTCTCGATGGCAATCGGAACCAGAGTCACAGTGTCGCCAGAGAGCTATCAAACAGATTGCCCTACACTATAATAATTTTCTCATCCTCGCGGGAACGCTGGGTTACTTTTCAATCGTGCATCGGCTTGTTCTATTTTTGAAATTGTAAGGGATTCTAAGTGCCAATATTTTGGTATTCGTTTTGTTGTGATTTCTAATGGCCGCCACACACGAACGATATAACTGCAAGTCTGGCTCGTGCAAACATCATTTCTGTTAAAAAGAAGGCCATAACTATATACTATGAAGTTTGCGCAGTTATTTGCCCACGTTCAAATATACTGGTGCAAACTCGTAATATCGTTACGTGTGTGTGGTTCATAAGGTCACCTGTCATCAAGAAATGCGTCGAGTTTTGGGTTATGTCATGTCATGCCTTTGTCGTTCGTGGCTTAACGAACGCATGCACACATCGCCGGTTAGCAGTTTAGTTGCTATAGAAAGTGGTGTGTGTTTTGGGTAAGTAAATAGTACAAGAAGGAACAAGGTGGGAGGTAAAGGTTGGAAAACCACCGCGTAGACATCTGGGAACTTGACAGATCTTCGTGAGAATTTTTACAGTATACTACGTCTACTCAAAATAAGACGAAGCTAGAGTTATTCACCATCATACGCAAAGTATATTAAATCTATGTTTGTGCGAAAAAGAAGTACTCAAGAAGAATGAAAACATCCTATTTTTTTATGTGAGAAACTCTTTTCTTACGGTATTCAAAATAGCCTAAAAGTAATCTAGCGCAGTAACAGCTTATCCTGATTTACGGACACTATTGGCCTCAAAAGCTTTCACAGAGATACCCAAGGCACTTGCCAAATAAAATATCCAGAAAAATCCAATTAGCACAACATCTGGCAACCCTAACGCCTGCGACTGCCGAATTCGAAATTGGAATTTATCGCCGGCCAATAAGAGGCTTTCTCTTTTTTTACACATCCAACTCTTGCCAGTGATTGGCTGAAATCGGATAAAAATAATTCGTTTTTCGATATTTAAAGTGGACGTTTAAAATAGTGCACTTTGTGTTACGTTTCATTTGTAAAAGTATACAAAAGTGCTCCGAACATTCTTTATATGTCTTCGTAGGGGACGCTGAGTCAAATCCATCCAATATTTATATTAGTTTTCATCCAAAGAAGTAGAAATAAAGTAGATACATTGTGTTCTTAAGCGAAAGTCAAACATTTCTAAGCTACACCTTTTGCAAAATACAATCCGAATTACAGAAAAAGCCAGGATTTTTTCACGTTCTTTATGAATTCCTGATGCTGATTCATGCCACAGTTTCAATATAAGTGATAGCGTCCACTCAACCATGAGACAAAGGCGACACGACGCCGTGACGTGACGAAGGTCGCCACATTAATCTTACCAAGAGGTTTTACTTGCTAGTTGGTAAACCTGTGCGTGAGGATAATAATATTAGCCTTTAGGCAAACATGGAAAATATAAATGTATTATATTTTGGTCTCAGAGACGTGATTGTGCCGTAAACGACAACGAAGAAATATATAATATTTATTATGAAGAAAATATGATTGACGAGAAAGTAGCACGAACAATCACAAAAATATGATTATTATGGACATTCCTTATCGGGATATTGCCTATGAATGCCTCAACAATACAATACATAGGTTATAAATAATAACAATGAAGATGACAGCTGATATACCTTGGATCCAAAAGCTGATATAAATACACAGAAAACAAAAATTATCACCTAACATAACTACCCTACCAAAAATACATTCGATCACACAAATTCAGACCTTACAGATATTGCATTACAGATCTAATTGGGTCATCAAAGGCTTGCTGAGAAAAATAGTAGGAGTATAGCTCAAATATGACAGCAAACATATCGAATTACTACTTAGTAATCCGATAGCAGATTCGGCAGTGTCGGTAATAAGCAACTGTCTAGACTGATGGACGACTCATAAGCCTTGTATCAAAATCTTCGATAAAGGATGATCTAATTATAAATCGCTGACTAGATTGTAACATTGCGTTAAGATACGCCATGAAAATACCTTTACGAAGAAAATTATTAATACGAATGTGAATTTGTTTGTGTTTTACACTTTCACGCTGTAGATTATTAATATGATTTTTTTATGCACGTTGCCAGGTGTACAAATAAAAACATCAGTACCGTTCGTTTAAAAAAATGTTTCTGAGAGATACAATAATGATTTTAAATTTCAAACCTTACCTTGTTTACTGGTGGTAGGTCTCTCATATTTGAGAGACCGCCTGGGTATCATCGCAATGTATTTTTCTCCCGCCAAAAATGCAGTGTAAATGCACTGTTGTGTTCGGTTTGAAGGACATTAAAGCTAAAGTAGCTACTGGACATAATAGATTTAAAATCTTAAGTCTCAGGATGACGAGCGCAGTGGAATACCAAGCATTGTTTTGTAATACATGGTGTTGTTTGGTTTTGCTACTGTCCAAGCGTTGCAACCGCTCGTATCGCTTACCATCAGGCGAATGCCATGCGCGTCTCGCCATTCATCGCAATAAAGGAAAACAAAAACCTACATCAATATCTAACTTGAATTAACATCATATAAATTAACGCGAGATCTTATACTGATGTCAGACAAGAATACTATGCCAACAACCTAACTAACAACCTTTTCTTTCAACCACATTTTACAGCACACGTCAGCCATCCAGTTTTACGACAGTACACAACAATTCGAGGTAAATATTACAGTCAAAACTCAATATGTCGCTGCGTTTGACGTACCTCGTGCATGTCAATACAGGAATCGATAGAACCTGGTGGTAAATTGCAGATATTCGAAAAACGCTGTCTGCTGTAGATAGGTATGCAGATACATCTTGCCACTGATTGGACAAAGAGCCAACCAGCCCGCTTTCCATATCTGACGAGATTGCAAACCATTTCGATTTCGAATGGAAGGTTTTTTGTTTGAAATACGTTTGTAACGTTTAAACGCTAAAGGGTTTATAGATATCGTTGACTGACAGGACTTAAGGCTCTTATACTAGATATACGGTTAATAAGCTCAAAACATAAGCACAAAGTTATAATGTCACACTAGTAATTTAAAAATACTGCGTAAACCAACAATGTAAACAGTAAAACGTCTATAGCTGCGAGGTAATTATCGTTTCTAAAACGAGTAAGTATGCATGCAATCCTGCATTTTAGAAATTAAAATTACACACTAGGGGACACTGTAGACCAAATATTTGTATGAAAAATGAACGGTACGGTACCGCTTCTTCTGTTTCTGTCTCTGTCACGCCAACGCAGTAACATCATCTTCGCTCTCGCTTCACTGGGTTCCCGTGTACACTCACACGGGAAACCTGTACCAGCACAATCTTCTTCTGTAGGTTGGCAGTCAGTTCCTTAAACCTCTCCTTGTCCATGGTTAGCCGGAATATCTCTTCGACTGTTTCTAACCAGCACAATGCGCAGAAATGTTGTTCCCGATGTCCGCTCTAGTATGAGAGTGTGAGAAGAGATACATTTCATCAAAGTTAAAATCTTACAAAGAAGTGACTTGTTCCCACTGAGAAGGAAAACATCGCAAATTGAATTTCACTTCATTACAATATAATTGCTAAAGCCGCGCCTCTGTCGAATAGTTTTGTCGCCTGCCGCCTTTCAAATAATAGATCAAGCTGGAAGTTTTAATGGTGTTCCCCGAAGGAGTTCATAATGAATTTTCACTCTATCTCCACCTAATTATGATCAAGGTGAAGATATTGAAGGTAGACTAATTAAATATTTTCTTTGGTACTTTTTGTTTTTTTTTTTTTCAAAGTTGGAGTATTTTGATAGCGTATTGAGTTTTGACAGATTTGTTTTGCTAATGAATTATACAAAGAACCACGATGTTGACAAAGTTTTGTGGATGTATTTTTTTATATTAGCACGAAACAGTGTTGTCGACACAAATATGTCAGTTTGTTCGAAATTGTATATGCCATGGTCGGTTTAGAGGCACAACTAGCAAAATACTTGGTTGAGCCATTAACGCAGGTTTGTACACTGAGGCTCCAGTAATTGCTATCGTAATAGTGGCCAGCTATTACTATTCATCATTGACAGCCTCAGAATGTCAGTTGGTTAAGACACTGGTTGTAAAGCGAGTAACTATGGGTTTGATCTTTGTCAAGACATTTTTTGTTGAATCGCGAATATTTGTTACGGTTCAGAGGGTCTCGGGCTCAAAGAGTCTCACGTAGTTTCTCACACACGACTGAAGACACGAGATAAAAACCTTAGTTTGGAATCTCAACTTTGTATTATATGACTGTTGTATTTAAATTTTCCAGCTCCAACTAACTTTCGTACCCTTTTTCCTATCACGATGGGTATTGGGCTGATAAAATTATAATTAAAATTCACCCGTACAAGTAGACCGAAAATAAAATCACGGCAAAAGTGTAAAGTTGTGCGGGGTATTCAGGAGTTAAAACAAGTATTGAACATCGGGCCTTGTTGATGAAAAAGTTTGTATATTCGAAATTTTACGAAAATTATTCGTGTAAGTCCTTAGCGTGCGAAGCTACGCGATTGTAAGCTATACATAATTGTACAGTTGTAATTGTAGAATTGTTAATGACGTTTGTACGGAACGGTTTGTTTGGACTGTACAGGAGAGCGTTGATTGTTCATTCCTATGCACTACTCGTAATATAAATATGAGTTTGAGGTCATTACAAAATATGTAACGAAGCTATTCATGTTACCTCATAATGTAGAGTTATAGATAAATATACACTAAAAGGGGCTAGGTAGCTAAAATCAATGATTATTTTGGTAGCACAAGATCGTTAGAGTTAGCTAGACTGATCCCAAAAAAACTTAGTCTTATCCATTAGTTCTTATCCCGCTTATAAGAGCCCCGAAAGTTGGCAATTTTAAAACATCCCATTTCTTATTCATTTGCAGCAGTAAATTCCCATAAAAATAATACTTTCATCGAAAATGAACTATGTTTCCCAGATTCAAAAATAATTTTGACTTTTAAAATTGTATTTATTTAAAATGGTGAATGAGACGGCTTTATTTTCATATTTCGTTCAAGCATTGAAATATTTTATTCTCAAGACGCCTTTAAGAAAGATTTTTAAAAGCAATCTTTGAAGTAAGGCTTTTTATAAAGACTGGTAATAAACAGTCTTTGAGAGGAGGTTACTCTTGTAGGAAAGAAAACTTTATGAAAAATGTAGTTCAGATACTAACTACAAATAAATGAATGTATGTCAAGACTCTGACAAGAATGAATGAATTGTCGTAATTAGTAGTAGGAATATGTTGCGTCGTGCCTCGTGGTGGCATGATAGCTTACACTAGAGGACTTAGCGTTATTTGGGTCCTCTATGTCAAGTGAAAGTGATACTTGCTAACAAAAGATTATTCGGATGATAAAACTATCGGAAATTATCGATATTTTTGCTGCTATGGAAATCTCAATAACTTATCCAACGTGACGAGTCTTTGTAAACCCGTATGTTCAACAACAGTATTCTAAACTGAAGAAAAAGAAGAATAATAGTAAAGTGGCTAAACAGGACGTATTGATAAGTGCTATGATGTCCTGATAGTACTTCCAATAGTAAAAACGTACGCTTTGTTGATCGACACAAATATTGATTGCTTCCTAGTTCCAAATATAAACAGAATGAATCCGAAACGCGACACACTTCATTCATTATGTCGAGTCCTTAGCCGCTGTCTTCGGTGGATAAACTGAATTCCTCGATCCGTCGTTGTAAACTTTCAGTCCATCTATTAGTAATAATGTTTCCGATTTTAAAAATCGAACTAGAAGTTATTTCAAATCTGACCAATCAATTATTTACCAGTGTTCGACTGTGCGAATTAGGGTTGGCAAAGCGGAAATCTGGATTTTCGAGACGTCATGTACAAAAGAGGTTAATGATGATGACAAGATTTTACGGAACCTTAAAATAACTGCTTCTTATGAGTCCGCTGGCTAAGTGCCTTTTCAGTATTCGGGGGTTAGATGAGCTTTTAATGGCGTTTAAAACAGGTTATTTCGGGAAGTTACTATTTACTAGCTACAGTGCAGTATTAGGTATATCCACGAGATGTAATTAATATTAAGACCGATGATAAGAAAGTACCTATCAAGTAATTCGCGCTTAATTAAATTTAGAGCGTAATTAGGTTATGAGTAATGGAATTCTGGAATCAATTTACAGGACGGTTAAGAGACATTGTTTGAACATTACAATTTGAAAAACATTTAAGTGAATAGTTATAGGATATGACTTTAGACAAATAGCTAGTATGTAAAACTTTTAATTAAAAAACAAATATTTTAATTACTTTCTTGTAGACAATCACTAACTAGCTGAAGGATACATTGTAACAAGAACGAAATTTAAAAAATCAGCGACAAAAATACCTTCAATGACGCACAAAAATTACATTCCACCAAAACAGCGATCACTGGCAACCCTAATTGGATGGTTGTGAATGAAAAGCAAAAAGTACCGGCGGCCAGTTCATTAGTATTTTCCGTTGTTAGGGCGCAAACTTCGTCCAACATCGAGTGCATTCGTTAAAACTGCGAGCGAAACATCCGCGGGTCATTCATGAGGAATTGATTTGTATATAATGCCTATTTTCCTCATTTTGCATCATCCCGTACGTTAACTATTGAGCTCCATACTAGTGATAATATTATCTTTATATTACTCGTGCATCATGCTGTGCTTGAACTATCGAGTTTAATGCTTATTTCTGGTGACGTAAGTTTGTTGCGTTTGGGTTCATCCTGTCTACATCCGGATACAATTTAGCCGGCATAAATATATCACACAGTAGGAGACAGACACGTCGCATCAGTGGATACTTATTATGGACTGTACTGCACTTATCATCAGATGCATTGTAGCCATTGATTTAAAAACTAAGGATAGTTCCTTCAGTACATTTGGAGTTTTAAAATGATGACAGAGAAAATCAAGCTAAAATAAATATTAAATTAACTTAATCTGCTAGATGTAGTCCTAAAGATAATAAGAATTATTATATTTATTTTAATTTAACTAATTTTTATTATTTACTTTACTAAAATCGAGTCAATTTTAAAGCCTTGGACTAAAGTTAATCATTCGCTCATCCGAGTTTATTAATAAGGCCCTAAGAGTCATCACCAATATAACTTTGCAAATCGAAATAATATTATTCATTTCACAGTCTGTCTCTTGCTCTAGAACCTAGACCAATAAGAATAAAATATACCTAAATTTTAACAAAATACGAGTAGATAATTCCAATTAAAATGAAACATTATTTAAAACAAGCCAATTTATGAATTTAACATTTCGGTCAAGGCTTAAAATAATTAAGATTGATGAGAGCTCACTAAAATCTGCCAATCAATCAAATTAGCTTTTGTTTGGATATTCGCGATCATAACTGTATTTAGCGTTGAAAAGAGGTTGAATTATTGCTAATTATAGTAATTAATACATCTGTTTTTATTAATTTCGAAGCTAATTTGTTTGTGTATGTTTAAAGATGACTACTAGAGCAGTCCCGTGTTCCGCATTGGACGATGATGGGCTAATATAGTACCTAAATATGTGAAAGTCATTTAAAAGAAGTTTTAATACATGTTCAACCCGCTGTGAGCAAACGTACTAGATTATGGTTTTATATCTCTAAACTACGAAGTTCTTAACAATGGGATAAATGACGTAATGAGTAATCCGCCTGGGTGGGTACCACCGCAATGTCTATATCACCCGTCAAGCACTGTAATTGCACTATTGTGTTCCGGTTTGACGGATATTGAAGCCAGAGTAACTACTGGACATATTGAGACTTAAGATCTTATGTCTCAGCATGGCAAACGCAGTAAAATGCCAAACATTGCTGTATAATTCACGGTATTTGATTTGCTACTGTCTATGAGCGGTCGTATCGCTTACCATCAGGCGAATGGCAGGCTCGTCTAGACGTTCATCGCTATAAAATGAAGTATAAGCATTGAAACAAAAAAAGAATTTTCAAATCGGTTCAGGCGTTTCGAGTAACGGGTGAATATACATTAAAAAAAAAAAGATTGTGACTAATTGAGAACCTCGCCCTTTTTTGAAGTCAGTTAAAAAAACGCTCACGATTGTTAAAGTTAAATTATTGTAGCAACACGATTACTAAACATTGTGAAAGTTTCCACGTAGATTAAAGATGAGTAGAACTTGTTACATATGAGGTAACTATGACGATAGCTTAGCGAGGCTTATGAGGAGTATTATAATACTGGCGCGAGTGAGTAATATTATGTATGCACTTACTTTAATTAATTGAAAGGCGGCTCGTCAATAAATTATGATATGAATGGAGGCGGGGTGCGGGAAACGTGAATTGAGATCGACGTGAGGGTTTTGATATAGGCACTTTGGTACTTAAACGAGAAACTAAATAATGTATATAGGTTTCATTATAACGAAATGAGTTCAAACACATCCAATGCTTTTTCTCTAATACTTTTGAGGGTATTTCTTTAGGTTTATTTGAGGGTTTATATGTGGTAGAGCCACGCTGTTGTCAGCCATGACTCAGCATGAATGGGCAGGCTGGTCCGGGGTGGTACCACTGTCTCACAGAAGATCGACGTGAAGCGATAGCTATGCTGTCGCGTTTCGTTCGGTGAGTGAGACTGCCGGATGCCCAATACCCCTTTCCTCTTCCTATCCTTTATCCTTACCGCTCCCCTCCCGATCTGATGAGCCGGCAACACATCCATGATCCAAGTGTTGTGGATGTTCATGGACGGCAGTGATCACTTACCATCAGGTGACCTGCTTGCTCGTTTGCCGGACCTATGCTATAAAAAAAAAATCATCCCCCAATGGTGGACTCTACATACCTTTGGAATTCTTGCCAATATCTCTTAATCGAGTGGGTGGCTCCACAAAGTCTTTTATCAAGATTAAAGTAAGGAGTAGTAATTATATACAAATACACATTAAGCATAAAGCAGCGGACTGGACTCTGTGGCATACCTTGGGAGAGGCCTATGTCCTGGTGGACTGTGTCAGTGGACTGCAACGGACTGATGATGATGATGATGACACATAAAGATACTTCACTGTTTGTGCTCTAGTATCGAACCGCACTACCTCCAGTTTAGTAGTTCTTTTCAAAGTCAAGTAGCTTATGGCTTTTTTTATGTCTCATGCATACAGCTGTCAAGGTGTCTTGACTGCTATCACTTGTAAATTGCACTATCACAAAACCACTTGTTAATATCGATAAGGTAACAAGCACCGTCATATTGCCACACAAAACAAACACATATTCCACGTGTAAGTGCGTTCATTGTCGCATCAAACAATCCACAATCGTGAGCGATTCGCAGGTTTTATTTCGTCGGTTGTAGCGCTGTGTCGAGTCGTTTGCTATTCAGATTACAAATGCTATTGAATGCTGAAGTAGTTAGAGCATTCGCGTTTGAATTACACTGAGTTAGCTGCCGTTTGTTTATTCAGGATATGAGTAGTTACATATGTAGTCAAAGATATATTAACAAAATATTTGGGTCTAAATAGTTTTGAATCAAAAAGTAGTACTACTAATGTTTATTTAAATAAGAAGACTGTGTCAAAGCCAAGATATGTATTTTTTAAGAACAACAGAATATTAAAACGAACATAGAACACCGAACTAGCAAACTACCAACCTTTACACAAAATTAAAACTTAAACAATGACTCCTACCACCACAATAGTAAAATAATATATTTATATTGATCCTTTTTAACACTTCTAATGGCTATTCATGCATTTGCCTCTTTCTCAATCACTACAATCCCACATCTTCAGGAATGGTTGTGGACAGACGGCTTAGTTGAGCTTGGAGGATGTCGCTATATGCAGGCTTCCAACAGATCGCCCTGAAGATCCTTGACGGAGACCTCAGTTCAGGGGAGAACTTTCTGCTAAAGAGAGAGGAAGAGGGGGAGAAAAATGGTTTCTATTCGCGCAAATAAAAACAATCTTCTACCATTTTACTCTCGCGGTGAACGTGACAATGATTTCCTAGGTGTTGTGAGAATTTAGGCAGTTGCGGATATTTAAGCCAAGCTGGGTCCCTAATAAGTCCTACGTCAGCTTATTCGTAAACCTCTTGGAGGCTATCAAATTTTGAGCATTTCTAATTAACTAAAGAGATAATTCACTTCTTTAATGCGAGTAGGTTTATGAAAATATGGGAAACTATTCAAGTGCGTGGTGGCCTCGTGGTATCGGACCAGACTCGGCTGCCTACATGTTCACGGTGGTCGCGGGTTCAAATCCCAGGGCACACCTCTGACTTTTCGGAGTTATGTGTGTATTGATAATCAATCACCACGCACTATAACGGTGAAGGAAAACATCGTGAGGAAACCTGCATACCGTGGCGATTTTAAAAGAATTTCTACGGTATGTAAGTCCGCCAACCCGCACTAGGCCAGCGTGGTGGACTATATGGCCTAACCACTCTCAATCGTACTCTCGATTGTAGAGGAGGCCCGTGCCCTGCAGTGGGTCGTATATGGGCTGATACAATACAAAAAAAAAATACAATACAATTCAAAATATATATTATAATCCCAAAATGCCAGTTACCACATTATTCAATACTTAAGTGAATACCTGTAATGTTTTACCTAAACTACTCCAGTTCCCAGTACAATGCTATTCATCCAAGAAACCCTTTAGCAAACATGGAAATGCATTCGACTCATGATGGATTAATATTTGCCGAACGTTTCCCGATAGCTAATGTACGCTGAATAACAATTTGCTCGTATTTCCTATGCGCACAGCTGTCAATATTTATTGGATATGACATCGGTTAGCATCGGTTATGACGGGTTCAGTCAACTATTAATAACAACACATGTGATTTTGATTTCAATTTTAATTTAAAAATCATAATAAGTTTTCGGATGCAAATATGCATAACCTGCTAATTAGTCATTACGATGATGTATTAAACTTAACAAGGGTCAGGTCAAAAGTAGCCTAAACCGACGAGCATGCATGAAGAAATTGATGGATGAAGCGAAAGTAGTATGTCAGGATCGAGCAAAGTGGCGATCCATAGTCTCTGGCTACCCCTATGGGATAAAGGCGTGATGATTATATATGTATATATGTGTTAAACTTAACGCGTCACAAAATATTAAAACATTACACATTGCCTTGTGTCTAATATTAATTATTTCGCAAATAGCGCTTTTAGTCAATCATGCTGGACTAAATGCTCGTTCACAAAACTAAGATGGGACATCGCATCGTAAAAATCTACGGGCTCCTTCAACGCAATGTAAGAACATGCGAATTGATTCGCATCGCACATTGCTGCTTTTGTTTGTTTTTCCTGTATATCCTTATCAATAAGCATCACCCAAATTGTGCAAGGAAGACGCCCTGCTGCATGAAATCACATCGCAATAATTTGTGTCGCAGTTTTTCGCGTTGCGAATTCGCATCGCGTCGATTTGCAGTTTTATATAGACGTCCCAAAACGATTAGACGATTTCACATGCTACGAATATAATTGTGAAGAACTCTTAGTGGTCCATTAATGGGTTTTAGTTCATTAAACAGACAATTTATCTGTGACGCTTATATTTGACAGTGTGAGAAAAGATAATGATACTTAAGTAATTATTGTACAATTGCGCAATTTGGAGTAGGCAATATGTCCAGCAGTGGACAATAAAAGGCTGATGATGATGACGTAATTATAGAAAACGTAATTAAACTTCCACATTCGAGGTATGTCACCTTAAAGGTTGTTACGATGTGCGCTGTTAGGCCTACAGGATATCGAATCTAAGACGTCACGGCTCATAGCCTATAATATCCTTGAATGACGAAGAAATTACGTACAACTATTAATAAATCGATTCTTATAGTAGTTCGTTTCATCTGGTTGAAATATTTCAGTACTGATACAGTTTAAATACACTTCCATTAGTAAATCAATGCATTAAGCTCTGTACGGTTTTAATGGAAACGAGCCTCGGCCCGCGTCTGCAGCGTTGTTTTATTCCATTTAATTAACCCGTGTGCACAACTCAACATATTGATTAATTATTATCATTGGATTTGTTTTCCTGTCCGTAAAAGTAAATATTTTAGTGGCCCTACCACCAGCTTTATTGCCTCTGGATATCTCACTCAACCAAATGCAACAGCAAAGATGCTTACGTTGGTATTATGTGAGACATTGGTATCATCCATTTGTATAGCTTAAAGTAGTTATAACAAGCCTCTACCACTCATCTCTACCTTACCATTAAAAGAAAATGTTATTGTATATTTTTATTTTTATTGTAGTGAATGGCAAGACGAGCGTGCCATTCGCCTGGTGGTAAGCGATACAACCGCCCATGGACAGTAACAAAACCAAACAACACCATGAATTACAAAGCAATGCTTGACATAAGGTGTTAAATTCCATTATGTCCTGTAGTTACGCTGGCTACAATGTCCTTCAAACCGGAATACAACAATGCAATCACACTGCTGTTTGGCGAAAGAAATAGACATTGGGATGATACCTACTTAGGCGGCCTCTCACATATGAGAGACCTACTACTAGTGAAGTTATTAGTATGTAATATAATATTGTTAGTGTTCCATTCAAAATGTCGATGAAAGACCTATTAAAGTTGCAGGAGGTCGCTAGTTACATCCTGGTTACAGCAGGTCCTTTTGGTAATCCTTGAGGGAGGTCCATATTCAGCATCCCTAATGATTATTATCGTGACATATTTTTACTATGAAGGGATTCTGCGGAAATAGAGAAAATGACTGTCGTGCATTAATTTGTCGTTTCATCATGAGACTACATCCCACCCTCGTAAAGTTTGAAAATTTAAGTAAACTTATACCATGTACACTTTTCATATTCGTGGCTCTGTATGTTAATGCACCCGCGTTTCAAATACTTATAAGCAGCAAGAACTCCCGTTCCATTTGCGGGAACGAGTAAGCCCCTTCGTGTTTGCATACATTTGCATGCTACGCAAGGAATGCTTGGACAACTTAATTGATGCGCTTTTTAAGTACCCCTGAAGTGTCTTAACAAGACAATGCAGTGTCATTGCCTTGTTTAAATATAAACATTTAAGAGCCCTTGGAGCGTTGGAAGCAATGTATTTGCATCAACGCGTCTTTGTGATAAAGTGAACACGTTCTACCGAATAGTAAGTGACTGGATGGAGTCTTTCCTTGGCGTGAGTTGGGTATCTTTCTCTGATAATTTAGATGTATGGTTCCAGAGGCATCTTAGATTCGCTGTCGGTATTTAAACAAATTGTAGCTTTCTTTCAAAAATATTGTACTTACTAGGAGTTTCATACACCATAAAGTCATTGCGTGTATATATCTATGAAAAAAAATTGCAATGCATGGCGAGACGAGCATGCCATTCGCCTGATAGTAAGCGATACAACCGCTAATGGATAGTAGCAAAACCAAACAACACCATGAATAACAAAGCAATTTTTATTTTTTTTATCAGCCCATATTCATCCCACTGCTGGGCACGGGCCTACTCTACAATCGAGAGAATCGATTGAGAGTGGTTAGGCCATATAGTCCACAACGCTGGCCTAGTTCGGGTTGGTGGACTTACATACCGTAGAAATTCTTTTAAAATCGCTACGGTATGCAGGTTTCCTCACGATGTTTTCCTTCACCGTTAAAGTGCGTGGTGATTGACTATCAATACACACATAACTCCGAAAAGTCAGAGGTGTGCCCTGGGATTTGAACCCTCGACCACCGTGAACATGTAGGCAGCCGAGTCTGGTCCGTTACCAACAGGCCACCACGCACTTATAACAAAGCAATGTTTGGCATTAATTCACTAGGCACGCCATACTGAGACATAAAATGTTAAGTCTCATTATGTCCAGTGGTTACTCTGGCTACATTGTCCTTCAAACCCAAACACAACAGTTTAGACTGCTGTTTTACGGTAGAAACAGACATTGCGGTGGTACCCACCTACACGACATCTCACATATGAGAGACCAACCTCTGGTAAAAATGGTGCTAGGTTATGAATTGAAGTTTGATATTTAGATATCGAAGTAGACATTAGACCATAAAGCACTGTTTCGGATTTTAAGTATGTTTATTAGCTATACTATTCATTTTATCTTCAGATTACAATTAATCCTATCTTGTATTCAAATTATCTTTAACTCTAATTAAAACCCTTAGAGATACCGTTACTGATTTATAGGTTACAGCTACTGTAGAATTTCAAGTTCTTTGTAAAATCTTTGGTAGTTTTCGGAGGCGGATCCACGGTTAAGTTGAATGTTGTTTACCTTCCGAACTTTAAGAGCATTCAATACTCTAGAGAACAAACTTTAAAGTTTGGCAAAGACCCAAAAATGTTGGCAGCCACTGGTCTAGCGTCTGGAACAGATGGGTGGCGTTTTATGAAAAATGTATTTTGATTTCCTCGTAAATATTTTGCTTTTCTCGAATGCGGGCATGACGGGTCTTTGGGTTGGTTTATTAGGAACAGGGACGATAAGTTATCACTTATATAGTCTTAAAATTTGGAAGATGTCAAAAGATGTAATACATATGTATAATACACAGATATCAAGCTTTATTCCAGAAGGGGTAGGCAAAAATGCAATCAGGACACCCACTTTTCGCCTTATGTTCTCGTCCCATGATATGATAGGGTCAAGCCTATCGCCATATCTGGCACAAATTCCTGACTCCGGACTGATAATGAATAGAAACATCCAATATCGCTTTGCCCGACCCAGGAATCAAACCCAAGACCTCAACTTCATAATCATACCGTAGTACAACTACCCCATCGAGGCAGTCGATGAGATTTAATATTAACTGTGAGAGTCTGACCGTGTCTTATGTTAAAGAATTAGATGATATAAAATAGGTCATAATATGGTAAGCAGCGGTCACTACTTCCTTATTTTATACCGAGATTCTTATTTTCTCAGTTGAACATTCTCAGCTAACCCTCCCAGATCCAGAGCGATGAGGGATTTCACTCATACGCTATTTCAAACCCTCATCATTCGAATCTAGTTGGCCACGCAGATCACGTGTTGCTAACTGACCCTGAAGAATATACGAATGTAAACTAACTTCTGGCTCCATGACGGGTTAACACTCTCAAATTACGTTTGTAACTTGATGAATTTCCGACAAGCGGAGCATTTCGACCCTAGGGACATGTGTCTGGGTACAACATTAGCCAGTCATTGTAAGGGTTAGCTGAGCTTCGCAAGGTTGAAATAAAATTCCAGAGCCTGGGTCGGAATGGAATTTTAGTTTAATGTTTTTAATTTTGCCGAGCTTGAATTGTATGATGATTTTGTGGAAGTTGGCTGAAATGTTTTTGAGGATTTCCTTAAAAAATCTAGCAGCATGTAAAATATTCATTCATAGTAGATGCGGTCTATGCGAGTCAATAGCGGTTCTAATAAATTGTTGCCTTTAAAGAAATTTGAGGTTAAACAACTACTCGTAGTACGAATTCTTGGTAGAGAAATGTAATAGATATTTTATTTTTAGATACTAATCCTCTTCTTTTTAATACTATGTTTTAAAGAGGTGCACCATGTCTAAATAGACGAGTTACTAATCTCCAAATACAATAATACTAACGCTTACATATAAACAAATTAATTCGATCCGTTTTCATTGTATAATATGAACAAAGTAATAATTTATCACCAATAGCAGTAACTCGTTCTTTACGGTAGAGCATATGATCCATACTAAAGGAGTTAATAAAAATGTAGACAGAATGCAAACGATATGTCTGCAAGTGCTGATTGTATGCACATTGTGATCATGTAAACGCCAGACGGAACAGAATGAAATATGCAATAAAATATTCATATTGGATAAGGCATTAGGGATGGGTACATATCCGGTTATTCCGTAAACGATTAGACGGAAAATTATGTTTTTATTTTCGAAAAGACGGATGCCGCAGTGTAAACGTCTATATTATAAGCAAGTATTTTAATTAAATTATATCAAGGTTTGAATTTATGTTTCAACTCATATTGTCGTTTTATTAATAATAATAGTATATGCTTTATTGTACACTATGACAACATACACTTTGAAGTATATACACTATAACATTTTGTACAATGGGCGGCATTATCACTAATAGCGATTTCTATCAGGCAACGTTTAGATGGACAGGAATTATAAATAAAACATTCGGCTCGTTTTGTTGCATTCGTTTAAAAATACGAACGAAAATAGTGTAGGTATCTAAAACAATTTTGCATGTCAAATAAAAAACAATCGAATAGTCTGACGAATGAAAATAAACTGGTGTTTGTCTAACGCTCGACAACTTTTTGAGGTAAATATTGATTGAAATACTCTCAGTTGGCACGAAAGTTACGCGAATATGTATATCCACTTACACATTTTCATTTTCCGAAAAGCCGGTTAGAGTTAAATAATATTTGCCGACCATTCGGAAACATCTCTATAGCTGTCAGCGGCGGCTTTACGTAAAAATTGTGACGTCTTCAATTGCCTTTTTATTAAACCTCGATGTATCTGCGCCATTACCGTTATTGAAGATTTAAAGGCCGTGTTCTGTTGCCAGAAAATATTGAATTGTGCAAGACTATTGGAAGTTCTTTTTTTAAGAATTGACATGTAATTTTTTTTTGGTTGCGTTATTTTGGTTTATAAGGAATAATAATCTTTTAAGTGGTAACTTGATGTGGTTTTAATAATACCAGGAATATGCAGACTCTATTTGATTGACTATATGGTTTTGGAAAACCATATAATCAGGATAGCCTAGGCCCATATTTATACTTTAGCCAAAATGCTGCATTGTTCCTTGACAATTTAAAATTAAGGTTCCCCTTTTTAATATGTTTCAACTATTTAGTTGATAATATGCCTTTTTCCACTGAATATGTCGGAAACGGATGGAACGGTGTCGGACTAAGAACATCATATTTTTGATCCAAAGTGATGATCAGATGAATTAAGAAACCAAAGTATAATTTATTAATGTTAATAATATCCGTAGGACATAAGTCGCCGATTAACATCTGCTTCTTTATCTACATGGCCACAAACACGATAGACTAATTAAAATCCACAGAATGATTCATTTTACAGAAATCTCTTTTCACCGAGTTCTCTATTTTAATTCGAGTAAAGACGAATAGAGTTAATTTATCTCGGCCGAGTTTAAAGGATTGTACGAATGGTTTTTGCCATTTCTGCTGTAGAATGCAGGCGGATTGCACATTTGGTACAAAGAAGAGTAATTATGGCTAGCGCACAGCTAATTATTGTAACTTAGGCACCTTTCATCTTTCTAGGTAATTTTAGAGTATTACAGTATTCAGTAGTTGAGAGGGAAATGGATTGGTCAGACTAACAGGCATATATCTGGCCCTAAAGTTACGTGCTATGTAATTATTTTTTACTGTGAACGAAAATTTTATATAGCATATAGCATATCTGAGAAATTGCTTAAAGAATTCGAACAATTCATAAAGTCATGACGTCACAAAGAGGGCTTCAAATCGTAAACCAAATTATTCCTAATAAAACATAAAAACATTTTACCACGACCCTATAAAAGTGTGGGCTATAGGAAGGTAAAATACTTCATTTAATTAAAGTGATAAATAACCAATCAAGGTCTTTGCATAAACAAAAACTCCGCTCGATCATAAAGACAGATTTAACACGCGTTTAATTAAGGACATACGCTAAAGAAATGTTTTAGGTGCAAAAATTAATGTACCGGAAAATTGATAAAAATTTGCAAAATGGAATACATTTCCACGAATCTCGGTAAAAGTCCTCTTTTTTATTGCAATATTTCTTTTCCCATCCATTTTATTTCGGCGGTTAGTATCGGATTCGGTTTGTTTCGATATAGACTTTTGTACAAATCAACTATCACAAAAAAAATATATTGACAAGTTTCGTGACTAATCTTTTGTTACTGTCGTATGTAAAAGTCATTTTGTGTTCTGGGTAGAACCCAGTTACTTTAATACAGTCCCCCCAGTATTAGTTCTTCTCTTTTATCTTCCATGTACAGACATTGATTGGTTACAAATTTATTATAAGTATAGAAGAGGAAGAAGAAGATTTTTTTTTATTTATTTATTAATAAATTGTACAATATCATTACAGAAAATATATAGACGCAGATATAGTAGATGTATTTGACATGTCATTATGACTCATCGTCTTACACATGAGTTCGGAGAAATATAAAATTATATCCATGTTTCAAAATTGCTTATAACCCATCGCACTTTAACTCTTCCTAGTAAAGGCCTTTATTCCACACTGGCTTAATATTAGGCTGCGTACACCTTTGAATTCTTTGTGGAGAACTCTCAACAAATACATGGGGCCTTAATTAATACCCTCACAATACACGGGCACAAGGTAACACGGCTTTATGGTACAAAGTTTCGAGTGTACTTTTTAGTCGTACAATGAGTAATTTCAAGAGGCTTGCGTCGTAAAGCAAGTACGGCAACCCTTGTTCAGTAACCAACTTGTGTAGTTTTAATAATGAGAGTAAGGATTGTATGAAATGACCTTGGTTTTAGTCTTTGTTGAGGTCATGGTGAAGCCGTACTCTTTTGACTTTGACTCTTTTGAATGAGGAGAGGAGCAGGTCATTTACCTGTTAATAAGTGTTAGCCATTTGCTTGAATGTAGGCTCAGTCAACATCTTTTTCTACAGCTTTTAATTCTGCTGGCATGTTTACAATACCTTAACTATGTATTGAAATAAAAATGTAATTATAAACAAAATCCAGTACTTATGATAAAATCCAGCATTTTACAGTTTTTCATTTCTGTAAATTGTCAGTTCTATAAATGCACATACAATATTAGAAAAAATATGCAACATTTATCCACAATAGAGAAGTTCTGAAAGGTAAAAAAATATCAATAAAACCTCCACGCATTTTCATTTATAATTCAACGTGGAGTGAAAATCTAACCCTAGCGCTGCAAAGTGTCATGTATTCGCACAGTATATGCAAATAGATAAAGTTATAATTAAAACACCAAATAAACGGGCCGTATTTACGCCACGTGGCCAGTAATGAGGGAATCTGAAGTGCTCGTTTGAGATGAGACCGCGTGCTCGAATCGACGTGCATCTTTGCAGGGTTAAATTGTTTAGCGTTTTAATGAGGATTTCGGTTTGTAGTGTGATTTATTAGTTTGTTTCTTAGTTTTTTGCTATATTTTGATATTGCTATTTGTCAGTGTGTTCTGATATTGAACAATACCCTTAGTCCAAGTCCAATACTAAAGAGTTGATTGTCTCGGTCTCAAAGAAATAGCGCATACCTCACTTTTAAGTTTTGGGACTACACTTAGGCAATTATTTCTTAATTTAATAGTGTAGTAAAACGTTGCTAGGACACTAGCTCAGATGAGCGTCTACGTAGAATTAAAAAATATGTGAAGTCCGCTGACTTGAGCCTAGGGCTATAAATGTCAGCTAGTCATTTGTATTTGCATTTCGGTCTAATTGTTGTGAGATCGAAAAGTTACTTTAGTTAACTGCAGAGCTCGAATTTGTGTCTTAATATTCTGTCCGAAGCCAAATACGTGTGACTATTGTCTGAATTTATTTAATCCGGCGAACAAGTCTACGCTTGAATTATTTTACCATATAATTAACACAAAAGGGATGTAATAAATCTCTTGCAGCCCCACATTAATTTTATCATCGCGAAATATCGCGTCCTATTATAATAATCCCGTTGCATCAAGGTACAAACTGAGCCTAAAGCGAAACCGAGTTCCCACAATGCATTAAAATTTTCACTCAATACCCATTTTCATTATTCGGTGTTGGAAGCCAGCCAAGTGGATTACCATATCAAATTGTGACTCAACACGTTCTGATAAGGTTCAATATTGTTTGATGTGGAACTTTTCGGCGTTTCAAAGCGTCGAGATGGTTGAAAGTGATTGCTCCGCTCTGTTATTAAGCATCTGGCTGCTGCTTTTGTCGCAGTTTGTCAATGCACATTATTTATATGAAAATGAACTTGTTGAGGAGACAGGGTATCGCGATCGATCGGCTAATAATGAGTTTGTTATACAACATGATAGGCGTCACAACCTATCGATATTCATCTCCTCAAAGAATCTTATTTATTTATTTTTTTAACACTTTATACAAATTGAGTATAGGTGGATTTAATGACTTGATAGAATCTTCGCTATGGGATTCTATTGGATAGACAAATATTTCGAGACAAATAGTCTATCTCCCTGAAAATGACTTGTCTACAATCGAAAATGATGATGACGATGAGAGGGTTAAGACCATAGACCGCCACGCTGATCTATTGCAGGTAGGCGAACTGCATATTCCGTGTAAGTTTTTGTTATGATTTCCACAATATCATTGTACCTGATGAAATATGAAGGTTATTTAACTTCGTGACATTTTTTTCCGCACATTGTTGAATCATTTAGCTTAAAATAATCAAACAAATTATGTTGATATTATGACGTATGTATGAATTAAAGGAATTCATTATCATTATTGGATACAAATATTGTCATGGGATTCGATTTTGTCATTTCAGGGAAATATTTTATAAGGGTATTCTCAAAGGAGAAGCCCTACTTGCATAGAATACGTGTTTATTTCGTCAGTGTTTCAAATCAAATGTAGAGCGAATTTTAACAACAGGAATAAATGAAAACTAGGACATATTATGTTACGTAATGTTGTCAAAATCTAGTAAAAGTTATCTTGGTATATTACAATATAAGCCTTTAAAAGCCAACACTATAGAGCCATTTTTTGCGGCTTTATCTACGTGTAAAATCTCGTAAAATTAATTATCATAAAGATAAAAAAGTATTTATGCAATGAATAAGTTTCAAACACTAAAACCACGATTTAAAAGTTAGAGAACATGTTTCAACAAAAAAATATTGTCATACGAAATTGTTATATGAAAAGTATGCAATGTTTCGTCTACCTATATGATAAACAACCTACAATGAATATATGTTATGTATTTAATACTCATCACTGTTCGAAGTTCTATAGTTGGGCAAGAATTATTTTATTTTATTTATTTATATATCACCTTAAATATAATACCATTAAAATTTATATATCTCTATTCATTGCGTAATTTCTGTTAACACTAACATAAACATCACCCACATTTATAATATTAGCCAAGAACAAAACAGCAAATAAAACTATTGTCAAAGTTTAGCTGTGTTCCGAAGGAAAACGTGCTAATAACTAACTCCTAACGTAAACACCTTCCGACCGTGTTCATAATTGAATTAATACTCTGCAAATACCGCACCAATTACTTAAAGGTAAGGCCAAACATCAGCTATTGTCGAGAAAAATAACTTATTTATTAATTAGGTGCTTATGTTTAAATTGTTCGTTAACAGCCATTCTATGACCTTGTTAGCGCAAAAAACCGCACATTTTTTTAAAGGTACCGCCAGAAACATGACTTATTAGATAATTAAGCATTGTTTGTGCCCAAATTTTCCGTTAATAGCCATAGTGTGGCTTGTTAATCGCAGATAGAGCTCTTAAGCCGCGAGTGGCACTCGTCTGGCGTGCGTCCGAAACGACATTACCCGGACTAATCTGCTCGTTTATCAAATGTTACATGTTTTGTATCGAGCTACTTTTGTTCTCTTTAAGAAGGCTTATTACGGAACTTGTGAGGGTAGGAAAGAAGATTAGGAGAAACTATTACAATGATTAACATTTATACGAGAGAAGATTAACAGAAATTATATTGATGATTACTAAAATTATAGACATATCACACAGGATTAACAAGCTGAAGTGGCAGTGGGCTGGCCACATCGTAGATAAACGTGTTCTTCAGAGAAGACCGCGTCTTGGCAAGCGTAGTGTATGACGCCCTCCAGCTAGGTGAAGTGATATTTGCGAAAGGTCGCTGGCAGATGCTGGATGCGACAAGCCGAGGTCAGGGTGAAATGGCGCAGTTTGGAGGAGGCCTATGTCCAGCAGTGGACAAATAAAGTCTGATGATTATAATGATGATATTAATAATTTACATATACTTGTTATATGTTTACCTGTAGGGTTTCTTGGATTAATTATAAGGATATTTAGATGTATATCTAATAATGTCTGTATAGAAATCAGCGCCTTACCAGACAAATTTGTTACACGTGACTTAAAAAACAATTAGAATTTGCCTAAAAATTTTCATAACAAACTTTTTTAAGTTTGTTATACAATTTTTTGTATGAAAGCGTGAATGAAGCATAATGAAGTACCGGTTCACTATATAGGAAATAATTAACTATAGTCAGTTAAATAGATTTACTGGTGTGGTCACCAGTGGTCGCAATGTCTATTTCTCACGCCAAATACACACGCTATTTACACTGCAAATGCACTGTTGTGTTCGGGTTTGAAGGACATTGTAGCCAGGGAAACTACAGGACATAATGAGACTTATGTGTCAGGATAGCGAGCGCAGTGGGATGCCAAGCATTGCTTTGTAAATCATGATGTTGGTTGGTTTTGCTACTGTCCATGAGCAGTCGTATCGCTTACCATGAGGCGTATGGCATGCTCGTCTTGCCATCCATTGCAATAAAAAAATCAAAGAAAATCAAATACGTTAGTCAATCGAATACGTGTTACAAACCTTTTGAGAGAAGAATTGGCATTGGCCCAGCGGCAACCTCGCGAGTTTATTGAAACAGAACAAGAAGGCTTTGAAATAAAACGAATTCTTACGGATTTTATCGCGAATTTGATGTAATTTTTTAATATTTACATTCCTTTTAATTTCCTTACGTTTCGATCACTTTACAGCTTTCGTGGTCACGGGGCGCCGCCAGTACAGTGTACCTCAGTCCGCCCCGTGACCACGAAAATTGTAAAGTGATCGAAACGTCATGTGTAACATTCGCGTAAATCCAAGAAACCATTAAACAGGAAGGCTCTTATTTCGCGTTACATATTTGTGACTTTGTAATTTATGAAAGAATGTATCGCGTTGCTTCGTTCTACTTTACCAAAAACAAAAAGAAAGTCTTTATCTCAATTATTCAGAAACGTACGTGGACTATATAAATCTCATTCTTAAAACATAAGACAGTAGAAAATCTCGTTAAAACCCTAATAAATAAACGTAAACGAATAACATCTTACCCTTGCGAATTTCCTTTCATCTCACGAACAGGAATAAATATTCTTTTGTGTGAAAAATAAGCTAATTTTAATAATGAATAATTTATTATTTTTGTGCGCATGATAATCGACGCTTGGAGCGCTTTTGAGTAAATAAACGGTGTTTTTCCAACATTAATAATATTAATATTTATTATTGCCACATAAATTTTACAAGCGCTGAATATATCTAGCCTCTTTACTTAATAATGGAAGGAATAACGGGATATAATCTACTGAATTATTACTAATAAACGGCTTATATTATGCAACATAAACCTTGGATTGTGAATAAAATGCATAAAATATTCATGAAAAATGCCAAAATATGCAACATGAAGTGTTCAATAAAGTATATTTTCCGCCAAATTTACATACAATTAGTATTACTGGGTTCTTGAAAATATAAAAACCGCTACTTTTTGAAATAGCGTATAGTGTATACGAACATGTAGCGGAAATTAATACTCGTTATGCCAAAATCGTTTCAGGTTGTTTAAATATGCATTACCTATCATTAAAAATAAAAATATCATTGATATTTCTATGGTAGGCATGTGAATTTTGGCAACTCGTAATAAGCCAATGTGGATTATAGCCTCACTCGTCCCAAAGGTACTCGCATGTACAGCAGTGGGCGGTTATAAAGTGATAAAATTTCACAAACTCGAATTCGACTTCAAGACGTCGAATTGTAATCTGGAATTCGTAGTGTGTGAGCCTAAACGCTGAGTTCGATTTACAGTGTTATAACATGATATTATTTTTGTGAAAGATTTATAGCTAAAACGTAAGTTAGTTAAATCTTCACAGATAAATACCTATAAACCATAGACACATTACGTAAATTTCTACAGCATGTAAAGTCCGCTAATCCGCACTAGGCCAACGTGGTGGACTACATGGTCTAACCTCTGTCAATCATACTCTTCATTGCAAAGGAGGGCCGTGCCGTGCAGTGGGACGTATATGGGCTGATACAGATACAGATTACGTAAATAAATATAATTATCTGTTACATGAGTAAATTGGTTCAATCCCTTATAATGGAATTTTCGATTATAGAGAATTGAAAGCAACGTTTAGGGATAAACATCACGCCATTATCCCAGAAAGGATAGACAGAGGCGTAACCACGTACCGCCTTGTGTTCTGTCCCACGATGTGATAGGGGACGAGCCTATCGCCATATCGGGCACAAACTTATTCCGGGCTGATAATGGATAGAAAAATCCAATATCACTTTGCCCGACCGGAGATCCGAACCCGAGACTTCAGCTATGTTATCGTACAGTAGTACAACTACGCCACCGAGGCATTCTCGAAGTACACGTATCTGCTATCATATAATATTACAGATATAATTATTACACATAACCAGGGCAAAATATCAGCTTCCGTCATTATATCAGTATAATCACCACTAGAAACCCGCCGACTCTACGTTCCTCGAAAATAAATTCCCACAATATCACAAAACCGTGAAAAACTTTGACGAACCACGCGAAAATACCGAAGCAGTAAATATGCATTTTCGCGATTTTTTTTTAATTATTACACCAGAACGTCGGCAGGTAGAGCACGAGTGTCGTCGAGTGGCCGCTAACAATGCGAGCCGCAACGATCTCTATATAGAGAAACAAATGTCTACAGCACAGCCGGTAGAGTTCGCATAGTAGAGACGTTTATGTTTACCAAAAGGTATGATTTATGTTTGTGCGTCACTCGAGGCTTATTTTAATATATTTCTGTGCTTAACGCCTTACCCTTTTCACGGTGAATTTATTTAATCTTGTTCTTGTTGGACTAAATATTATGAGGTTGTGATGGAAACCTTACCCGGACTATTATGACGTCATTGTGATTTGTTGCTGAAATACGAGCAAATTTTTGCGTGAGGCGTGACTTAAATGTGATAAGGGCGCTCTTTTATTAAATTCCTTGACATTAGATGCGCGTCTTTGCTTGTCTTTTCTCTTTCTTTTCGTCTCATATTTTTTACAGAATCCGGGGCGCAGTTGGTTTGACGGCAACTGTGAAACGAGAGGCTGCGGGTTCGACCCCCGCACCCAGACATATGTTTGCGTGAACCACAAGCTTCGGGTCTGGGTGTGTGTGATACCGAAAACTCTTTCTTAAATACCCAAGACACAAAAGTCGATCTTAATATGAGGTCAGGACTATATATGTGACTGTTGGGTATTTATTATTATTATTTTGAGAGGCAGGCAAAGTATCTACGACTAAGTATTATGGATATTCGCAGGCGGTGGTAATCATTCTCTATCTCGTAACCCGTTCCTCGTTTCCCGAACTAATGCAATAAAAATACAGTTCACCAATATAGTATCGGAAAATCGACCACAAAGTAGGGAATAAATTCTTACCGGAACAAGTTGGTAACATGCATTTTTTACAAGCGCCATAAAAATTGCCTTCCATCCCGACTATCCGTAGGGTCGTAAAACTTGCACTCCACCTGACCGTAAAACAGTCTGTTGTTATTTACGGGTATTTTACTGCTCGAGCTGAATTTGTGATCATTGAAATATGCTCCCTTTAGGACCGATGGTTTGTTCAGCGTTTTCGTACCAAAGTTAAGTTTTTTGGGAACCTTATATATTACTCTTTTTGTAGGTAAGTTAATTTTTTTGACTTGGTGTGTTAGTGTGGTGGTTTTACTGTGTTATGTATAGATGTTGGTTTTTTTTTATTGATATGAATGGCGAGATGAGCACACCATTCGCCTGACAGTAGCAAAACCAAACAACACTATTAATTATAGAGCAATGCTTGGCATTCCACTGCGCTCGCCTTCCTGAGACATACGGTGTTCAGTCTTTTTATGCGAAGTAGTTACTCTGGCTACAATGTCAGTCAAACCGGAACACAAGAATGCATTTACACTGCTGTTATAGGTAAGTCTGTCTCTCACACATGAGAGACCACCATTACCAACAGTAAAATAATTATTATACCTTGTCGGACGTTGACCTCTGTAAACTTTGTTATTTTATTAACTATTTACCTCTAAAATTTAAGGGCCATAGCATATTATCCTGTGCAAATTAGAAACGTCTACAAAACACCCTTATAACAATTTGTATATTTATGTGATTTAATATTATCAGTAAAAAATATTACTTACAAATAATTTTAATAAATCAGTGTCGGCGATAAGCCTAGTAATCCCTCAGGACTCGGTGACCAACCTGATTTATAGGTTACGTGTAGTAGTAATACTAGCGTGTGCATTACTTGATTGGTTTGGGAGAAAAAATAAAAGTTCTAGCATAACCCCCGATGTATGGCAATCGTGAATGGTAACCGTTGAATTTCTGGTATAGGTATGGTGATGGAAATGGAGTACCGATATAATAATATGAATCAGTAAGAAAAGCATTTCTTAGACGAAGTTTGACATTATACACGTACAAAATAATACTATTTCTTTAATAAATAACTTTATACGAGTATGGTATATTTGTATTGGACAAGCTATGACATGTTTTATTCATTATATTAGTACCACGCTTGGGTGACAAGCCTTCTCTATCATTGTTTGAGGAGAATTACACCTTACGGCTAATGTAGTTAAAATATACGAGTAGCTGTTGTAATTTTAATTACACTGCCTCCGTGGCGCAGTTGTTTAGACGCTGGCTGTGAAACGGGAGGCCGTGGGTTCAATCCATACACCGAAATAAATATTTGTGTCATCCACGGGTCCACGGCTTAGGTGTTTGTGAGACCGAAAAGTCTCGCGTAGTATCTAATACCCACGACACAAGCCTCGATCTTAGTGTGGGGTCAGGACTATGTATGTATGTGACTGTTGGAAGTATGTATGTAGGTACATGTTTTAATTGGTATTTGCATATTATAAAATGCATATATACCAATCAACTCAGAATACGTTTTGTATCAATTATAGTATAATTTATTAAATAAAAACTAATAGGTATTACGAACGCAAGATATAAATTCGCAACCACAAAAGGACGTACTTTCAGCTATCGAAAAGGTCCATTGCTGTCGACAAATGCCCACAAGCGCGACCAGCATTAGTACACTAAAAGCGTCTTCCCCAAATACTGACCGCAACAGAAAATCAATTCCTATACGAGACCCACTAAAATAGCCAGGTCGATGCCATTTAAAATTCCATAAAACATTCACCCAATGGAAACGCTTTCGGTTCGAGACTTAATCTATTTCAGTGGAGGATTTCGTGTCTCTTGAATTTTTAACGCTTGTTACAAATAGCTTCTCACTTGGTACGTTCATTTTAGTACCGGTAAAGTCAGAACCGCTATATATCTACGTGTCAAACCGCTCATACTCTCAAACTACTGTGAAATTGAAGTTTGTTCAAAGTTACGACGCGGTCGAAGTTTTATTTCCTCGTGATGAATTCTTTTGCTGAACATTTATACTTTTTTAACTTCCGCCCGTATCGTTCCCTTACTTTTTAAAGTTTTTGGCCTTCTAAAAACCCAAGGCCGTGATTTGACTCCTGGATATTGAGACAGTGTAGTCTCTTGTGCTTCCTAGTATACTCGACACTTAAATTTTAGTATGTGATCAAGAATCAAAACTATTTGTGTGTGATTCTTGAGTGTATATAATTTACTAACTTTTATTTACTAATCTATCAACTACTTAGCCTATTAAAACCCATCCTCGTTCTTCCAGATATCGACCTCATACAGTATGTCCAACTACTCTTCCATTTGCTTACAATCACCTTTTGTTCCAGATGTCAAGCTCGTACAAGCTGGCGACGGTTCTGCTGGTGTCTCTAGCCGCGGCCGCCGCCGGCATCAAGTGCTGGAAGTGCGGCCAGTACAGCGACGGCGTCGGCTCCATCACGCCCTGCAACAACCGCAGCGCAGCCCGCCTCGAGGACTGCCCTCACGACTCCAAGTTTTGTATTGTGAGTAGATTAGTAAAAGACATTGTTATACACATATACGAGTATAGTTGGGACAAACTTAAGTGTCTTTTGGGGTAGCAAAAATTAAGTTAGGAATTTTGAGGGAATCAATTCAAATTACTAATATTTAATTCTGATTAAATTAAACCAATATCAGCAAAGCTATGCCTTTTTATAAATTGGTTTCTTTTTACGTAAATGTTACACATTGAAGTAAAACGAATTCTTACGGAATTTATCGTGAATTTGATTTAATTTTTACATTTTTTATTTCTCAACATTTCGATCACTTTACAGTGTTTGTAGTCATGGGGCGGACTGAGGTATGAATCATCCGCTAAGTGAATGTTACAATTTAACTACTCTTCATTTACAATTATGAAATTAATAAGTTAATTTTAAAAGTTAATTAGTTTTTGCGATCCATTAATCCGCACTTAGCTATGCCTTTTCTTAAAAAGAAATGCACAGGCTTAATTGAAAATCTTTTAGTATTCTTAAAAAACGAAATGAAAATAACACAAATAGCTTTTGTCTTCCAAATCTAAGACTATACTTTCTTCTTTGTTTTCTCTTGTGCATTCCATAATTTTTGCCAAACGCCTACAGCAATAACACCGCCAGTTGCGCTTTTTTAATATATCATTTTTCTTGTTATTTCCTCATTGCACAATAAAAGACAATATCTTTTATATCATACAAATAAATATCGAGAGAAAAATGTCCTCACCAGCAATAATTACAGCCATTTTTCTTTTTAAACGCCTGACGCTGTGATTTTGTATCTACAGTGCAATATCGTCACACATGGCGTCGAAATTGCGACACGCCACGTTATTCAGTGCTTTATTGCAGTGATTCTGTATCGGTTGAATTGTTGCAAATTGTGGCGACGCGCACGCCGCAACTCATTACTGTTATTAAATTTATTGCTTAGCATAATTGTTAAGTTACTGCGTGAAAATGCGTTGTGTAAACTGGAACATTTGCGGGTTGTTTCAGTGCCCTATTTAGAAGTGTTATTCATGGAAATTAGTTATTATTGTTTAGAAAACTATCTCGGTTTGAGAGCAGTCTATAATAATGGCAATTACAAAAAAAAAATTATATGTTGAAATAAAATTAATTATTACGGATTTTATCGCGAATTTGATAAAATTTTTAATTTTTTTAATTTCCCGACGTTTCGATCACTTTACAGTTTTCGTGGTGACGGGGTGGACTGGACGGATTTTACTTCAATGTGTAACATTCACGTAAATCCAAGACACCATTATGTTTTAGATGTTATATTTTTTTTTCAAAAGACAAAACATGCCAGCTCCCAACATTTTACAAAATTATAAGATTTAGCTTGCAATCTTCAACTTATAAAGAAAATGAAATCACATTGAACTAAATTATACATAGAATTGCACCATTTTTTAATCGAGATGTTTTTCCATAACAAAATATTAGGCATAAATCTGCATACCAGAAAATATCCTGGTCCCGTTTACATTCCCGTGATGGAAAGGCCTGCACAATCACTTCCCCACACCGCATACCCGTTCGCGCCCGCATCATTCCATACCAGATAGAAGGCATTACCGGGCCAATTTCCGCCAAGCCATCATTTGCTGTGACGTCACACCGCCGGCCCTTATCAACACGCTTTGACATGCTCTGTTTAGATAAGGTTAGCCGAGCCTTTGATACGTGCTACAGTTTGGGGTACAATGTACCGGGATCGGGGTATTGTAGCGTTTAAGGTGACACGCTTGTTTGATTCGTTTGAGGGTTAAAGCTGGATTCATTAAGGTTTGCAAAAATAACAGTACCGTTTGTAGGGTTATGTAGCCGATCATAATGTTTTTGCCAGGACATTATATTTGACAGACTGAGGACCGGATGATTTTTATCACGTTCCATCTGACGAAATAAATGTCCTATTTTCTATTTAAGCGATAATTTTAACCTATAAAATGGTAACAGACCTCATCAACTACGGGTATTGAATTGAATTTTGCTTTGATTCCTTCCATTACAACTAGCCTCTAAGATACAGGCGCGGCCTAGTTTAGATGCTAGTGTTCATCAATGTGTGCTATGTGTATATTTGTGAGTAATCATTAACTTTGTAATTGTATGTTTCAGTATCATTAAAGAACTAAAAAAAAAAGTTTCAAGCAAGCCATGTACTTAACGCCCTTTATGGTACATTAGTATACATATGTGTCCACTTACTTTACGTAAAACAACACGTGTTAACCTTGAGCTGTGTAAAATAGTAGCTGTGTTCAAAGTTCCATCGTTTTAGTGGAATCTAAACACATTAAGGGCCCTAATGCGTTTCGGGACGCTTTAATGAAATTACAAAGGGTCCAGAACGGACTGTGTGTTGGCAATGTGTGCCTAAATTATGAAAATTTCGACATAAAACCATATCGCTGAGAGAAATCGCTGGCTAAATGGCCCAGAGATGGCCTTAAGTACTGTTATGAAGACCACATCGCTTATTATATGGATAGTTGGCGAAACTATCGCTATGGGGTAAGTTTGTCCCAAAAACTTAGGGTTATAAGAATTTAAGACATTGTTGTTTTCGTTTCGAATGAAAGGTACTAAATAAAGATCTCAGATAAGCAAATAATAGATCTCGAAATAGTATAAAGTTGACAAAAAACAAATAGTTTTTGAAACTTTCCTCAATAAAGTAACCCCATTTCACTTGGAAATTAAATAAACAAAATTACATAATGGGTTTTTATATCATCCTGTCGAGTTGTATTTAGGTAATAAATGTCATCTCTATTTATGTATTTTCAAATCACATCCACTGAATATAATAAAGAATGAAATCCTTGCCGCCTTAAGTTACTATTATTACTTTTCATTATTTATTTTTATTACAGTTGTCGGCTAGCATTTAAATTAATACAAAACGTTACTTATGAATAGGTCTTTTTTACACATATATTTTATGTGCGTGGTGGCTTGTTGGTAACGGACCAGACGCAGCTGCCTACATGTTTACGGTGGTCGCGGATTCAAATCACAGGGCACACTCTGACTTTTCGGAGTCATGTGTGTACTGATTGTCAATCACCACGAACTATAACGGTGAAGGAAAACATCGTGTGGAAAACTGCATACCATAGTGATTTGTATAAATTTCTATGGTTTGTAAAAGTCGGCCAACCCGCACTAGGCCAGCGTGGTGGACTATATGACCTAACCACTCTCAATCGTACTCACGGTTGTAAAGGAGGCCTGTGTCTGTGGGCTGATACAGTACAGTACAAATATATTGAAATGCCCCTAGTGGTAAAACCTTTAACATTACCCTTTTCCACTGCGAATGTGCTCTGATTCAATATATTATATTGAAATATTAATATCCTCTCTTACTGTTATAAAACTGTTTTCCTTGATCTTTCAAAAAATATTCCTATATTCCCGTTAACGTAAAACATAAAACCATTGAAGCTTGCTTTGATGTCTGGAATAATAAAATTTCCTCTTACATTAAACTGATTTTCATACGATCCGAAAATATCTTTATGAAAATATATTGCACAAAAAATACTCTCAATTGTAGCCTACTCGTATACGAGTATGAAAATTATAAAGGTTGGACCTAACTGGGTGTGTAGTGGCGTGAAATTTATGCAAACTACCCCTACATTGTAAGGGTTGTTGGCACAACGGAGCTCGTTATTTTTTATGTTTATATACTCGTAGTTGTAGCCTAGTTAAAATTTTACTATATCGTATAGACGGATTAAGTATTGAGGCTTTTTACGCGGCCGTTATGGTGAAGGAATGAAGGGTTTGAAAAGCTACCAGCTGCTCGGTTTAATATAGAAGCGTATATGTAACTCGATTTCCATCAGTTTACATTTAATACATGGACCGAAAATTATTATAATTTGCCAAATTTTGTCGTTTACCAATTTAAAAATCCTTTTGCGAAAATTCAGCCATCAACATTCTATAATTAAGTTTTGAGACGTACCAAGAGGTTTTCAGTCTCAGTATATCCAAATTTGAATAAAATATTTGGGGCTATTTTTATTAAATACAGTGGTAGATCCCATGGCTTCGCGTTTAACATCCGATGTCTTAACAAACTGCACCGCGGTCTCAGTCAAGTATTCCACTGTGAAAATGGGTTACTTGAAATTCCATTTTACCCCAATCATGACGCTAAAACGCTCGTAACACTCCAACGCGAGCTAAAAATTAACTTCAAATTAGCTGCCAATCGCATGCGGTAAAAGTTACTCAATATTCAATTACACTTTCGCAGAAGCGTACCACAAGACGTAGTACATAGGAAAGCACTATTTTCTAGCTCCATTTTTAGACCTATTTCTACGCTTTGCGCCCTGACCTATTTCACCGTGACGCGATGGGGGGCAAATATGTCGTTGTGTGACAACAAACAAACCGTACGGACTGTTTTTCTTTCGTATTAGAGATTTCGGCTGGAAAATCTTACGTCACGGTGTTGTGATTCCTGATTTTCGTGTTTTTTGAACATTTTTCGTAGGAAGAGTTGAATAGTATTGTTACATAGCGAATGGACTGGCGCGATATTTTCGTTCTATTGAAATAAATGATGCAACATTTTCTGTCGTTTTTTCGTTCCGTAAATGGAGTTAAATATCCGCTCCTTCCTTTAATGCTTCCATCTGCAAATCGCACATGTATTCCCTCCTCACTTACCGACTCACTTAACATCACCGTTTTTCAACCTATTTTCGACCCCACCCTTTTAATATTTATTATAAACGAGAATTTGACTTTGTGACGCTTCCACGCCTTAAGTATCCATCGATTATTATGAATTGGTGCATATACAATATCAGGAGCAAACAAAAATACCAAGGATATATTATTTAATCCTGCCAAAAAAGTATTGTTACTGGGGGATAGGAAAATAACTTTCCGTATTCACTTCAATGCTTTAATAATTGATTGATAAAACCCAATTTAACGCGAGGAAAGCCGCAGAAAAATTGCGAATAATGTGTCCCATGGCTAAACAATGCTCACCCTTTTTCTGCTGCCACTTGCTCTCCCACCTTGTCATTCGCTCTAATTTGCATCAAAGGCGACTCTCCAACTCCTAGACGAGTTCTCTATGCCCATTTTTAACCGTCCAAGCCTATCTCAAGGCCATCCGCGTTTTCTACGCCCATTTCCAAGTTCCAACTAACAAATAAAATATATTTTTCCATTCTCGAATGAGATTAAATAAATTTGTATCCAATAGCGTGTTAGTGTAGCAGTGGAGGCATCCGCGCTGTCCGGGACACGGGAAAGCACTCGGCCGACTTATCACAGTGCTGTGCGGCTCACTTCCGCTCTATATTAGTTTATTCTAGTTTGAATCTAGAATATAGGAAATTGTGCGGTTATTGAATGATGGTATCTATGAGTCTAGTGTGCATAATGTTTAATTAAGCTTCTATTGTAAACTATAATATACTATGTGCTTTATCTTTGAGCCGATATAAGTAGGTGTGTTATTAATTAAGTTAGTGCTATGAAGCGCTGTTTAAATCTCTATGATAATATATATTAAAGTATTAAATAATTAAATTATCTGAGATAGAATATAGAATAGAATTTATATATATATATATATATAGAATAGAATTTGGGATAAACTTTAGAGGCACTACATAAAAAAAATCGGTTACTTTAAACGCTGATAAGTTTGAATATTTTTGCAGGAAGGCAATTTACAGGAATAAAGATTGAGAAATAAAGATTGAGAGAGGGTGCATCCTGTGTGAAATAGGTACAGATTAACAGTCTCTGAAGGCAATTAAACGCCAGCTTTAAATATTTAACGATCTGCAAGCATTTGTTTCATTTCTAGGTTGTTGTTGGGGTTTGTAAGATCGAAAAGTAATTCGTATTTCATAATAATCTAGACAAAAGAGTTACATCACAGTGTGAAGTCAGAACTATGTACTACATGACTATTCGTGTTTTTTTATTCAGGTTTACAGAGCGGTTTGTATAAAAACATCTATTAGAATTTAATTGCCCATTTGTACAAGTTGAATAACAATAAAATAACTGAAAGATAGAACGCTCAAACGAGTTCTCTGCAAACGTGTACTTTTTAATTCTTTTCCCTCCGCTATGGCTTTCAATTCGATAATGGATCCTACTGTTTGTTAGAAATGTTTTTCTGTTTGTTCGTTAAAGATGAAACAGGAACTTTTATAAAAACAATTTATTATTTAAAGATGAATACATTTTTGAGATTTGAAGTAATTTTTTTTGGAATAAAAATATGATATTGCCTTTTCTTGTAATTAATTCATGAAAGGATTGAATTTGAAAATTGAAAGAGGACGAAGACAAAGGGATACATTCTCGGGAACGAGTAAAGTGATAATCCAATACCTTTGTCTTAGATATAATAGGATGTAGGCACTAGGCATGACAGCTATGTTTGAATTTTCTTGTAAACGAAACAATATGGCGACCTAACTTTAATCAAATAATATATCCCTATTCTCTAATATAATATTAACCCAAACGTCATACAAGATCCCACGTTGATACAGTTCCATACAAAACAATTACACGATAAAATATTGAATTTACGGATCTAGGAACACAGTCGAGACTGTTTACTTGGTAACCAATAAATTTAGTTTACCTCACCTGAACGTACCAAGATATGAAAAACTATTACTACTATTATCCTTACTAATTTTATCCGCCAAACCGCACTAGGCCAGCATGGTGGACTATGGCCTAACCACTCTCAATCGTACTCTTGATTATAATGGAGGCCCGCATCCTGCAGTGGGACGTATATGGGCTGATACGATACGTTACGATACTAATTTTATAAATGAAAATGTGAGTACATTGCGCTTTCACGTCGAACACACTCAACCAATCATCAATATTTTTTTTACATACTGCTTGACACTTGTACCGAAAAAAACCTAGGGTAACGTTCATAATGGAAAAAGTACTGACAGGAGAATAGCAATAGAATTAATTTAACCACAACGCAAAGCTGCAAAACAAGCATTTAATAAATTACAAACCGCAAGCTAAAACAGTGGCTATAAAAAAGTTTTACACTAGTTTCGGGTGAATTCAATTTAAAATATTTTCAGCTTGGGTACCGTTTACTCTAATATGTAAACACGGTCACTATTTCATAATGAAATGTTTTTTCTCGCTGGCTAGCTGACTTAGTTCACAGAATTAAAAGATAAAATATGAACATTTGTAATCATTACTTATGCATGTTTTATTAAGCCCGATCTTAGCTAAGCAAAGGATATATTTTAAAACGGTTTATTTTTAAATTTTTATTTGAGAAATTGTAGAGAATAAACGAATTGTGATAAACAGTGCAACTAACAAACTGACAACTGTATGTCGTAATGTTAAGAGATGTTGAATGTAAGTAAACAATTGTATCGTAAAAGACTTATGACCAAGAATTTCTAAAGTTGTATAGACATCATATTAAAACCGTAACTACTAAACCGAAATAAGTATTAACAATATTTTGAAATCTTATTGTATACTTATTATAATTAATATAATAAAGGGCGCCTAAAATCCCATCAATTATAAATGTGACTCAATTACAGTTAAACGTAAGGCTGCATATATAATTTTTAGTACGTCTACAAAATAAGAATAAATAATGCATATAAACATTATTTAATTATGATCACTAACAGTTCTAACAACATAACATTTACATTAAAGCTGCTTAGCAATAACTTACCTAAAAACCCCCAATTTTACCTTACATTTCCACGCCTTTGCACAAACAATCGAAGCAGAAAATTGCTAAAAGATAAACAAAGCCAATAAACAGTTTTATTAGCAGTTAATCTTTAATAAAATAAAGGTTGGGGCAAAACCGAACAAGGCTCATTGCGCCTCATATTAATAAAGTTCGTTCGTACTTATCAAAATGAATGGTCCGTGTTTATTAGGTTAAAGTGCTTGGGGTAGCAAACAATCACTTTTTGCCGCCATTGGGGCAAATATAAGGGCGTGAAAATGTTTATTTTTGTTTTGTAATTATATATTAAATTGGGCGGGACAGATGACGCTTCGGGGTAAGTTATAGTTACCTTTACTTCAAAGCATTTTTCGCGCAAAATGTGAATACAATTACTAAAATTTGTTAGACTCTCCACTTTGTTACTTTATGTAGGTGCTAATATAACATATAAATATATTAACAAGGAAAGTACTATTATACAATATCAGATCAAATAAATTGTAACATTGTGTGAATAATACTCGTACCCAAAAAAATTTTCACTACAAATAATTTCCAAAGATCAGACATGCTAGAATGTTCTCAAGTTTAAACGCACCTACATCTGTAATATTAATCATTAGCTGTTGGCTTGGTGAATTTGAAAATTATCAATTACAAATACATGCACACCCATACCTAATCCTGACCTCGCATTAGGGTCAATCAAGTCATGCATCCTAGGTATCAGAAACTTCAGTCTCAAAAATATCCACACTTCAAACTAATACTTTTGGATGACACATATGTCTTAGTGCCATTCTCTCACATTATATGGCCTAACCCCTCTCAATCGTACTCTCGATTGTAGAGGAGGCTCGTGCCCTACAGTCGGACGTATATGGGCTGATACAAATATGTATCAGTGCGGGGTTCGAACGCGCGCTCTCTCGTTTCTTCGCCGGCATGAAACTAACAGTATTTCGAGGGCTGAATAATAAATTAAAGACAAGTTTACAACAAACAAATAATATTCTATAAATATTCATATTCCAAAGAGAAATGTCAAAGTCCCTGTTCTGTTTAACCCCAAGTTAACGAGATAGGCCGTTTAACTGAAAATTAATTTTAGACTCACACAAACTTATAATTAATGAATCAGTGGTAAAATCAACTTGCCTCAGCGAGACTCGAACCGGCGACAATTTGAATACATTAGCCATAATCGTTAGCCTAATAGAATCGCCTGGCCTGCTAAATTATTGATGTCTCATGTTTGACTGGGGCGTGTCGGAGCTTTAAGTTTGGGCTTGAAAGTGTGGAGTGGGCTTTAGCAATCACACTATTGGAAAATTCGGTTTAAAATATTCGTGAATGCAAATTCGATTAAAAGGTATCGATTATGCAAATGTGCAACCTTAAAACGCTGAATCCGGAGCATTTTAACGTTATATATTTTTTGGTAATCTTTTGATATATATTTTTCAACAATTTATTTTTGATATATATTTTTCATTGCAACCTGACAAATCGGAGCGCCAAATCATTAGGACAATTATTGTTTTCAATACAAGTAAACACGGAATTTATTAGTAAAATCTACTAAAATTTTAGACTGTTAGACACAGCAATCACGTTGGACTGAGGAAGGCAAAATTTGTGTAGTCCAAAGAATGTAAAGTAAAGCCAACGCTCATCATCAATCACGCATATTTTGTAGATTTTAATATATGCATACCTACTTAAACTCACACCTTTTTTCCAGAAGGGGTAGGCAGAGGAGTAACCAGGTCACCCACGTTTCGCTTTGTATTTTCCGTCCCACGATGTGATCGGGGGCGAGCCTGTCGCCATATCGGACACAAATTCCTCATTCCAGGCTGATAATTGAATATAAAAATCCAATATCACTTTGTGTGTGCGTGGTGGCCTGTTGGTAACGGACCAGACACGGCTGCCTACATGTTTACAGTGGTCGCAGGTTCAAATCCCAGGGCACACCTCTGACTTTTCGGAGTCATGTGTGTACTGATAGTTAATCACCACGCACTATAACGGTAAAGGAAAACTACGTGAGGAAACCTGCATACCATAGCGATTTGTATAAATTTCTATGGTATGTAAAAGTCCGCCAACCCGCACTAGGCCAGCGTGGTGGACTATATGGCCTAACCACTCTCAATCGTACTCTCGATTGTAGAGGAGGCCCGTGCCCTGCAGCGGGTCGTATATGGGCTGATAAAATACAAAAAAAAAAAAGATACAGTAGTACAATTACGCCACCGAGGCAGATTTTCATGATATGCCTTATTACAAAAACGTGACGAGACAAAATGCTGTGTCTTAGATTCGTAACAGAAATCTGCAGCCAATTTTAAACACAATTTATTTCAATTGGCAAAGAATAAAAAGAAAAATGTGAAGCTACCAGGCAATTTGAATAGAACGAGTACTATTCAAACAATATTAAAATATTAATAGCGAATAAGTGCATTGAAATATGAAATATGCTTTTCAGAATTACATGGCAACGTTTTATGAAATCTTCGATTGGTATCTTTATTCCAATTTGATATCTATACTCGTCGCTAGTTTGCACTTCACTACTTCACTTGACCTTACAAAAAAGGTCAAGGTTAAAAGTTTGTGAAACTTATGAAGGGTCACACTTTCTACATATCTTTGATGAGATTATAATGCTTAGGCGATAAATTGATGAGAATCTATGACATGTAATTTATTAGGACCGTGAATCTGTGCGTAGATGGCGGCACGTGTTGTCCTTAATGACGCCAATCCTTAGAGGACTTTCGCTATATTAAACTGTAATATTTAAGCTAGTTCAACCATATCAAAAACTAATATATTTCTTATTATAGTAGTGTAAACACATTGTTGTGTTCCGGTTTGAAAGACATTATAGCCAGCGTAACTATACTCGTAGACTTATAAGGGACTTAACAGTTAACAACTTATGTCTCAGGATGGCGAGATCTTTATTTAGTTGAGCATTATTGATGTACAAATTTGTTGAAAAAATAAAACATTTATCAAGGCACCCCATTGGTCTAGTAGAAACGCATACTGACAGTTTTAAGTTTTGATTTTGAATTCCGTAAATATGTAAAAATAAGTATCAATGTTTACAATTTAAAATACATGTTACCTCTAACTGGATTTTCCATGAGGGTTGAAAATTCACGGTAAGAAAAAATTGTGACCAAAATCTTTTCAACACAAAAAGTTGCAACGAATCCGCACGAGTGAGGATAGGTTATGGGGGCATGTAAAGACAAAAAATGGTGCAAAGCTTGTCAAAGCCTTTGAAAACGCCTCCCCTGCCAAAAAAATTAACAGCATAAATCCTACAACACAATGCCTAACTCACTGCTAAAAGTTTTAAAAAATCATGTATATTTTCAAGTAAAAATGAGGAGTCCAAGAAAAAATTGTTCATATAACAAATTGCAATTTAACGAAGTGCTATCGAGACGGAAGTGGGGCATAATTTAGCCGGTGTTTTAAATAAAATTTCTCTTCTTGGAGATTGTTTAAGCGAGACGAGTAAAATGTAGACGTTTCTTTGTGAGTTCGTACATTTTGCACGAAGTAAAAAGTGTTAATATACGTAAATTCCTTTGCTAACTTGCAGGTGTGCATCGTCGGTGTACGAACTGTTTAGAAAGTTTACTGCCGGGATTTCGAATGAATTTAGTGTACATTCCGAGGTGAAAACTTTAGCTGCAACGAGATTTTGATTAATATTTTGTTAAATATTTTTTTTACTTTTCGATATTGAATGACCGTAACACCACATTCACGTATCAGATGTACCAGAAGACGTGCATATTTTTCGTGATGCAATACCCTGCGACCCATTAAGAACCTGCATATTGATTCTAAAAAATCATGTCAATCCTTTGGTCTATTTTAAAAGAAGGGCAAACTAAGCAACTTACTTTAATATTTGTGACATAATTATGACCATTTTTTCAGAAATAATAATAAAACTGCAAAGACAATCTGATCTCAAAGATCAGATAAAATTAAATTATGTAAAATTCGTCCCAGATATAAATATGTTTTATTTGCTTACATCACGATAACATAAAAAAAATACCGAGGCTTCGAAATATAATAACTAAAAGAGTACTACTAAAAAACAACTGAGAAATATTTAAGTTTTATCCAAAATAGTTTTTTATTCTTGAGATACAAGCGCGCCCAGTTAAAGCTACGGCAATGTTAAAATGCGGAGATTTTGGCGAAAAACTGTATATTTTAAGGCATCCGGGGGATTAAAATAAATTTTAAGAGCATGAATGGCTATTCAGTGAAGATGAGGCCTGTGTTTAAAGCGGAGAAACATTTTTGCTTAAAATACTAACATTAGGAATGTTTAACTTTCTTTTTATCGTAACTTAAAATATATGTAGGAGTAAGAGAAAATAATGTTCAAATTAGCCTTTTTTATAAGATATTTTGTAAAGAGATATCTTTATTATTTCCACAAGTGAATTTGCGAATTTAGAAAATTTTTAAACGCCGTATTTACTTTCTGAAGTATAGGAACTCTGCGTTCTACCAATTGCGCGACGGAGGGTGTCAAGACAACATTGCAACATAAATCCTACCAATTACAGTACATTGAAATCACTTGTACAAATAATTATTGTATCAGCCCATATTTGTCCCACTGCAGGGCACGAGCCCCCTCTCCAATTAAGAGTACGATTGAAAGTGGTTAGAACTAGGCCATACCAATCAATCCATCAACCAAAGGAAGTCCACTGCTGAACATTGGCCTCTCCCAATGATTTCCACATGCCATATAGTAAACAATTATTTACTACAAATGCATTACTATTGCAGTTTCTGAAATTTGTTCAAGATTTATGAAATAAAACTGAAGTCTCGGAGGTGAACCGAAAGGAATCTTGTGGGCGTAAGCCTAATAAGCCGCCACTTTAGACGGACTTAGTGCGGTCCCGCGGGACGGTCGAGGCTTTCCCGCGGGACGAAACTGGCATGAAATCATTTCATCCGTGAACAAATTTGTGAAATGTAGTTGTTTTATGTGAGCTTGTATATTTGGCTCGGTAATCTTTTTGTTTTTTTATTGCGATTAATGGCGGGACGAGCACGCCATTCGCCTGATGGTAAGCGATAATACCACTCATGGACAGTAGCAGAACCAAACAACACCATGAATTACAAAGCAATGAATTGTACTGAACTCGCCATTTTGTGATATAAGATTTGGTATTTTTGCATTTAGTATGTTCAATAAATACTATTTACTACAAAAAATATCAATAAAGACATAAATAGAGAAACAGATGACCAAAAATGTAAAGAAGTTCTCGAGTGGAGGCCACGCACTTGCAAACGAAGCGTTTGATATTTCTTCCTGATATATGACCTTGCTAATATTGCAAGAAATCACTAGATGTAAGCCGTTTCCAACAGGCCTGTATTGATATCCTTAGGGAAAGCTTACGTTCGGCAGTGGACTTGCTGCGGTTGAAGAGAGAGAGAGAATCAAGTGAACACTAAAATCGTCGGCTATCAGAGATTTAGCGTTGAGTGCCAAAGCCTTTAGAGGACCATAGGATTACTTTCCCAAACACTTTACAGAAACGATCAACTTGCCAGGTACATTATGACGCCAGTTTACTTAGGATGTAATTAGTGTTCGCAACGATCCTTCAGGGCGGAAAGCACGAGTCGGGGCTCGCGGCGATTTGCGAAGGACAAGTGAAGGTAACTTTGTCATGGGTAGAATTTGAAATGATTGAGAAAATTATACTATTTAGAACGTTTTGCAATAAAAACTTTTTGGTGAATTGGAACATCTTGTTCAAATTTTATGTTCTCTTACTTTTTTTTTATGTTTTTTATGTCTTACAAGATGAAGCTTCGTATCCATTACTGATTTTAATAATTTGCATTATCATACTTAATAGCAAATACTTGTCGCTGAACATGCCAATAAATGATATGATTCAAAAGCGAACCGTTGGATAAACGAATTAAATTAAATTAATTGCAGTATTATTATATTCACTCGCCAGAGCTCATAACAAGACGTCACATAAACATAAAATTAAACCTATTCAAAATGTGTTTACAATACGAGCAATTTTAATTACACCACCTGAATTTCATTAATTCAAGCACGTACAAAATTGTCGTCATAGCGCAAACGCTCAGATTACCCCATCTTTACGCCCGTGATGATTTTTGTTTACGTTAATTAAAAACATTTCTTTCATTACGCGAGACCGGTGGTGCCTTTAAAAAGAAATTTCTGAGGCGGGTATAAAAGACGAAATTAGAAAGTGGTATTATACAGAGCGCAGGCCGAGCGCGGCGCTAATGAACAAAAAGCTCCTATTATTTCACACATAGCTTTTGCTAAATAGAACTAATTAGCCGAGATTTTGTGCGTATACCTAGGAATGGGGACCTCAAACCTAGTTGTCATGCGGTATTTTTAGACCTTGAGCTACTCCGATGAACCACTGAATGTTTTTTTTATTCTGGTTCAGCAAAGTGACGGTCACCGACTGGTTTTAGTCAGTGTGCTGGCGTAGGTATTGTTAGAGACCCAGCTCGGTCACAGCATCCTCATTGTGCTGGGTCGGAAGGCCCAGTCACACTAACATACCTCTTTCGGGCTGCCATGGCGTACCGAAAGGGGAGCTTAATAGCTTTACCTCTTGCACCAAAAAAGGGACTGCATTGCACCTGGTGGTAAGCACACTGCTGTCCAGATAGAGCATTGGTTAACAGTAAGTTATTTACAAGTACTATCTTATATCCCTTTAAGAAGCTAATACTTCTTTATTTTGTTCCAGAAATACGTGAGCGAATTAACCACTGTGCGAGACTGTGTGCCGACTTGCAGCGAGAAAGGTGAGTAAAAAATTCCCGAAATATAGACTTTTTTATGATATAAGAAGAAGAAGGCTTAATAATTATAACATTGAAAATATATGGCTTGACATACGCTTTGGACTTGTAGATCATAAAAAGTATTCGGTTTTTCCACAGATTAAGAAATTATATTGCTCTTATTAAGTACTAGCACAATTATTTACCTAAATATGCTTTTGTAAAATCTTTATATCATTTTCCAAGGTAATTTAGCTACATATAGTCATATAGAAAAGAAAGCCCCTGAAACTATCTATTACAGCTGACAAGTAAGTTTTTCATCGAACACTCGATGCGTTAGTTCTGAAGCAGCTAGATTAGGGGACCGTATCGTAAATCAGTCAACGTCTTTGCGTCCTTTGCAATATTTATTTGGTTCAATTTACACCAGATAAAGAGGCTTCGTAGGTATTTTATTATTTCGGAGATACCTGAATCCCAATTAATTTTAATTAGAATATTTATACCGAGAGTACCTAAATACGGTGATCAGACGACCTGGTGAAGGTCGAGGGACGTCGCTGGATGCAGGCTGCCTCCAACAGGTCACTGTGGAAATCATTAGGAGAGGCTTGCGTTCATCAGTGGACTTCCTTTGGCTGATGGATTAGATTGGATTGATACTGAGAGTATACCGTGTGACCAATAGGAAATTGACCGACTAAAATTTTCTGAATATTTAATCAAAATAATTCCAAAAAAACGGCATATATATACCCCCATTTTTAAGGATTTTTTTAAACGATGTTGCAGTACTCGCAATAGTTTAGCTTGTTACCCACTGGGACATATTGTATAGATACGTATATTATGTAACACACTTCTGTTACTGCTGAGTAAACTATGGGTAATGAGCCCATTCACAATATTCGCCCGATAATCCCTCCGATTGTTGATACAGGTGATCCGCTTCAAGCAATCTAGGCTATTCATGTTGATGTTTATATTAGTAGAATGCACTTGCAAATATATAATGCCATAGTACTCGAATGTAATTGGGTATCAAGTATTATGGTTGTCTATAGTCTATATTTGAAGCGATAGTACTCGAATGTAAATGGGTAGGTATAGAGTATTATGGTAGTCTGTATTTGAACACATCGTGTAAAGGCCTGCACACCAAAGGGTTATTCACAAGATTGTTTATGACATGTGTACTTTTACTGGTGGTAAGCCTCTCATATGTGCCGCCTGGGTAAGTACCACCGCAAAGTCTATTTCTCCCGCCAAACAGCAGTGTAAATGCATTGTTGTGTTTTGGTTTGAAGGACATTGTAGCCAGAGTAACTGGACATAATGAGACTTAACATCTAGTCTCAAGATGGCGAGTGCAGTGAAATGCCAAGCATTATTTTGTAATTCATGGTGTTGTTTGATGTTGCTACTGTCCATGAGCGGTCGTATCGCTTACCATCAAGCGAATGGCATGCTCGTCTCGCCGTACATCACAAAAAAACTTGTGTAGTCTGGCAGCACGCAAAAAGCCAGCATGGTGGACTATGGCCGTAACCTTCTCCATCTAATTCTAGATCAGAAAGGAGCCCTGAGCTCTACAAACATCGTACGACATTGCATCAAACATCTGACCAACGCCAATAAATCATTGTATTTACGATCATTTCCGAGTGACGCTTCAATATAAAGCCATATAAAATAAGGGATCAGATAAACACATGTTCGAACAGAATCGGGCTAACAACGCTTCGCGCCAATTTTATGGTAATTGATTGGATCGAATGCGAATTTCATGGAATTGTGGCGAGATTTGAAGGCGGTCATTAAGGTTCGCAGGCTTGAATGTAGGCTTTTACATTGCGGAATAAAGCAGATTTGGGACTGCTGAATACTGTCGTGATATTGGTGATCTGTGTTCTACTTTTGGGTTTCCTTCATTAAGGTTTTTTTAGGAGATCTAGCTGAATGAGATTTGCTGGTGATTGTGCTTTACATTTTCCAGCATGAAAAGCGATAATTTCATGACCTACCACTGCTGCACTCAGAGACATTTAATGTCAATTTAATATTTCCTTAGTAAATAGCTTCTTAACAGAATTATTTAAAATATAAATATTAAAACTATTTCATTAGCGTTTCTGTTTCTGAATGCTTCACTTAATATTGCCTTTTTAAAATATTTTTATTGACCGGTACATTCAGTCTAAGATGATAATTTTCAAAAGCACACTCCCACCTAACCTACAGCGTGTAATTCTTGCAAACCTTATTCAGGAAATTCAAAAATACCTTCACAAATATCGACATATTGAACAAATCCAGGACCTATAACATACGCCAGTAGATAAATAAGGTAATCTGTTCAATATTTCTCGGGGGTAACGTCCCATCCCTCGCAGTAAAGTGAAACGGTCTATACATCTGTTTTACTGAATTGACGCTGATGCAGTAGATTGTAGAGTGAAAGATTCCCCCGAACCGTTCACTTTTACGATTCTTAAATGTTATGTGAGCCTTTTGGAAGTTTATGGATATTATGTTTATTACAAAGAACGGAGATTGATTGATTAGATTGATCTCAATGAAAATCAAACGAAATTGAAGTTGGCTTGATGTTACAGAGTAAAAATTTAACGATGTAATATTTAGTCTTGGGTGAGGTTACTCGTTTATCATTAGAATTTTATTTTTATGTTAGTGAATTTATTTATAGCTTTCATTTTTTTAAGAACTGTTTTCTTGCACCGGGCCTCAAATCATATTACTTTTTATCAAGCGATATGTGAAGTCGTTTTTTTTGGGGATGATCATTCAATGCCTAACCATTACAGACGTTGATATTTCAGTTTGGAAAAGAAGGGCAATTTTTTTTCTATTTACTTAAGTAAAGAGCTTAAGCTCTCTGTATTAATAATTTAATGTACAATGATTACTGTAGTTAAGAGAACAATGAAATTTATATTCTTTTTCCAGCATTCATCTGCCCAAAAAGTAATTTAGCGTCAGCCTACCGTTATACTAACACCACGCTCATAAGTCGGTTCATTTGTATCCATTAGTGTGGCGCAATCAAATTAAAATGTATTATTAAAGCGGCTATTGTTTCACATCTGCCTGAACGCTGGGCTTAATGACTGAGGTCCTATTCACACGTGGCGTTTCATTATTTCATTACAAATATACGTTTAAGAAAAACGGCCAAGGTGAGGCCAGGGCTTTTGGAAATAACTAGTTTGGTATGACATAAGCAACGCTCTCACACGATGGTTAGACCTCATTAAATTATAGAACAATTGTTCCGTTGCTACGTGTATGCTGTGCCTCTAAGAGAGAAAGGTTCAGAAGTCTTGTGAAAGTGTCAAGCTGAATATTCTGCCAGGAATGTACAACAATAAAGAGGAATAGCAAGTGACAATAATTTCCAATAAACACTGGTAGTACAGATGGTATGACAAAGCAATTCCGGCTTTTCAGGGTTGAGAATATGAGATTAAAGTGGAAATTCTTTGTCACTGCGTATCTCACTAACTCAGCGAAATGCAGCAGAAGTCGTGTCGTCATATTAGTATAATGAGAAAATGTTACTTTTTTTTTTGTATCAGCCCATATACGACCCACTGCAGGGCACGGGCCTCCTCTACAATCGAGAGTACGATTGAGAGTGGTTAGGCTATATAGTCATATATTAACTATATATATATATATATATATATAGTTAATGTTACTTACGTAATACGTAATTGTGACGTATACATTTTTTGTGACTCAAAAATATTCACGCTATTTTCAAATAATAAAATCAGCGCAAATTCCACATGATCGTGAGGAATATCTACACATTTTATCACATCATATATTATTAAAATAATAATAGCGATGTCATGATTACACGTCGCGTGTGTGTAGACCCTAAGCCCCAACTATCCAACTGTACATTTGGCACGCGACATCGCAAACATCAATAACGCAGTGTTATGGCGGACTAATTAAAATTGTTTTTCTTACTTTGAACAGTGATCGTGGGGAAATAATGGTTGATTTTGCGAACAATGCTTATGCGAGTTTTCAATAACAGCGTTCTTTCGACGTTAGTTATTTTTATACAGGGTATATCAAGACTGCTATTAAAAATGAAGCCTGGTGGTAGTTTTAGTAACGACAAACACAATGCGACTAAAAATTTTGCAAAAAAATGCGATGATTTTTTTTTGGAATATTTAAATTTCATTGAGTGTGTATGCTAAAATTATAATTTAAAGCCTTGCGTACTGTAGCCTCTTTAAAAATAAAAGGGTGTACATGATTTTTTTAAGAAAACTTTTGTATTGACCACCCAATTACGATGATACGAAGAAAACACAAAGAAAAATCGTCGCTTGTTTTTTGCAAACATTTTAGTTGCATCGTGTCTGTAGTCACTAAAACTACTAGCTGGCTTCGTTTTCGGTAGCAGTCTTGATATACCCTGTTTAATTGGTTTATTACAGGGATAGCATAGGTTAATAACTTTATAAGTTATTATTCAAGTACAACCTTTTACAAACATTTCACCATTTTAATTATACCAAATTAGGATATCCAGTTTATTATGGGGGCTATTAGAAATTACGGAAGATTTTTTAGTCCATACCACCCGGACCCAAAACAAATATTAGTAGCCCACAAAAACCATTTTTTCATCCAGAAACAGAACCCACGTCTTCACACAGCTGGGTCTCAAGTAGCTTCACCACATAGACAACTATAGTATTAATAAAGTAATATACATACATACGTAATGCAAAATAACATATATTGTCTATTAAATTAATAATAAATAATAAACAGTCACATACATAGTCCTGACCCCACACTAAGATCGAGTCTTGTGTCGTGAGTATCAGGAGCTACGAGTTACTTAAGTCTCACAAACACCCAGATTCGAAACAAATACTTGTGGTTCACATAAACATATGTATCGATGCCGGGATCGAACCCGCGGCCACCCGATTCACAGCCAGCGTCCAACCAACTGCGCCACGGAGGCTGTCGTTTATATCATATTATATACAGCGGGAATATGTGATACCGTTTACCTACAGCGGCATATATGTTCGTTCAATTAGAGTTATTTCCGGAGCCCTACTAATCTTGTCACAAATTAAACTGAAAATAATTTATTGGATACATGAAAATGCTAAACATCACTTGGGTATACTGTATAGGCATTTATTCAGTTCGTTTTCTTTGCCAATCAGGTGTGAAATTTCCTTCAGAGAACAGCCAAGAATCTAGCCATGGTCTTTAAAAATCCAGTTTACAATTATAACAGAAATCAAAATTTGGTTTCATTCAGCTTATTCAATCATTTACAAAGTATTATTTATATTTCCTTCACAAATGTGACATTTAGATCATGTGTTAATTTCATTTTACGTGCTCAAAAATTAAATAAAGATCATAATAAAAGTTTATTTTGCTTCTACCCTCCACTGTCAACTTTTAGTGCTTCTTGAGGAGTCGCGATTACTGTCCGCAGAATTGACTATCTCATCATACCCGTCCTCTTCTACTTTTATAAACACATCCAAAAAAAACTGATACACAAACCACTACAAACTTCTTTCCAAAACTTAGTGTTTCAAGCACAATATCGCAAGTGTTTCGATATAATCGACAGTTCGTGCTCAAGGCAATATTTCGATATAGACACAACCACAGGGATTGCCGCCGACGATCGCTCGTTACCAAGCTATCAAACCTCAAGATCGTAAAATGGCCAACATAGATCAGGCTCTCGTAACTTTCTCTGCAACTAACAAGTAGTAAAGTTTTATTGAGGGCACACATCATATGGTTGAGTGCGCCCTTTGTAGGCCGATGTAGGGCATCCATTGTACATTTCTAGCTTTGATTAGGTAAATGGCGTTTGATGAGTGTATTTGTGGGTGTAAACAGAATATATTATGTATTAAAGGACTAGTGCTGCTAAGCAATGTTCTGTAATATAGTTTAAATTGACGCTCTTTTATGATGAGTAATTGTCGCCTTTACTGTCAAGTTAAATGTTCGCAACTAACTTCCCTCCAACTTAACCAGTTTAAATGGGCAACGACTCAAATGAAAGAGCTATACCTCAAGACGCCATTTAGCAATTCTAGTTTTGCAATTAACAGAAGTTTTTAAGAAGTTTAAACAGTACATTCAATGGAAACAGCAGACACTCAACCGAAACGATATTACCGTCCCTCCAAAACACACAAAAAATTATAATTAATCAGTTGAGCCACTACTTCTTTTATTGGAGTCAGTTATGACAAAAATTATTCTCACATTCACACCGGAAAAAGTATTTTGCCAGAATATGTTATATGCATAACGTCACCTTCCGCTTCCCTTCCTTCACTTCCCCGAAGCAAGAAAATCTATTTATTATGCGCAATACCTATAAGGAGTAGATTTTTTGTAAAAAAGAAAACCTGAGTCTCACATGAAATATGACTAATGAAACGGTTCACATACAATATGGAAGCCGGTAGGAATTGAGTCAATTAGATTCTACGCTAATGCAATATATTATAGTACATACTACATATACTACAGGCTACCATGAACTACAAGTATGCATAATACAAGCTAATTAATATGAGCGTGGTGTGACGTCATCACAGTGTCATCGCATATTGGGAACGTAGTTACCGTGTTGACACACCGACGTATGCATGTAACTGTGACCCGCAATTTAATTACACTTAGATTGTTTGTATGTACACGGGCGTGTGTTCCATTGTACCTATAGGTTTTGATGATAACTATGCACTAACATACTAATATGCCTATATAATATGCAAAGGATATAGATTTGACTAAAAGCTGCCTTATATTTGAATTCTTATTATTATATTTTTATCGTAAAAATATATTGATATACAAAAATTTAAAAAAAATTAATAACCTTAAAAATACTATTAAACAATGGGAGCTACTGAATGATCCGTAGTCTATGCTAATAGATCGAAGTGACAACGGCTCACCCAATTATTCGGTCCGATATATCGCAAACACGCGGTTATGTGTCGTCGCTTATTGGAAACGTGATTAAAGGGCGAGCACGAGGCACAATCTAATTAGTTTCCAGAATGTTCACATGTCTTGAATAGTTACAAAACTGAACCTTTCAGCGTGACCCATGCAGTAATTGTGTTGTGTCTCGGGTTCATCCTGAGTATTTTCGAATTAGACCAGGGCGACAGAATAGTATAAACCTTTTAGAGAAAACCTCATGTCGATGAATACTCTGGATTACAATGAATCAACCATCATGTACCAGGAGCTTCTCAGCAATCGGCCTATATATGACCACGACTACTCTGTCCAGAGCGCACAACTATGAAGAAGACCATCATGAATTGTAATATGTTTACTGGTGGTAGCTCTCTCATATGTGAGAGGCCGTCTGGGTGGGTACGATCGTAATGTCTATTTCTTTCGCCAAACAGCAGTTTTAATGCACTGTTTTGTTTCGGTTAGAAGAACATTGTAGCCAGAGTACCTACTGGACGTAATGAGACTTAATATCTTCTGGCAAGCGCAGTGAATTGCCAAGCATTGTTTTGTAATTCATGATGTTTGGTTTTGTTACTGTCCATTAGCGGTCATATCGCTTACCACCAGGCGAATGGCATCCTCGTCTTGCCATACATTGCAATAAAAAAAATTACAATGTCATGCCAATAAAACAATTGCTGCTAATAACGAAGCCCCACTCAAACATGTTTTCGAATACTTATGAAGCTATGATGCGACGTTTCGACATGCCACACTTCAGCTTATGAAACGTGTGTTTTTTTTTTTTTTTTTTTCTCGCGGGGAATATCCTTTTGCGGACCATCCCACCCCCGAAGGGGCGAGGGTGTGTCGGACTCACCGGCGCCTTCCGAGGCCAGCGAGATGTTGTGCCGCCCGTGGATGTGGACGGGCGGCCGCTGGGTCGGATCCCTACCATAAGCTACGCGCCGAAATACCGACTAAAAACCCCGCGTCAGCCACCATCGGTGCACTTGAGAGACGGCCCCGGGATACCGATGAACGGACGCGCCAGGACCGCCTCTTTGTGCACCGCCGCTTTAGCGACGCGGCGAATGACGCGTGTAGCGTCACGTCTCGGGGGCCGCCAAGGTAGGGACGGCGGCCCCGCGTGGCCTCTGCGGCGCCGGGTTAGTTGTTGTCCCGGCGCCTCCTACGTCTCCTGTGGCGACGAGCGGGATCGGTCTGCTCCCGATCCCGCTCAGCGCTCTCCTTCTGCGACATGACACGTTCGCAGAAGGAGAGCATGGCTCGCCACGAACTCCGGCTGCCGACCACGGCCGGCTGCGATAGGTCGCTTCCCACGACCGCGATGAGAGCGCTGCGCTCCTCGTCCCAGGCTGGGCACTCCTCCAGCGTGTGCTGGGCCGTGTCCTCACGGCAGTTGCCACAATGGTGGCACACGGCAGACTCCTCCGCTCCGGCTATACGACACAGGTACGCACCGAAGCAGCCGTGCCCGGTGAGCACCTGCGTCAGCCGGTATGTCGGCGCACCGTGGCGCCTGTCCAGCCACTGTTCGAGGACAGGTCGCACTGCCGCGACGGTCCTCGCACCAGCACTAGGGTTCTCCAGCCTGGAACGCCACTCCTCCACAGCGGTCCTGCGGAGGGAGGCCAACATGGCCTCGACCTCTCTGGGGACCAACCTCTACCCACGCCCGGACGCCTCCTCTCGCCGGAAGAAAGCCGACGAGAGGGTCTTAGCGTCCAGCACCCAGGGCAGAGTTCCCGCCAATACGCAGGCCGCCTCGTGCGAGACCGTGCGGTAGCCCCTGATTATTCGCTGCGCCACCATGCGCTGCGGACGATGCAGCAGGCGGACGCAACGATCGCCCAGGGACTCGGCCCAAACGGGACACCCGTAGAGGGCCATGGCCCGCACGACTCCAGCATAAAGATTTCGGCAAGGGATGCCAGGACCATCAGTGTTGGGCAACAGGCGCCCCAGTGCGCCCGCCGCCCTCACCAGCTTCGGCGACAACTCCTCAAAGTGCGCGCGGAAATCCCATCGACTGTCGAGGACGAGACCGAGGTATTTCATCCTCGAGCCGACGGGAATCCACACGCTCTCCACCGTGATGTGGGCCCCTGGATGAAACGTGTGTTATGGCAACTAAGCTCAAGTAGATGCGTTGGAATAATAGGGACACGATCTCCCGCGGCAGTTCTGTCACGCGATATGATTACCCGCTTGATATTCGGTGTTATTTGTCGCCAGTCCATAGCATTAAACACTACCAACCAAATAACAAAGCCCCACACTAAAAACATTCGAAAAAAATGCTGGTATTGTAATACAACTAAAATTACAAACGCGGAAAACCGATGCTTACTTACTTTCTTACTTTGGATTACATCAGCTATGATCAGGCATTTCGAGTTTAGTACTTTAGGTAATCCAACGTCACAATAGAAACGTATGTTATGACAACTAAGCTCAATAGTAGCTGCGTTGGAATAATAGGGGCGCTATCTCCCGCGGCAGTTGTCTGTCGCGCGATATTGAGCGCATCCGATACGATTAGCCGATTGATATTCTGGGTTGGCAACGTAATTAAATTTCGGAAAGCCCCGCTCCAAGTTTAACTTTGATGGCAATTAAATGTTCTCGACAGAGTTGGGTTTACAAGGGCTATTAATGGATTCTGTTTTAATGATTAGTGTTTGAAGTTTGGAATGTTCTTTTGATTAGTTTAGTGATTAGTAAGAAATTTTAGGAATAAGACTATTAATTAATATGTTTTATTTTGTTAGACCATAGGGTTTATATGAGCAAATAAAACAAGTGAAATACTTAAAAACATCAATTGTCTATAAATATAGATATAAAGATACAATGCTTGTGTACAGAACTGATTAATTTATTTCATTAATCTATTTTCACTTCACAAATATTAATCAACGCGTAGGTAACTTAAAGCCATACAAAATCCCTTCAATCAGAACACAATACGCAATTAACAACAAAATATTTTGCTAAATCTATAACAACTTATAGACACAATATGTAATCAGCAAAAACAATATTTTGCTCAAACTATACCAAGTTCACTTAAGGTTGGCCCAGTAGCTCGCATGTTTCGCCACGATATCGGTGTGTTCAGCAGAAACGTGGAGATGCAATTAAGCAAGCTAGCGTAATTATGGCTACCGGCGAGTGTTCACTATTTAGTTGCTTGATACTTTCTTCGAGCCATGTATTCGAGACAGCTATACATGTGTCATACTATTTTACTGAAAGACGGATTAAGGAATAGTCCACGTTATGGGAAGTGATAAGTCCACGGGTTATATTTTATAGAGGTTTTGTAAATATGAGAAGGCCACCTGTTTTACCTAGGAATCATCAACGCATTGCGGCCTGAATTGCAGGATCTAGTCGGCCAAAACAGTAGGGTCTGGCCTTGTTGTCGTATTAACAATTAGAAAATATCAATCACCAATTTTTGAGTTATAAATAGTTCTATGCGTAAAGGACCTGATCTTGTTTTTCTGTAAACAACGCGTAACAAAGTTAAATTGCGTCGAGAAGATAATGCGAAGGGGAGAAAAGATCGTTATTAAGGCAGCGACATACCCTAAAGCACTTTACCTGATAAACATAAACTCAACTTTATTAATTCATTTTAACTTTAGAACAGTTTGTAAAATTTAAATGTTTTCAGAATGGTGGGGCGCCCGTACCTATTGCTGCGACTCTGACGAGTGCAACGGGTCCTTCGCACGAGCGTCGTCGGCACCCGCCCTCGTGTTGGCGCTCACAGCTCTCATCTTCGCGCGCTGACCGCTCCAGTAATCACACTGGTAGATATCCCCCTTCCCTAAGAATTGTCTTATCAATTTCAAAAATTTGAATTTAGAACCAATTTGTATTTCAAATCGTCGTTTGTCTTTCGAAGATTAATGAAACGTTCTGATTTATTCGAAATACAAGCGATGATATGAATAATTTATTGTTTTTTGTTTAATCGATTTCAAATTGTTTTTTTTTTATTGGTGAGATATTAAAAAAGATAGGTGAACACCTATTGATCAATTCAAATTCACATTCGTAATGTAAAAATTCTGACTAAATCGAATATATTCGAATAACTAACCCCTTAATAATGCTGTTTTTAGATTCTTGTCAGGACAGCAGCACATAGACGTTTTTTATTTTCTTTCTTCTGTACATTTCAGTACCATAACAATAAAGATCATAATACCTTATACCCGTGTCGTTTGAATGCCAAAGATATAAAAGTTAACACACAAATATATTTTACAAATACAGGACTGCTATCTTTAGTCCCAGAATTATAAATAACATTGTTATATTGAATTTACGGCGTCGTTCCATCGTTTTTGGCCTTAATTGCGTCTCTTCAGATTTATTTGGCAATTTAAATTATGTATCTAATCTATTTTTGTTTTACAAAACGTTTGAATTTTATGTATCTGTAAAGCTTTTTATCGTTGTGGGCGTATAATTGGAGTTTTTTTATAGATGTATAATTAAGGATGGGAAAATGACTCCTTTAATAAACAACCAAAACCAAAATTGAAGTTGATAAACAATAGAAATACCTGAGTAAAAAAATATCTCAATAGTGATTCTAACATACATATTTATCGTGAAATTAACGTATGTCATGATGTCATCAAAATATTTCTAGAAAGTAAAATATTTCAAGGATATGAGCCGAGGACTTATCATACAAAAAATTGTTGCGAAAAATGTTTGTGTTTGAGGCGCTTTTTTTTAAATAAACATTGTTACCTGCATTTCAAAGAAAGATAAAAAAATACTGAAAACAGCGTGATGAACAATCATTGTATTTCATCAAAATTTCCAAATATAATAATCCAATTAACTATAAATATTCTTATATTTTATTATATTGAAATATATTCCATACAAATTCAACCCGTTTATTGTAAACAAGTAATCGAAATAAGCGGAAAAACCTGTAAGCTGTAAAGGGGAAATAAAAATTTAACGTCTTTATTTGTACCTAAAAACCGTTTTATTTCTTAAGAATGAAATCGGCATAACAATCTTTATGAGGACTAGTGGAAGGTCGATGGATCTCGTTGTATGTTGACCTAAATACTCTTTGTTTGTCACAGAATATTTGTTTTTTGTGATATTCGAAAAGTAACGTTGTTTTGTTGATTTTTAACACCAATTACCCTTATTCCAATAGTTTTAGAGTTGTTTTGGATTTAAGTGTCAATGAGTATTTTATTCCATGTATTTTACTTTAAATTTTGTATGAAATAATAAAAGTATGTTTCATAGTTCAATTTGTAAAGAAATACATGGAACAAAAATAAAATTAATTGTATTTCGGATTGTTTTGTTTTGAAAATGAAGTCTGTGGTTACAAGGAAAATACACTCTTTACTGTCAATAATTAATAACTTTATAATTTAACCATCTATTTTTAATATAACATTCTTTGCTGACGGTAAAAAGTATATTTACTAAGGAAATAACTGGCGTGTTAATTATATATAATTGTAAATAAGGTATATCATTCACGATTGACGCTTTACTAAATACACAACACAGTCAAATTCTTTTTTCTATATATAGATGTAATGTAGGCATAGATAGTGTAAGTGACGTCAGCGTGTCATGTTAATCTTGATATGTTAACTGCCTTCACACAAAATTAACATAAAAATATTCTGCCGGTTAATACCTTATAACACTCCGGGATTTTTGTTCAAAGTTCAAACAAAAAAGGGTTCATTACCACTGGTATTGCTAAAAATTACTTACCATTTACTGGATACCATAGAGCTACAACGTTCTTTTATTCTTTGGTATATCAACACAATAACAAATCATTATTTCTTTCTTCTTTTTATTGTTTTCAAAACATCGGGAAATTAGATTAAAAGTGGTAGAGCCACGCTGTTGTCAGCCATGACTCAGCATGAATGGGCAGGCTCGTCCGGAGTGGTACCACTATCTCACAGAAGATCGACGTGAAGCGATAGCTATGCTGTCGCGTTTCGTTCGGCGAGTGAGACTGCCGGATGCCCAATATGCCTTTCCTCTTCCTATCCTTTTTCTTTTTCGCTCCCCTCCCGATCTGATGGGCCGGCAACACATCCATGATCCAAGCGTTTGGGATGTTCATGAGCGGCAGTGATTACTTACAATTAGGTGACCTGTTTGCTCCTTTGCCGGACCAATGCTATAAAAAAACACTTGAGTACTATCAAGGACGAAAAAAATAGTTTTTATTTTTATATATAATACTCGCGTAAACATATACATTATTATTCTATTGTTAATTAGATCTAAAAGTACACAAATTCGATTCAGTAAAGTCTAAAACCATTTATTTAATGTTTAATGAAGATATGTTGGTGTTCAAATACTCACAGACAGTACATGAAGATGTATTGTGAGAAATGCATCTAGTAATAAATTTCTGCAGCCGTAAACCGTACAGTTAATTTCGGCACGGACTAATTCAGACTAATGCCCATCCGACTATTGTAGTCTAAATATTAATAGCCGCTGTAAAGGCCAAATATGTGCATCCATTAGCGGACTAAACTATTGGCTGTAGCCATTACGTTTCCAGCTTTAGTTTCGGTGTTCCAGCTCTACTTTAGTTTCGAAAGTTAATTATAGTTTGGAAAGCTGTGTTAAATAAAATGTAAGTGGTCTGTTATTTGAATAGCCTCGAATATCCTTTTGAAAGGATCTTTTTGTTTCAATTTTTGTGTTACAATTTAACAAGATTAATAGATTTTGTCTTAGAATTGTTGTAAAATTCACAACAACTGAATTATTAAGTAAATGCGAGATTTATAGGAATCGTCCAACAAAATTGGAAATCAATACTTTTAATACCTAATACAATAACATTACGTCGTGGAAATCTCGTGACATCTCATCAATTGTCTTCTCTTTATTATCTGTATATTTCCGAATCGGACTTGATAGAATAGCAGCAATTATTTGAAACCTCGCTGCACCGCGGTTGTACGTAACACTGAGTCTAATTGAGTACATTTCTACATAGCCTTGTCTCGGCAGACTGGTTCGTGTTAAATGTGTAACAATAAATTTCTAGTGAACACAGAACTGTGGAATTCTACATCATCAATCACACTGCAAATTTTCCGAGACAGAAACTTGAATATTTGAAGGATGGTATTCTTTCAAATTTAGAAGGATTGGTTGAGATACTAACTATACTGTATCAGCCGATAATCGCGCAATGGTGTGCAGTGGACTCCTCTACAGCTCAGTACATAATTAACAACGCTAACCTGTACAAGCTGGGATGAGTTGAGATATTAACATCACATCACGTCATCAGCCTAAAGCTATCTACTACTGAACATAGGCCTTCTCCAATTTGCGCCATTTTACCCTATCTTTGGCTTTCGCTGCCAGCATCTGCCAGCGACCTTTCGCAAATCATCACTCCACCTCATAATGTATGCCTTTTAACGTATGTATTATTAAACAAGACAGTAACGATTGAAGAGAATTTACGTAAAGATTGATGAAAATGGATAAAGCTGAGACCGCAGCTCAGGTTGAAACAAAAGAATACCGTAGGCTCTATCTTAAATAGAATCCTAATACATTCTTCGGGGTAAGTAAATATCCAACAATGGACTTCCTTTGGCTGAAGAGGGAAAGAGCTAAAGAGAGTCTCCATCTACGTACCTAAAAGAGTGATATATACAGGGTGATGTTGACATATGTTACTAAATTGAACCTACATGTTTTTTATCACCCCAGGTGACATTGTACAAACGTAGAGAAAAATCGGAGATGCTTTTTTGTCATAAATCGTGATTTTACTATTTCCAATTTTTGGCCACCCCGTATAGATACGTGTATTTTTACTTTGGCTGAACTTCAGTTCAGTTCGAGAACTTGTCTGAGACGTAAAACCCTCTTACCTATAAAGGTTGATCAAAGGCCCTTGGAAACTAAAATCGCGATTTTTGATAAAACTACCAGTCCTTGTTTTTTCAAACGGTACAATGTAACCTGGAGTGGCTAGGAACATGTGGTTCAAATTAAATACCATATGTCAATACCACCATACTTAACCATACTTTAACGGTGAAGGAAAATATCATGAGGAAACCTGCATACCGTAGCGATTTTAAAGAATTTCTACGGTATGTAAGTCCGCCAACCCGCACTAGGCCAGCGTGGTGGACTATATGGCCTAACCACTCTCAATCGTACTTTCGATTGTAGAGGAGGCCCGTGCCCTGCAGTGGGTCGTATATGGGCTGATACAATACAATACAATACAATACCATCCTGTATAAGGTATTGACCGGCAGACGACCATCATTGTACATGTTCTGAGCAATAGATCTCCATAATCCGCTTCTCCCACAATTAGACGCAACTCAGAACGTTAATCAGTTCGTCTGTCTCCCTAATTGGCCGCTCTACGACCCAATTTGTCATCGCGTTTCAATTTAATGGTCGTAAATTAGTGTGAAGGCGGTTAAGTGATCACAAATGGATCTAAACCATTTATTAGTTAATATTACAGTGCCTAGCCACGTCGGAAACGGAGGTGTGTGTTGGCTTCTGTACGTGGGATGTCCAAAAACTATCCCAATTTGCCTCACTTTGCGACGTGTCTTTACAATAGGTTTTCGACATTATTATTAATGTTCATAGTGAACGGATATTCTGGATTTCCAGGTAAATTAATCTTTTTTTTTTGGCTCAAGGATCTATTACAGATTTCTTATCAAACGCATTGTTTTATCTATCGAAAAAACTGTCGAAGTATCAGAATAAACAGTACCAACGTCTTACATTATTTTTAATATTAGACAGTTTTGATGGCATTTCTTCCGGATACTGCAATCAAAATAAATTAACATACAGTCTTATAGAGCTAACGGTCCTTCATAAAATGATTCTGTGAACAATAAAACGAGATTACAAATTATCCTTCAACAGCTCGTAATTACACTTTAAAAAATGCAGGGAGTTAAGTATTCTAGCACGTTAATGAAGGAACAATTTCTTGAGGCCTTTTTTTTTTGGAAAAAATGTTTTGAAGGTGAACTACTGAACTATATTTCTGGACGTGGACATGTTATATAATATATTTGGTACCTTGTGTAACTTTTCGAACAATAATGGATACATATTTTATTTAAAAAAATATTCCAGTTCAAAGTGTGTGAATGCTATAAACAAAACTATTTTAACTGGAAATCCAGTTTTAACTCTAAAACTAACGCTTTATAGTTAATATCACGTACATCAACAAGCTGAATATATTCTAAATTATAGTAAAAGAAAAATATATTAAGTATTTATTAAGTAAAAATTATAATAATTCAATAATTAGATACTGTCTGGTAATGTGTCGCTACCCTAATCTTTGTTTCCTTGCGAAAGTACAAGTGTTCTATTGTGTCGAATATAAATTAAAATATATTTAATAATTTTCTTTTTGTCATAATATTTTTCATAATATTGTAATTATTTAATTATTTTATGTAATCGCGTGTATGCATGAAATGTTATGACAAATTAATTTACATTTGAATGTCGAAATTAATTAATTAATTATTAAAGCTTCGTAAATAGATGACGGATTACTGTGAATTAATAAACACTCACGCGATTTAAATTAGAATTGAATTTCGAATATTAATGTCTAAAACATAATTCGAGATTTAATAATTGTGACAAAAACGCTTTAAGTAATTTTTAATTGTATTATGTCCTGTTGTGAAACGATATTTTGCTTAGGAGACGAAAATAAAATTTACCAGCTATCATCCAAAAGATACGTTTTACGAACCATGTAAATGATATAACTATTCTATTATGAAAAAAATCGTAACCATGGATAAAATACAATAAAATCACAATTTTAACGGTATCTCGATACCTAGGCAAAATATGGTTATATTTATTGCTTCAACTATGAGTACAATGATCATAGCAATATTACTAGATATATATAGGTACATTATATACATAAATAGTATTATCGAGAAATTTACAAAAGACACGAAACGCTGTTTTATCGATTTTGTTCCTAGCTAAATAAAGACCAATTTAAAATAAAATCATATATTTTTTTTATAGTATTTACAATCCCGTTAAACACTTGAAAAACAATAAATCAAATATGTCACATTATGCTTTATGTTTTAACATTTTTTTATTAATTGCAAAATTTGGTATTAATTGATATGAATTTGTCTAAACTAAAATTTCTTTAGCCATTACAAGTTCTAGATTGTGAAAACACGACATTGCAGAATAGATTTTGCCAAACAGAAAGCGTACAAAGTACGAGTCAGTGTCGTGTTCCGTACAAACAGTATTATAACAATTTAATATCGTTACAGTACGACAGCAGATAAATATATTCAGCGACATTCATATTCTACTGGGCGATTCTGATTCCATACATGTGTATGGCGCTGAACGTGGCGGAACAGCACTGAACACTGCTTTAAGCATGCGCAAGAATAGCAATGGTAAGAGCACATTTCTCCACATTTTACACAAATGGTAGCCGAAAAGGGTTGCGAATTGTTCTTGTGCCGCACCGTCAAGCTGTGGTTTGGTGTCACACGTGTTCCCTACTTCTCACAACTCTAGGTCCTTCAGCAGCAGAGCCGGCATAATAGTATCTGAACACTGCGGGGGCGGTGCGCCCTGACTTATAACGACTCTGAGGCGAACGACAGAGCCTCGTCTCTGTCATGGACGCCCATAACACCTAAAAAACGGCGTCCAAAATAGTCGTAGGTGAGGATTATCCGGGCCCCATATCATTGAAGGACCAGCAATGCTTTTGCGCGGGGTGGTTACGCACACGTAAATCGGGGTGTCTTTCACTCTGAGATGGCCGGTGCCGCCCACAATGCGTGTAACGGTAGTGTCAAATGTCATGAGATCACCGTCTGATGCCATTCGATACTCTATCTGGATGATATAGCGTTTAATATCAGGTGCAGTGCAGTCACTTTGCCGTGTCAGAATTTGAAAAAAGTAGGCGCTATGGCGCGGTTATAGTACGCGGCGCTAAAACGCCCTGATGCGCGCTAGATTCACGTTCAGTATGCCGATGGCTTAAACTTGGCAAACGGAGAATACTGGAGCTGAAACAGGTAAACAAACCATTAATTCCTTAACTTTGTTAGTTATGGTTATTTACATCCAGTGTTCAGGAAAAAACAAAGCGAGATGAATCCAAATGTTCCGATGAAAGTTTTTAATGTGTTTATTTTGTATTAAGAATTTATCTGTCACAAATATTGGGACAATTGTTTGATGCGATATTTGTGTTAATGTTAGGTAATACGATAAAAAAATGGACAAGAAAATAGTTTTCAAAGAGTAGTCTAATATTTTAAAATGTCATACTTTCTGGTATGTTAATAAATGATCAGTTTATTAAATCAAATGAATACTAAGGGAAAACATAATACGACAAATCTATCGTATGTTAAAGAATGTTGGATGGTTAACGCCTCAGAACCTTGTCTTGACGAAGCTTGTTGTTTGGCAATCAATATCCCTAATTTTATAACAATATTAGGAATATATCGTTCACCGTCATTTAGAAACATTAGTGCCTTCCTTAATTCCCTGGACAGAATTCTAGATTCAATGGAAAACGATCTTAATATTGTCTTAGTAGGTGATATTAACATTGACTTACTCGCCTCACATTCCAATTCCTGTTCGGAGTACCTATGCAGAACCGCTGAACAAGGTCTACTGCCTGCCATTAACTTGCCCACGAGACATGATGCATGTCTTGATCATATGTTTTTAAAAACAAAGTTTCCTGCGCTAACTGCTGTTTGTGACACTGATGTGACAGATCACAAGATAGTTGTCTTAGGTTTAGCGAACAAAATTGACAAGGAGAAGCCTCAAAGAGAAAAAGTGGTAACAAATTTTGACGCCATTACGAAGGAATTGAAGGAAGTGGACTGGACACCGGTGTTGAACATTAATCACGTAGACGACGCGACAGAACTATTTCTAGATATAATATCCTCAATAATAAAGAAACACACAAATAGAATAAAAGTAAGCAAATCTAAAACTAACATAGAACCATGGATTACTACAGGCCTTCTACGTTGCATACGACATAGAGACCGACTTCATATGTTAGTAAGAAAAAACCCTAATGATTGTATACTTACAACCTCCTACAAAAGGTACAGAAACTTTTGTAATAATCTGCTTAAAAAAGTAAAAAGCGATTTTGAAACCAAAGAGCTGCATAAAAACTGCACTAACACTAAGGCACTCTGGACTACTATCAAGAAAATATGTCGATTAAAGCAGAAGGATAATTCACCCAATGGCTTAATATCTAACTCCAGAGATCCGCGAACCGCACTAAATGACTGCAATAGTTTTTTTGTTTCGGTTGGACGAAAGTTAGCATATAAGACTTTAGTAGAAATTAATGAATCAGAAACCAATCTAGCTTCAAAAATCAACATAGCAAACGGCTTAAACGATTCGTTCTTTCTATTTCCCACGGATCCATCAGAAGTTAGTAACTTGATATGCAATCTGAATAACGTGAGTGCTCCTGGCTTAGATGGCTTTACTAATTTCCTCTTAAAATCCATTAGAGTATACATAATTAAACCACTAACACATATCTTTAATCTCAGCTTTAGTTCGGGCAGTTTTCCAAAAGTTTGGAAAATTGCGTCGATAACTCCAATTCATAAAGATGGCCCCAAAGACAATGCGAGTAATTACCGTCCAATTTCATTGCTAAGTGCCTTCTCAAAACTTTTAGAAAAATTAACAAATAAACGCCTAACTGAGTTCATAGAGAATAACAGCTTACTCTCGCAAAGGCAATACGGATTTAGAAGAGGTAAATCTACAGAAGATGCCGCAGAACTATTAGTAAACCGCATTGCATCTAATATAGATAGCGGTCTTAATTGCTACGCCGTATTTCTCGACCTCGCTAAAGCCTTTGACACAGTGTCAATCCCAATCATGCTACGGAAACTTGAAAAGTTCGGGATCCGCGGCGTTGCGCTCAGCTGGTTTCGTAGCTATCTAACACACAGGCAGCAGCTTGTTAAAGTCGGGAACGCAATGAGCTCAACACTACCCGTAACTTTTGGAGTTCCTCAGGGCAGTATTCTTGGCCCCCTGCTCTTCCTTATCTATATAAACGATCTTCACGAAATCAACATGGGCTCTGCCGATGTGGTAAGTTATGCAGATGACACTGTTGTACTATTTTATGGGCGAAATTGGAAAGAAACTCATGTAATGGCCGAAAAAGGAATGCATCTTGTCTCAAAGTGGCTGCAGAGAAACCTACTGACGCTAAATACAGAAAAAACTAAATATATGTGTTTTCACAAGACTGCTAAAACTCAACCAGTATCATTATCAGACATCAAAATTCACACGTGTGACTACAGCTCCCCTGCAAATTGTGACTGCAAATTAATACACCGAACGAAAAGCCTAAAATATTTGGGAGTCATCTTAAATGATACGCTCACCTTTGAAAACCATATCACTGCTATAGCAAGCAGAGTGCGCAAAAACATCGGTATAATGAAGCTCTTACGTAGGTCTGCGAGTGTGGAAACTCGTAAGCTTGTTTACTTCGCTCTGTGTCAATCAGTAATCACGTATTGCATTGGAGTGTGGGGAAATGCCGCTAAGACACATATGCTAAATATTGAAAGAGCCCAGCGTGGTGTACTTAAGGTCATGCTACTAAAACCCTTCAAATATTCCACGACCCAACTCTATAGTGAAGCTAAGGTACTAACTGTACGTCAACTTTACGTCCGAAAGGCATGTGTCTCCACCCACAAATCAGTCATTAACTCCGATATTCACAATAATCTATTAAAGAGAAGAGTTTATAGCTTAGATGTACCAAGAGTATATTCTAGTTTTGCTACAAGATTCCCATTTCATGCCTTTTTGTTCATCTATAATAGGGTCTCAAAATTAATAAATATAAAAAACTGTCCGATTAACAAATTGAAAAGTAAAATTGATGACTGGCTCCAAAGTCTGAATTACGATGACACTGAAGCATTATTAAACAGAATACGAGTGAATTAATCAAACATGTCCCGATATTTTAAATTTTTTTTTTATTATTATTATTTTCTATTATTTGATTGTTATTTTTATATTAAATTTCTTTGCTTAATTTACTTGACGATATATATTATAATTTTCCGTGTACTTGTATGGTATAATTCTGTAATTACATTATAAGTTGGTATCCCAAGATACAGGCTGTGCCTAGTTTGGGAACCCCTGGTAATAGATTTTAAGCACTTTGTCTTATTTTAAATAAAAGTTATTATTATTATTATATCATTTTTTAAAGTAAAAACAATTTACCTTTGTAAAAATATTTTTGTTGTTGTAAAAGAAGGTTTATGACTGCGAGACAAAACTTAAAGTAACTTAGTTAACCAATTACAACGCTAAGAAATAAGAATCACACGGAAAATAATTATTTAATTAAAAGCTGACGCAATCAAGTCGACTTGCAATAATCAGCTATCTTTACGAGTAGATACTCTTATCAACACGGTACTGCACTCATAAGCGCCATTTACACGGGCAGATTTCTCACGGCGGAAATCGTTACGATTATCGCATGACATAACCGCCATATATTATCGCGTACTAACAATGTTTACACGATGCAATTTTTTCATATCCTCACGATAATCGTATCTTAGAGGCGAGAAACTCTCCCCGTGTAAATGGAGCTTTAAGCGCTTTATCATTACTTTCATGCACTACAAAATTAATAAACAAAGAACCACTGAAAATAAACCCAAATTTAATTTCGAACAATGCAAATATTTGTTCTATATAAATTGAATTCTCGAAACAGCATAAAGTATTATTACCGATGTTTTATCCGCGATCTGGGCTGTTCACGTTCATCTAATTAATATTGCGGGCCGACATGCTGCGATAAATGAAACACGAACAAAGTTCACAGTGTTATCAAACTTTACACAACTTCACCTGGATTCAAATTCTGTTGGTTTTTACCGTTTTTATTTGCATTGAGTTATTTTTGAAGCGTGTGAATTTGCTTTTATAAATAAACGCGTAATGGAATGTAAATGTAGAAAATGTGAGTTAAGATAGAAGGATATGCGAAGAAGATACCGAGTCATTTATTACATTCAATAGGAATCTGAATATCCTTGTTTGCTAGAAACAAAGACATGATGTAGATACATGTTCACACCTTAATAAAAGATGCGAGGTAGTCAGGTAAGTAAAATGTTTTAGACTCGCTGAGCTTCAATGCTCAATGTCATTACAATGCGTGCCACTGTTGATCCTGGTTTACAGGAGTTGCAGTGGTGGGTGTGAGGGCGGGACAGTCTCCAAAAGTAAAATGTTTCCTCATTCAATCATACTAACAAAGAACCAAAACAAAAAAAGTTGTTAATTTGGCAATGTCGATATCGTCTCATTAAACTAATAGGATATTCAATACTCCAATAAAATTGCTTTGAAATCTTGAAAAACCTCAATTTCCTGTTCGGAGCTTTGATTTCGCACCAAAGCATATTTCCGAAATTATAGACACGACGATAGGGAATTCAAAATAGTTAGGTATCCTGCGTTCTTTTCATATCTGATTCCAGAAATTCTTCGCATCAATGGTACCGAAAATGAAAAAAATCGATCACAAAATACTCACAGTTGTGGTAAAATTAAAATGCCAATTGAAGTGTAAATTCCAAAAAGAAAAATCTGACGATTTCATCGGAGGTTTGGTTTCGGCCGCTCGTTAAGAGAACACGAAATTGCAAGAACACTACGCCAAGGTTCGAAATAAAGCAAAGAACAATACAAAAGTGAAACAAAAGCAAATACTACTTGTACGGAGATATTGCGTGACGATAAAACCGCCACTTTCCGCCCCTTTTCCGCTCCTCTTCGCCCATTCAGAGCTGAAATTCCTATATTGCTGTCATGGTTGCTTGGCCCCCTATATTCTTACACAGCACTAAGATGAGGACCGATAAAGTAAGTTGTACTATTGTTTTACACTCGCCTCCATAAATGAAACATTAATCCTTATTGAACCAGATTGCATTATGGATTAGAATATCAAAACCAAATCAAATCAAATCATAATTAGTTTCAGAAGAGCAAATCCCATAGATTCTATGGAATAGAATGTTTGTGTCACAATTAATTAATCTACTTTTTGTTTATTGCATAGGTCCTGCAAACGAGCAAACAGGTCACCTGATGGTAAGTGATCACTGCCGCCCATGCACATCCACAAGGCTGGACCGTGGATGTGTTGCCGGCATAATTGGGAGAGGGACGTGAAGGAAAAGGACGGCAAGAGGAAAGTGGAATTGGGTATTATATTACAGACTTATAACTATGTTAGTAATAAAAAAAATACTATTTTATGATGTCCATAAATACTATTTTAATATAATGTCTTTTACACGTTCACATGATTTGACAAATTTCCCTTATCCACGTTATTAATTTCAAATTTTGAGTTGCACATTAAAAATAGTAGCTACTTGCATTCATACATCCATTACAATTATTTTCATTTACATCAAGACACCTAGTTCTTCATTGGCTGCACGCAAGTACTTATTTTAATATTATTTATAAAACGAAGTTCATCTAATAAAAGAAACAAATTATACCCATTCTTTTAAAGCCGCATCATATTCGAAAAATCAAATCCAATATTTACCGTTACTTATAAAAATTAATATTCCCCGAAGACATACGAATTTAATATACCAGTACAAAGAAATCATTTTGCAGAATTACTTTTCGTAAGGTTACAAAGAAGCGCCTTCTAACACACGTGTTCGGCTCGACAAAGCATATTAAACATATTCATTTACTTTATTACATCAAAGGTTGTCTTTTGTACTGAAGCAATCTCTTCGGAATTACATGAATTATTCTCGCTCGGTTGAAAATTTAAGTAATCAGACAATTTGTTTCATATTAATAGAGTAATATTTAAGTGCGGAATTGCTCGACATTAAGCCCTATTTACACCGGAAGAGTATCTCACCTCGAAGATATGATTATCGTAAGGAAATAAAAAGTTATATCGTGTAAACATTTGTCAGAACACGATAATCTATGGCGGTTATGTCATGCGATAATTGCATGATTCTCGCCGCGAGAAATTCTCCCCGTGTAAATGGGGCTTTAGAGTTGTTGCTTTACAGTGCGTACTTTAAGATAGGTACATTGCGAGTTTTGTTTGTACACATATTTTTCTACTTTCTTCATTACAAAGTACGCACAAAAATTACCCAACAATAATAATACATGGTTAATGGTTAATTTGGATTTAATTGATAACAAAAATCAATAATTTCGCAAGGACTAAATTATTTGTTTTATTGAAGTTGCGTCATACGGCTTCATTCATAGACGGATTTAAAACCTATTTTAGTTCTCGAATGTTTTGTCTTCCTCGCTCAAACTGAATTCTAAAGTCGTTCGAAAGGGACAAAACATTCGATAACTAAAATAGGTTTTAAATCTGTCTATGAATAAGGCCGTAGCTATATCTTATATCTTTAAATGAGCAATTCTTGTATATATATATATATATATAATTGGAATCTCGGAATCGGCTCCAACGATTTTCATGAAATTTCGTATATAGGGGGTTTCGGGGGCGATAAATCGATCTAGCTAGGAATCATTTTTAGAAAATGTGATTTTATTCGTGTTTTATCGATCGTTTTTAAACTGAAAAATATGACACTTCCTGACATCTATTGACGAATAATAATACTATTTTTTGTGAGCAATAAAGTTATTCCAGCAGATGGCGTTGTTAAGTAACACGAAGTCAATGAGTGTTTGATTTGAGGTTGGACTAAGAAAATCAATTGTTTATTTATATTATTTGTGTCTTCTTAATGCACGTGTTCACTTAAAAATGCCTAAAAGATCTTGGAAAAAAACGCTTATAAACAATTAACTTCACGAAGCCGCAACTCATCTCAAGAACACCTAGAAGAGCATCGTCATCAAACTGATCAGGATTCTCAAACTTCTCACAGTAAAGACTCATTTCAAGGATACCGTCATGAAAATCAGGTTTCTGCTCGTCCCAGACGTGCTGCTAAAGTAAGATGCTTGCAAAATTTGACTGACATTACAAGGTCTTATGATTTAGATGTTTCACGGGAGCGTGCGGCCCAACGTGTAGCTAATGAAAATAACGATAATTTCCAAAAAACACAATTCGTAAAAAAAAGAAAAAATACCGAGCAAAGCTCGGTCATCCAGGTACTTAATCTTTAAGTTACAATTTTATTGACATTACAATGCGTGTATTTGTAATCACCGCTTATCATTGCAAAGGAAGACGTCATCTTTACTTGCTGCATCATCTGTTTTTATATATTGTATTTTTACTATAAATAGAACCATTTCTTATATTTTTTCCTTCACTGGAACGTGCATTATACATAACAGATAAACTCGCCATATTCATTTTTCCTCACGTAGCGACAAAAGATTACGTTGTCGCGGATCGTTTAGTAAGCAAGTAATAAAATGCTTCCTTATTTAACACTTTTTGTGAACACACAATTTAGGTGCAATTTATCACTTTATCAGAATAATAATGGATGAAGTTAATTGCATACTTATGGTGAAACCACTGACAATTCTGCTGCATTCACAAAACCTTTAGTAGATTGCTCATGCAGAAACGCATACGATGCATATCTTACAAAGCTATAAGACTGTAATCTTACGAGGTGATTCATTTCTTGCTCGATCAGCACTGGGGTACATATTATTAAGAAAACTCCGTATCAGATCAGACGCTGTCTTAAGGAAAATTCGCAAGGAACTTTTATAGTCAATACTATGAATTATTTACAAGATTTCACTACAATTGAAAAATTATACGATTTTATGTTATTTTAAACTGACATAGGAAAGTACAATTTTATTGATGATAAGATTATCTGGTGTTAGCTAGTTAGCGTATTATCTATCATTTTAGAGAGTAAAGCATTTTGAGGTAAATTTTTGAACTTTGGATCAGACAGCAAGACAAATACGACTGGGTCCTTCTTTACGAATGTTTTCGAAATATATTAATGGTAATGTATATTGCGAAGTAAGCCCGATGTAAGACTATAAGATCTACATTTTCCTGTTCAGCATCCATCTCGCAAAATCTCTTTGTAAGATATTATTCTATTTCCCTCTCTTGTATTTACGGAGACGGTAAAAGGTACGTTTATTACGTATTCGCTTGAACTTTTTGTCAGTAACAAACTGATGTTAACTGAATTAATTTTTTACAAAAATAAATGCTTCAATAGGTCAGCAATTATTGAATAATTAAATGAAACCATTACATGAAACCTGGATATAAGATTGTTTTTAGAACTACTGACTCCAGCGGAATATTTATTATCAACAGACATCTGTAAAAGTCTACAATGGGTCCCTGACAACAAAGTAATTGCTAACATACCATCAACTATTCAGGGACAGTAGAATGTTTTCAAGTAACGCAGTCAGTTTGATGTTCATCTCACTAGGTAAGCCGGCAAGCAGTGGACGAGGCTGGAGCAGGGCCAGAAAGAATGACATGATCAAAAGGAGAGATAGCTCGCTGTCATACATTGGGATATACAAGGAATGTATGAGACTCAAGCAATATCGGAAAGAATGGCGAAATTAAAAGGAGAACTACACCCAGCTATTAGTGGATACAAGCTATTAATATATACATACATCTAACAAATTCTCAGAAGTTACAGGACAGCAGCAATGCGGGACCGCGGCATTAGAATCAGTACGCTTTGTCGTCACTTGCCCGTGAGTTCACAAAACGACCTGGTTCTTTAGTCGAGGTCCACGCAATTCATCGTACTCAAGCTTCCGTCAGACGTCAACCAATGACATGAAGATTTTAAGAAATCTCATATAAAAGAAAAACTCTAGAGTTGCCTGCCCATCCTTTTCTTGTCAAGTCTGCCTCCCAAATCAGGTGGTTAAGAAAAGAAATGACAGTACACGTATATATACTGTATAACATTTTATATTTTAAATAAATTATTTTTATTTCATTATCATTCAGGTAGATACCTAATAATAATAAATAATGTATTTTCAGACAGCATAATCCAATTTGCTAGTAAGTAACTTAATAACTATGGTAATATCTAACAAAACTTTATGGAGATTTTAACAATTAAATGATGGTGACTAATGTTGATGACTTTTATGTAATGTGTGTGTAAGGTATCTTCTAGTCTTTCTTTTCAAAGGTTTGCGCGCTGGAGTTTGGTACTGATGGTCGCAGGAAGTCGCTAGATGGAAGCCGCTTCCAACAGGCCTATGTGGCGATCCATCAGGGAGGCCTATGTTCAGCAGTGAACTTCCTGTGGCTTAAGAAAGAGAGGTATGAGCTATCCAACAGCTTGTGTGGCTTGGGTGGCATAACGTTAAAATGTCTTTATCCTGCAGTGGATCAACGCAGGCTGATGTGTGGTCTGCAGACAGTGGTTCCATTTATGTGTTTGTGTAATTATAATGAATAAAGGATTATACCCATAGTAGTATATATTCCTATAACTTTACCCTATATAACACATATGGTTCTGTTTCGTTTCACAGCCGAGCTTGTACCAACTGAATTACGAAAGCTGACATTATGTTTGCAAACTGGGCCACAACAAATCAGAAACTGTAGTAGTGTATTCTTATATTATAAATTGGCCCTTACTCCCCTTTTTTCCATGCTATTTATATAGGATATTGCCTTTAATTCGCATTCAGATATTACATCCTCTCATTAAAACGTCCGCTAAAATGGACGGTTAATTTGTCACGAAGCCGTGCGTCGCGGCTGCTCGAGCGGTTTCATTCGCTTTACCGAACACTTTGGATTTCACATTTTATTTACTGCCTTTTAATGCTGTAGATGCTAAAGAAATTACTCCACTAAAAGACTTCGTGTACTTTTACAATTTGTTCTGGATTCTTTAACAGTTCAATGCAATTTATACTCTTATACAAATTGTCGTACCTTTCATACCTCCTGATCTAAATCACTCCATCCGAAAGTATATCATGATCCAAAAAACATTTTCTCTTTTTCCCAATACAACGAAAAATAGTCGATGTCACCTATTATTTTTAAAGTTTTGACATCTAAATATTTTGATATCCCTGCACCAACCAAAGGTTCACTGGGAGAGAATTCGTCAGGCTATACGTCCGCCTTAATACTTTGTATATAAAGCATAGTTTATAAATAATCAATATCCTGCTATTTATATTATTTAATACAATAATGTAACAACGAAATGTTGTCACCGAATGATTTAATGGTGGGTTAAATCAGTACCCAAAAGGGATTATTATTAATTATTATCAGTAAGAGCAAGTGATTGTCGCTTCATATATAACTTTTACTCACAACTTCGTTTACCATCAGCCGCACAAATTCGAACCACTTTGAGCAAAACTCTCGAAAGCGTAATGTCAACAAGCACTTTGAAACAAGAGGCTTAGAGCGAAACTGTCGAAGTAATGAGCATCACGTGCGGGACACATTTGTCGCCAACTCCACTCTACGTGTGGCCGCCCAGATTCTGTAAATTGGGATCATTTAGCAAAACATATTTTAGACTATATTTCATCCTTTTTACATCTGCGGGAACTGCAACACCCTCCACGACACCACTGTACGTGTCGAGCTGCTTCTGATGCTTTAAAAACTGATTGTTCAAAGAGGACCCGAGTTTCGGTGCGCATTATCATTTCATTGTCGCTATCATTGGATGCAAGCTGCCAACAGTTAACTGTGGAAATCATTGGGGAAGGCCCATGTTCAGCAGTAGACTTCCTTTAGCTGATGGATGGATTATTATTTCTTAGCCATAGAACAATAAAATACCTGTGTTGTATGCTTATGTTTGTTCTAGATGGCTCGCATCCGCCATCACAGCTCACGTCAAAAAATAACGTACTAATATATTTTTTCTGTTATATTGACACACGTAACTTAGGGTGGAGTGGATATTCTCAATTTTCACAGAAGTAGAAACTACGGATTACATAAACTACTACATTGCTTGCTCAAATTGTGTATGAATTTGAAATTCAATTTATCGGTTTATTAACTTTAATCCTGGAAACGGCGATTAGATACATGTTTTTAATACCTTTGTTGCCTACTTTTGCTTTTAAATTGTTAAAATACTAAGATTTATAGATAAAATTTAAACCAAACATAAAATACGGCATATTATTGAAACATTTAAATTAAGTTTTTTTATCTTTACGCGGTAAAATGATAAATAAATAGAACCAGTTTTACACATTTTTGCTTTTTGGTTTATTTATAATTTCTCGACACGACGTGTTAAAGACTTCCAGTTTTTATGGTTAAGTGCACTGTGGTGTCGCGGTCCGCAAATTTAATGTTGCAATTAAATAAATAAATAAACTAGGTACTATGTTTATATTAAAATCAAGTGAAAGACCATGACAAAAAGACCCCGTGCACTCCGACTGTGTTGACCAGATCGTCAACTGCTGACTTTTTAACTAATTATTTTTAAACTATAAATATTTCTGATTTAGGTTGTCATTGTAACATTAACTTTAACTTATCGAACACCTTAGACTGTCCCGTGACCGTGCACTTTTAAGTCTTCGAAAACCCTAAAAACTAGAATAACCCAAAGCGAGTAAGTCACCGAAACTAGTTTTATTTCAATCAAATATTTTAATACTTCACCAGTAGTATAATTGCCGGTATTTTTGGCTCACAAAATATTCTACCGTCAATACGAAGAGTGGCGCCGGCATGAATATTCAGATGTTTTATGCATTTAACTTGATGTCGTCGTATAAAACATGCGCAGTGTGACGCAGTGCATGTGCCGGCAAAATACCAGCTGAGATCTTATATTGTTGTTAAACCTGTTCTGGGATATTTGTGTAAGTACTATTTCATACCACATTTTGATTCGTAGCTGACTACAAGAAAACAGGAGGTTGCTGAATTCGTTTGGTTTAGATACGCATGTTTGCGTTTGTTTATGTATCCATCCATCCATCCATCTCGACAATGGAAGTCCACTGCTGAACATAGGCCTCTTCCAATAATTTCCATAGTGACCTATTGGAGGCAGCCCGCATCCAGCGACGTCCCGCGACCTTTACCAGGTCGTTTGACCACCTATAGTTTATGTACTTATGTTATGACCTAAATATTTTATCTATGGGCCGGTTATAAATATTATTGTTTACTGGTGGTAGTTCTCCCATGTGTGAGAGGCTTCTTCGGTAGGTACCACCGCAATGTCTATATCTCCCGCCAAAAAGGACTGTAAATGCACTGTCTTGTTCCCGTTTGAAGGATATTGTAGCCAGATTAACCACTGGACATAATGAGACTTACCACCATATGTCTCAGGATGGCGAGCGCAGTGGAATGCATTGCCTTGTAATTCATAGTGTTGTTTGGATGTGCTATCACTGCTACTGTACCTGGGCGGTCGTATCGCTTACTATCAGGCGAATGGCATGCCGTTTCGCCATTCATCACAATAAAAAAAATGTTTTAATTCAGCTGCAATTAATGGTCCCATGTATTTTAACTAGTATAAGATCATAAACGGAGACACAGCAAGAAACTCTTCAAATTCAGTCTATAGATATCACTCGTATAATCATCATTTTGATTTTATTATAACTGTACCTGTAGTAAGCAATATAATAAAACATTTTAATTCGACATTGATATATTACTGGCTAATAAAAACAAAACTCCTTTACCAGATACAAATAAATAAATACAACTTTGCAAATATGTACAACAACGAAGTAAGAAACTTTTCAAGAGCACGAAGACTATGTGCATGTACTGAGATCACTTTAATTATTGTTGGTAAGTATATATATATTACATATACATATATAGGCATAGATATACAAATGCTGGCTACAGATGATGACCATTTCGTAAAAATAGAAGCATACATACATCATATTACTTTCACACTGTTGCGTCGTGTCCCAGGAACATTTGGCGTATAATATACTGCCAGTTAGGACCAGACTGTCTGGGAGTTATCAAAAGACGGAGGACTCTGGCCACCATTGTGGACTAAAGCTAAACTTTTTTCATTCATAAATAGTAAATACACCATTAGACTGAAGGTAGACTGTTAAAAATGCGTCTGCCATTAAGTCCGCCTATGAAAATGTAAAATAAAAAGTGTGAAGGACTATAGCCTAACCCCTCACAATCGAATTGTTGATTGTAGCGGAGGTCCATCCCCTGAACTGAGACTTATATGGGTTAGATTATTATTATTAAATAAAGCCTTACAGAAGACCCGTTCCCATTTTTTTTAATTCTGGCACAGTGACTGCATTGCACCTGATGGTAAGTGCTAATGCCGTCCAGGCGTCGAATGGCATCAGATGACAGTCTCATACCATTGGATACAATCTTGCCGACCCGCTGAGATGCCTCTTCACGCTACGGCGGAAGGACCCAGGATTTTAAGAAGAAGGGAACACGTGTGATGGCAAACCGTTCCACAGCATGACTGTGCGGCAGAAAAAATAATTAGAGAACTTAACAAAGTGAGGCTTCTAAAAACTTTAAAATATGCTTGTGTCACCAGTGCTTTTATTGCGAGTCGTCCTTCTCCAGCCACCAGGCCCGCCAACAAGAACGGGCAAGCATGCGTAAATATTTCTTTTATTTAAGAAGCAACCTTAACTTCATTTAAATAGGCCTTGAAGTCGCGGGATGGCCGCATCAGGTCGCTCTGCAGATCTTTGGGAAGGCCTTTGTTCAGCAGTGGACTTCCTTTAACTGAAGTGAGAGAGAGGGGAATATAGAAACATTGTAGAATTCCAATATCCTCATTAATAACATACACATGATAAAAGATGAAGCAGTTTACCTAACATAAAAATTGAGAAATCGGTAATATTTTCTTGATACAGACCTATGCATACTGCCGCTGCCTATTCCATTATCGCTATTCTATCGCTTATTTGCGATGAGGCTGATTAGATCAAGAAACTAATGAGACAATTTCAACTGCGATATAAAAAATATTGTTATCATGTAGCTGGTATCTAGTCCAGCGAACAGAGTATATTTGAGGAACCCACACATATTTGTCTCAATGGGAGGATTCAAACCGAAGTTTTTCGTTTCACTAGCGTCTAACCAACTGCGCTACGGAGGCTATAAATTATTCATTGCTTAAACAAACTGCAATCGAAATTATATTATTGATTTAATTTCCAGGCGCACAAAAGCTACAGGAAAAACGGTAAGGACGGCGCCGCCACGGGTATCTATGGAGGAGGACTGCGACTACTTAGCACACTACTGCATGAAAGCTTATAAGTAATTCATTCTGTAGATTCCTTTTTTAATGCTAGTTCTTTTACTTTATGTGTATGCTGGAAAGATAACCGCCTGCCTGATGGTAAGCGGTCAACGCCGTGCAACTATTGCAATGTCACGGGTATAGCCAAGTCGCTGCCAGCCTCTTAATTTATGAATATAAAATGAATGAAAAAATACACCCAATAGTGACATACATAGTTCTGACCCCACACTTAGGTCGAAGCTTGTGTCGTAGTTATCAGAAACGACGGGAGACTTTTCGGTCTCACAAACACCCAGGCCCGAAACAAGTCCTTGTGCTTCACACAAACATGTGTCTCGGTGCGGAGATCGAACCCGCGGCCTCTCGTTTCACAGTCGGTGTCTAGCCAATTGCGCCACGGAGGCTGTCAAAATATCAATCAACGTTTTTAAGCGAGGCTAGCACGTGGCCTCCATCCAAATACTTTTAACCCTATCAGCATTCAGTTCTCCTGAGATAGGTAACAGGCCTACATTAATTAGGACCACTGCCACTCCAATTACCTAAGCCGTTAAACTACGGCTAGATCTCACAGTACTCTAATGATGTGCCTAGTTATTTACAATAATCACGTAGATAATTTATACTAAATTTATCAGAACGGGAGCACTATGCGGCCGCACTATATATTATATGTATACGAACTTTAAGAATTACTGCGAATTAGACTATATCAACTGCATGGAGAGATATGAGGGTAAGTCTCGATTTTATCAACAATTAATTATTGGCGAGAGTATTGAGACGATCAGGCTTGCCCTATGATAACGTCACACCTGTCCATGTACAGAAATAAGACGCTCTCCACGGTAAAACCGCCGACCCGGCGACACAATTCGGCAGCCTATAAGAAAAGAATCATGTCGGCAACAAGCGCCCGCACGAGTTGCCCGCCGACATGTTGGTGACGCAAGCATTCCGGTCAGTTGCCCGGCGGTACTCAACAACGGCATAAAAATGTTTCTCATGTCATGTCCAAAAGCTGACATGTCGTCGACAAAGTTTTCCGACTTTCAATGAGAGAAGTCGCCAACAAGAAGTGGCCGACACATTCCAGCGGGTCGGCGGTCAAAACACTGACAATTCCTTTGTGATGTCGATGTTCTTAAGGCCTGTCTTGCACTGCAGTCATGAACTGCTTAACACAATATCTTTTATAAATAAACAAAAAACAAAACATTTTTTTTAGTGTGGCAGGTAGCATATATGGGAGAATGCTTTGAATTTAAAGAGCTCAGTGAATTCATTCGTAAGTATTTATTGAATATATACATATATTTTCTTACACCGCTGGCATATAAATATTTATTCACTCAACAGTCACATACAATTCTGACCCGGACTAAGGCTCCATTTACACGGGAAGAGTTTCTCGCATCGAATATACGATTATCGTAAGAATATAAAAAAGTTCCACCGTGTAAACATTTATCAGAACACAATAATCTATGGCGATATCATGCGATAATCGCACACGATTAGCGCCGTGAAAATAGGACTTAAGATAAAAATCAAGTCGTTGGTATCAGAAACTACGAAGATCTTTTCAGTCTTACAAACACCCATCCCTGAAACAAATACTTGTGATGTGATTGTATTGTCACGCCGCGAGGATCGTACCCGTGCCACGGAGGCTATTTATCAAAGAATTAGGATATTAAGCCCCATTTACACGGGGAGAGTTTCTCGCGGCGGGAATTGTATGCGATGACACGATAATCTATGACATAACCGCCATAGGTTATCGTGTTTTGACAAACGTTTCCACGATGCAGCTTTTTTATATCCTTACGATAATCGTATCTTCGATTCGAGAATTTTTCCTCGTGTAAATGGAGCGTTAGTGACTGCCTCGGTGGCGTAGTTGTACTACGGTGCGATTGCAAAGCTGAGGTCTCGGGTTCGAATCCCGGGTCGGGTAAAGTGTTAATGGATTTTTCAATTAATTATCAGCCCGGAGTTAGGAATTTGTGCCCGATATGGCGATAGGCTCGCCCCCTATCACATCGTGGGACGGAACATACAATGCTAAATGTAGGTGCCATGATGGCACCTCTGCCTATCCCTTCTGGGAAAAAGGCGTCAGTTTGTGTATGTTTGTATTATTATATAAAATAGGGATGTTACCAATGGTTTAATATGTTATTTTATCCTTAGTAGAAAATATCATTTATACTTTAGAAAACAGCGTCGCCATTGCTTGTTAAATAAAGGAGAAATTAATATTTCAAATCGCTTATCTGGGAAGCTTCGCCTGGCCTATGGGCTTTTTCCTTCATTTCTTTATACAAAATCTTCCTATTCATATTGTAAGATATTTTTAATACAATAATAACAATAGCTTGCTATGAAAAGAAAACCCCGTAATATTTTTGATTAAATGCGTAATTAACTGCTCTTTTAAAAACCTTTATATATATCGAATATTAAAAATACAGTATTTTCTTTTTGCGATGAATATTGAGACGAACATGCCATTTACCTGATGTTAAGCGATAGACCGCTCATGGACAGTAGCAAGACCAAACAACACCAGAAATTACAAAATGCAATGCTTGGTATTCTACTCCGCTCGCCATTCTGAGACATAAGATGTTAAATCTCATTATGTCCAATAATTACTCAGGCTACAATGTCCTTCAAACCGGAACACAACAGTGCATTTACACTGGTGTTTGGCGGAAGAAATAGACATTGCAGTGTTACCCACCCAGGCAGCTTGTCACATATGAGAGACCTACCACCAGAATCAATTTTATTTAAATGGGTTCTAAGTGAGAATAAACATTTCTACAGCCTCCTTACACATTGTGCTATTAATTAACTTTTTTTTCAGACTACCAATACGAAAACGATTACTTCATGGAAAGGAAATACGTATCTGACTTAAATTGATTGTGTATGTTTATTATTGTTTACATAAATTATTTTAAAATAAACAATTTCAATAATAAAAATGTGTGAACGCTTTCTTACTTTATTGTTAGGTACAATTTCTTGTATCATACTGTTCCAAAGAGACGACTTAGGCCACAGTCCGTCACAGTGGCCTACTGCGGGTTGGCGGACTTTACATACTGTTATAGTTATATAATGCACCCTTTCTCGCACACCTCTGTCCTATTCTGCAACATCAGCATTCTCATTACAATAAAACCATCCATTCGTCACATAGCTCAGATCAGTCCAGTTCCACACCACACTACAGTGTGTACAAACTTTCTACCTTTGAAGCGACTGAACACTGACTCCTAAGATACAGGCTCCTGGCCTAGTTTGGGAACCAGTAATCAGTACATAATACTATAACAATAAACTTAAAAACTGTGCCAAGCTACTATTAGCGTTTATGTAATTTACGTGTCAATAAATAATTATTATTTTTTATTTTTACTTTCCATATTTCATTCCTTCCTCACGTCCCAATTGACGGTTGTTATTTATGTGTAAACTTGTTTTCTTTTTTTAAAAACCCTATTTCAAAATCCGTTATAACAATACCATTGAAAACCTTGTAAACATGGAATACACGTTTCTTCACGACACTTTCCTTCACTGTTAGAAGTGCGTGGATTTCGATTTATTTATTAATACATGACTCCAAAAACCATCTATTGTTTAACTATTGCTGGACAGCCCGAAGGGAGCCTTAATTGGCTTCAGAAAAAGTATGGTAACTCTTTAGAGTATTTACTGTAATAATTAATATAGAAGAAACTATTTTTCTTCCTGTCTTCTATATCCATCCCATTGTTATCCGATCCCTGGTAGTCTTAGAGCGATAAGACCGCCATCTGTTCTTTGATGTTTTAAACAGGGTATATCAAGACTGCTACCGAAAACGAAGCCAGGTGGTAGTTTCATTGACTACAGACACGATGCGACTAAAAATTTCGCAAAAGAACGCGACTTTTTTTTTTAAATGTTTTAAATATCAATGTTGCAAAAAGTTTAATTACATTTTCTTCGTTTTCGGTGGCAGTCTTGATATACCCTGTATAATAGCTGCACATAGTGAATTTTCCAAGAGGGCGTGGCGAAAAAAATTGTGTTTTCAAATGGCGAAAACCGAAACTATGAGGAATAACGAAAAAAGCTGAAATTAAATGAAAATTTATGAAATGAAATGAAAAGAGCCACGAGGCCGATATGGATAAAAATTAAAACTGCATACTAGGATTTTTGAAAAATCAATATTCCTGGCGAAAAATCGAACCTATTGATTTGGTAAAAAAAAAAATAACACACGCTGTATATTACACTGTTACACCACTCGATAGCGTTGGTAATAAGGATCAAATTCTGGAATTTAATGACATACCGCAAACTGAAGGAAAAAGATCATTTCAAGCAAAATGTTATTTTTTCTTCACCCTGTATAAGTACTATTATTTTACTGTGTACAATAAAGAATGAAATAAATATAGTACTAAGAGAAACAGTGTCTCCCACATCGGCTCTTACAAAACATTTTGAGCAAGGGAACGTTGAAACGCTTTAAGAGTAATTTATTCAAGTACATTAGGCTCATACATTACAAGTGTGAAGTGTTAGGTAGAAACAACACGCCCCCTCAATGTTGTTTAAAATATTATCTGTTAAATATTCTTTTTATATCTCGCATGAGCGTTACCTACTTTATCAGTTTCATGACGTAACTGAAAATACGTAGATATGTTAAATATGTGTGGTTGATTTTTTTGTTTTATTTTGTTTATTTATTCAGATAACTCCATGCGACATTTTTTCGGTTTTTCTGATAATAAAGCTTAAATTAATGAAAGCAATCATTGGAACTTCTTTATAAAAAATACTTCAATTATAATTATAATCGCCCCATTACATCGCACAGATTTTGCTATTACCGAAATTTCACATTTTAGATTCAAAATTAGCCCCGCTTATTTTACGTATACACCTATAGTGAAAGTTCGGAAATAGAACAAATTAGGCATTTCCGAAGGTTCACTCACGTACTGCAGGCTCAAAGGCAACTCTATTTATAACTCACTCGAACTACAACATAACGGTGAAGGCCTGCGTCACGGTATACTTTAAAATATTTTTGCAATACAATTTTGAAGATATCATATTTTTACTGTGGCAGTAACTTGAGTCTTCCAGGTTTTGCCAAAGTAAAAAAGTTATTAAAGAAAAAAATGGTACAACGATTTTTAATAAGGCTGTAACGTATTTTACTTCTTTACTTTACTTTATTTTAATACTTCTCTTCTTCTGCTCATAAGCCACAGGAATTCCACTGCTGAACGTAGGCCTCCCCCATGGATCGCCACATAGTTGGAAGCGGCCTGCATCCATCTGAATTTTGATTAATTATTTTTATATTAATCTTAGAAATTCAGCGTAAATACTAACTGGATTACGTATTATTATGTATTGTTTTAAGACCGGCTTGGTCGGAGTGGTATGACTGGCTCGTTCCTCGACCGGCATCGACCAGAGTGGTACCAGATGTGGGACGCTTCGACGAGTGAGATTGCCGAAGGCTCTCTCCCTATATCCTTCTCTCGCCCTTTACCTTTCCTTTCCCCTTTCCATTTTAATAAATAATATAAAAAAAAACAAAGATACCAACGAATTGAGAACCTCCTCCTATTTTTGAAGTCGGTTAAAAATAAATAAAGACACCCAACAGTCACATACATAGTTCTGACCCCACACTAAGATTGAGCCTTGTACCGTGGGTATCAGAAACTATGAAAGACTGGTGGTCTCACAAACTCCCAGACCCGAAACAAATATTTATGGAACACACAAAGTTTTGTCTCGGTACAGGGATCGAACCCGCGGCCTCTCGTTTCACAGTCAGAGAAAAGTTTTCAGGCATGGACACTACACTTAGGGTCCAAATGCAGTCGATTTTCACAGGTGGTAATCACTTACCAGAGCAGCTTGTTTGCCGGACCTATGAAATAAAAATACTTTTACAAAGGAGTGAGTTTTATTACAACATATGCAGGGCCCTGCGAGACTTGTCCGTATCTCCTGAATTGTAAACCTTTACAATAGATTCAGAGGAGCTCGTTATTTCACACTTTAAAGTGTAACATTTCACTAATGTACATACATGGACTTACATAATTTATTGTAGGGTTTTAGGGGATCGTGACGATTGCTCGGTTTCATGCCTAACAATGTTCCATATTTTAGTTTTAGTAAAAATATTTTCTATCTCTTTAAAGAAGCAAGTTATAATACATACACAATTGCATGGCGTTATGATGTTCGATTGTTCACCATAAACATATGTTTAACATTAATTTTCTCTTTAATATATGGTTCTTGAAATTATGCACCAATACTACAGCACAAGAAAATATCACATTTTAAAAATGTTTATAATTATTAATTCAGGATACGAACTCAAAAGCTGTGACACAATAAGTGACGAAACAAGCTGACTCTCTGATTTTTAACAACTCAAAAAGTATATATTAATCATGGCATGCGTAGTTGTATTGGTTTATTTGTCTGTGGCATCATATCTCATAAAAAATGGGCGGATTTTTATTAATTCGGTAATTTCAGGAGCTATTATTTATTCCGCACTTTAGTTGAAAACCGTTGCTAGTTAATGAAAGGTAAACTGTCTAGAAGTGTATCTGTATCTGTCTAATCGTGAAATACTGCATACCATATATGCCCGAAGCCCAGTAGTGATAGAAATAACGTCTGATAAATAATTATAAATCGAAATTTAGATAATATAGAGTTCGGTTCTATGAACATTTAGTTAAAGGCAGTATATATAAATAACGACAAACTAGGAACGCAAACATCTCCCGACAGTGTTCATAATTGAATTAATACTTCGCAAGGACCGCACCAATTACTTAAAAGTAGCGTCAGAGCCGTTTGTGCAAAGAAAAATATTTCGAAGAAATGTTTTCTTTTATTTTTTACACTAACAATAAAAGTTGCGGGGTAATGCCTTTTTTTATCTATTTGTAACAATTATTTGTTTATTTTACACTTTCTACAAAAATAGCAATGGTGGACTTAATGCCTAAGGGCATTCTCTCCCAGTTGACCATAAGGTAGAGCATAAAATTGGAGATAGAAGTATATTATTTAGGAGTAAAAAAAGAGAATATTAAAAAAAAAACACTACAACGTAAAATATAAAAATACAATAACAAATATCTATTTCATTCTACTTGTACATGATTAATTTGCTTATTGACTTGACTAGCCAGCAAATTAAAATATATGCGTTACATATTGAAGGCGAGTTGCCAAGTACATGTATAAATTTTAATTAATATAAGGCATAGGTCCTACATGTTTGGCTCTGAGGTATTTATTACCGAAGCAACTCAAGCGACATTTTTTTACGAAACTTATAGTTTCTTATACAGACATCAAACTCGTACATGGTAAAATGTATCACAACAAAGTTTCCAATGACGTGAACTAATAGAGAGCGGAAACCTTCTCGTTTGCAAAGCCGTCAATGTACATCGTTTGGTGTTGCGTAACCCGATAGAAGTAATGTGAGAGCTGACGTCATTTATCAAACGTTAGGAAACACGTATGGGGTTCCGTGACCAGAAAAAATATAGAAATTTATTTTTTATCATTTAGTGTAGGATATTTAGGCCTTAGTCCAAAGCGCTGACCTAAAGAGGCATTTTTAGCGAAGTGGAGATGAGCGGTTCTCGAATGGAGGCCACGTAGCGGAAAGCGCAGCGTAGGACTTCCGCCCACAAGGTATGACCTGGTAAAGGTCGCGGGATGTCGCTAGACGCAAGCTGCCTCCAACAAGTCACTGTGGAAATCATCGGGGGCGGTCAATGTTCAGCAGTGGACTTCCTTTGGCTGATGGAGATGAGCGGAATGAAGCAAAGATGCATATAAGTCGTCTAATAATATATATTCAAGACATTTATAATGACATAGATGTTCAACACCATTTGTCGATTCCTTCATCCACTCATCTTCGGTCCATTCATCTCTACATCAGTGAAAACGAAGTTTAAGGGCTAGTAGACTTTACACAAGTTAAAATTAATGTTCTAAGTCCTTGCACATACTGGCTACCTGGTGATAACAGATCACCTTTAATCATGGACATTCGCAATAAAACTCACATACAAGCCATACGTACGGAACCTTTTTCCTATAGTCGGTTCTCCCTGCCGGTAATTTATAGAGTGTCGTAAGCTAACAGTATTTTTGTAACGTTCCATGACAAACGATATTGTTCCTCGTGATTTTTTTTCAGGATATCTGACACTAACGGCTGGTCACTGTCACACGAAGAATGATCAGTTGGTAAGAATTTTCTTTTGTATAGAACGTGGGTCTATGTACTGAACATTGAGTAGGTATTTATTTAAGATTATTTATTTGTGAGTTAATGTCAGACGACCTGGTCAAGGTTGCAGGAAGGCGCTGGATGCGGGCCGCTTCCAACAGGTTGATATTGAGTTCCTTGGGGGAAGCCTATGTTCAGCAGTGGACTTCCTGTGGCTGAAGAGAGAGAGAAAGATTTATGAGTATTTAGAGTAGTATTTACAAATGAGTGCACATTAAGTAGCTACTGGACATATTAAGACTTAACACCTGATGTCTCAGGATGACGAACGCAGTGTAATGCCAAGCATTGCTTTGTTATTCATGGTGTTGTTTGGTTTTGCTACTGTCCATGAGCGGTCGTATCGCTTACCATCAGGCGAATGGCATGATCATCTCGCCATTCATTGCAATAAAAGAAAAGGTAAAAAAAAAAAATTGAGACTTATACTTTTTGAGATATGCGTGGACAACATACACGCGTTCAGAAGCTGGTATAGACAAACATATCCAAAAACCGTGCAGTTGTGTCAAAGTTAAATACAGGTCGAATTGACAATCGCCTTTATTTTTGTAGTCGATTAAAAACAATATTTTCTCTCAGCCATTTCGTGATAAATCCAAAAACTACATAACACCAGTAGATACATATTTTTATTTACGATACTCATTTCTTTTTCTTGCAAAGGTTATGAACGTATATATATTTATAAAAATAATATTATGGCACCATCTAAGGCGATGTCTAGTGAAATGCTCATAAAACGTAGTGATCGTTCTAAATAAGGGTTTACCCCTTTGTTTGCTTCGCCAGTACTGTATATTAAGGTCTATAAAAAGAAAATAAAAATATAATATGGTATGCAAGATGTTACATAAATATTGATGTGTTAATACTTGCCTTTTTACACAACCTTACGTCTTTGCAAACTAACAAACCTGAACACAATTGGCGATATAGAATATTTTGGATTTTGTACATACATACACACATAAACTCACGCCTGTTTTCCAGAAGGGGTAGGGAGAGGTGCAACCAGGACACCCACGTTTCGCCTTGTATGTTCCGTCCCACGATGTGATAGAAGCCGATCGCCATATCGAGCACAATTTCCTGACTCTGGGCTGATAATAAATAGGAAATCCAATACCACTTTGCCCGACCCGGGATTCGAACCAACGACCTCAGCTTTGCAATCATACCGCAGTACAACTGCGCTACCAAGGCAGTTGGATTTTGCAGATTATGTAAATAGGTTTTAATTCTACGAAGTGAAAAATCGCATTATTCACATTCACTATCTTAGTTTCAATGACAATGTTCAAACCAAGACCGAAAAGTCACACATTTTGACACCAACTTGGCCACTAACTGTACCGTATCTAGGACTAAATTGATTAACTTCGGTTGTAGCAAAGCCGTTGACACCGAAGCCAGACACCGCAGTCCAGTAGAAGCGTAAACAGTGGCGCAACACAATTTCCTCGCCATTTCTATGCGTGCAGCGTCGGCCGTTCTTTGACGTTGTTTTCAATCGATGTATACACTACACACTCGGCCAAATGCTGCGGCTTGTTACAAACGTGTCTGAGGTTAGCTATGTCTGAGTAAAACTAGGAAGTCAGTGGTTTTTTATTTAATCATGCTTTTGAAGTAGGTTTTGATAGAAATACCCATTTTCTAGTTGTAGCGCCGCATTCTGCTCCGCTCTCCATTCTGATACACAAGATGTTAAGTCTCATTATGTCCAGTAGTTACTCTTGCTACAATGACCTTCAAACCGGAACACAACAGTGCATTTACACCGCTGTTTGGTGGGAGAAATGTCTATTGCTAGACCCACGCGATCTTTTACATGTGAAAGACCTACCACTAGTTCTAGTAGCTAAAACATATTATGCTAATTCATTGGTTCAAATATTAATATTCTAAATTATTCATCTGGGCTAATTTTCCCGGCTGCAACTGTAACATACACGTTGAACAGTCGCATTGTCATGTCAGCTACACAACGCGTCCCTTTAATAATGGCGGAGGCGTAACATTATACCCAGCTAGCTCAATTTGACCACTAATAACACGTTCTGCAGATTCCTGGTTCATGCAAATACTAAGGATATAGTAGAGGAATATAATGTGTAATATAAGCTTAAAGCTCAAGTTCGTGTGGTTGGTGAAACTATGCGAAATGAGGTGAGTCCGAATCTAGAATAGAGGTGTACATTTCGGCAACATTTTGGTTAGCTTAGCACCTAGAAGTGGTAGAGCTACGCTGTTGTCAGTCATAACTTTGCATGAATGGGCAGGCTCATCCGGGGCGGTACCACAGTCTCACAGGAAATCGACGAGAAGCGACAACTCGGCTGTCGTGTTTCGTTCGGTGAGTGAGATTGCCGGATGCCCGATACCCCTTTCCATTTCCTATCCTATTTCCTTCCCGCTCCCCTCGCAATTGGGCTGGTAACACATCCATGTTTCAGCTTTGTAGATGTTCATGGGCGGCAATGATCACTCATCAGGCGACATGTTTGCTCGTTTGCTGGTCCTATGCAATAAAAAAAATTTGGCGCGTGCTGACTTACAAAGACATATTTTGGTGACGATCGCCACAACTTAAACCGTAAGATTCGATACTAATTATTTTTGCCACCTCATTAAACTTTAGGACGATTATTTGCCCCACGTATTTTATCTTTCCTATCTGTGATCTTCCACCATAGTGCAGGTTAGTAGGCCGACACAAATGTATCGAAAGAAATAATAATAAAACACCTTTTCTATTTTGACATCATTACATAAATTACAATAGGGTGTGATGCCTAGCCAGTATTTAAGATCCCTTATTAGGATAATTGGAAGTTATTGTGGAATAAAGGTTCTCACTTATAGAACTCTAAAAACATATCGTTCCTTTTTTGGACAGCCGTGAAAAACAAAGATTGAGCAGGCCATTTCGATCGGATGCACTTAGACACTAGTGCAAGGCTTAATAGAGACTTAGAATCTATACAACGTTTAAAAGCATCGTACATAGAAATTCATTAAAGTATTCTAAATAATTTTTTGTCCAGCATCGAGGAATTTTTTTTTGTACATCTAATTAGTCTTTATTTCCAAAACCATAATTAAACTCAATTCATGATATATCTAAGTTAAAGTATCAAAATGTAACTCTATTTATAATTTATCTAAGATACAGTATGTTCAAAGAGAAATTTAATATTAAATCGCACCCCATTCTCTTCGCATATAGCAGTCAACATGGTGTATCACTAACCCGTTCCGCGCTCACGGATCCGGATAAAAATTTAATCAAAGCGAGGAATAATATTCTTTCGCGTAATACGCACAATTTCATTTCACGAGAAATCCAGCCGGATAATCGGCTGAAATGTTCGTGTACAAAAGGTTATACTTTAAGCGAGAAATGACTTGTATAATCGTAGTTTTTTCAGTTCAAAAATTACAAGACGGAATCCGATGGCTGTCGTGTTTATAAAATAACTGTAGACAATTGAATACGCCCAACAATCACATACATAGTCCTGACCCCACTCTAAGATCGAGGCGTCGCGGATATCAGAAACTACGAGAGACTTTTCGGTCTCACAAACACTAGGGAAAATAATTAAATTCCTTTACTCGTCTCGTAGGCAATGAAATAGAACTTAAAACAAGCCAATACAATGCAAAATTAAGTAGTTAAACTCTATTTAACATACTATAGAATATTCAGAGTGACAACTTCCGTAGCGCAGTTGGTTATACGCCGGCTGTGAAACGAGAGGCTGCGGTTTCGATCCCCGGACTGAAGCAAATGTGTGTGTGAACCACAGGTGTTTGTTTCGGGTCTGGGTGTTTGTGAGACCTAATAGTCTCTTGTAGTTTCTGATACCCGCAACACAAGACTCGATCATAGTGTGGGGTCAGGAGTATGTATTTGGATGTTGGGTGTATTTATTTATACCAAATTACTTAGTAAAACAAATAACAATAGTAATTATACATCATATGTGATACTAGTGAATTAAGCGCGGCAGTTGTGGATTGTTATGGCCTATACTCTGGTCATCGCTGCCACTTATAATAATCGCGTACAAAAATCAAGATATTGAGTAAAAAGATAATACCGTAGGTTAGGTCGACTTTTCAAAACATAATGTCCTTGTCTTGAAGATCGTTAGTTTAAGTATAAAGTATTCATCAATTTCGAAGCGTTAACATGTAAACATAATGTATTAAATTTAACTTACAAATAGAAAATGAATTAAGCAAAGCTTAAGGACTAGTTTATGTTTTTTTCGACAAATCTAACACTACGATCCCTTGATATAAATTAGAGGATCAGATGAGATTTTTGACCCAACATTTGCATCAGATAAAAAGACATTAGAGGCCCCATAGCATTAACTCGTACTGTGTGGTTAAGCAATATTCGACCTCTCCGGCCTGGTGGCCTAATATTCCGGTCCCACGCCTCGCCGAGCGCTAAGCCGTTGATCCCGATTGGAATAAAACGGGAACATTTGTCAAACCGCGGAAACCTTCGCCGGAACTGACGCGGAATTAAATTTCTCTTGGCTTTTTGAACTGAGGGTGTGATATGGAGCAAGAGCAGCAATGTACGTGTAACTGCAAATTATAATTTGTTGGCGGTTGTCAGTTTTGAAGTAGCCGTTTAAGTATTCATAAAATGTGGTCTTTACTAAACTAATGGGTTTGATTTCTAGCTGGCAATTTTTTTTTCAATAATTCGACAATGCAGTTTTATTTTAGTTTTTAATAAGATCGGACCCGTGACTTCTTTAAGCTTTGTGTATATTACTCATAGTTTCGGATTTGGCTATTCACGCCTACTTAAAAAAATCACCTGCATACGTATATATTCTCCGTGAAGTGGCATAAACCCCTCCAATCGTAGGAGCCCTGTGTTCAACACTCAGCAGTAATTGGATGGCCTGGTATTATTATATCATCCACGACATCCCGGTTTATTAATACTTTGTTATTACATCAACTTAGTTGTTAAAAAATAAAGTATAAAAAACAAAATAGTTGAAAATGACACCGAAAAAACTCCTACACTTACACATAAAACGGAATAGGGGAGCGTCATCGTGATAAATTGCAACGTCCACACGCTTAGTCATTTGCTACCCCATGTACAGGATCAGTGATCACTAATGCCTAGAAAACCGCACACACACAACACAGGATAAAAGTAGAAAATACACCCAACCACCTAAAAGTCACACACATAGTTATGACTTCACATTAAGATCAATTAAATCTTGTGACATGGATAATAGAAACTGCGAGAGATTTTTCGGTCTTACAAATACTGAGACCCGAAACAAAAACCTGTGGGCCACAAAAATATCAGTCTCGGTGCGGAGATCACACCCGCGGGTTCTCGGTTCACAGCCGACGTGTAACCAACTGCGCCAAGGATACTGTCGAATTAAAATGGCATTAAATTAAATTAATTGTAAGCTCTACTACCACTTGGAAATAATTTGTACAATACTCACAACAGTTGCAACTCACACAACCCGTCAAGAGATGGCGCCAGTTACGCGCTTAATTTTCTATTTTCCCTCATATGTAATTACTGGACCGTTTTACAATAAAAACTAGTTCAGCATAAATACAAAGATACTAACAGGAACTTCTAACAAGTTAATTTTGGCAGTTCAGGATAATATTAGCGTTATTTTGTGCGTGTGACGTTGTTGCGTTTCTGCATCGCGATATGGTTTCGTTACCAACAGAACTATATTAGCCGAATGAACACATTAATGGACATCGATTAGAACAAAACGTTGTCTGGTAGGCTGCCTATCCAGGTAAGTTAATATAGGTAGACCTTAACAGATAGGAAATTTTTAGAAAGCGTTTTTACGCTTTGATAACGTGCATGATTGTTGGTTTGATTGTATTCACATTATACAGGGTGATGTTGGCATATTGTGCCTATTTAATTTAACCCCCATGTTTCTCATCACCCCAGGTGACATTGGACAAAATTTGAAAAAAATCCTAGATTTTGTCACAAATCGTTACCGTGAAAATTAGTTTTCACGAATTTGGCCACCGCGTATAGACACGAGTGTGTTTCCCGCGTAGCTGAACTTCAGTTCGGTTCAGGAACCTTCTTGAGCCGTAAAAAGACTTGTACCTGTACGAGTTGATGAACACCCTTAAAAACTAAAATCGCGATTTTTTACCAAACTACCAAGCAGTTTTTTCAAACTTGGTTCAATGTTACCTGGGGTGGTTAGAGACATGTGGTTTAAATTAAATACCGTATGTCCATGTATTTGGTGGAGGCCTTTGCCCAGCAATGGACAATAAAAGGCTGCTGATGATGATGTCTAAATCCCCTGTATATAGGATAAACCCGCAACGTATTACATGCGGTTCACTGGCTCACTACGATGGATCCTTATGTGTTGTGTACCCTTGTCTCTACCACCAGTTATCTTGTTTTTAATCAGATTGAGAAAAAAATAATATTTTAAAACATATTATGGTGTATTCAATAAACAAATTGGTTTATTAAAAATTATTTTTCCATGGGTATTTCCGTGACACGTCGCAAATCAATTCCATCATCTGAATCGTCTGATTCGTCGGAACCTGAAAAAATATGTTTTTTAGAAAATAAAATCGATTTTTTTTTAAAGTGGTTGTTGTCCGTCATAAGTCATGACTCAGCATGAATAGGCAGGCTCGTCCGGGGCGATACCACTGTCTCACAGGAGATCGAGGCTAAGCGATACCTTTGCTGTCGCATTTCGCTCGGTGAGTAAGATTGTCGGATGCCCAATTCCCCTTACCTCTTCCCATCCTTTTTTCCCGCTCATCTCCCGATTTAATGGCCCGGCAACATATCTATGATCCAAGAGCTGTAGATGTTCATGGTCGGCAGTGATCACTTACTATCAGGTGACCTATTTGCTCGTTTTCCGAAACTATTGTATATAAAATACGGTATTAAGTTTCATTTATTATTTAAAAAAACAACGTGCATAAGAAACTAATATTATATGGTGGGCAAGCAACTCTTAGAAATAACAGCCGTATGGAGTGATAAAAAAATGAACTATAGAAATCTATCTATCCCTTCACGCCCCTCATCAGTTTTGTCTTCCTTTTTAATTTTCAGAGACCGGCGACGGATAGCGGTCACAGTATACACGTTCATGGGCAACAGTAATCATCTACCATCAAATGTATCATTTGTTCTTTTGTCGGAACTTTGCAATAAATATATTATGAATCCTGTTTATACGTTACCGTGCTATCTAACCGGTAGAGTAATTCTTGTCAGTATTGAGAAAAGAACCGACAAGAAGAAACAGCATAGATTTTCATCCAGTCAGCGAGATTTTCAAGAGCTTATAATTACATTTAGATTATTGAGATAATAATACTTACTTCCATATTGTTTTCTCGACCTCTTAAATCTCTTTTTAACTGAAATTGAAATATATTCAAATATACATATATCTAACGTTTCTAGAGTTTATAATACGCTTAAGAAATACATAAGTCATTTACTTTAGTAGTTTAATTAAATTATGAATTACGCTCCTAGGGTGTAACTAGAATGCAATAATAAAATACTTACGCTTGTGGGTTTTCAGAACGTAGTTCACGTAAACCTCGCCTGGTCAAATAAAGTATTTTCATCTTTATCTCTAAATATTAGATAGCTTAAATAACAACGCTAATCTTTCTGCGACATCCTTAATAATAACATAAAGGTACATTATCATATTATTATGATCTTTTAAAATAATTTAAACATGCCTTTATTTACAAAGGCTATATAACATAGATATGAAAGAAGGAAAAACGAATTAACTCAGGAAATCGACGACTCTTTCAAGTCTCGGAATCAGCCGTTCCTAATTTATTAATATATCCTGTTCTTGAAGTAAGTGTAAAGAGAGGTAGACCAATCAGGAAATAAAAATAATATTGACTACTTAATTTCATGTTTGACTTATTTTTAACCGTTTCCTTCACAACTGTTTGGAAGACACTTCACCCAAACCCTGCATTATTATGTAACTTACTTCAATTTAATATTAATTTAATTATTTTTGATACAGGTGCATATATTCTGTAGATATACTATACCATACAGTATATGACTATTAAGGACTCTTTTACTTTTGATTTACTTAAAGGTCGACTATTATATTATATTACTGCTTATTTTTATTTTGGATAAATATTAAGTTTTTTCTTACCGTAATGATCGACTGCAAGTAAGTTTTAGATGAATACATAATATTCATGACACATGAACGGAAATACGTGTTAGTCGTTAGACCCACCACTACAGGAATAAAGAATGTCTAAGATAGCTTTTTTTATGTTACAGGGGGCAAACGAGCATACGGTTCCCCTGATAGTAAGTGATCACCGCCGCCCATGAACATTTGCAACACCATAGGTCGTGGAGATGCGTTGCCAGCCTTTAAGATTTAAACTTTATAATATTTTACCGTATGAGCCATAATCGTCCACTGCTGAGTATGGAACTAATGTACAATCGAGAGTTCGATTGAAAGGGGTTAGGCCGTAGTCTACCAGTTTAACCCGCTTCAACTTGCATCGATATAGTCAAATAAATAGAAGGAATTATTTTTCTGTCCATTTCCCCTAATTAAGGCGCATGAGATGACGGACGGGGCAGATTCTAGCTCATAAAAGATAGGTCAATTATACATACACACATAAACACACGCCTTTTTCCCCAGAAAGGGTAGGCAGAGGTGCTACCAGAACACCCACGTTTCGCCTTGTATATTCCGTCCCACGATGTGATAGGGGGCGAGCCTATCGCCATATCGGGCACAAATTCCTGACTCCGGGCTGATAATGAATAGAAAAATCCAATATCACTTTGCCCGACCTGGGATTCGAACCCGAGACCTCAGCTTTGCTATCATACCGTAGTACCACTACGCCACCGAGGCAGGTCAATTATAAACACTCACCATCTATGTCTTTTATTTCGACATTGTGTTGTTTTTGAATAGCTGAAAATACAAGCTGAGGTTATGTTTCCATATTTATTATAGGCACACGTTAAATAATTATATCAATTTATACTAATGTACTGTGTTAGTGATCGAGCTATATTTACCACTTCACATTAAAGTTATATTCCTACAATGATAAAATTATTAATATTGGTGGCGCGGATGATCGATAATAATTCGATTAATAAATAAGTGGACTGTATAGCGGGTTGCACGGCACACTCGGAGGGCGGGATGAACTGCCTTCAGGAAAATGTGGTTCACTAGGCAGTTCTACAAGGAATGGATGCACATACCTTGTAGCGTCAGCGGCGGTGTTGTAGTTGGCGGCTCGTCTGCTGCTTGGCGGAAATGCACTGAATAGTTACAAGCACCAATAATGTGACGAGATACTGATAATCACTTAATAACACATTAAGATGCGGAGCGGTACATTAATTTAGCTTTTCACTCCGAAGGCGCGCGCGCAAGAAGAAGAAGTTATTATATTTGGGCGCCCTCGAGCGGCGGTTTGCGGAAATGTTTGTTTGATCCATGTTTGCGCGGGCGGCGATGCGGTCTCGCTCACACCTTGCTGTTGTGGTAGTGCGGGAAAGGGATGCGGGAAGGAAAACATGCCGTGCAACTTAACATGCATTTGATTTGATTTTAGAAAAATGACAGCGGAAGTTTAAATATAATAAAATTACTTATTTTTGCGGTTAATAATAAAATGGCGCAACCATTCCCCCCGGGCTTGAAGGGACGGCTTCAAAATAATTAAACATAAATACGCGGATGCTGAATAATAAAACGAAGAACTTAATAAAATATAACAAAACGAAAGTATAAACAAAATTGATAAATTCTATGACAATTTTTAAGACGCGGTAACATAAACTAATATTTTAGGCGCGGAGTTATAATTTACTGATTAGGTAAAGGACATACACGTACAACAGGGCGCAAATACGACCCAGTTGCCGTTTTAACGCGGACGACACGAGTCACACCGTTTGTCGCCGGGAAAACTTCTTCTACTAGACCGAAAGGCCAGTGAAGAGGAGGCGCGTTATCCGTCTTTAAAATCACAACGGTTCCTACTTGTATAGGATTAGATGGAGTGTTCCATTTGTCACGCGACTGTAAGGTATGCAGATATTCTGACCTCCATCGCTTCCAAAACGACTGGACTAATTTGTCCAACAAGTCGTGGCGGGTGAGTGCGGAAATCCTACTTTCGTCAACGTCTTTAGCGGGAAGGTATTTAAGCGGGGTATAATTTAAAAAATGAGCGGGAGTCAATGCCAGCGGCTCAGAAGGATCACTGGACAAAGTTCTATATAAAGGTCGTGAATTCATCACGGCTTCTACTTGAGCGAGTACAGTACTCAACTCCTCAAATGAAAGAATCTGATCACCTATTACGCGAAATAAATGTGTTTTTAAACTTTTAATGTTAGCTTCCCAATTGCCTCCGAAGTGACTTGCGGCGGGTACATTTAATAACCAATCAATGCGGTTTTCGCTCAAAATATGACCGAATTCGGTTTGGAAGTGTTTAGTCTTTAAAAACTGTTGATGCTCGGAAATTGCACGCTTGGCACCAACAAAATTTGTCCCATTGTCAGAATACATTCGGCTAATGGGACCGCGACGCGACAGAAATCGTTTAAAGGCGGATAAAAAACTGGAGGTACTTAAATCGCCGGCAAGTTCAATGTGCACAGCACGAGTTGTTAGGCACACAAATAGGCATACATATGCCTTGGTGGCACGGACACCACGACCCCGGGTTAAAGTGACTTTAAATGGACCTGCGTAATCAGTACCCGTATGAGTAAATGGCTTCGCGGATTCAACCACTCGGCAAGATCTATGTTCCGCCATCTCCGGAAATATTTGTTTCGGGCGAAGGCGAAAACAAGGGAGACAGTTATGTACCCGGTTTCTAATTAAACTACGGGCAGAGAGTATCCAGTACTTCTGCCTTAAGAGAGACATAAGAAGATCAGGACCAGCGTGACAATTAACTTTATGGTGATAATCAACAAGCAAATTCAAAATATGATGCTTGCGCGGTAAAACTATAGGGTGTTTTTGATCGAAACATAAATCGGAGCGGATTAAACGACCACCGACTCGAATAAGACCATCCTGCAAGAATGGTTTGAGTCGTTGGAACATGCGACTACAATTCCTTCCACTTTGTAATTTTCTAAACTCATCGCGGAAATATAAATTTTGCAATTCTCGAAGAACTATGTTCTCGGCGAAGATTAAATCGGCAGCAGATATATTCGCTCCCTGCGGTAATAATTTCATAAAGCGGTATACATAAACAACACTACGCAAAAACTTACACCAAGAAGAAAAACGAGAACCTAACGCAATAATAGGCGATTCTTCATTTGGAATCGACGCAACTAAAGCGTGTTTCTTTTCTTCTGGTGGCTCTGAAACCAAGCTAGGTTCAAAAGCGGTAATGGGCCATTTCGATGGACAAGACGATGTCCAGGACGGACCATGAAACCAAAGCGGGTGATTTATAATTTGTGCGGGAGTAAGTCCCCGAGATAGACAATCCGCTGGGTTGTCAACACCGGGCACATGATAAAAGTTATGCGGTGAAATTAAAGATTGAATCTTCGAAACTCTATTGGCTACGAAGGTATCCCACCTGTGTGGCGACGAGTGGATCCAACATAAAGAAACAGTGGAATCTGAGAATGCGTATATTTTATTGATTTTATGACGTTTATTACAAGCAACAATTATATTATTAACTAATTTAGCAAGAACTAATGTGGCACAAAGTTCAAGCCGTGCGAGAGAAACAACTTTGCGAGGAGCAACCTTGGACTTGGCACTAATGAGATGGACCGTGTTAACATGATCATTTTTGACGTGAAAATATACAACGGCGCCATAAGCCCTTTCGCTAGCATCAGCGAAGGCAAGAATGTTGACGACGCTAGTGGGTCGAATGTCCACATAACGTGGTATCTTAAGTTGTTCAAGAATAGGAAGTTCTTCGCTGTAACGCTGCCATAACTTAACAATTGTCTCGGGTGGAACATCATCCCAACCACAATTAATTAACCAAAGTTCCTTGATGAGGAGCTTCGCGTATAGAATAACTGGAGCCACAAACCCCATCAGATCCCACAATCGTGCAACACAGGATAATATGGTGCGTTTTGTACATTTTTCATCGGTTGTACAAATTTTTAAACTAAATAAATCGGAGCTGGGTGACCAACACAGCCCCAAAACCTTATGTGTATCAGATGGATCGAATTCCTTTACTGATGAAAGGCGATACGTAGGCGGAATAGAATTTAAAACAGTTTGCGAATTACTCGTCCACTTTACAAGGTCGAACCGTCCAGCCTTCATAAGAGAAATAACTTGAACAGCTGTGGACACAGCTTCGTCTTCACTATCGACACAGTAAACAAAATCGTCCATATATAAACCATCCTCAAGAGCCTTCTTGGCCTTGGGAAAAGAATCTCCTTCATCTGAAGCGAGTTGCCTTATTGTCCTTAAAGCGTGAAATGGACTCGATGTAAGGCCGAAACATACGCGGTTAAACTGATAAACCTGTAGCGGTTGCTCAGGTACGAAACGATACAAAATGCGTTGAAATCTGCGGTCGCATTCACGAACATTGATGCAAAGAAACATCTGCCTAATGTCCGCTGACAATGCAATGGAAAATAAACGAAAATTAAGAATAATATTAAACAAGTCACCTTGTAAATTAGGTCCACTATGGAGAATATCGTTTAGAGAAACTGACGTACTTGTCTTAGCACTACCGTTAAGAACAACGCGTAACTTGGAAGTCAGTTTATCCTCCCTAATGACACCATGATGCGGTATAATATAAGACGGAGCGGAAATAGTTTCATCCGTATCCGGAGGTGCGATAGAAATATAACCCTTCTCGAGATATTCAGCTATGACGTCATCATAAGCCTGCTTTAATTTAGGCAGAGCCTGCATTTTTCTTTCTAGACAAAGAAAACACTTCTCAGCTAATCGACGGGAATTTCCAAGACTATAAACATCACCTTTAAAGGGTAGAGCGACGGTATAACGACCATCATACTCGCGGGTGGTAGTGTGAGAGTAAATATCTTCACACTCCTTATCATCTGGGCTTAAAATCGGTGGAACAACCACTTCTTCCAATTCCCAGAATTTGCGGATCGCGGTATCTAAAGACTCAACTGCACAGCAGTATGAGACTGATGCGAAGGAATTACTAAAAGCGGGCGCGGAACCAACTATGACGTATCCCAATACGGTTTCTAATGCGTGTGGCGCGACGCGTGCGGTTTTTCCTTGAACCTTGTGGGACAATAAAAGGTGCGGGAAAATAGAAGCGCCAACCAACAGGTCAATCTCACCTGGGACGGCGTAAGTATCGTCGGCCAAAGGCAAATTTTTAAAATTATTAAACTGCGAAATGTCAACCGAAACCGTCGGCAATACTTCGGTCACCTTGTCTACTACTAACGAATCCATGTCGAAATTAATATTTTTATTAAAGCGAGAAAAGAATTTAATATTTACGGAACCTTGTGTAATTTTTGCGGAACCTCCTATACCTTTAACTGAACATATTTGACCTTTATGACAAATTAATCCTAAACGTTCACAACATGAGCTCGTAATAAAATTACTTTGCGAAGCGCTGTCTAGTAAGGCACGAACATAATGTTCCTTACCAAACGCGTCAAAAACAATAACACGCGCGGTAGCGAGTAAAACAGTACTAGGTACTTGCGATGAAATAATATTGTGCGAAAGTGTGCACAGCGAAACCTCGTTCGCACCATGCGCGGCGTCCGAGCGCGGCACCGGCGCAGGCGAAGGTGCCGTGAAGGGCGAGCGCGGCGGCGCGGGCGCGGGTTGCGGAGCTGGGGCGTGCGGCCGCCCGATATTGTACTCACGCGGGGCTACGCTAGTGCGCGGCGCGGCGGCATCCACAAAGGGTAACCGACCTACTGGGTTCAATCTAGACGCGGTATTGAAATTATCAAAATGTAACATAGTATGATGTTTCATTTGACATTTACGACAATTAATTTTAGAATTGCAATTAAATGAGCGATGTCTAGTACTTAAACAATTGACACAAAAGGAATTAGACTTAATGAATTTAAAGCGGTCACTAGGTGTAAGTGTTTTAAAGCCTGAACAGTTATACAACTGTTCATGCTGCGTATGACATAGCGAACAATTATTTTGCGGAATTACTGACGCGGTATTTATATAACTATGTGTAGATTTTAAATGCTTTAAAGGTACATCTGCGCGACGATCGGAAACTTTTTTATTTAATTCGTGTGTGCTGGATGTGTTTTGGAATATTTTCATTCGATCGCGTATGAAAGTAACTAATGAATCGAATGATGGGATATCACAACCTCTATTATCTAATTCAAAGGCATGCGCGGTGTCTGAATCAACTTTCTTTAATGCTACATAAAGATATATAAGGTCAGAAAGATTGTCAAATTTTAAATTATTTAATGCGGAAACTGAGGTGGCAAACTTATCAAGAAATTGTTCAAGGTTATTTACACTTGCGGAATGAAATGGTTTAAAATCAAAGATCTGATCTAAATACGAATTTGCAAGTAAACGTTTGTCCTCGTATTTGTCGATTAATGCGGTTAATATTAGGGCATAGTTTTCGGAGCATGGACTTATGCCAGCGATCACGGCTTGTGCCTTGCCCTTGAGTTTGCAAATAAGGTAATGTAATTTATCCAAGTCTTCTAACATGGGATTATTGTGTACCATGGTCTTAAATGTAGCATAGAATAAGGGCCATGATTTAACATCCCCATTAAACTCGGGTAATTCAATGCGCGGTAGTTTGGGTCGATATGAATTATAATTATTATTACACTTTACATCGGGCTGCGTCGCCGTATGTAAAGTTTTCGCGGCGCGTTTGACTTTACAATATAAGTCGTCGAATGCAATAAGCGGTTGGTAATTAACAGTGTACGTGGGCTTTAACTTTAGTTCTATATCGTTTATTTCGTCTAAAACGTTTTCGAAATCTGAGCGTAATTTGTCAATTAATTCTAACTCACAATAAAAAGATTCCTGTATAATATCATTGGTTAAATTATTAGTTTTGTCAGCTATCGACTGCATGCGCTTAAACATACATTCCCGCTTAGCATTTAGACGAATTAATTTGTTTTCCGACATGATGCGTTAATGTGATAGGTACAATAAAAGAAACAAGCAACAATGTAAGTAGTGCGGTACGATGGAGAATAGAATAGGTCCTTACGTAAAATTATTAAATGTAAAGATCGAAAATAAGCAAAATAATGTGACAGTATAAATTAAACTTTATACAAAGTCACGTTATAATTTGTAATATAAAATGAAATAGCGTGATTCTTTTATTACGCGCGATGTAACAATAACAAATTATTTCTGGAAATTATATAATTATGCGTAATAATCAATAACAAATGCGAAAATAATATAAGTAGCGTATATGAAATATGGTAATAGTCCTCAAAATTGACTTTAAAAAGGAATGTTAATGTAATTATTTACGATGCGGTAAGATAATTATTATAGCGCGGTTGGACCCAAAATGGCGTCCGAAGAAAATGCGAATGAATTGGACAAAATTAAGTCCTAAAACTATGAAATAGCGGTTTTAAATATGCGTAATGCGTAATGCGAATGTGCGGAAAATGTGAATGAACCAGAGTAGTTCGATCGCGACTCAAATTCGGTTCGAATTGGACCAAAATATATGGTGGCGCGGATGATCGATAATAATTCGATTAATAAATAAGTGGACTGTATAGCGGGTTGCACGGCACACTCGGAGGGCGGGATGAACTGCCTTCAGGAAAATGTGGTTCACTAGGCAGTTCTACAAGGAATGGATGCACATACCTTGTAGCGTCAGCGGCGGTGTTGTAGTTGGCGGCTCGTCTGCTGCTTGGCGGAAATGCACTGAATAGTTACAAGCACCAATAATGTGACGAGACACTGATAATCACTTAATAACACATTAAGATGCGGAGCGGTACATTAATTTAGCTTTTCACTCCGAAGGCGCGCGCGCAAGAAGAAGAAGTTATTATATTTGGGCGCCCTCGAGCGGCGGTTTGCGGAAATGTTTGTTTGATCCATGTTTGCGCGGGCGGCGATGCGGTCTCGCTCACACCTTGCTGTTGTGGTAGTGCGGGAAAGGGATGCGGGAAGGAAAACATGCCGTGCAACTTAACATGCATTTGATTTGATTTTAGAAAAATGACAGCGGAAGTTTAAATATAATAAAATTACTTATTTTTGCGGTTAATAATAAAATGGCGCAACCAAATATGATCGGTAATTTAATTTTCAGACACAAAAACTAAATTAATGTTGGTACATGTCATTTATAGACGGCATCACTTTACATAACAACACGTACCTATTAAGTTTACCAGTAAAACGCAGTACACACCAAAGCCGCCGGCCCGCCAGCACATGTCGGCAACATTTTGTCGGCGGGCTAACCGGCGGCTTCAGTCATTGCAAGTCAGAAAACTTGGCGACGGCGACATGGCAGCGGCTCGATATGGTAAGGAACATTTTATGACGTGTTTTACGTTATGACGAGCAAAGCGCTTGCGTTGTAGAAATGTCATGTCGGCGGACAACACGTGCGTGCGCTTGCCGCCGACATTATGTTTTTCATATAGGTCGTCGGGTTGTGCCGGCGGGCTATGTCGCCGGGCTTTGGTGTGGTGCGCTTAATATAAACACACCTTTTATAACAGGAGTGACGAATTCATCCAGCCTCCGCTTCCCGTATCTGCCTATGAGCTCCTTGATAAAGACCTTCAGGTCCACGAGCCATTGCGGGTCGGACTCCGGAGAAGCCGTCTCATGCGGGTAAATTCCAAAACGACCTTGTGCTATAAACATATTATATAGCTTATTCTCCAAAGAAAATCTCAATTCACAATTAATTCAATCAGTCAGTGCTATCTAGATTGTATCAACCCATATCCCAGGTCCCACTGCAGGACACGGGCCTCCTCTACAATCGATAGTACGATTGAGAGTGGTTAGGCCATTTTGTCCACCACGCTGGCCTAGTGCGGTTTGGCGTTCTTTTACATACCATAGAAATTTGTACAAATCGCTATGGTATGCAGGTTTCCTCACGATGTTTTCCTTCACCGTTATAGTGCGTGGTGATTGACTATCAATACACACATGACTCCGAAAAGTCAGAGGTGTGCCCTGGGATTTGAACCCGCGACCACCGTGAACATGTAGGCAGCCGCGTCTGGTCCGTTATAAACAGGCCACCACGCACTTTTATCTAGATTATAGCTCGTATTACTAAAAGTAGAACTCAATTTATTCTTCAGCTTCAGGAAGTCCACTGCTGAACGTAGGCTTCGCTAAACATTTCTATAGCGAATTGTAAGAAGCGAGAACCTTCCAGCGATTTCCTGCTGCTTTTATTACTTCATCTGTCCACCTTGTTTTCAACCTAACTTACCCTATCTATAGAATCTAGGTTTCCTTAAAGAAATCCGAAATATAACCAGCGTTTGAAAAAATGAAGTTTAACTCACCCTTCTCAGCTCTCAAGCGGTATTTGTTGTACTTATAATTTATATTAGATATACCTATGAGAATAAAAAAACTTTTCAATATATAATTTATACGAGATTATGTAAAACGGGATTCTCTCTCTTTCTCTCTTTCTCCGTATCTCTTTAGCTACAGGAAGTCCACTGCTGAACATAGGCATCTTCAAGGATCTCCACATTGACCTGTTGGAAGTGGCCACATCCAGCGATTGCAATTCAAACGGGGTTACCGTCATCTTATATCTGAATCGTGTTAATAATATAATTACCTATTCTTTTTATTTATTTCTACATCTATCAAAAATTCAAAAGAAATATAAAAACAACTCTTAACCGTCCGGCGGGCAGACTGAAGCCCAAGCCTCGAGTGGATAGGGATCTTTAAAATGTATATCATTATTCTCTACTTAAAATGTAATAAGATTATGAAATATTATCGGAAAGGTATTCGAATTTGAAAAAAACTCATCTTAACTTACCCTTACGATTAACTGTAAGATAATGAATACAATGAAAATGAATATTTGAATAAGCCTTGAATTACTTATTCGAATAACTCAGACTGTATTTGTAATTCAAATATTAAAAAGGTTATTTATTTTCCAACAAAAAAAACTTATTCACCTTCAACATGTAATCGAACGTCATTATTGTTTTCAGTGTCTGAAACAAAACGTTGGTATAAGTATAACTTTATACATATTATATACCTACGTAAACTCACGCCTTTTTCTCAGCAGGGAGAGGCAGAGACAACAGCCAGAATACCCACTTTTCGCCTTGTATGTTCCGTCCTACAATGTGATAGAGGGCGAGCCTATCGCCGTAACGAGCACAAATATCTGATTCCAGGCTTATAATGATTAGAAAAATCCAATTTAACTGCCCGACCCGGGATTCGAACCGGAAACCTCGGCGTCGTAACCGTACCGTAGTACCTACAACTCCGTTACCGACATAACTTTATATTTTTTAATTTTTATAAGTAGGTGGCAAAATATTTAATGGCACTCCGTGGGGTTGTAGTCAGTTGAATGAGTCGTCTTGATAATTGTTTAATAATTTAAACCACACAAGGTTTGTAAGCCGTCTTAATATTTTGTTATATAGGGAAAGCCTATTACCCTGTGGTGCCTCCTATATGGGCCGATATTATGTACTGAAAGCTGCTGAGAATAAGTTATTACCAACCAAAAACACCCACCACTTTAGTTATATGTGTTTTGCCCACCTCTAAGCATTCTCATCTAAAAGGAAAAAAACATATCTAATTTTCTTACCTTCAACGAGTTTCTTAATGTGCAGTTTGGCTGCTTTATGTCCCAATTTGTCTACCACATGCTTTATGTTTGTGCGCAACTCTGTCATCCAGTCTGGGTCGCCCTTTGATGCTTCCTCTGGTGAACTTCCTAATATAAGATAATATTTCATTAAACAACTATTCCGCTTGAAAGTTGACATACGAGTGTAGAGGGGCCCCGCTGACATTCATAGCGACACTTACTTCAAGGGTTCATATGTATATACGCAATAAAAACAAAGGGGCATGCAGTGATACAATTGATACAAATCACATTATTTATCTCAATAAAATAAGAGAGGAAAAATCTACAAACCAATAATGATGTTAAGGCTTACCAATTTGTTCAGCTGTATCCTCTGCCGGCATTCGTAATATGGGCTTATTGCCCTCCATAAGACCTATAAGGAAATAAAATAGCAAATACACAAATATACCAATACCTGGCGTATAATAGAGATTATCATAATACGTATTGAATATTCCAAACAGATTGCTTTATACCCTATCATCTCTCTCTCTCTCACTTCAGCCACAGGAAGTCCACTGCTAAACATAGGCCTCCCCCAAGGATCTCCACATTGACCTGTTGGAAGCGGCCTGTATCCAGCGGCTTCCTGCAATCTTACCAGGTCGTCCGTCCACCTTGTAGGAGGGCGTCCGACACTGCGCTTACCTGTACTATACTATACTTACCTTAGCCTATCAACTGTCAATCTAAATTTATATATTTTATTCAAAAGCTCGCTGCCAGATACTGGATGCGACAAGCCGAAGACAGGTGAAATGGCGCAATTTGGAGGAGGCCTATTTCCAGCAGTGGACAATAAAAGGTCAATATATTTAATATTTTTTCTTTCTTTCTTTCTTTCTTTTCTTTCTTTCTTTCAATATGATAATGATGAATCGCCGACTACTAAGCAATGGATTCTTTTTCAATTGACTTATTTAAAACACATTCATAGCCACGACTCCAAAAATATAGGGTGAGTCCTGGAAATTTCACCTGCGAACATCGTCTAAGCAGATCGCGTCCAATGCGCCTATTGGCTATTGGCTGTTACATCAATTACACAGGTTTTTGCCAGTAAATAACCAGAAAATGACATAAGTATTTTGTATCAGCTTAAAATGCCTACTATCATGATTTGTTAAGTTTGCTGTGGATTAATGAGTAGTATCTAATGTTTGTTAAAGATTAGCCGAATGTTGTTACATAAAGGAAATTCTTTACAGCATTGGGTGTGTGATTAAGCGGGTTAGGGTTCCATTCATTGATGTGTACCTATATTTCGGTTGTATAGATTATATTTTACTTACTAGATCTGAATCTTGGCCCATTGAATCCATAGATATGCACAGCCTGTGACAGATTAATATATTAGCATTTAGCAGGTGCAAGGTCCCGCCTTTCTCATAAATCTCTTCTATTTCACTTGAATTTTAGTCTTATCTTGAGTCGTAAACCTGCTGATCTCCTTCGACCAAAGCCAGCTTTTTATATTAAATCTTACTGACAATATGCTGGGATGTAATTTATATGCTGAGGCTTAAAGGTTATGCTTTGCTGGTGCGGTCAGGCCAGCAAAATTGTTTCGACCGGTGGATACTTAGTCTGTTCTGCACCTACCGCCAGGTACCTACAGTGTAGTCACTTTGTCGTACCAGTGTAAAAATAATGACATGAAGTCGAGAAACCTAGCAGACTGGATCAGTACCCGCTCTAAATTGGATACCAACGGACACAGGAATATAAGTAATTAAGTAGATTACGTCAAGAAATGTAGCTATTAGAAAATTTCAACTTACCGACAGTAAAAAGCAATAACATTTCAAAATCATGATGAATTTTCGTCACTGAGTCACATTTGTGTTTCAAAATGCAACTGAGCGGATTATTGCGGAAAGCCAATTATAAATATCAGTAATCTATAATTGGATATTAAAGGAAACGATTTGAAGTACCGTCTTATGTAGGTACCTAACGGAAAGTTATAATTAATGAAGATTGAAGATAACAGACAAAGGAGTTCTAGGTTTTGGTTAACAAGACGCCTAGATGATTCTTATCTTTGTTTAGTAACCTGACTTTGAACGTTTTACAAGACGCAAGATGGCGTCTTAACATATGTTTTTTGTGTAGGTGCATTGCTGTTTTTTATGTTACATACTTTTAATCTAAGACTGCCTACGTGGCGCAGTTGTACTAAGTTACGATTACACTGCTAGGGACGCGGGTTCAACCCCGGGTCGGGCAAAGTGATATTGAATTTTTCTATTCGTTATCGGCCCGTAGTCAAAAATTTGTTTCCGATTTGACGATAGGCTCACCCCCTATCACATTGTGCGATGGACCATACAAAGCGAATAGTGGGTGCACTGGTAGCACCTCTGCCCACCTCTGTGGACAAAGGTGTGATATTTGGGTGTGTTTAGTTTACCAGGCCGAACACAAGGCGGATATTATCCAAAGATTCTAGAATTAAAAAGTCGGTTTTGATTTCAGCATTGGAATTGTTTTTTCTGAACAGCGCTAGTATTAGTCGATGCTATGTTTTGGAAGACCCAAGAATTTATTCTTCGATTTATATTTTGAGGCAGGTTGATAGAATATCAATCAAGAAAAATCTGGTGTAGGTATCTTATTTGGAAGTTAAAACTCCATATTCAATATTAATCTAGTTAAATAAGTACTTATGTAACGTGACATGTATTAAGCAAAGTGTAGTTTGTAATTTTGTCACGCACACATAAGTTTCCGTAGTGTAGCGGTTATCACGTGTGCTTCACACGCACAAGGTCCCCGGTTCGATCCCGGGCGGAAACAGTTATCATTTTGTTTATTTTTTATATCTAATTATAATGTTTAATTCATTTTAATCATTTTGTTTATTTTTTATATTTAATTATAATTTATTTTTTTTACGCAAGCATTCCTGTTTTACGATATTCTAGCTTTTATTTTTAGTTATATAGAAACAATATTATAATTCTACGGTTTGATTGAAAATTGTCCAAATTACTTTGGGCACATTCTTGGAGCTGATTTTATTAAAATCGCAACCGAAATAAAGTAAAATGAATACACGGCTAAATGCTAGTTTATTTTCCAATTATGAACTTTACCATACCATAGCGGTTTGTAAGAATTGCTATGGTGTGTAAAAACCGCCAACCCGCACTAGGCCAGCGTGGTGGACTATGTGGCCTAACCACTTTCAATCGTACTCTCGATTGTAGAGGAGGCTCGTGCTCTGCAGTGAGACGTATATACGCTGATATAGTACAGATGGGACTTCCGTAAGAACATCCTTTATTTCAATGAATTATGAAACCTAGCATTAAGAGTGGGTAGACCAGCATATCTTATAAAAATCCAATCTCGCGAGATTAAGACACTCGGATTGTGCGAAAATTGCATAATTTTTCTAACATAGCGAATGCAGGTACATATGTCCAAAGTCAAATACCCTATTTCATTACAGATATGAATAAGACGATTCTACTATTCTAATTTAAAAAATAAAATATCCTATAAGGGAATATGAATGTCTATGCAGGTAATTGAGTCGCAAGTTTAATATCTCACGCTTCGTGTTCTGTTGGAGTATTTAACATTTTAAATAGTGAGGTAGGAGAATTGGTTATCTCTGGCCATGCCTCGGTGGCGTAGTTTTAGTACGGTACCATTACAAAGCTGAAGTCTCCGGTTCGAATACCGGATGGGGCAGTGATATTGGATTTTTCTATTCATTATCAGCCCGGCGTCAGGAATTTGTGCACTTCTGCCAACCCCTTCTGGGACAAAGCCTCAAAGGTGTGTTATGTATGTACACTTACCATGAGGATTTGAAATGACTACCGAGCCAGTACCAAAAATTCAAATATTTTTTTAACGTGATTTGGAATAAAGGTAGAATCAAGATACGAAATAAATAAATAAACAACAAAAAGTCATTTAATAAAATTAAAACACATAAAAATAATCTTGACCTATAATAACTCTTGTCAATACATACAAAAACTTCATAAACCTTTCCTATGAGTAAAGACACAATCCAAGTGCAGTCCATATTATTTCACGTCATATTTATTATGTTTGAAACCGTTTTAACTCGTTAATTATACAGCCTAAATATAAATTTGCATAATTTTTGACGAAAATCTAATAACTGTGAATAAATTTCATTGTAATTTGATTATCAAAAAATAAGGTTCTTAATTCCACTATTTTTACTGGAAGAATCACTTTAAGAATTCTATGTACAACAATGTAAATAAAACATGAATAATTTCTTACTAACTGTAAAAACAATTAACGATCTTAAATATTTTTTTAGTATTTATTTTGACATACAAATAATCCAAAAACATAAGTAACAAAATTGAACCCCATACAAATATGTATAATGGCATACAACAAATATTCTGTATTTTTTGCTGCTACAGAATTTATAATTCAATACAATTCATAAGACACCAATCGAAATTAGAGCAGCTTTATGAATTAGGGTTCAAGACATAATTTAGAAAATGTGACCTAAATATCACTGGTATGTGTATAGTATTCACACTGTCAATTAACGAGTTAAATCGATTTATTAGTTAACAAAGCACCGTCTATTATTTCATAGTCCTAATTTGGATCGTGTCGCGAATACAATTTCAGTGCAACTCTGGTGTGATAGTGAGCGCAATTTTTTGACGCCCTCTAACGATGTCTATACGCAAACTGCCGCTAGTGTTCTCTAACGTCGTGTAGATGTCGGTAGCGCTGTATACAGGCTGCCCGTTGATTTGCGTCACTATATCGCCTGGCTGGAGGCCTCCACTGTGGAAAATAATTTTAGTTAGAATATTTTACTTGATGTTCTCTGGTCAATTTTACATGATCGGCATTTTTATGTGGTATAGCCACGCAGTTGTTAGTCTTGCTCAGCATGAATGGGCAGGATTCCCGGGGCGGTACCCCTGTCTCACAGGAGTCCCATTTGATCGACATGAAGTGGCAGCTTTGCCGTCGCGTTACGTAATCAATTAAGTAATAAATACTTACTTGTAAGCCGGTGATCCTATGATGACTTTCCAAACTAGAATACCATTCTCGATATCTGTCGGCATCTGGAAATGTTTTTAATATTTTATTTAGGTGGAAAGGCAGAGTTCGTAGTAAACATTACATATTTATAATCACGATTAAATCATTTTCGCTTGATTATCGTTCGGTGTCGTAGGTACACTTATTTCAAAAGGGTTCATGATTTTTCTTACAACTGACGAAATCAATAGGAAATTCAGACATCTCTGAACTACTACAGTTGTACCAAGAATTTTCCACTATGGTTTATAGTCTATGGACACAGGTCACTTCATTAACACGTACAAAAAATCACAGCATAGTTTAAAAAGAAATAATAATAAATACACCAAATAGTCACATATGTACATAGTCATGACCCTACACTAAGATCGAATTCTGTGTGTGGGTATCAGGAACTACAAGAGACTTTTCGGTCTCACTAATCAAAGACCTGAATCAAATACCCGTAATTCACACAAATATTTGTCTCGGTGCGGGAATCGAAACCCTGGGCTCTCGTTTCTCAGCCAGCGTCTGACCAACTGTGCTAACGGAGGTTGATAATAATAAAACATGAACTTCTTACCTCAGGATTCCTCATCCGTAGCTCCATGAGAATGTTTGGAGTTAGTGACAACATTGTTATACCAAGATACCTCTTTGACACTTGAGGGGATTTTGTTTTCCCTAAAAAAAGATTCAAACACATTATTATTTTATTTTGAAATGAATTTCGTTTATTGGTTATGTAGGTAATTATTTATTTGCCTATCCCGCCTTTTTATGCTTTGAATCAACTTTTTTGTCGGGTTTTGTCATTTCGTTAATGGGTTTTTGCATTAGTTTGCTAAACATAAGTCCTTAAATAATGTAAAGATTCATCCTAAAATAATAATGTATACGAGTACTACTACTAGAAGGATCTTTTAGAAACATGTATTTACTACAAATATGAAATTGTAGCATATTCGCACAATGACAGACACGCACACGCATATTGTACGCACGCAGACGCGCACGCACGCACACATCCAAAATATACCAATAAATAAGTACTTGTATTATTAGCTACATTATATACGTACTTTTTGACAGAAACTCCTTGACATAATCTATGGGAATAGCGAAGGATATGCCCGAAGTAACTTTCATGCTGTTGATGCCTATAGCCTCGCCGTCCAAGTTGACCAGCGGCCCGCCACTGTTGCCAAACGTGATGGGAGCGTCCGTCTGTATGTACACCATGTCTTTGCCTGAAATATATAACATAAACCATCATTTTGGTGGTAGTTTTTCCATATGTTAAAGGCCGCCTAGGCAGGTAACACCGCAAAGTCTATTTCTCCTGCCAAACAGCAGTGGGAATGCAGTGTTGTGTTCCGGTTAGAAGGACACTGTAGGCAGTCACTACTGGACATATGAGACTTAACATCTAATGTCTCAGTATCGCGAGCGCAGTGGAATGCCAAGTATTGCTTTGTAATTAACAACGCTGGTTTAGTGCGGGTTGGCGGACTTCAGATACCATAGAACATTTTTTTTTTTTCATTTACCGTAAAATTGCAAAGTAATTGACTATTAGTACATCCCAAAAAGATAGATATGTGTCCTGGGAATTGAAAGCACAGCCACCGCGAAGGTGTCGGCAGTTGGATTAGGTCCGTTCCAATAGGCCACCATGTTGTTAAATCTGCTCATAAGCATTTATATGGCTTGACTGCAGTAAATCAACCGAATCATACCAACCTCGTAATCCCAGCTCTTCACTGGCTCTTTGTGTTGAACTGACTACACCGGCCGTGACTGTATTACTCAGAGCTAAAGGACTGCCCATAGCGACTACCTGTGAATTTAAAGAGATAAAATGTCCATGAATGGTAATTAACTTTGCAACAGTGGCGAAGGCTCCATATAACTCGATTCCCTGCTGCTTACCTTTTGTAATTTATCATTACACAATAAACAAGCAAATTTTTCAAAATTATTTATGTAATATCTAAACTCATTTTATTCAACGACATCTGTCGGCCACAAAGGTAAATATTACTGCGGAGGCGCATAGCAAACATGTAATTAGATTGCGCCGCGTTGCGACCTCTGGCGAATTACTGCCAAAATTGTTCGGCTTATTGAATAACAATGGCGCGGCCCGTGCGCCGACCGCCCGCGTCGGCTGCATGTTACGCATTGGTGTGACATGGTTGTGTAGTTTGCAACAAATCACGCAAAATTGTACCTTAAACTTATAATGATTTAAGGTTCAATTTCCGTTAAAAAAGCAGGAGGCATGCTGAGGCTCTTCAGCATTTTGTGTGTTTATGTGTGTATTTGTGTAGATATCACTGCATTTGTAAGTGTTGTATTAACATTTTGACAGTAAACGAGTATTAGCTGGTTCACGCATTTAGTTTTTAATGTTTTAAATTACAAAATGTACATAAATATTAATAGTATTACTATGTTGTAATGAAAATTAATAATCGTGAGGGACGTACATGTTTAGATTGTCAATTTCGGAAATAACGTTACTGTTTAGATTTTAGGAAGTGCTCGACTACTAATAATACAATTAATAAAAGCGCGGCTAACGTACTTGTTAACATTGTATCTAGATCATAAATTTTTCTTTATTAATCTTATATTCACGTGCGGTTTAAAAATATACTTTTTTAATTTTCTCATGATGACATTGCAACTTTTGTATATTGGAAATATTAAAATATAATTGACGACCGCAGTACGTAGATGCCATCATACGAAACGCAATCATTTCGTTTGGTGAGTGAGATTGTCGGAGGAATAATTTGCTGGCGGTTGGATATTCGCAAACGTCCGTATATAAGGATACACGTACATATTATGTAAATGTGTCGCGTTTCGGGCTAATTCTCTGAAGCATCTCACGATAAGTTGATCTACTCAATCCGGACTGCACTATGTTTACTATCAAGTATCAGTCGCATTGTCTTCCCTATGTAGGACCAGTAGGTATAAACACACTTATTTCGCGTATTGAGCTTCGGCTTCCCTTTTTAAAAAAATCACCCTTCGCCACTGCTTTGCAATTAATGTTAATTACTTAAAATAGCAGCTTCTGAGGTGCAATGGCTTAAAACAACTTTTTACTATTTAGTTTAAGTCTGCATGTCTTTATATTTATTCAATGTTATGCAAGGCGGGATTTGAAGCCAAGTCCTCAGTGTTGTAAACATACCATAGTACAACAGCCACTGAAGCAGTTAAGTTTGTATTTATTTTGTTATATATTGATAAAGTGTGTTAACTTTATAATTGTTGGTATTATATCAAAATATAGTGATTTTTATATGATTGATTGTCAAAAGTGTTCTAGAATAAATTCATTGAGTCGCTCTCTGTTCTCACGAAACATTGTCTGCTTATTGATAATAATATAATTTTTTCATAAGCTATAATCATGTATTATAATACTATCCCATATTAATCTATACTGAAAAATGGTATTAAATTGTGGCAGATAAGCAGGACTTACAATCTAAATGAGTATATGAAGAGATTGTTGAAAATTGAAGAAACAAAATTTAATATTATTTTAATTTAATATTATTCTATAGTAATATGTTGTAGTCTAGTGTGAATGCCATTCTATGGGTGGATCAGCATGTTTTATGAATTTATTACAAAATTAATAAATAATGGTTTTTGTAACAAGTGCATGATATTTGTTAGTTTGCTTAGAACACAATACAAACCCACTCGCCAGGCTTGATGTCTGACGAGGTTCCAAGCTTCATGATCGGAAGGCCTGTCACCGGTATCCTGAGGGTAGCCAAGTCCGATTTCAAATCTACATCTTCTACGAAACCAGTGTGGGTTGAACCATCCTAAAAAATAATATGCATATTCCATCTGAGTCAGTGGTCTTATAATTACAAATGTCAACATTTGTAAAATGGTGATTTATTAAGAAGACAGATCTTAGCACTGGCAGGAACAACAAGCAGAAGGAGAAATAATTAATAATTTACTTTATTAAATGATTTGTTTTGTATAGCAAAACATCTTCATTCTTTTTCTTCATAGAACAACACTATGGGACTGGTGATAAAAATTTGGTGTAACTATAATTACCAATATAGTGCTAATTATTTTTTCTAGTTAACATAAAGATGTAACACTATCACATTCAAAGATATATTTAATCAGGAGAATTAATCATCAAAAAAGTTACACAATACTTTCACCATACTTTAGTTTGAAGAGCATATGTCAGTCATGTAATAAATGTGGTAGTTATTTCATTGAATAATTCAACATTTATCTATTTTAAATAATTTGTGTAATAATTACATAATATTTACATTACAATCTATGCACAGAGATAAGTCCATTTTTATCATGCACAAGAAACATCAAAAATTCACTATCAAAATGATGTGTTGTATCTTAATAGATAACATCTTACAACATTCTTAATTTATGCATTCATAACATTTCATCAGCTGATAATTGTAATTTTATCTGATGCAATTTCTAAACATATATCTAATATCTCTATTTACAAGCTTCCTTTCTATATCGAATTTATAACGAGTATTTATATCACGCTGAAATATTTTTAATTTAAACTGAGACATATGGCACACAAAAGTAATCTTGAATTAAAAGCGATAAGTAAACTTACCATCAATCTCACATTGACAATAGCATTAGGCTTGTTCACTACAACGTGAGCATTCGTCAAGATCAACCCATCTTCTTTTACTATGAATCCAGACCCGTTGGAAAGTGTTATAGGCTGTCCAGAGAAAAGGTCCAATCTTCTTCCATCCTTTATCTCTATGTACACCACAGAAGGTGCAGACACCGCCACAACGTCGGCAATAAAGTTATATTTCTCTCGTCTTCCTTTTAAATCGTTAAAAATAGTGGCAGCATACAATTTTTCACGTAAACTATAATAACCTACTATGCCAAAAGCTGCTGCCAGAATACCACTGAAATAATAACTGTTCGCACTTTCCCTACTGTTATTGTGGCTATTAAATGAATGCACAGCACGGTATACACATCTGCAGTTCGTATTTATTATTGGTTTTAGTTTAAAAATTCGAGAAATTCTTGAGACAAACATTGCTACAAATTCCTATTGTCAGGTCATAGAAGTGGTGACTGATGGTACGACAGACGTCAATATAACGTGCCAATGTTGTGAGGTTAGTGGTGTAAGTTGCTAAAATAATGTGTTATATTACGCTATTTAGCAATTGTTATATGCTATTTGGTATAGGTAAAATATACTCATTCGTTCTTACCAATCGGTCATGGTCAGAGCTCAATTTTTAAATATTCTGTCGGAAAATTAATGCGGATATTTTTGTTTTCAGTGGTATTTAAAATTGTTTAAACGATTAGACATTAATAATAATATGTTCTTAGGAAACCGTAATCACTCCCGTTTGTTTCCTTACGCAAGTCATATTCGCTACAACTTACATAATTCAGTTACATGCTATTTTCGTCATGCTCCACTTTTTAGATACGCGTGATTGGCGATATTATATTTACTTAATTCGAGAATTCTTCTTAATCGTCAATCTGATAAAAATGGGTTTAATAGTATTAGCTATATTTGTCAGCACATGTATTGAACTCTACGATTTGACTAATAAATGCTGCTGAACAATGGTTTACGGTTATCATTATAGCCTTCGTTGTATTATGGAAGTCGAGCGGGTTGTGAAAAAAAAGACAGTAGTTTAGTTGAAGCATCAAGACACTTGTTTTAAAATCAAATATTCGTTCGGATATCTTGTTGTTGTGGGACTAAATTATTTATCGGAGTTTTTAAGCCCACAACTCCAAGAAGGTTGGTAATAGGTATACGAGTATAAGACACTAGGTATTAACTGTATGGTTGGAATGATGTAAACCAAGGAAAGTTAAAGGTATTAATTTATTTATTCTATACATATAATAAATTTTATACTGATCGATGTCGGTACATGGAAGATATTTGAGAAAAAATTATGGGAGGACTGTATGAACGTATTAGAACACAAAACAATTATTGTTAAAAATGTTATCTGTGTGGGTTCTGATCTCAGAAACGGCTTAATGGATTTCGATGAAATTTTGTGATGGTAGCTGATATAAGAAATAAAACACTGTTTTGTGATATGTAATGCTTATATAATTTAGGATACAACAATATTTATAAGAATTAGGAACTATACTACTTCTAATTGTATATTTACAAAATATTAAAAACTAAAATATTTTCTAATATTATAAAATAGGTCAGACCAGATCATTTCACTTATACTTTCAGATCATACATGTGATGAACAGTTTTTTAAGCCACCATAGTGATCGCAATCAATTCTTTTCGATTTTTGTATAATTTCATTATCGAGCCTCTACACTTAAAGACTTCTAAAATATTTTAATATGTGTGCAATACTATTAACATTATAAAGAGTCATAAAAGTCATACAAAAGTTACAATTACAATGCAGGAAAAGATTCTAAAATTCTAATATAATTTCAACAATTATTTCTTTTGTAAATTGCAATGCTAAAATCGCTTTTATTCATCAATATTTTTGTTTGTTAAAGTTCACATATAAATAAGTAGTTAGTAATAAGTAAAAAAAACACTGAACGAAATAAAACACATAATTCAAACTTAATTTATGTTAGAGGAGAAAAATGTTATAGTGATAAAGGAATTTACAAGTTTTCATGACCAAAAATAATTAATCAAAAATAATTGTATGTATTGTGATATCACAGTTATTATTTGTGTCAAATACATTCATAAAAGCAAGATTTCTATACATTATTTTTAAATTTTTTTCTACACTAACAGAAGGTTACGCCCGAATACTCAAACGCCATTTAAATATTAAGTTCCACTTAAAAAACGCGTCCTACTTAGCCAGTACATTTAAGCGGGACTTTCGTAGTTAAGTGGAACATTTAAGTAGCGTTTGAGTATTCTGGCTATTTTATGTAGGAGCTTACGAAATTATTTTTTCCTCAAATAGAGCTTAAATCGCGGTACAATCACTAACCGCACCTTCGTTTCATCTCTTTCCCACTTCCATGTCTCTTTAAAATTGAACTGTCAAGTAAAAAGACTATATGATGGTCATTTGTATGCAACTGATTAAAAATGGTATCAAAATTTTATAATAAACGTGTGGATGGAGAAATCATCCACATCCAGTACTTTAACCAGTTAATAAATTTATCATGAATTATATGGGTCTTGACTACAGACCAATGATATGACAAGACATTATAATAATATGTTTAATTAATATTAATCTTTCGTCGCAATTAGAATTTCATCAAATTCATTATTATTATATTATGAAGTATGGAGAATTATCTCTATTACATTATTATAATTGATGCCTATGTTGATTGGTTTTAGCATAATTCAATTCCCGATGTATGGCGTCAGGCATAAATCATAAGCCAATTTTTTTGTAATATTTTCTGTAAGATCCAATAGGTTGGGATGAGACAGAAAATATCAATGGCTCATTCCATAAGATACTTAATTAAATTATAAAATTATGGATATTTTATTACAATCCTGTAACTTTAAACCATTACAGGTTTTATTTAAAATATAAAATATTTATACAAATTCTTTACAAGGATAAATTACCCTTAGTAACATAATCTACTCAATAATTACTTAAACTAGCTCCAATCAGTCCAATCTCCACAGCCGCAGCTCTCCACTCCGTTTTGGATGGTACCGTTCATCCTACCATTGACCATCTTGCCGTTGACAGTCTCTTCTGGGTGGTAGGTGTAGAATACTTGGCAGAAGGCTGAGTCGTCTCGTGGTAGCTCGTAGCCTACATGCCTTGCAGCTAGCCAGGCTGCACCCATAGCACTGGACACTCTTAGACGGACCAGCTCCAGTTCTGTTTTCACCTGGAAATATATTTGCAATATAGATTTTAGAAAATATAATATGACTATTTCTATCATAACACTAACTAATTTGAAATATAAGATGTTCCCTCTTGATTCCCTGAGATTTTTGGTAAGTTTTTATAAGCAGTATGATGTAGCATATAGCAGGAACTGATATTGATACATACATAATATTAGTTGTAATAGACAAAGTTGGTAACAAAGCAGGTTTGTAGTAAGTACTATGTAGTAGAAGGCATTGGTTTTTTTTTTTTTGTGAAAATAGCCATTGTTTACCATATTTATTGAGACAAACATACTGATACAATAAAAAAAATATGTTTTTTTTTCGCCAATTGTTTGCAGTCTTCATATAAATATATTTCTGTTACCTTAGTTTTGACAAGTTCGCTAAGCATCCCAGGCTTGAGCACGTCCCAGCTGCGCCACACGGACCCGACGCACACGACTCTCAAGCGTTGCGCGGTACACCGACGGGCGAGCGCGGCCGCGTGCGCAGCTAGTGCGCCGCCAGCTGTTGCGAATATGTGGCGGGATAACTCATCGCCTTCGTACGCTAGTGCTGATAGTTTTGATGTTACTCCTGGAAGGAATTAGAGCTTTTGTTAGGCACTGATATATTGAAAGTATAACGAATGTATATAATAAAGAAAGAAAAAAAATAAAAATAGACAAACATGAAGGAGGCGAATGGCCATTGAGTGATGATGAACTAGAATCCAATACCAACTAGAATCGTGGGTAATGAGTAGAGCGAGAGGACAGATAGTGTTCCTGTGTAGGAGTGACAGAGATAAAAGCATTGATAGCAGTAGAAACTAGAAACACCGCTATTTGTGTAATAATATTGTTTGTGGCGTCCCCTCTACTACGTCTCGACGGTTAAAGAACTTATATGTAATGGTCGTCCACACATATCAATAAAAAAAACTAGGTGAATTGTGGATGGCATTGGTAGTACTGCTTACATTTTGGGAATAAGTGTCAGTATGTTTTTGTTTTGACACAAAAAATAATCTCTCATTAATTATGTAAAGCCCAAGAAATCCAACGTCAAAGATTAGACTTGCCCTAAGCATATTTCCACTATGTTCTGTTGGTATAATCCCAGCTTACAGCGATGTCCTCCCAACTTTATTTTCGCCTCAGCGCGGGAATTGTATCTGGGGTATCTGGTTACCTTTTACATATTACGTTCGTACAATTTACAAGAAAAATATTACTTAGTATTTGCTGCAGTTTGTCGTTCAAGATACTAAAATAAACTCAAGAAGGACCTACAGTAGACGACCTTGGTAAGATAATTCTTGAAAAAATACTGCCACTTTACAATTAAACCGATCAAAACCTCTAAAGGTACTTTTTGATGTTATCTCCTACAGCCTACTATAATCTTAGCTTGACCTAGAAGTGTATCAATGCCGTAGTTTGAAAAGGTCGTAACTCACCAGCGAACTGCGACTTATTAAAGTCCTTATAGGCATGTGGTAAAAGGTCAGCTCTGGTTTCAGCGTTGAAGTGTTCCTTAATGACCTCCCATACCCTGTCCGTGGGGTGGGGAGAGGTCTTGAATCCGTCCACATCGTCGATAACCATTTTGACAGCTTTGTGGGCGATCCAATACGCTGTAACAATGATTGAGTTGTAAGCAATAGAGTTATAAACGAGCAATGGACATTAAACTAATTATCGTTATGGTCACATAAACATATATTTTTATGGAAACATGCTAAAGGGGCATTTCACTCGAAGTTTGGTTTATAATTGTATACCTAATAACTTGTCTGATGTCAATCCTTTCAAAAATTTAAATCACGTACAACACAATATGACAATATGTTTATTAAATTGACAAACTCTACAACACTCTTTTTACTGGGTATGTTGATCGCTGTTGCTCTTTTTTTTATAAGCTTGCCATAATGTTTATTTAAGTAAATATATCTAGACTTCAGATTACATTTACTGAGAGCGTTGACCGCTCAATATTGCGTGACTAAAAACAATTAACTAATTATAAAGTATGGCTTACGGGTCCCCATTATCTGGACCAAGGATTTTTGTTTTACATGCCAATAGTATCGACCATGGATATCGTCTACACGGCGAACATTTTGTATCGAGTATTGGTTAATTCATAGACATGTTTGACCCCCAAGTGGAAGGTAGCATGTTTTCATGTCAGTCTGGTCCGGTCCATCCAACCATGGATAACGACCATACATGATGTCAGAAAATCGTCACTGTGTTGTAATTGTGTCTCGTATTGGTTCAACTTTTTTTTAGTAGTCTGCGATGATTTTACTTATCAGCAAGAAAACCATCGCTGCTAAAATGACGTAATATTTACAACCCCTTTGTTTCGCTAGACGGTCGCGCATAAAGCTGTCAGTCTATAATAAAAATTATATATTTTTATTCAATTATTTAATTAAAAGAATCTACTTACCACCACCCTCATCGCCTAGAAGGTAGCCCCAACCGCCGCAACCGTGTTGTTCGCCGTCCGGTGTCCGTAGCAACGCGTTGGATCCAGTACCTGTGAAGTATAGAAAGTTAATTACAGTTAATATATTGATCTATGACATACATATTTTTAATTATCGATTGTAATAAAATTTTAATTTATTCATCTTTTTTTACAGTGATTAGATTTGACATTGATAATAAAAACAGAAAGTAATAGGACCGTGCTGTTCAGAAATAATCTAACTTACAGATACTTATGGTCAATTTTGTTTTGATGCACAATCTGCTATTGTTTTGCACAGAACACACACTCAGCCTCACTACTGGACTTGGCTATCCGTCCATTCCTTTATTTGCTACTATATCGTAAAGTATTCACCGAGGTCAAATGATCTTACAGTCTTTCAATGACATCGTCCCTTGACCTCGAGAAAAAACATCAGGAAATGCGAGATATCACCCACCGCTGTGAGATCGGGCCCCATGCGGCATACAGTGAAAGGCAGAGCAATGAACTCCTAGACGAACATAATTGCCACACCGAAGTGTTTGTATTCAGGACAAATTCACTGTACTGTTAGAATACAAATTGGTCTGTTAATTGGTATGAAATGTAGTCTAAATAATTTAGATAGATAAATAGATCAAGACGTACTTGTACGTAACTCAATAGCTGAGCGTGGTAGGAGCACGGCTGGAGCCCCTAAATATAATTCTCGATTGCAGAGAAATTTCATATTTAGCACGAAGTGATTGTGAGCCGGTACAGTGTAAACGCAATCCTTTCCAATAGAAATGTGCACAATCTCACAGCAAATTATACGCCGTTAGTGTATCTACGTCAGACAGCTATCAGGTATGAAAGCTAGTTTGCGCTATGGAAGCTGTAAAAAGCTTCACCAATATAAAAATAGCGAATAACGCAACCGTTCGACCAAGGTGATTAAAAACCATAATTTTGCCATCTCGCATAAACAGTTCCTTCAAGCAGTTTGTCTTCACACTAAACTCTTTCATACATTTATTTTCAAGTATTCCTTTGAAATTTCACGTTCTCGTAAACTAATCCCTGACCTCAATACCGACCAGAAGTTCTCAATGATAATATGAATCAAAACACATCGGCAGCAATGCAACGCGTCAAAGATGAAAGGTTATCTCCGGATGAGATTGAGGGTACATGTCCCCATTTCGCAAGATGGCACGATTCTTGAGGAATCACTAGTAACAGACCGTGACATCGACCGCAGATCGTGATCAGAATTAGTAAAATACACCTAAAAGTCACAAGCATCGTGCTGACTCAACACTAAGGCCCAGTTTCATTAACTAACTTTTACGATAACTTTAATTTTGACAATGCCATCGCCATGCATTTGTGATATATTTAAGATTGCTAATGTATGGGATTGACATTGTCAAAGTCAAAGTTATGGGCAAAGTTTGTGCAATTGGCCCTAAGATACAATATGAATTGTTTTGTAGATATCAAAAGCTGCGAGAAATGATGACGCCTAAACAACACAATATATTTGACGATCACAAAAGCATTTAATTTCAAGGAATCATATTATTTTAGTTCCATGATCAGCTTCAACCAAAATAAAGATCGAAAAGGCTAATATCAGAGTATGCATACATCTATTGTTCGTGGGTATGGATGATCAAGAATTTCTATTAATTATTTAATATTAATAAACAAGAACTCCCTACTCTGACGAGAGCTCTTAAAAAATGATAAGGAGCTACTTGATTTTTCCATTTCCAACTACAATGAGCATCTCACGCATCGCGTTTAATCGTAAATATCAACTTGGGTGCATTCAGAAGTGTAAAAATAACAAGTAAATCGACATTCTTGCCAGACACACCTACGGAGAACAGTACAATCTCTTCCGTTTAATTCATTTGTAGTAGTTGTTACTATTCGACATGCTATAGTGAACTGAACAGATATTTCAAATATTAGTGTCAAGGTTCTTCTCGCTTCCTTGTACGAGAGCAAATTTTTTTTTGAAAGTCAATTTGTTTTACTAGACTTGTTTAATAACATGTAATTAGGAGTCTTTGCCTAATTAAATTTTATTACTTTTCATTGATGGTATTTTTTATTCACGCTTCGTTGTTTTTACCCAATCTATGATGATACGTGTTAAAGGTGAAACCGTGAGGCGCAGCTAATTTATATTTCTCATTAAATGTTTCTTTGATTTTTATGACATTGTAATGTGATTTATATTAATGTGAACTTGCGTCATTTAGGCATCCGTCTCAGAAACTTCTTATAACTTAACATAGCTTTCTTTTAAATTCTTCTCGTTCTTCTTATCTTTCATACCGATCAATTCCAGAATAGGTTCTTCTACAATCTACTCAAGCTCGTTCGCTCGAGGTTCGAAGTTCAAAAATTGTAAGATCTTAGCCACTTAACATTCCTGCTTCTATGCATCTAATATAAAATTGATCTTACCAGCAATAAGCACCATGCCGCCGTCAGGAGCTCCCGTGAACAAGGACCCTGCTGTGTCTGAAGCAACATATAGAGCACGAGCACAAGTCGGGTCCTTTTCTCTGACGCAAGCAGCCAACTCAGCATTACTGCTCTCTTGCTCACATCCTGATAGTGTCAGACCCTGGGGAACAAACAGTCTATTAACAAAAAGTACGAAAAAGCTTAGCTTATAAGTTATTTATCTATATTAATAGAAAAAAAAAATATTGCAGAATATTATCGTCATTTCGATACCGGTTTGATTATCGTATAATGAAACAAATTTATTTGGTAGTTTAAGATTCTGCATGGAAACATACACTATTTGAGCTCGCTATGGAACTGAAGTAATGTTTCGTTTCATTTCTATAAAAAGACCTGCGGTTTGCTGTGTGGGGAATGATAACAGAACCAGTCTGTCACTGTACCGTCGATTCAATGTTTTCAATATAGAGCGCAAAGGTTTCTGATTAGAATGTCAATTGAATCAATAGACTTATAATTAGTAGTAATGATGATATGATGAAGACAAGATCCTGATTATACATTTACACAACACCTAGCTTCAGAATCTAAATATCAAAAGCGTGATGTAATACAAAAACAATCTTCACTCAGCTACCAATTCAGCTAATATTAGTATCAATTGTGGTGTATTGGCTGAATTGCTTACATCAGCGTTAATAAAACGGTCGAATGAGACAATTTATATTATATCAAATCATTTCACGCGTTTTATTGGTTGACGAGTTAAATTGATGTTATCGCGCAAATATTAATATGCTGGTTCCTTTGTTCAATCTCCATTTACTTTGAAGACAATGATTCTTGTATTTTTAAATTGATTTTGGTCTCCAACCTATTCATTCAATTATTAAAGGAGCAGAAACGTTCAGTGCCTTTATTGACTCTCACAAGATTAGTATCTAATTGGTTGACAATGTTGACATCAGGAACATGTGGCAAATTTTTGATTGGCAAATTTTCTACCTATTATTAAGTTCCTTTAAGGACTCTAAGATAAGGTAAGGGTCCAAGGTCTTTACAGTTACTAGGTACTAAGTATACGAGTAGTAGTAATACAGTAACAAAGTGTGCTAACTATGCAAAGACGTCAACTGGTTAACAAAGCAATCTCCTAAAGAGGTAAACAACTTGCGTTCGTTCGCTATAAATGCATTAATTAATTTGATTAATAATATACTGAACCACTCCCTCAGGCCTTGTTTGAAGTACTTTTAATTAATGAAATGAATAAATCCTTAAATTATATTGTTCACGTCATCCGGATATTAAATAGAATGGGAGTGAGTGATGCAAATAAGTTGAAGTAAATTGGATCCAGAGATTTCTTTAATCAAGAGTAGGAAATAGTAAATATGGCGTGGGAAGGGCACGGACTTTATAAAATACAAAACACGTGAATTGATTAATGAAAAAAACAACATTATCGATTGACATAAATCAAATAGAAATTGATAAAAAAGACTGGATTAATTATCAAGTATTTTAATGGAAATTTGAAAAGATTGTTGGGAAGTCAAAACATTTTAACAGTAGGCGTAAACGAGAACATGAGATGAAAGAAGGATCAGAACATTTGGACCTGTGAATAATTACAGACAGTTATCTATATTGGAACATATTATAGATGCTAACTTCAAAATAGAAGTTCCTAACTTACCAGAGAATCCAGAGGTTGGTCAACAGGCAATCCAGCGTCTTCTTTGGCATCCCGAACCATTGCAAGGATCCTCTCCGCACATTCATCTATTCCAAGCGTCCAATGGTTGGTTCCAGGACCAGTGGCCTTGCCGACCACAACTCCATTCTCGTCGCAAATTACCAAGTTTGAGTGGGTTGCGCCTCTGCAGAAAAAAATAAACTCATGATAGGAAATGAGCGATTTACCAATGAACTTGAAAGGACGGTCATGATTATTATATTATATTACTCATTTCCTTGCAGCAAAACCTGTGGGGGATCTCGTTAGAAATATTGCATGGAAGTTAAATTATGGTTATGTTTGTCAATAAAAAGTTTAGGTAGTTGGCAATCAAACGAGGTGGGATGTTTAACCATTAAATCATTGTATGTGTTTTTACCGCGTTAGGATAATATTAATAACTGAAGTGTAAGCAAACGTTAATGTATTTTGAAATTACAACAACAATTTTGAATTTACTTTATGGCTACAAAATGAGTTAAAAAAAGTTCTAGCCACCACAAATACCTAATGGGAAGTACTTGTAACCAGAAGGAAGCAAAAAGGTGACTACAACGTCAGACACTTGGTGTAGGGACTTTCCTGGCTAAATAGCACAGCGACCTACGAATCACAGTTGGCAGTTAGAATGGTTACCTATTAGTGAGGAAAGAGGCGTGATATACGTATAGAAGTGGCCTAAATCGTAAAACCAATAATTATAATGTGTTTCAATTGTTGAACTTGTAAAGAAACTTCATGACCGGCTTGATAATCTTGACCTTTGATTAGCCATTCGTTTGTGTATCCTGGCTTAGACCAGCGTCTACTTTTCTACTGAATCTTTGCGATTTAACACGATCTTTAGCATCCTAGATTACAAGATCTGCTCTCAAATCTACTTTGACTACAAAGCCTTCACTTTTGTTGTCGTCAGCACGACAACATATTTGACTGATGTCTCAGCTCTAGAACTTATTAGTCTGATGTAAGTCTACATGTAGCTTCACTAGTAGGTAGATGTAATAAACAATGAATCTCTAATTAATGAATAGTTAACTATTACTCCGTGAATGTCATAGAAGCAATAATTTTCATTGTTATGAATTTTCTGTGCTTCGAACACAACAGAGATAAAATCTAGTTATTTATGGATAGCGTTTATCGTTGCATCCATAAAACATTCAGATAGCACGTATATTATTGTTTCAGTACGAACATGATTTATTAAAATGGTTTCTTTAATTTACGCGAATGCTACACATTGATATCAATCTAATTTTTACGGATTTTATCGCAAATTCGGTGTAATTTTTACGTTTTGGTTATGGTTTATTATTTTACTAAGGCAACTGTTTTTTATCGGATCGCTAAATACATTACAATTTATTACGTAAAGATAATTCTGGGGTAACTAAGTCTACGTACGAAAACTATTGTATTTTTTTACTTGGGCTTAAGTACTGGGCTTAGTAAATTATAGAAGCAAATCAGATAATGGATTATAGGGATGTTTTAATTTATATATTACTTTATGCACAATGCAAAATATTATTCGCAAAAATATTTATTTCAAATCAGCATTACACATAATTGAATGTTAGATGAAGGAGAAATTGATAGGTACGTTACTTAGCGTAGTGGAAACAGTCGCTTTCTTTTTTGCACGTTCACACCTTTATAGATATGACGTCACAGTTTGCTAGTTGCATCCTTTTTTCTATCTTTTCCAGATTTTAAGTAATTAGTTCACTAATACACGAATTAAAAATAAGATTTTGATTAGCAAAATATTCATATTACTTTCATAATTGAGTCGATAACGCCACTTAAATACGTAGAACTAATATGAACAGGAGTGAGAAAGATAAAACATATATATTTATTTATGTGTCATTGCTGTAAAGCGATTGAATCATCGAACAAAAATAATGAACGCATATGTATATGTAAATATCGTTATCTGTTTTGCATTGTAGCGGCGCGCTCCTTTCAAATCTATTGACAATAAAATTAACACCAGTCGGTACATGTGTTCATGTTGCGGTATTTTACTGCATTCAGACTTTTGAAAAAAAAAACAATATTTATGTTATTAAACTTTAAGCCAGGTGAGATGTATCTAGGACTTCTCAAGCCCTACGCTGATTTTTTTCTATATTTTTACTACACGCATTCAAACAATTTGAGTAGTATATATAATATATATAGTATTTGAGTACTTCCTTACTAGTTAATTTTAATAAATCTATACTAATGAACTTTTTAATTGACATTAAAGTATTCGGCCTTATTCATACACAGTTTTTAAACTTATTTTACTTCGAGAATGTTTTGTCTCTTTCTAACGACTTTTGAATTCAGTTGGAGCGAAGAAGACAAAACATTCCATAACTAGAATAGGTTTTAAAACTGTCTATGAATAAGGTCGTTTGAGTGCGGCAGTAAATATGAACTATAAAAGGAAAAATATTTATACGTGCTATAACCGAATTCTAAAATTAAACTTTAGGTCCTTTTAATTCTGAAAAACAAAAATAAGGATAAATAGAGGTATTTGAGGTAAAGGGGTAACGAAAAATGTATAAGACATTACGGTGATAATCGCATTGCGTTGAGGTAGTAAGGAATGGGGATAACCTAGCTTTTACTTTTATACCTGCCTTCAACTTCTATCCCGGGATCGACTTTAGAATAAATTTCATGTTTATTTAAATTTAATTAGTAACCCCGAATACCTTTCTTGTACGCTCAGGTTATTAATCTAATAAATCAGTTGTAATCTAAAATCTAAATTGCTGGATAAGGTTGTGGTAAAACTGAACCAGGCCAAAGGTTACTTTCGTTTCATACTGGTCTGCTTCTAGACTGTTTATCGGCTTTTTAACTATATATTTCTAATGAAACTACACAAAATTGTGAGGTTCAAAAACATTTTTTTTTGTTGGTAAGTATTTTTAACTATAATTGCAAAAGGATAACTTATTGCGTAATGTTACAAAAAACCTAATTAACAAACATTCTTAACTAGCTAATTCTAACCTATTAGCTAATTGACAAATGTCCATGAGCTAAAACGAAGCGAAATTAGCTAAGCACTCAAATAATATTTCGTTATTTGGCTTGTATGTATGTGTCAGCCCATATACGTCCCACTGCAGGGCACGGGCCTACTCTACAATTTAGAGTATGATTGAGTGGTTAGGCCATATAGTCTACCACGCTGTCCTAATACGGGTTGGCGGACTTTATATACCATAGAAATTCTTGAAAATCGCTATGGTATGCAGGTTTCCTCACGATGTTTTCCTTCACCGTTAGTTAATTTTTGTGCAGGAGCTAAAAATTCGCGAAAATGGCTAAGCATTTGAAGTGACTACAACGTTTTTGTAACATAATTGCAAATGATAACGATACAAGTGTTTTTCATGACGGTCGACGCCTGTAGTTTCCTGTTGATATCGTGTTTATTAACCTCATAATAATTTCGGCTTCATTTACTTCAATATTGAGTTTTCGAGTGTTTTGCGTGGTATGAGATTTTCGCGTGTTTATTTTTTATCGGCTTTAGAGTATCTCACTGCACTGTTCATAGCATGGGTGTGATAAGTATTTATTAGGTAAAAAAGTGTTATCCATACGAATCACAACATAACCCTGCCCACTCAACTGTTCCGCATGGATCGGTGACGTAGTAGGCCCTTATGGCAAAGTGCTTGTTTAAAGAGACCTTTACCATCTGTTCTTTTATTTGGTTACTGGCCTTTGTTTTTCCATCTCTCATAATATTTATTGGAATTATAATTTATATTACTAATGGGTTTATTTAGAATACGTTCGACGATTATCTATATTTCGAAATTTCCTTAAAACATTTGTTTACTCGAAATGTGTGAAATACTTATAGATGCAGAAGGATTAGTAAAATCAATGAAGTAATACTGTACTTAATGCTAATGACTATTTATAAATGTAATTTTATCACTTTATGCAATGCAATCAACTAAATTTTACTTGTAGGTAGTCCTTGTAGGTAGTAGTTATTTGGACGCCTTTCGGAAGACGTAATTAAAGACGTAATTAAGTAATTATTATAAACAAAAACCACTTGAATTTTAGTTTAACGACCCCCTTTTACAGTCTAGTGTCCTAGGAAGTTTGTTTTCTAACAGATAGCAATCATTTCTATGTTCACTCTAAATTGATAACAGTCGTACTTGCTTATTTACAAGTACTTATCTACTAAGTACCTTTTCGAAAGCAATCTTAACACAATGCGTAGAATAGTGTAATAAAATACTGTGGTATTAATTTTAAACATTGAATTATATACTCATTATAATGAAAAATAAATAAACAAATATACTCAACAGTCACATACATAGTCCTGACCCCACTCTTATATCGTTGGGGGGTTACTCTACGATTCGAAACGAAGTTCGAATGTTCGAACGTACGACTTACGAAGTGATAATTTTTCCACTTGTAAATATCAATACTATTTGACTATGAAACTTATTCACACCGAGTTTAGTCTATAGTTACAAGTTTTACGCATGACGTTCGAACATTCAAACTTCGTTTCGGATCATACAGTAACCCCCCTTGTGTCGTAGGTATCAGAAACCACTATAGACTTTTCAGTCTCACTAATACCCAGACCCGAAACAAACACCAGTGAATCACACAAACATTTGTGTCTGTGCGGGGCTCGAACCCGCAGCCTCTCGTTTAACAGCCGGCGTCTTATCAACTGCGCAGTTGGTTAAACTAAATTAATAGCATTTAGCACTTCTTTAATAAGGCTATTAATATTCTACAATGAGCTAGTAAAGTCAATAAATATTCGCACGACAGGTTTTAAAACCGAATTCGTAATATCGTCAATTTGTAAACATGCTACTCAAATGTCTTTAAAATACACTTTCGATTTCTGTTCACACGTTATCATATCTTGTTTTGATGTAAAAATAAAACAATGATAATGTTTTTGCGTCGAAGCGCAAAATTCTCAAACAATTTTTATTGCCGATTCAAAAGAGACTACGTTTTATTAAATCGCATAATAGTTTACCTTATAATGCTAAGAAATAATCGTACTTAAATATAGGTAAACATCGAATTAACATTATTCGCTGAAGTTAGATCAAGTGAGAACATGATGACACTAAACACAAATTAGAAAAAGTGATGTAAATATTTATGTTATAAGTACTTTAACTCAATTCAAAAATTGTTGTTTTTATAAATATGTTTTATTATAGCTGTTGTGTTATGTACCGATATTATAATTACGTACATCAGTCTTTTGCCGTTGTCTCACAACTAATTCTTACTCTGTGTGATTCGTGACCGTATGTACTGATTATGACGTCAGTGATGCGACGTCATCAGTTATATGATTATTTAACTAAGTTGAACAGCGCTTCTGTATCTAGAATCGACAAAAGGCATAATATTTTATTTTGTAAGTAAAATAGAAATAAAAACAAATAATTTTTTCACATGCCCTTTTAAAATATGAAAAAATATGTTTACAATTATGATCCTACAAGAACGGCGGTCGATGACTTTAAACCTAGGCGTATATCGCTATACTCCGTAGTTATTACATTAAGTATTCCTAACAGGTTTTCTTAAAGGTTTGTATAAAGAACAGACATTACGAAAGATCCTATTTTACTAGGCATTGGCGGAACGCGTAAGCGATCTTGTGATTTATTTCTAGTTCAATAGTTCTAGGTTATTTAACGTGATTTTTTAGCTTAAAAAAACTTGCCTTAATAATAATGTGAACCACGGAACAGATGAATATGTATAAAAGCAAAACAAAAATACATTAACTTCAATAGCGAGACAAAATCATGAAACTCAACTAATATCTCTATATCACTTATAATTTAACTCTTTAGCTAGTGTTAAAATGTTTCAAATATAAATAAAAGTGTTTAAAAAAAATGCTGTAAAAAGCGCATACGTATACTTTAGGAAAATATCCTTTGGGCAATAATCATTGCATAACACATATGCTGGAGATGCCCGTTAAACTGAAGAAATCAATTAGTTTATCAGTATAAAAATTGCTGATTTTATTATTTCCAGAATACCGATAAACCATCATACTCCTGCTTTCTTAATTTCTATACAAAATACTCGTAATTATCAAAGATTTCTAAAATCTACATCTTTCTGAAGATTAGATATTTTCTATACAAAATAGCTCATGAGTATAATAGTCGAAGTTTCAAGGAATAGTAAACACAAAGACAGGTATGCATCTGTATGCACCTCACGGCATTACGACTTACAGTCATTGACACCGCTTTAACTGAGGAAAATGTAACATTGAATTTAGGTACATTCTTCAGGTACCTAACCGATCAATTGAATGACTTTACTAAATCCTGCAAACCAAAATTAATTTATTTTAACTGACTATTCAAAATAATTGAATGGTGAGTAATAATAACTTTTGACGTATATAAAATCGGAAATTGAAATTAAAACTGGGTGTCTAACTAAGTAGGTACTTACACCAAATATTTTACTTAGTATTTTGCTCTTGGCGCCAAGATTGGAAAGAAAGCAATAGACAGTTTTTTATTGCGGTTGATCCATTTTACTTATACCAATTACACGCGGCCATATTCATAGACAGTTTCAAAACGTATTGTAGTTGTCGAATGTTTTGTCCCTTTCGACCAACCTTTGAATTCAGATAAGAAGACCAAACATTCGACAACGAAAGTTGGTTTTATAACTGTCTATAAATAAGGCCGTTTTCTTTGATTAGTTAAGTTTATGTTCTAGATTGTTCGATAAAAAATCTTCTTTCAGATAATAATTATTCGTGGTCATGGATATTTTTTTATTCTTCAACAAGCGTATATTAAAATTAACATAACGAAATCATAAATAAATAAGCGAAGGAAAACAAGTGCAACATTAAAAGAAATATATTAATTATATCATAACTACTTAATATTCACAACTCGACGACGAAGTTGCCACGAAAAGGTTGACATTCGCTCCACAGTCCACATACATCATACTTGTTTTGTGTGTTTAAAAACTTTGGCCGACTGTTCAGAACAGAAACATCTATTTTTGCATTTTAAAACAGTAATTATGTTCACAAAAACGGAGTTTTATGACTTTTTGTATTGTATTGTATCAGCCCATATACGACCCACTGCAGGGCACGGGCCTCCTCTACAATCGAGAGTACGATTGAGAGTGGTTAGGCCATATAGTCCACCACGCTGGCCTAGTGCGGGTTGGCGGACTTACACACCGTAGAATTTTTTAAAAATCGCTACGGTATGCAGGTTTCCTCACGATGTTTTCCTTCACCGTTAAAGACTTATGACCGATGACTTAAGACCGTTTTATGACTTATCAGGATTATATCCAGAACTGAAATGCCATAGACTGATTATGATATGTAATAGCTTCCATATACCTCACTGAGAGGTTTTCACAGGGCATTCTTGAAACCGATCAGCATAACATTATGAGCGCTGCCTGCTTTGACATCAGCTCATTCGGGAAAAATATGCAGTTCTGACCATTTCTTTTATAAGTAAAACTGTATGCTCCCAATCGAAAATAAAATCTAGGATCTCATAGACAAAATGTTATACATTGCAATCAGACCGAATAGTCGATGTTGTATAAGAATGCAAAAAGAAAATGTGGAAAAATATTAAACACGCACGATAAGATAAACTTATCTTTGCAATTTGCATTAAAATATTTCTGCAAAATAATGCAGTAATTAATCAATAAACCAAACGGATCTTTTTATGAAAAATATTTTATTTACAGCGGTTTCTTTAAGTGCTTTTATTTTTTTTCTATTATCTTATCCAATGCCAAGGTGGACGATACTGCTTATAGATTATATTACATGAATTGCACCTTATCTACTTGTCGGTATCGAAATTACTTCACATAAATTGATATTTCACGGAAGCGGGAAGTCACTAAAAACTCAACAAAAAGTATTGCGACTAATTCGTGCCAGTTGTAAATACTTTTACTGGTTTATTACCCCTTGATTAAGACGTGTTTTATTCGATTGAACTAAATAACAACAAGGTAATAAATTTTATGTCTGCGTAAAGTACTTGTGTGCAAATAACAAAGAATTGTAAAAAGATTAGCGACTAAAACTAAAAAAATAAGATTAAAATTATTACTCGTATATTAATCTATCATATCAGAAACATTGCAACTCTTGTAGTTAGAGCATTTGATACCATATAAGGGACCCGGAAATCTGTACATAAGTTTTCTTCTAAATGCACTTAGCACTGTAAGGGGTCGGCCCAAAATCGTCATATTTTACCATGTTACAGAAACACTTAGGTATCATTTTAAGAACGACCGCCTGTCCGTTATGGATCCTTTCGGGAGTTTTGGAATAAGTGGCATTTATAATGACGCTAACCCACGCTAAGGCAGCCTATCGGACTATGGACTAAACACTATCAATTTTAGGGGAGGCCCCTGACATGCACAGCCAACTTTTATGACTGGATTATTATGACGATGAATGTCGAGTATCAAGATTAGAGGATTAGGAAAACGCATGTAATCAGTTAATCTATGACACATTTCCTGGTTGAAATGCGAGTATAGCGTCTGCCTATAGAGGTTAAGGCCATCAGCGAATTGATACGTTATCGGCAGACTTAATGCGGGCGATACCGTACAAAGGAAATAACCTTTGCGAAATTCGCGAATATCTCCCGACCCACATTTCGCAGACTGTTGTGTTTAAATACAATTGATAACGAATATTAGCGATTTTTAATTAAACGTTGGAAATGATACGTAGTATGATGGGCAGATATTCCAAAGTGCAGTTTAAGACGACGCCAAGCTTATTTCCATCCTCATTTGTGATAATGGCGACCCTATCAATATATGCAGACAGCAAATTCATTTAGAAAACCGGTGGGTTTTATACAATAGGTCCGGCAAACGAGCAAACAGACCTGATGGTAAATATCACAACGGTGGTACCGCCCCGGATGATCTTGCCCATTCATGCTGAATCAAGACTGACAAAAGCGTGGCTCTTCCATTTTTAAAATTGATATGGAGGCATTAATATAATAATAATTGATAAAAAATAAGTCGAAAGAGTAGGCTGCTTTAGTCTTAAAGGATGTCGTTGGAAAAATCACGTTTTTTTTAAATGCTCTTAACAACTTATTTTTGTCTAGCGCCAACTTCAGAAACGCCGCGTTATTTACAGGTTTATTCATATTTTTTTATTTAAGATTCCATTTAACATAAAAATATATTATTTTTGTAATGAATGTGTGCATTGGAAAAATGATTTTATTTTATGTATTAAAGTAGGAAAACCAATCGGCTAAAATCATTCCAGATGAAACCAAAACATACACAATAAAATGTCCACGATACATAAAAATAAAATGTAACAAAAAATATGAATCACACCGAATACAATGGAGATCATTCAATCGTGACTTATTAGTATTTGTTTACATATTATTATTTTTCTTATCTTGGTACTGCTATTAGGTGCATAGGTATTTTATTTACTTGAGGATATTATATGTTTTTCGTTTTATATAGTCACACTATAAAAATAGTATCAGTGTATTATTGTTTTAAAGATTTCTAGTATACTAATATATTTCTAGTATCATCTGGGGGGTTACTCTATGGCCCGAAACGAAGTTCGAATGTTCAAGTAAGTCATAAGTTGTCCACTTCTAGAAATCAACACTATTCTCTATGATACTTATCATCAACTTCGAACGAACGCTATGGTTACGAAGTACGATAGAGTCGAACATTTTGTGGAGTACGTACCTAGGCACATTCGTACAGCTTCAAGTGACGGTCGAACATTCGATACAGGGGGGTTACTCTATGAGTAACCATTATGAGTAAACATTTATATACCACAGCATACGAGATAATTATAGGGATTAATATATTACACAGCCGAATTATAAAAAATCTATAAGATGTTCTCATCAAATATTCGAAAATTGAATTGTGTCAAAGTCGGAAATGACCTTTTGTCAAACAACTCGAGAAACCTGTTTAATTAGCATGGTATATAAAAATATAATCAGTAACGTAATATATAGGTAATTCTTTCCAAATTAGTCACGCAACGGATTTACAACAAATGAGTTAAAATAGTAAAGCCAAGGAGATCTACGACCTCAAACGACCTCAAGATAAATTCTATCGGTCCTTTCCAGCTGACGACTGGATGACATTTTACATAAATTCAATTGAAAAGTAAACTTCATAAAAATTCAAGGTCGCAACTTAATGAATAATAAAATTGTTTGCATTCCATTTGCCGCAGCAAGAAATATAAACATTATCATGCAAGGAATAAAGCTCTATTTTGGTTGACCAAAAAACGTCGGCGTGGCGGGCAAGCCGATCAAATCGAGCCCGCTGATTGGTTGATTTGAAATTCGTGATTGTGGACATGTGCAATGGGTACGCATTGTTTGTTTTTTACTCAACAACGAATACTTGTTTTGTAACAGTAATTTATGGTCTGTACTTGACAACAATCTACTTTCTTAACCGCACGCACCTTTAGCGCGAAAAGGTCCTTCACATAAAATAAATACAATAAAATATTCTACAAATTAACAGCTGTTACAACAAACGGGTTAAATATAATAATAAATAATTAAATAAATATTTGAATTTTCTGAGTATGTTTTGTTAACAATATTAGCGGCAAATATTTTGAATCATTTTTTTTCTCGAAGCTTAGTTTTTAATTCAATGGCATATGCAAAATTAGTTTTTCTAATATTTTAGTCAATCGGCATTGACATTTCGGCGAACGGAAAAGTTGTAAGTGTGTACAAACAAGAAGAAAACAGAGCAGAATCCCGCGAGATTTATCGGCGAATAATTCAATAATTATGAAACACCTAGGCATGTTCAAGGTAGGCCTTTTCACTTTCAACAAACCTAGGTATTGTACGCGAAAATATTTATAAACTATCTCATATTACTTACCCCTCGACGCCTCCGAAAAACATGTTGATGTTTGCAAATTCCCTTTATATCACTTAACAAATAATCGTAAGTTAAAAGACGGAAATTTAATTTAAAATAAACGATTATTCTAAAACACGTAAACACGACTTTTATGTTTACGTACACGTTTTCCGCTTTAGAAAGCGACCGCTAAACTGATTGGATTCTCGACCGTGAATGAATGATAAGGAGGTCGTTCGATTTGGAACGAACAAATATGTAGAGCTGCGCATTCAGTTTGCACGTCGAATGAAATAATAACTGTTGGCAACGGTTATAACGTTTCTTATAATAATCGTTAATTTTATTTTAGCTATAGTCCGCAGACGTATAACAATATTATTGTACATTTCTGCTATTTACGATGTCAATTATTGCAAATGTCTAATTCAACTAACATTCTTTTATAAAATATTTTGCTATACTGAAAAAACTATTTTTAACTATGCTAAGATCTGATACGTGGCGCCGATTAATTTATTTTAGGTAGTTACTTAGTTAATCAGATGCATGTATCCTTTAGTGAAATTCTACTTATTATTAAGAGCCTATGCCAGATTCGGTTTTACGTTATAATTGGCTTTGAAATAACCATGCCATTTATAAACTGATTGTCCCGCACTACGAAAATTACAACTTTGATATAATTCTTCTTCTTCAGCCTATACATGCCTATGCCTATAATGTATATGTATAGGGTGGTATTGGGTGTGGGTGCATAGGTGTTGGGTGGGTACCCAATGCAATGAATGTAAATGCAATGACTAATGTAACGATGGTTGATATAATTAATAACAGTAATATGCATGTTCGTCCGAGCCCACATACGCCCAAATGCAGGGCACGGATCAATTGATAATTCGATTGGAAGGGATTAAGCTGTATTCATAGGCCACAGCTTAGGGTATTATTGACAAAAATACTGCAGATAAGTTTGAAATTAAATCAATCTTCTTAAAATGTATGCATGGGCTGTATTATATGCATCTTGTCGTCATCAATTGCGTAACATTTAATTAAATACATACAATTGAATATTAATGCTTACCACATTATCTAGGTATACTCACACATCCAGGTATATATATATATATATATGTCACCGTAAAATTGTAAATACCGTTAGATCATAATCTATCTCGCGAGATTGTGTACTATCGAAAGATTGTGAACCGTAACATACTGCTTACAAATTAACGCATTATTATGTCTCGGTGCGGGGATCAAACTCGCGGCCTCTCTATATATCTATATATACAATATATATATAATAAGTTTATTAACCCTCATTGCCTGTTATATTCTCACACAATGGGTCTAACGGTTTAATTTAAAAAAAATAAAGCACATTTTTTTTATACATAAAGAGTCTTATTTCTCAGAGATTTACTGAATAACTTTATAAAAGTATTATTACACAGTCCAAGCCTACATATTAACTCATATATTAGAAAAATGCGAGTAAACAAAGACTATCAAACTGCCACCAGCTCCTGACATACATTTACCTTTATCTTTTCATGTATATCTGCCGGCCAAGGGTATTCTAGCTTGTCTGCCCTTTTTGGTGTTTAGTGCAATGTTATTTTTTTATTGTTCATGTCAACTGCTTTAAATAAGTGCCATTGTGCTATACCTGGTTATTTAGAAAGCAATTCTAAAATATATTTTTAAAATGTAATATTAATACTAATACATTTTTAAGGATTGGGATTATTGGCGTACAGGGAAAATAAATAAATAATTCATACACAATATGTAACATCTCGTATATTTATACACAGATAATATTTATATCGGCCACACTTAAAGTACAACACTCGCCTAACGTATATTAAACATCGAGTACACAATCAAATAGTTAAGGAACGTTGAGATCTTTACATAAGTTACCTATAGATATAAATGTTTCTTATGCCCGATCTATATAATCAGTATATAGATATTTTATAATAAAACACTAATATTTCTGGAGTTGATAAGATATTACACTAATTAAATAAAACCCATACTTCCTAAAAACTATTTTCCTGAAGTAAATAATTAATAATAATAGTAATAAATCATTTTTCATCCTGCAGTATATTAAATTTTAACTGAATTGATGTAGAGCGATTGGATGACAGAGTACACATAGGTAAATGCGTGCTGGAGGCCTTATGTCTCTTTTTTGTGCACGAGTATGGATGTCGGATAGAAGAACAGAAACCTATTTACTCCAGGACGTCTCAGCAATCTTACCCTAGGTGCCCTGGCTTTCTCGTCCTAGCGTATCGTTGCTAAATCCAGCACAATTTACATGGTAAACAAAATAAACAGCAATTACATCCTAGGGCATTTTAAAACATTTATAGCTATGTATTCAGTGACTAAATACACCCGTTTATATTCATTTGTTAAGGATATTGCTTAGTTTGTACCATGAAGTTCATAATTTTCTAGGGGTGATTTAATTTTTGTGTGAGAAAGTGTATTAAAATAACAAATATCAGTTCACCTAGCTTTAAAAAGTAGCTGCAAACGTTGTTTATATTGAAATCATTGTACAATATCTGGTACAGCTTAAAATAATATTTATAGGAACTTAAATTTAATTTAGGCTATATGTTGGTTGTTTGCGTACTTTCCAATTCCTATACACATTATTTTACTGTGTGCGTCATCACCATATTACAAGAAATGTTAGTGATTTTGCATAGCTTTTATATAATTTTATAGGAAAAAACGAAGTGACTATGTCGCTTCATTTTATTTTAGAGCTTCGCGAACATGCAGTTTATATTACATCACAATTAAAACTAAAGATTGCATCTTCAAATTATAATTAGGGAAGACTAGATTGGATCAAGGTAGGCAACAGCTTATTTGGTTAATAAAGTGCAAAAATGCAAATTCTTTGGTATAATTTACTGAATAGTGTGTTTATAACATTTTATTGTTTATCATGACGATACATTTCTGATTAGTGTGCAAATCGCAGTTTTATTCTTACTTTCATGACGTAGCCACATTGTAAAGTCATATTTTCAGCATATGACATTATTATGACATATAAGAGATACAAAAACTCTCTTTACGACTAGCATACTTACTTATAGAAACGACCTATAGAAACGATTTGAAATATATAATAATTTATAAGTGGACAGTAGAGTTGTTTTATGTTTTCTAATAATAATATGTCTCAGATTTTACAAGAAGATCCAGAGAAGAATACTGCAACAAAATATAGAAATATGTTTCATAAAGTAGTACAAGTATTTCATTAGTGTGTTGCCGTGTTTTTTAAATTAATGCTGGCATTTGCAATAAATTTTGAGACACGTATTTCTAAAACAATACTGTTGTTTTCATGTTGTATAATAATATAACGTTTTTGGAGACTTCTAACCTATTTAGATATTTTTATATTATAGGATTATTATGCATCTTAAAATATTTCTAAGACGTGTCTTTATTAACTATAAAATATAAAGGTATTTTCCAATAAATAATTCAAATGTCAAAATCAAAAAGATTTGAATTAACTTAATAAAACCAATATAAATTGCACTAAACAATAAAAAGTGTACTATAAAACATGTAAGTAAATAATATTTCTTTTTTTTAAATAAATATAATTTTCTTTTCGCATAAAATATTTAATTCTTTTCATCAGTTATAGTTTTGTGTTCAGCTTTAAAAGAGTAAGAAACCTAACAACAAGTCAAGTTTCATTTATATAGAAATAACATTATTACCTTTTTACAACAAATTTGCTATCTAACATATAACAGTAGATACAGTTCAAACAGTCTTTTTCCAATAAATAATTTATTCCAAAACATTTACTAAAACTTTACGCACATTTATATTATATATATGTAGCTACATCTATAGCTTGTTTTTAAAAAACGTTATAATTGCTGTGTTTATCGTTATATTAGAGACGTAGCGAACGTTCAGAATTTTGCTTATTTTAATGACTCTTATTGTGTCAATTATTTTGAAATATTCAAATTATTAACAAATTGTAATTTTTCTTTGAAAAATTATTTAAGGTGCCAGTGGTATTCTCAATAATAGAAAAAATACAATACCTATAACTCAAATTCGTTTATAAAGCAAATTTTAAATTGTCAATTGAATTTAAAAAAGAACTTTCGTTACATGCCTAACTAATATTATATTTCGTTAAAGATTTACATTTGACGTCATTAATTAAGCTCTTCACCATACTGTTATTTTAATAACACTTTTTTAGTAAAGATAGCGGTTAATCGTTAAAAATAACGTTATCTGCTAAACACATGCGACGGTGGACTGGAACTTCGGATTTTGCCGCCGCATGGCCTGACGTCACCTAAAAAAAAGTAGAAAAATAGCACGAAATTATCTTAATTTTTATTAAAAACAATATACTATTTGTAAGCTTATCAGCTGTAATATTTTTTAGAATTTGTATGATAATATTTCATGATAAAATAGGTAGATGGCGTTATTATGAGATTAAAATAATTCTTCAAAATCAACAATGATTGACTGATTATAATTTATGTAATAGTAAATTTATTTAATATTGTAAGTTACACGGCATTCAGCTCAAGAATAGAGAGGCAACTACACATTTCAAGCAACTATTGTTATTATACTCGTAGATTCAGATACTAACATTTCAATACCTAATATGTGATACAGATGGCGCTATTCGCAAATTTGGATGTGACTAAGATTATTAAAAAGGATGATACCTATCCGCTGCAGGTGTACTCTGGCTAGGCTCCTGCTCCTCCAGCGAGTGGGAATGCGTAGGCTTGTTGTTGGCTCGACGGGCTGAGCCCTCGTCCGACTCTCGCCTCGGCCCGCCACCACCGCAAAAGCATTTGCATATTATGCGTTTAAACGCGAATCTGAAAAGAATATTAATTAAATTAATACATTAAAAAGAGTACACATGGAGCGATGGTAAAAGAATATTATTTGAAAGAGGTAGACTAGTGTCTACCTACAGCCAACTAGGATGGTAATCCTAGTTGGCTATAAGTATTCTATTGATAATTGCGATTTTTTATATTAGCACGGTAAAGTGACAGCGTTTACACCTGATAATGATAAGTGTGGTACGGTAGGGTATCGACACGAGAAAAACATTTACGACTATCTTGGTCGACACAAGTATCTCGGCCTATTCGAGAACGGATATAACCTAAATACAGAGCTATCGAAACACCATACACTTGCGTGGGTCAGTAATTGCACCAATAACAGCATTACACCTGTATTTTTCGGTCGCCATCCGATTAAATACAAACATCTTACCACCAGCAAAATATATTTCACTAATGATATTCATGCTACAAGAGCCAGTGAAAATTAGACACAAGTAAAGGTTAATACCTAAAGTCCTTTGAGAACAGAGCGTATATAAGCGGGTTTATGGCGGAGTTGCAGTACCCCAGCCAGAACAGGATGGAGAAAACGATGGGCGTGACGCATTCGCCGCAGAAGGCGCGCACAACGTACACGCTGAAGAACGGCAGCCAGCAGAACACGAACCCACCCACTATGATGCCCAGGGTCTTGGCGGCTTTCGTCTCCATCCTAAAGCGTTTCACCTGAAAGATAATGTAATATTTGCACTGTTAGATCAAATTTTAAATATATTTTTGTGGCTTGAATAGAATATCAGGATCATGTACTAAGTTTTAACTTCTAGACAATTAGACTGGTTTATGACAGTGCGGATAAAAGCGTTGTAAAAAAAGAGAGACCCGGTTAATGAATGGTTGCGGGATGTTTTGTTGGGTGTAAGCCTTATCAGTTTCTACTTGGTTTATGATAATCGTGAGAAAAAATATGTAACTTATTATCGAATTCGGATATTTGGACTATGTTTCTTATTGTTTGCGTGTGTTGTATTGCATATATTATATTAGAATTTTATTAAGTGCGTGGTGGCCTCGTGGTATCGGACCAGACTCGGCTGCCTACATGTTCACGGTGGTCGCGGGTTCAAATCCCAGGGCACACCTCTGACTTTTCGGAGTTATGTGTGTATTGATAGTCAATCACCATGCACTTTAATGGTGAAGGAAAACATCGTGAGGAAACCTGCATACCGTAGCGATTTAAAAAAAAATCTACGGTGTGTAAGTCCGCCAACCCGCACTAGGCCAGCGTGGTGGACTATATGGCCTAACCACTCTCAATCGTACTCTCGATTGTAGAGGAGGCCCGTGCTCTGCAGTGGGTCGTATATGGGCTGATACAATACAATATTAGAATTTTAGCGTAACATTAAAGCCCAATTACTTCTGTATGTTCTGTATCAGCCCATATACGTCCTACTGCTGGGCACGGGCCTACTCTACAATCGAGAGAATCGATTGAAAGTGGTTAGGCCACTGGCGGACTTACATACCGTAGAAATTCTTACTTAATTAATTACTAAGTATCATCAAATTACCTGAGCTTTGATATTCCTCTTCCCCATCCTTCTAGTAGTCCTGGGTTTATCATCGAACTCGTCGTACAAAGGTCCTGGAGCGAGGTGGTGTGGGGGCCTCACCCGCAGCCTGCTCTCTGTTAGTTCCCTACCATCCCGTTCATAATGCACCGCGTAAAGGGACGGACTTGGTGAACGGCTAGGCGACCGCGAATTCTCATGTCCAGTGCAAATTTGCTCTGAAGATGGGTAGGATACGGAGATTTTAACCTTTTCGTGGGCTCTTCGGGCGCTTGAATGCCTGGAATAAAGACAGTTACGGTGACATTACTATTAAAAATAAATGATAGTGGCAAAAGGTAGATGGTAGTTCTTTTCAAACCGCTTTTTAACATTTTACGAACAATAAAACTGATCTTTATTTACATCGGAATATGTTCTTGGATACACATATTTTCTGGATATTTAACAGTAGGTACTCTCAAGAGATTAATTTATTATTCTAAAATAAGTTACCATCTTGTATTATCATGTATTAGGAAATCTTGAAGAAAGAAGAACATTTTAAAACTGTGCTCATAGCTTTTAAAACTCAGCGGGCAATTCCTAAATCCTAACTGGTATGAAGCAATCCCTTACAAATTTCGTTACTTTAATTTAATTTCCTTGCTAGTAATTTTCTACATCAACTTGTTTCGAAATTTCGGGAATTCATTATTTTTTTCCAGTCAATAAGCAAACTTCTAGCGAGTTTCTAAGAAGGTTTTCAACCTTTTCTGGGGTGAGAACATAATTGTTTCAACTTTGGGCATGTTGAAATATTTTAACGGTTCTAGGGATGGCGTAAGCCCCTGGAGTAAGCGGTTTACTTTTTCGATCATAATTTTTTCTGGGTCTACTGTTTTAAACTGTTGTTTCACGATACTTTGAATGTTTTCCCTTATAATTATAGGCTCTATGGAGCAGTAGGTTGGACGCCGGCTGTGAAACAAGAGGCCGCGGGTTCGATCCCCGCAGCGAAAATAATGTTTGTGTGAACCACAAGTATTTGCTTCGGGTCTGGGTATTTGTGAGACCGAAAATTCTCTCGTAGTTCCTTATTCAATTTGCTATTTTTGCATTCCAGATCAATCTAAGTATTAAGTGGTGAGTCAAGTTTGGAGCCTTGTGTGCCTGTTTACATTGTATTTTACTACTTTTATAAAGAAGAATTAATTGAATATGAGTCGAATAACATGATATAATAATTGTTTGTTGAGAAACGACACCCTTTCCTGATAGTAAAGCACCTATGATCAGATTTACACTTTACAGTCACTTAGCTAGTTCAAAAAACATACCTTCTCAATCGTTCCGGAGACGCGCTCAAAGAAGTGCTTGTAGAATGATTAGAAGCCGTTGATAATGGAGATCCATGGGGACGAGCAGAACCTCTCCCTCGATGTATCCGTAAAGTCAACCGGTTGTCATCAAACCGACTGCCCATGCCTTTACCTGAGGAAACAGGACGCGCTGCTTAGGAATTAATGTCGAGTGTATAAATAGATTATTAAAAAAATCACACTTACATTTGTTTTTTCCAAAATTTATGTCCATAGTGGGAAACAAAAAATAGGTTACATACATGCGTGTGTGCTTATTACTATGGTATGATACAAACTACTACAATATACAAATTTAAGGTCATTCATAAGGTTTATAAAATACTTGAGATTTATTGATTTGGGTTCTTACATTACTTTCAATGGTTGTGACATTACTAACGATTACCACACTAGTTGCAAAATATTTAAGGTTTTTGAAATTACAAACGTTAAATCAGGTCATGTTTCGCTATACTCCAATGCCAAGCATGACAACATATTTTTTATTATGGGAACAGTTTTCAGTCAGAAACAACCATCTACGAACGGGAATGGATTATCTTTACTTTTAGAGACTAATAAAAAATATCATACGACTAACATAGACCAAATATTTCAACTCACCTTTAGTAGTCCTGAATCCCTGGTTGATAGCCTTGGTGGTTCTGACAGCGGCCTTGTATATCCTCCAGTAAAAGAACAGCATCACGAACATGGGGATATAGAAGGAACCCAGAGCTGAGTAGACAACGTAGCCAGCGTCGTTGGTCAGCTCACACGTCCACGGGCAGGGGGGGTTCGGAGTCCGCAGGTCACCTTCTTCAGGCTGTTAGAAAAAATATTAGGAAATACATGCTTTAAACCTATTGAGTTTTATTAAGTACTATTTAGGTTCTAATTCGTTCTTATGTAGGTCCCTGAAATATACAGGGTATATCAAGACTGCTACCGAAAACCAAGCCAGGTGGTAGTTTTAGCGACAACAGACATGATATAACAAAAATATATGCAATAAAAGGCGACGATTTTGTTTTAAATGTTTTAAATATCATTGTGTTTGGGTGGTAAATCCATAGTTTTTATTAAAATTATAATTTAACCCCTTGCGTACAATAGCGCCTTTAAAAATAAAAGGGCGTATATTATTTTTTTAGGGAAATGTATGTATTCATCAACCAAATACGATGATAGAAAAAAATATATAAAAAAATCGTCGCTTTGTTTTTACAAAAAGAATAATTGCATTGTGTCTAAAGAGACTAAAACTACCACCTGGCTTCGTTTTCGGTAGCAGTCTTGATATACCCCGTATGTATCGAATCATAGATTGTGGACAAACATCGAAATATCGAAGTTAAATCTTTCTTCATTATTCTGCTCAAATGTGAGTTATATTTTACACACAATACAAAATCTGAGAACTCGACAATAACGGACGCAAATTCTTTATTTCTCTCTCATAAATCAAACGCTTAATTTTTAAAGAAATATATAAAAATACGTTATGCATATGTTAAACAATCGAAATATTGTGACTAACTTACATAATAGAAACAACCAAGTAATCAATGGAAAATTTACTTTGCCAATACTATACGTACTCTCTTATCTTTCCATCCGACTAGAGGCGGAAAGCAGATAACAAATGACAGCACCCACAGCCCAGCGATCAGCGCCTTGGCCCGCTTGCGGCTCATGATGCTGGGGTAGCTGACAGGCCTCGTGACAGCCACGTACCGGTCCAGTGAGATGGCACAGAGGTTCAAGATGGAGGCAGTGCACATCCACACGTCGACGGCGAGCCATACCGAGCACCAGACGTTGCCGAATATCCATATCTGCGAAAAACAATAAAGGCTTTAACCAAGGATGTGCCAATTCCGGCGGATAG